>CM077083.1:188514976-189114976 GCA_039513925.1 Platanthera zijinensis
ACCTACTGACTCCCCATAGAGCGTGGCATGGGATACAACCTCTATTAGGAAACAAGGGGAGTGCCCTACCACCCCAGGTTCATGCGAGCGGAAGGTCCCACACGTACCCAGGTAGGAGCACAACCCTTCTCAACCAGATTGGCCGTGGAAGGGGGGCGAGTACGAGCGAGCAAGGGTAGGTACTACTCGCGAGGGGAGGTTAGGCCGAGAATTGCTTGTCCTCTCCTTCGTACCCTGGGTCCTTAAGGAAAATCAAATCGAGAGGGGGGGGGGGGTCTTACTTATACCCCCCCCCCCTGGCGAGTTGGCGACCTCCTTAAGGAACTCGCCTGGGAGAGGCGAGCATCTGGCCATAGTCGCCACCTGGCGAGTTGACCTGGGGAGCTCGCCCTACTCGCCCAAACCTTCCGCGGCCCGGGATGCTGGTCTGGATCCCCACCCTGCTTTGTTGACTTTGACCTCTGATGACCTGGCGGTGGTAGGGCCCACCCTCGTCGAATATGGGTTGTACACAATCCCCGCTCTTTTTGGGCGACGTAGGAACCCGGAAAGATTCATCCAACGCTTATTCGGCGAGGACCTCTGCCGAGTATCTGGACCGCTCGCATCATCGCCTGCTGGTTGAGTAGTCTATAAATAGGGGGGGGGGCTTCGTTTTTTGAGACAATCCCTGGAGCTCGCCGAAGATGTCGGATGCCGAACAGTTTTTGAAGGACAATCTCGCTGCTCTGTCGGGCCTCCTCGGTATAGCTAGGTCGAAAAGACCGCGCGAGGATGATCCCACTGCCTTGCCCCCGTCGAAGAAGAAGAAGAAGAAGACGAAGAAGGACAAGCAGCCCGCCACTACGGTGGTCGGCTCGCCTCCACTGCGCACCAGGTCGCCGCGGCGACCGACAATCCCGTAGTGTCATCCACCACCCAGAGGTGTTGAACGACCTAGGGCTTGACGACCTCCCTGAGTCGACCCGGGGCAGCCCGCCGGAGAACGCAGGAGCGACCGAGGAGCCCGCGGTCGTGAAGGAACCTGCGGTGTCCCAGGCCGACGTCGTCACCCTGTCAGGTCGCCACCTCGAACTCTTCTCTGCTGGGTTGTCGCCACCACTTTGCTGACTTCTTTCCTTATGCAGATTCTCCGATTGCCGCGGACGCGGCACTTGATGTCGTCCCTCTCAACTCTCGGCCCCTACTCGCCCTGGCGGCTGACAGGCCGTTCAAGGTCGCCCGCTCGGTCAGGATAGGCCTCAGCTCGGGGAAGGCGTCTGGGGCGGCGTTGGTGAAGGACCCCCTTCCCGCGAGCAAGGATCTGCCGGCGAAGGCCACCCCAGCCGGGTCATCTGGGCTGGTGCGCGAGGTCCCTCCAGCGAGTACGGCGGCTGGTGTTGTCGCGAGCGGCGGGAAAATATCCTCGGTGAGCGCTCCATTGCCGCCGCCGCCGCCGCCGCCGCCCCGGTCGTCACTACTGGCCAGGCGCCGAGCACCGACTTGCCCCCTCCGCCGCCTCTGTCCGCCCTGCCGAAGGATCGTCCGCGACCTCCTTCTTCTGCGCCGAGGGCTCCGCACCACTCGGCGAGCTCTCCTCAAGCTTCGCCGCCGGTGAAGAAGCCGGTGAGGCCGCGGCCTCCCTACTTTCCCTCCGCGGGTTGGAGACCCCGACTACGTCGGCCAAGGGTCTGGAGGGCGCGGGCAGGGCAGGCCTGCCGACCTTCCGAGTAGCTCTTCGGGGAGGCGAGATACCTCTGGGCGACCTTCTTCGCCGCGCCGATCCCGATCTCCTCGCCGTGGTGAGCCTCCTTCCACTGACTACCGCTCTGCTTATTGCTTTTTCACTCCTGACGATCTGTCTTCCTGCCGTGTCAGATCGCCCGGCGACCTCTGGGGCGACTTTCCTCGACGCTATCGGGCTGTCCGGGAGCGAGTATCGCCAGGCCGCCATTCGCGCCCACATGGAGCTGGAGAGCAAGTTTGACCAGCTCGCCATCTGTGATTCTCACCGCGCATCTCGGCACTGGAGGCGAGGATGGCCAAGGTCGAAGGGCTCCAGTCGACCCTGGAAAGCTATGAAGCTCGCTTTCACGTGGTCAAAGAGAACGACCGCCAGCTGCAACTGAACACACCACCGCCTGCAGCTGGTGCTCGACGAGCTGGCCGGCATCCGGGCGAGCATGGGATCTGCTGGACGCCTGGCGAGGATGGAGGAGCAGCTCAGGCTCGGCGATGACGCGACAGCGCTGGCGACGGAGCATTACCGACGTGCGCGCGAGATCGGCTGGGCTGGGCGGCATCCGCACCCTCCTGAGCGGCCGAGGGCGCCATAATCTTTTTCTTTTTTTGTTTTCGAATGTAATCGCCTGTAATCGCCTCGCGCGACTTTGTAATCCCCGGACATTTATTTTTAATTTGATTAATTCGTGTGCGCGAATATTCCCGCTTCCGTGTGCGCGCTTTCATTCTTTGACGTACGGAGCTTTAGTTCACTTTGATAATGTCGCAGGTTTTTCTTCATCGCGCGAGTTTGTCAGATACTCGCCCGGGTGGCTGACCCCCCCCCCCTCCTTGGACTTGTCGTTCCTATAAATAGGGGGGGGTAGGTGGGTCATAAAGTGTATTGCTGTAGCGACTTCTTTCCTCCTGCCGAGTATCTGAACAGTCAACTCGCCGCTCACGCTGCTTTCTGATCTCGGCCATCATGGTCGGTGACGACGCCAGCGCTCGCCGACAGGCCCATGCAATTAATTTGCCGATGCGGCTTTTAAGAAATCTATCACCACCGAGAAGGAACTGGCGACCTTCAAGGAACGCTCCCTCCTCTGACGGATACTCGGCAAGACTCCCTACTCGCAGCGAGCGCCTCAATACCCATATTGAGGGCTCGCTTGTAATGTCGCTGTCGTCACTTCGCGCGGGTCTGCGGCTGCCCTTCTGGCCGGAGTTTTGCGAGATTCTACGCTACTTTTTGGGATTGTTCCCGCGCAGATCAATCCCAACGGCGTGGCGATCATTATGGGATTCCTATGCTTCCTTCGGGAAGAGAGGATCTCTTTCGACCTCTCCGTCTTCCGCCGCATCTTCGCCTTCGCGGCGACCTCGGAGGGGGTCATCTTCTTTAGCAGCCATGTCTGCACTCTGGTCGGACGGCGAACAAAGTCCATCGCTGGAGCGAGCGAGCAGCTGGTTGTCGTCCATGGCGACTTCGGCGGCGTTCCCGGCAGGCCGCACCAACCAGCCGATGTCGCCTTCCTTCCTTTCCCCATCCTCCCAGGGAGCTCGCGAGCAGCTCTTCGACTACTACCCGCGGTCGGCGTTTTGACGTCATTTTCTGGCGACTAAACGTCAGCGTGCTCGAGCCAGTCCTCCCGATCGAAAGTATGTTGAACTCGCCGTGCGCCCTGGTTACTCGCTCGCCATTTTGCCGCTGAAGCTAACTTCGTCACGTGTTTTGCAGTCGCCAACGAGCTTCCGGAGAAGCCGCTTCCCTTGGCGAAGGAAGTCGCTGCCACGCAGTCGGATGCTCCCCCTCCTGCCGACGTCGGGGAGAAGAAGAACGGCTAAGGGGAAGTCGCGGGCCAGCTCGCAGGGTCCCGCGAGGAAGAAGGTGAAGACCTCGTCGCCGCGATCCGTCGATCGCCGGTCGCCGACGCCCGCCGCGGTCACCCCATTTCCACCCCAACTACGGCCTTGGACAGGGGGTGGTGGACGCCTTCGGTCGCCCGCTCGTGACCTGGTCGGCGGGGGAGAACTCGGTGTCGCTGAGCACCAACCTCCCGTCCTGGTCGACTGACTGGGAGGATAAGGGGAGGCGTTCGCCGTCCTTCATGCCATCTATGGTCGGGCCGACGCGGAGTCCGTCATGGAGCTGACCCCGACGGAGCTTGCCCATCAGTCGGCCTGTGCGCTCGCGCGCGTCTGCCGAGCTGGGGCATTACTCGGCGAGGAAAATGCTGGAAATGACCGACGCCCTCAAAATCGTCTCCAAGAAGGCCATTGACCTTGGCATGCAGTCCGCCCGCTGGAGGGACTTCGAGGTGAGTTATCCTTGGGTAGGTTGCTTGACTTGTATCGCTGCCAGGCTCTGACATTGGTCATCTCGCAGGCTGCCGAGATAGAAGCGGCGAAGAAGCTTTCCGAGTGCGAGGAGAAGCTCGCCACCTCTCAGGCCGAGTTGGAGGCGGCTCAAACTCGCGCTGCGGTGATGGAGACCAGGCTGATCGCTGCTGAAGGGCGGCCGAGCTCCTCAACCTCGCTGCCCGAGGACCCGGCGCGAGTGGTGAAGCAATCGCGCGTCCTCTGGGAGGAGAGATCCTCCGTTCGCCGCGAGATCGCGCGGGCGGCGGGGAATGTCATTCTCGCGCGCCTTAGGCTCGGGGGCCAGCTCGTCGAGGGGGAGAAGCCGCTCACTGTTGACGAGCTCATCCCCGAGCTGCTCGCCGAGGGGACTGTCCCGCCATACGACGCGTCGTTGCCGACCAGCTCCGGTGATTCTGACAGCAGCGGCAGCGGAAGCAGCAGCGGCAGCGGAAGCAGCAGCGGCAGCGGAAGCAGCAGCGGCGAGACCGCAGAGAGCGACGACTTTGCGGATATCGGCGATGTTGGGGATGATGAATATCGGCCTGATACTGGCGACGACGAGTCCTAGTTGCTCGCCGATATTCTTTTTGTTCCTTTTGTAAACCACATTTTGACTTAGTGATTTATACAAAGTTTTGCCTTTTCCTCTGACTGGAGGTTACTCGCTAGGCTCATAGGCTCGGAGAGGGACGCTCGCTAGGTCGCAGGGGATGGCCCCAACGCCGACCATCCCTCGCCGGGACCTACTCCCCCCTGCGCCCGGATACTCGTGAACCTGCTGTGATAACCGCGCGGGTGGCGCGTGGGACGTACTCGCATGTCCCCCGGGGCTCGCTTACTCTCGCGCGGTTTCAGCTCGCTTCCCCGCATGGAAACAGCTCGCCTACTCGCGCGAGATCAGCTTGCCTGTTCGCGTGAGTTTTGCTCTCCTACTCGCGTGAGGCCTGCTCGCGCGTGACGAAAATTGGGCCGGGCTTAGTCGTCGAACATAGCCCGTGGGCCCCTCCTTGTTATCGAGGAGATCGGCCGATTCCCGAGGAGAGGAGCTCGTGGGGATACCGGTCTTACGACGCTGCTCAACTCGAAGTCTTGGATTACAATCGAGGAGATCGGCCGATTCCCGAGGAGAGGAGCTCGTGGGGATACCGGTCTTACGACGCTGCTCCACTCGAAGTCTTGGATTACAATCGAGGAGATCGGCCGATTCCCGAGGAGAGGAGCTCGTGGGGATACCGGTCTTACGACGCTGCTCCACTCGAAGTCTTGGATTACAATCGAGGAGATCGGCCGATTCCCGAGGAGAGGAGCTCGTGTGGATACCGGTCTTACGACGCTGCTCGACTCGAAGTCTTGGATTACAATCGAGGAGATCGGCCGATTCCCGAGGAGAGGAGCTCGTGGGGATACCGGTCTTACGACGCTGCTCAACTCGAAGTCTTGGATTACAATCGAGGAGATCGGCCGATTCCCGAGGAGAGGAGCTCGTGGGGATACCGGTCTTACGACGCTGCTCAACTCGAAGTCTTGGATTACAATCGAGGAGATCGGCCGATTCCCGAGGAGAGGAGCTCGTGGGGATACCGGTCTTACGACGCTGCTCCACTCGAAGTCTTGGATTACAATCGAGGAGATCGGCCGATTCCCGAGGAGAGGAGCTCGTGGGGATACCGGTCTTACGACGCTGCTCAACTCGAAGTCTTGGATTACAATCGAGGAGATCGGCCGATTCCCGAGGAGAGGAGCTCGTGGGGATACCGGTCTTACGACGCTGCTCAACTCGAAGTCTTGGATTACAATCGAGGGCATCGGCCGATTCCCGAGGAGAGGAGCTCGTGGGGATACCGGTCTTACGACGCTGCTCCACTCGAAGTCTTGGATTACAATCGAGGAGATCGGCCGATTCCCGAGGAGAGGAGCTCGTGGGGATACGGTCGACGTGCTCAACTAAGTCGGACAATCGCGGCCGATGAGGAGAGGAGCTCATACCGGTCTTACGACGCTGCTCCAGAAGTCTTGGATTACAATCGAGGAGATCGGCCGATTCCCGAGGAGAGGAGCTCGTGGGGATACCGGTCTTACGACGCTGCTCCACTCGAAGTCTTGGATTACAATCGAGGAGATCGGCCGATTCCCGAGGAGAGGAGCTCGTGGGGATACCGGTCTTACGACGCTGCTCCAACTCGAAGTCTTGGATTACAATCGAGGAGATCGGCCGATTCCCGAGGAGAGGAGCTCGTGGGGATACCGGTCTTACGACGCTGCTCAACTCGAAGTCTTGGATTACAATCGAGGAGATCGGCCGATTCCCGAGGAGATCGGCCGATTCCCTCGAGGGATTACAATCGAGGAGATCGGAGAGGAGAGGAGCTCGTGGGGATACCGGTCTTACGACGCTGCTCCACTCGAAGTCTTGGATTACAATCGAGGAGATCGGCCGATTCCCGAGGAGAGGAGCTCGTGGGGATACCGGTCTTACGACGCTGCTCCACTCGAAGTCTTGGATTACAATCGAGGAGATCGGCCGATTCCCGAGGAGAGGAGCTCGTGGGGATACCGGTCTTACGACGCTGCTCAACTCGAAGTCTTGGATTACAATCGAGGGCATCTTTGACAAAACTCTCTCCGGAGAGGCGCTCTTGATCCTGCCAAATCGGGGGGTCGGCGTCCAGACCCGTTCCTAAGAATTCCTCTAGTCGGAAGAGAGATGCACTCGGGGAGACCTAGGCCGACATGCAAGGGGGGAGCTGATCTCGGCGATAATGCAGAGGTTCGGTCTTACAAGAGCGCTTAAAGTCCCGAAGCCTCGTCCCATCGTCCGAACTAGGCTATTCAGTGAGAACGGGTTGAAGGCACGTATCTCGATTTGATAGTGAAGATCGTTTCCAGTTGCGATTCGAATGGGGGTGGTGTTCGTCGAGGGTCCTCCCCGGACGCACTCGGAATCACACACACCCCTGGCTCATTCTTGCCCTTTTCAGCAGGTTATCCTGCCTTGCTGCTCGTTTGAGGTTTTTCCTTCTGGGTGCTTTACGAGGCCGGCCTCTCCTCGAGTCCGGGGGATCAGGATGCGGATCTGTTCCTCGTAGTTCCTCCAGACGGAAGAGAGATGCACTCGGGGAGACCTAGGCCGACATGCAAGGGGGGAGCTGATCTCGGCCGACAGTGCAGAGGCCCGGTCTTACAAGAGCGCTTAAGATCCCGAAGCATCGTCCCATCATCCGTACTGGGCTATGTATGAGGAACAAACCGACCACTGCCTCCGAAGTCGACTACGAGGCGGGCCATGGAAACACTCAGAAGCCTCGAGGCACCTTCAACACAAAAGGGATGAAAATCCGCATCCTTTGTTCATTTAAGAAAGTTTACAGAAATAGATACATGGGTTACCGCTATGGGTAAAATCTTTTCAAATCATCTCCGCTCCAGGTTCCAGACAGCTGCTCTCTCGCTTGGTCTTGTAGGTAATAGCCTCCTGTGGCCAAAGCCTCTTGGATGATGAAAGGTCCTTCCCAGTTGGGAAAGAGCTTGCCTATGGCGGCTCCCCGCCCCGGCGGCGTCCACTTTCTTCATGACCAAGTCCCCTGCGAGGAAGTTCTTCAAGCGGACGTTTTTGTCGAAATGCCTCGCCATGCGCCTCTTGGTTTCCTCCTGGCGTATGGAGGCTAAGTCCCGAAGCTCTTCCACATAATCTAGGGAGAGCCTCTGAGCCTCTTCATTCTCTAACCGCCATTCCTCGCTTCCGTCTTCGGCCCGCGATGACCCTCGGACTATGCACCTCAAATTCGACCGGGATGAGCGCCTCGGACCCGTGTGATAGCTTGAAGGGTGTTTCCCTTGTAGCCGAGTTCGGGGTGGTCCTGAGAGCCCACAGGACAGAGGGGAGTTGTTCGGCCCAATTCCCCTTGAGATTGGTGATCTTCTTCTTCAGCAAGTTGATGATGAGCTTGTTTGCGCGCTTCTACTTGCCCGTTGCTACGAGGATGATGTACCGAGGCGAACCGAAGGTCGGTTCCCAATTGTTTACAAAAGTCTCCCAGTTCCAGGCTGGCGAACTGCGGCCCATTGTCGGTGATGATGGCCAGAGGGATCCCGAATCTGCATGCGATCTCCCCCCAAATGAAGTTCTTGACGATTTGAGACGTGGTCCTGGCCAGAGCCTTAGCCTCGATCCACTTCGTGAAGTAGTCGACCATTACCAGAACAAACTTCCTTTGCCCGCTAGCTTGAGGGAACGGGCCGATCAAATCCATGCCCCAAATTGCGAAAGGCCATGGAGCGGTAATTGAGCGAAGTTGCTGAGCTGGCTGGAGCGCAAGGGGCGCAAAGAGTTGACATTGGGAGCATTTTCTGGAATAGGCCTCTGCGTCCTTTCGGATGGTCGGCCAGAAGTAACCGTGCCTCAGAATCCTTTGCTCCAGGGTGCGGGTCCCGGAGTGACTGCCGCATTCTCCTGAGTGTATCTCTTCGAGGACCCGGGGAATCTCGTGCTCTGACAAGCACCGGGCCAGAGGGCCTGAAATGGTCTTGCGATAGAGTTCGCCGCCCTGCAGCAAGTAGTATGCGGCCTTGTACCGAAACTTTCTTTGGTCTTGCCCGTCAGATGGTAGTCGGCCTGTCGCCAGGAATGTGATGAACGGATCCCTCCACGAGGCCCGCTGATCGACCTCCATCAATTCGCCTTCTTCGATGGATGGTCGAAATAACTCGATGGCGGTTCCCCCGGCCCGGGGGCCGTATTTCGCAAGATTGTCTGCCTCGAAGTTGCGCTCTCGGGGCACATGCTCGACGTGAAAGGATCGGAACCCCCCGATAAGGCCTTTGACCTTGACCAGATATTGCTGCAAGACGGGATCTCGGACTTCGAACTCTCCCCGAATCTGGGATGCCGCCACCATGGAATCGGAAAAGGCCCTGATATCTCTGATTGCCAGTTCCTTGGCGAGTCGCAAGCCAGCCACCATGGCTTCGTACTCCGCCTGGTTGTTAGTAACCGGAAAATTGATCTTGATAGCTTGCTCAATCCTGGTCCCCTGAGGACTAACCAGCACCACCCCGGCTCCCACGGAGTGTCTCCCTGACGCGCCATCCACGAACATCTTCCAAGGGACCGGCCGAGAGACATCCGTGTCTGCCTCGACCTCGGCCGAGAAGTCGGCCAGGAAATCCGCCACGGCTTGTGCTTTGATCGCGACCCTCGGATGCGGTTGGTAGGAGATGTCGAACTCGCTCAGCTCCACAGCCCATTTGGCGAGCCTGCCGGAATGCTCCACTCCGTCCAAGATACTCCTCAAGGGATGGTCTGAGACTACTTTGATAGAGTGGGCTTGGAAATATGGACGGAGTCGCCTGGCCGAAACTACCAGGGCAAAGACCAACTTCTCCAGGATGGGGTACCGCGTCTCGGCTTGCCTTAGCACCCGGCTTACGTAATAGATCGGAAGCTGCTTCTTTCCCTCCTCTCGGACCAACACCGAGCTGACTGCTTCGGCCCCTACCCCTAGGTAGAGCAAGAGGTCTTCGCCGCCCTGCGGACCCTGAAGGAGGGGAGCTCGAGTCAGCTGTTGCTTGAGCTTCATGAAGGCCTCCTCGCACTCCGGGGTCCACTCGAATTTCTGATTTCCCCGAAGGGCTTTGAAGAAAGGGGAGCACTTTTCTCCGGCCTTGGAGAGAAACCGGCTAAGACCTGCCAGCCTTCCGGTCAACCTTTGAACTTCCTTGGAGTCCCTTGGGGACGCCATCTCCACGATGGCTTTCACCTTGTCGGGGTTGGGCTCCACCCCTAGGGGAGTAAGGAGGTGTCCTAGAAACTTCCCCCTTCCTGCGCCGAAAACACACTTGGCCGGGTTGAGCCGCATCTTGTACCTCCTCAGGGTGGCGAAAGTCTCCGTCAGATCCGCTACGTGCTCTGCGGCGCTCTTACTCTTAACGAGCAAGTCGTCGACGTAGACTTCCAGATTCCGCCCCTTCTGCTCTCTGAAGACGTGATCCATCATTCTTTGATATGTCGCGCCGGCGTTCTTGAGCCCAAAGGGCATCATCTTGTAGCTATAGCACCCGTCGCTGGTGATGAAGGAAACGTCGCGGCAATCGGGGGGATGCATCCGGATCTGATGGTATCCTGAAAAGGCATCAAGGAAACTCATCACAGGAAATCCGACGGCGGAATCAACCAGCGCGTCGATCTGAGGCAGGGGATAACAATCCTTCGGGCAGGCTTTATTCAATAATGAAAAGTCGATACATAACCTCCAGCCCCCTCCAGACTTCTTCACCATTACAACATTGGAGACCCAGCCTGGATACTGGATCTCCGAAACAAAACCTGCTTCCAGCAGCTTCCCTACTTCCTCCCGGATGGGTCCCGCTAGAGCGGCGGCGCTCTTCCTTTGCTTTTGACGGACGGGGGCCGTCGCCGGATCCAGGTTGAGGCGATGACAGGCAACATCCGCATCGATCCCTGGCATTTCGGCGGCGCTCCATGCGAAGACGTCCGCGTTTTCCTGTAGGCAGGCCGCTATCTCCACCTTCCCTTCCGGGGGCAAGGCTCCTCCGATCTTCAGCAGCTCCGGCTTTCCTCTCAGGGAGATCACCTCCACTTCCTCCAGCTCCTCGGCAGCTTGCAGGCCCTCTTCTTGCTCCATCATCCTTTCCAACCTTTCTGCGTCGCCCATCCAGCTGATGGTGCTGACCGCATTCAGGTAGCATTCCCTGGAGGCCTTGGGATCTCCCCTGATCCTGACTTGGACGTCATCCCTGCAGTACTTCAGGCATTGGTGATAAGATGAAGGGACGGCCTTGAAGTAGTTGATGAGGGGCCGTCCGAAGATGGCGTTGTAGCCGCTCGGTGCGTCGACGATGACGAAGCGGCATCGGATCGAAGTCCCCCCGAGAGTAACCAGCAACTCCACTCCTCCTTCCACCTCTTTCTTCTCCCCGGAGAAGCCGAAGAGGGGCCCATCCACTGCCTGAACCCGGGACGCTTCCACCTGAAGGCCGACGAAGGTTCTCTTGAAGATGACATTCACCGAGCTCCCGTTATCCGCGAGGATTCGGTCGACGGTGAAGTCCTCGATTGCTGCTTGAATCACCAGGGCGTCATGGAAGGGGTTCTCGTTCCAGAGCATGTCTTCCTCCGAGAAGGTGATCTCGTTCAAGGGAGGGGGGGTCTGAGACGTCGAAGCGACGCTCCTTTTGTAGATTTGGTGGAGACTTCCCTTGCGGGAAGCTCCTAGCCCCGCCCCTCCGTTGATCACTCCAACGTGCCCGCCTCCCGGACCGGGAATGACATTTCCCCTTCCTCCCTGATCGATCCTGTCTTCGTTCCTCCTCCTCTGCGGTGCCTGGTAAGCCACCTGCCCAACCTGGGCCTCCTGCTGTGGCTGCTCCCTCTCGGCCGCCGTCGCTTCCATTCTTCTCCTTGTTTCCCAGAACTCTGGGCAAGCCAAGGTCCCGTGCCCCTCCACTCGATGGATATCGCAGTAGAGGGGAATCGCCGCTTCCTGCTGCCTTTCCTGCCTCCTCTCCTGTTGCTTCTCCTTCCGCCGGCGCTTGGCGGCTCGCTGCGTGATGGACATGGTCTCCCTTCTTCCTCCTCCCTGCTCCCGAGGGTTGTAAGCCCTCCTTTCCTCCTGACGGGTGGGCTGCCTCCACTGAGGGCGGTCCCTCGGGTACTGGAACCTTCTTTCCTCGCTCCTCGCTTCTCGCCCTCCGACAGGCCTCCTGTCCTCCTGCCTTCGAGGCCTCTCCCGCCACTCCTGCTTCTCCGCCTTTCTGATCTCCCTTCCTCTCTCTTTCTTCTCCTCTTTCTCCCGCGGCCTTTCCTGCTTCCTGTCACTGCGCCCTTCCGGCGCCCTCTCCCTCTCCAGCAGCCTCCCTTTGTCTTGCCCAAGCGGTCGATCTCCGTCGAGCCGTGCCAGGAACTCCTTGTTCCTCTCCTCTCCCTGGATGAACACATTGGCTCTCTCCACCATCTCCTCGAACGACTTGGGTGGCCTGTGCCCCAACTCCATGTTGAACAGACCCTGCTTCAGCCCGAACTTGAGGGCCACCATCAAGGTGAACCCGTCTACCTCTTCCACCTCCAGCACCTCCTCCTGGAATCGATCGATGTACCGGCCCAAACTCTCGTGCTGCCCCTGCACGATCTTGAAGAGAGCGGTCGCCTCCTTCTTCCTCCGCTTGGACGTCGCGAACCTTGCTAGCAGGCCCCTTCGCAGATCCGAGAAGCAGTAAACGGACCCGGCCGGCAGCTGGTGGAACCAATCTCTCGCGCTACCTTTGAAGGTAATGGAGAAGAGCCGGCACTTGAGAGCATCGGACATGTTGCGAATGGAGACCACATCCTCAAACCACTGAAGATGCCCCACCGGGTCGTCCTTGCCGGAGTAGTACGAGAGGACCGGCTCTCTGAAGTTGTCGGGGACAAGGGCTGCGAGGATCTCGTCGCAGAAGGGGCTCCTCCCTTCCTGGCGGCGGCGAGTATCCTCTCCGCTCGAGCAGTCATACTCGCTCCATCGGCGAGTATCTCCATGCCTCGCCGAGAGTTCTGGTTCTCGGAACCGGATCCCCTGACTACTCGCCGGATGATGTCGCGGGGGGATCACCTGCTCTCCACTCGCCCAAGCGGGCTCCTTCCCTGCTCGCCGAGTTGGTATCTCCTCGCCCGGGGGTGTCTGGCGACGGGGGGAAGTCGCCGTCACCTCAGGCGGATTTGACAACCCGACGAGTATCGCCTTCTCCATTCTCCTTGCGAACTCTGCAAAAGCTGCCACCGTCACATACTCGCCACCTTGCCCCGGGATTCCAGCTCCCGCCGAGTTACCTCCCAACTCGCCCCGGTCTCCGTCATCGGCCATCTTCCAACCACGACTTTCTTCTTCGGTCGCTATCCACGCTCACCGCACCAAGTGTTGAAGCCGAGAAATTCTCAACCTCAGAAATCGGATTAGGCGACCTGAAGCTACTGGTCGACCGGTCAGGAAGACGATCTCTGGTTTAGGAAACAAGGACGAATTGTACGAACAAGACCCCAGGTCGCTGCGGCAGGAAGGTCCCACCACGTACCCAGTTGCTTAGGAGAAGCAACCCCTTCTCAACCAGATTGGCCGAGCTAGGTACGAAGGAGGCGAGCTGAACGATAGCGAGTCAAGGGTAGTTACTGGAACTCGCGAGGGTTCAGGCCGAGAATTGCTTGTCCTCTCCTTCGTACCCCTGGGGTCCTATTTATAGGCAAAATCAAAGAGAGGGGGGGGGGGGGGGTCTTACTTATACCCCCCCCCCCCTGGCGAGTTGGCGACCTCCTTAAGGAACTCGCCTGGGAGAGGCGAGCATCTGGCCATAGTCGCCACCTGGCGAGTTGACCTGGGGAGCTCGCCCTACTCGCCCAAACCTTCCGCGGCCCGGGATGCTGGTCTGGATCCCCACCCTGCTTTGTTGACTTTGACCTCTGATGACCTGGCGGTGGTAGGGCCCACCCTCGTCGAATATGGGTTGTACAGTTATGCCTGGTTGTAATAACTCGGCGGTGCACCAGGTATGCATTTCATAGATTCGGTCACGCCATTTTGATGGTGGGATGTTGTCGAATGAGAAAACATTTGAAGGGTCATTGGGGAATTGAATGGATTGCTCAGACCCTTGGTGGGGTGTTTGGTCAGTCTCATCATCTTCAACAGTTGGATCCTCTGTAGGCGGATCAGCCATTAAAATCTCGAGTGACATGTCCTCGGTATCGGAATCTTCAGAATACTTTTCTTTCAGGGATAGTGGTTGTCTTGAAGACAGTGGTTGCGTAGCTATTTGGTTTAGGAATGAGGATATAGGATTACCAATCATGAGCTGAGAAGACGTTTGGGTTGTAGGAAACTCTTGTGGCGAAGATTCTCGAGATGGATGTTTTTCTGATTTTCGTTTGGATGACTGAGGTATTTCATAGCGTGATTTTGGGAGGAATGCAGCACTATTGAAAGGATTGTGGTCAAATGGGGAGAAAGTGGATAGAGGTTGAGAATATGTTGGAAGAGGTGGTAAATATGAGGAGTAAGGCGGGGCTTCATAATATCCCGAGGAATGATATTGTTTTTGGGTTTGGATAGAATGAAGCTGGGCTTTGAGACTTTTTAACTCCGCATCCTTTTGCGCCAGAAGTGGCGAATTAAAAGAGACAGTACTAACCAGTTGAAGTAATTCGTGATGTACAACCGTTATCTCATCCTGAAGTTGCATAGTGACTCCAGTAATTGTCGAAAACCCGAGATCGAGCTTTTTCTCGATTGTTTATTGGCTAGCTGCTATTTGTTTCAAGACTTTGTTTTGTGTTATGGCATTTTCAGACTGCCAGTTCAACGTAGCCTCTGCGTGAGAGACATGCTTCGTTGACCCATTAGGATTTTTTGTAGTTGGGTTCTTTATCTTCCAAGTACGAGAAGTCCGGTCTTCATCGAACTCCATGGGAGGGAATTCTTCATGATAGGATGTTGGCTGGAGCATATTGATTTCTGATTCTTTAGAATAAAGGACATAATAGTCAAATTTGCCAGATTGTTCGTCAAGCAATCAAACCTTTGGATCCCCCTTTTCATAGCGTTCTTTGAGCAGCTGTTGCGTCGACTTCTTTTTGTTTCTCCGCCGTTTTGGCAGATCATCAAACGCGGAATCATCATCATAGTCTACTTTGCAATTTGCACAGGAGCATATATCAAAGTATTGATGTCATTCGTCATCTTTGAATTGATAGATAGGTAACCCGTCAGCAGTAAATTAAAGTATGGGCGCACCAAGCCCAAAATCTTGTTTTTCGATCATGTTTATTTCTGCGGCGAAGATGGGGGACGTGCTAGAGGAGGGGTCCTCGTTGTTGAACACAATTTCTACCGCACCGTCCTTTTTTCTTATGAATGAAGGCTTTACAGAATGAATCAGTTGGTTATTGATTCACACCTTCTCGTAATGTGTTACCCAAGATTCTGGAAGGAGTTTAATGAGCTCGTCTTTCGAAAGCTGCTTTGGGACATGAACGCATGAGGAGCCCGAGCGGGCATCAATTTCCAAGTATAGGGCTTCGTCAGTGTCCTGAGGAAGACTTAAGTCGAATGAACGATTTTGGACCCGATAAGCCATTTGATTGTGGAGCGTAGCAGCATATGTTCCCGCAACTTGGGGTGCTCCAACAATTTGAAGTTGAACACTAAGGTTGTTGTAGATATGTGGATCATCAAGCCTCAAGTTGAAATTTGGGAATAAAGTTATAAATACAGTGCCAGCATTCAGGGTAGTCTTGATAGTCGTGAAGCAGACATGACTGTATTGCTGAAACCTTGTGTCCAGGAGGGCTAATCGCGCCACTACTGAGAGGCCTTTTCTTGCATGCAAAGTAAGGGTCATTCTCACAGCTCCAAAATGAATGTGGGAATAACCATGGGCCTTCCACTGCCCAGGTAGTGCCTCATCCAGTCTTATAAGGAAAATCTGCTCTGCTTTCGTAGCAGGAATTGGTACTTATTCTAGTTTTGAGGCTAAGACAAGTTCTTTTGCAACGAGCATCTTGTTGGGAGTAAGGACTTGTCGGAAAACTCGAGAAACAGGATGATGTTTCTTGGTGAAAGCTTTATAAGGATTTAGCAGGGGAAGGTCGGTGACTGGGATGCGACTATCTTCAGTAAGATAATCGACTTTATAAAGCAAATCAGAGTTGCTATCATACGGAATGAAAAAGAAGACGAACGAGTAACTGGTTGTGAATTTGCCATAGATGTAAGAGGCCTTATTTCTCGAGAATCTCCTTTGTTGTTAAGGTGACTTACTATCATACGGAATGATAGAACTGTTGCTTAATTCTTGTGAAAACCTGAGCATGTACCCACAGCCGCACACCAGGCAGCTTCAAAGGCCACAACTCCGTTATTTTTACAAAAAATTTCTGTCACAAGTTCAGGTATAAGATTTCTGATGTGGAGGATTCCTAGAAGGGCAACCACAGAGCATACTATCTTCAACCATATGCAAGCCAGCATGAACAAATCATGCCAATACCATCATGAACAAATCATGAACATCTCCGGATCATCAAGAGAAATAAGGGGAAGTTTTTTTTAAGCTTCCATCTCCCTCTGATACTAAGTTTGCAACTCATGGAGAGAGGTACAATCACACAGAAGGGATGCACAAGAAAGAGTAAGAACAACAAGAAGAATACCAAGAAAAATAGAACTCAAACACTCAAACTTTTATTGCTCTGGAATACTTGCCAAGACTGAGATGATTAAAACATTACAACATACCCTTATTTATAGTCATCCCGTGAGGGGATAACTTACATCACACGCTAAGGATATTCTACGAATATTCCTTTCTTACGATACAAGTTAATGCTAAAGATATTCTAAGAATATTCATTTCTTACGATACAAGTTATTCTTTTCTTGACTTCTACGACACACCGAAATAATTTTATGTCACATCATATATCATACATAACTTTATATTACATCAGACTCTAAAGATAAGATTCCCTTCTTTCATCCAACTTAGTCGCTCGAGTCTGACCCACTCCGAGCATCTTTTAAAAAATCTGATTTTCTTCGAACTTCAACCTCGAGAGACGAGAGTCATTTCAAAATACAGGGAAAATACACCCGAGTCGAGGCTGGGCTTTGTTCTACTGATAGCTCGTACTCCTCTTCACCCAATTTGCTCAAAAAGCTAAAAAATTACCTTATGAAGGCGCTCGATAATTTGCTAAAATTCTCGAAACACTCTGAGCTTGTGATCTCGCCTCGATAATTCTCGTCATTGATTTATCTGAAACATAATTTTCAAATTAAAACATGATCGCGCGCCATGATTTTTTTTCCGAAATATTTGAACGCATCAAATGCAAAGTGCGACCTTAGGTTCCAAAAAATTGGAAAATCTTCAATTTTCACCCATAAGTCCCCAAATTTTTATACAACATCAAAGAGGAGTTTAGTTTGAGACTAGAAATTTTTCCAAAATTTTCCGATCAATTTTGGGTATATAATTTGGTCAAATAAATCTTATTTAAGCCTTTTGAAGTACCAAATTATCTTATAAAAATTCCCAACAATATGAGTAGATAGCCCTCATCAAGAAGAACAATTTTTATGTTCAAACAATTTTCCTTAAGAGCATAGATTTTCCTTAGAAAAATCTCCAAGTTTCTGATCAAAATTTGGTCGGCATATAGTCATATTAAAATGAATTCCGCGGCTGAGATTGAGCCGGTTTTCGGTAAATATCCTTCTGTCCCCACAACAGAACAGGAGCATGTACGTTGTAGGGGTGCTGAACTTCATGCTGGCGTGTAATTTGATGTCATTGCTGCCGTCCGATCTTCATCACGAAGATCAGACGACATATGCACTTTGCAGATGGTGCAGCAAGAAGACGACCACTACCACCGCCGAATGGCAGTTGTGAGATGCCGACGCCGCCCCTAGTCGACTCACCGGGGGCCGACAAACTTTCTGGTGGTGGTCCGACGGCCTGGCGGTGGCGGCCACCACAGGAAAACTCCTTCCCGAGAGCGGGGTGGCGCCTCCTGCTCTGCTCCTGGCGATGCCGCACCACCCCACCTCTATGGTGGCTCTCGGGTATATCACCCCCAGCCGGCGCGCCAGAGGTCAGCCTCTCCTCCGGCAGTGGTCCGACGGCCTGGCGTCGTCGACCATCCCCCCAAAAAGCGAAAACAGAGCTCGTGCAAAATAATTTTGTTCTCGGGTGCCGTCGGAATCGCGTTTTCTGGCAGCACCGCCGCCTTCAACCGTCGGGGAAGCACTCCTGCAGTGGTGTAGCATCATCTCAGCGCCACGACCAGCGCTAGGCGGAGCTCACCCTGCACGGCTATTACCCGAGCATGGAGCTTGGCTCGGGTGGCGCCGGCGGTGGTCCAACGGCCAGAAAGTGCGTGCAACACGTTGAGGAGATGAGGAAGGGGAAGTAGAAGGTTTCCACCTGCCGTGGAGGGGCTCGGGATGAGCCGGGCTGGCTGGCCATGGAAGGTGGCAGAGCGGTGATGGAGTCGGGTTGGATTTTCCGTCAGAGGGTGGCTTTGACGAGGGGTCATGGTGGCTCGCCCGAGCTGGTGTGGGTTAGGATGAGGGGGTAAAGGCCTATATATAAGCTGAGGAGGGTGGCCACCTCCTTATTTCCCTGGTGTGGGATGAATCCAAAGAGGAGGAATTCTCTCCTCTCCTCCATTTGTTCCAGCCAGGTGGCGCAATTAGGGGAAGGGGGTACATCTAGGCGGCAACATCCAGTGATGGGAGAAGCTTGGGCTTTGGTGGTCTTGGGTTTGAGGAAAGGAAAAGAGAGAAGGAAGATGTTGGCTTCCTCTTGGCCCAAGTCCTAACCCAAAAATTTTATAGGTCTTGTTGATTTCTTGGGGCCCATTGGTGTATGGGAGGTGGAGCCCATACCATTCATTGATGATAGGGAGGTGAATCCCTTATTTGGAATTTTTTTAAAAACAGCAAATTTTAAGAGTTTGACCAAAGTCAATTCTAGGGCGGGTCCCTCATGTGGGTCAAGTCCAAGTGGGTCCACGTTGTCGGGAGATGGGTTAATGTTGGGGTATCGTGTTACAATTGATGTGTGCACGCTTTTCAGTGCACAATAAAGCTTGGTTTGACCACGGTTTGATCAACCGATATTGAAATTGTCCGGAACGAACTCTGTTGACTTGTATTAATCATACGAATCCAATGCCTCTGTCTGGGGTCAAATAAGAGTTTAATTACTCAATATCCAAAAATTGCACGTCACAGTGCGCTACAAAACTCAAAATGGTCATATTTGTCGTATGACTATGGATTGCAACACAACAAGTTCCAACGCGCTCGTATTGACTATACGATGTCATAGGAACCGACAAAACTCAAATGGGAGTTCTTTAGCTCAATATCCACAAACATAGTTATCTTCTACCCCCTTATGGGTCTTGGGTAGAGGTCCATGTCACTTTTATTGGGCCCACAATGATTCTAGTGGCCCAAAAAGAGTCGGGATATTACACCATGTCTGTCTGGCCAGTTTTGTACTCGCATAGAGATGTGCTAACTATTATTTTTGTAGCACCTAAACTTTTGTGCTCGCGGAGGATTGCCGAATAAAAGATGTTTTTTGTATATGACGAGTATGACGTAAAATCATTTTCTTGGCGCGATCTTTTATTATTATTATTATTATTATTATTATTTTTGCATGTTTATTTTGTCGATGTTGGGCGCAACGAAAGTTCGAGATTGGTGAGCATGCGACTTGCGAGGGATGCAGGGAGCTCGCGAGCTCAGGGGGACTAGCTCGTTCGGCTAGGAATGCTTATAAATAGGGGGGGGGGGGGAGGGCTGGCGATACGTTTACTTCCCTTCCGGCTCCCCAACTTACCACTTTTCAGAGCTCCTACTCGCCTTGTTCCTAGATATGGTTCGCGTGAAATGCGAGGAGAGTCGCGCGCACTGCGTCGCCAACTTTGCTGATCATTACTTTCCCAAACTTAAAACAACATCAGACGAGCTCGAGGCCTTCAAAGCGAAGTACCTCCCTGCGGGCTTCTCGACGAGGCAATCTCTACAGGACGAGGGTATCAACTTCTTCTTTGAAGAGGAGCTCGCTTTCCCCCTCGCCCACTTCAAGGCGGGATTTTGACTTCCCCTATGGCCTGCAACCTGGATACCGGTTCAACGGAGTTTAGACTGGGAGGGAACAATTCAAGTTACTTGGCCCGTCGTCGGGTGCCCTAGATAGGTCAATTCGAGCCCCAGATTCAACCTTCACTAATTTGAGGTGGTTACCTACTCACAGACTCGGTGAGCTGCAGCGTGGAGGTCCCACCGCTCACCCGGAAGCGCATATCGCGTCTTCCCTCCCCCCAAAGCCAAAGGTTAAGCTTGACACCTTGGATGGAATAGAGCAAGAATTCTCCGAAATTAAGGAGCTCTGGGAGGCTGGGTCTGCCTCTCCAAGGTGATTTAAGGGCCTATTTATAGGCAAAATCCAAACCAGGGGCAAAATTGTCTTTATGGATTGCGGATAGCAGCCTCCTCCTTTTGGTTTTTGCTATTGGCACCCCTGATTGGTCTGCGGACAACGGAATACCGTTGTTTGAGATGGCTATGGGCAAACAAGACTGAAATGCGAGTAGACGGAAGGGCGTACTGACTCTCCTCGCCGAGGTGAGTTCACAAAGAGGGCGGTGTTGCCTCGCCTACGTGCGCTTTGACTCACGGTCGCCCTTGCCCAAGGGACACATTCAACGAGTTGGCAACTAGCTTGGGAGTCCGACTCGCAGTCGTCGAGGTCCCCTCGCCTGACCTAGTTTCTCTTGATGGGCTCACCCTGCCCTGATTGGTTGCAGTTTGGACTGAGTTCGCTAAATTGGGGTTGTATAGTGGGGACGAGTCCCTGATGGAGATGCATCCTGAACGAAGGGCGGTCCTTCGTACTGGGGCAGTGCTTGGTCAGGCCGTAAAACTATTGCGGGCTTGTATCTGCATTTAAATTTTGTACACTTGCACTGCATAGTGGCTTTGTATCTTGTTTCCGACACTTGGTTGTTTTGTATATATTTCTTCATTGTTTGTTGGTTGCTCCAACTTTGAGCATTTACTTGCGATGATAATTAAGTATTGATGGTGGTTGAACTGATGTTTTGTGCAAGCAACTCTGGTTTGCTTATTTTGTGTTTGCGGTTTGAAGGACGAGACCCAGGGTGATTCAAGACCTACTACCAGTGCGAATGACAGAAGTTTATAGCCGGGTAGTGAGAGGTATGACTCACCGAGCAGGGGGATGTCACTGAGTGTGGTGGTGAAGGCCATACTATTGAACCTAGGTGACCGCGAGGGGGTCAGGCCCAGGCAGTGTCGTGACCTACTGCGGCAGAGAAGGGCAGACCTTTGATCGATGACATTGAGAGGCCATATGGGCATGACCCTGAAGATATGATGAAGTTCGGACTCTTCAAACCGCTTGCGAGAGTGAGGGGGCAGGCCTTGGCGACGCCACAACCTACTGCGCCAGAGAAGGGAAGACCTTGTATCAGCAGTAACAGGTGATTGCTGGGGCAGGGGGACATAGAGAAATAGTGAAGGGAGGACCTTAGAACCATTGGCGAGCGAGAGGGGGCAGGCCCTTTTAAAGTAGCGACCTATTAGGGCGGAGAAGGGCAGACCTTTGATCGGTGACAGTGGGAGGTTGTTGGGATGTGGTCCCTGAGACATGGTGAAGGGCGAATCTTTGAACATGCTGGTAGAAGCGCAAGGGGGCCAACGCTGGTGGAGTTGCAGCCACTTGCGAGGGAGAAGGGTGGACCTTTGATCTGCAATAGTGGGAGTGACCAGGGACCCGTACGACGAGCGCATTGCCTAAAGGCGATGCTGCAATCGTGCTGCCCAGAGGCAGGTGTTGTAAAGTGTGCTGCCCGGGGGCAAGCATCGTAATTAAGTACGCTTCCTAGGGGCAGGTGCTGCGAGCGTGCTGCTCTCACGGCGGGGGGGGGGGGGGGGGGGGGGGGGGTAGGGCAGGTGTTGAGAGTACGCTACCTAGAGGCAGGTGATATTAATGAGCATGCTGCCCAGAGGCAGGTGTTGAGAGCACGCTGCCCGGAGGCAGGTGCTATTAATGAGCATGATGCACAGAGACAAGTGCTGTAATCGAGTGTGCTTTCCAGAGGTAGGTGTTATTAATGAGCGTGCTGCTCGGAGGCGGGTACTGTAAAGCGCGCTGCCAAGAGGCAGGTGCTGTTATCGAGCGTGCTTCCTGGGGGCAGGTGCTGTAATCGAGCGTGTTGCCCGGGGGCAGGTGCTGTAATCGAGCTTACTGCCCGGGGACAAGTACTATAAAGCGCGCTTCCTAAAGGCAGGTGGTGTTAATGAGCTTGCTGCCTGGAGGTAAGTGCTGTAATCGAGCGCGCTACCTGGGGGCAGGTGCTGTAATCGAGCGCGCTACCCGATGGAAGGTGCTGCGAGCATGCTTTCCTGGGGCAGGTGCTTTGAAGCACGCTAACCGGAGACATGCGTTGTCAAGCTCGCTGCCCTGAGGCAGGTGCTATAATCGAGCGTGCTGCCCGAGGCAGGTGCTGTAATCGAGCGCACTGCCTGGGGGAAGGTATTGTGAAGAACGCTGCCCGTAGGCAGGTGCTGTAATTGAGCACGCTGCTTGGGGGCAGGTGTTGTAATCGAGCGCACTGCCCGGGGGCAGGAGCTACAATCAAGAGCGCTGCCCGGGGGCAGGTGTTGTGATTATAAATAGATATCCTTTGTTTCGGACAAGGTGCATGCATAGTCTTGATAACACATATGATATTTGCCTTCTATTGTCCTGAAATGAGCAAAATTTGGAAGTTATTAGAGCCATTATCACGAGTCATATCTCGCAGTAATTTACATGATGTATTCATAAAAAAATGAAGTTAACAGAGTAGCGCGATGGCACGGGTAGAGCTTTGCTGATTAATAAGGAGTTTTCTTTGGGGACAATCGCCTTAGGCGTTTCCCCCCATCACTTCCTGGCGAGCGGGTGACTGTGCCCATGCTGGTGGATTTGGTACTTGGTTCTGCAAGAACATCCCTAACAATCTTTGTTTGACGAGACGCTCGATTTTCTCCTTGAATTTTCTTTGAAACTTGAGGAAACCAAGTGGTCCGTCCTCTAGTCATAGCGGTCTACTGGTTTATGTGATCTGATAGTTTGGTTTAGCGAACAGAGGTTACAGTTTGTTTGGTAGCAGTTCTGTAAGTTTGACAGATTTGCGGTTTGGCAAACCGCTGTTGTCGACCTGTGTCCTGCCGAGCTGGCCTGGAGGTTCTGCTTTCTTGTGTTGCAGTCCGGAGAGCAAGTCGTAGCTGAGACCTGTTGGCAACATGCAATTGCGGTCTGGTGGCTATCCGCAGCAGCGGTCTGGAGGTTATCCGAAGCAGCGGTCTGGAGATTATCCGCAGCAGCGGTCTGGGGGTTATCCACAGCAGCGATCTGGTGGTTAACTGCAGCAGCGGTCTGGTGGTATTCCGCAGCAGTGGTTTGGTGGTTATCAACAACTACGGTCTGGTGCCAACCCGCAGTAGCAGTCACAGGACTTTCCTCAGTTGAAGATCAACGGCTTCCCAGGATTATATTCTCCACTGTATAGTCTTACGGTTTGACAAAGTCAAACCAAAGTCCGCGCGGCTTGTATTTAGTCCATGTACAACCCCATATTCTCCGAGTGGGTTCAAAGAGCCTAGGACCCAGGTTTGGGTAGGCTTTAAGCTAATCTTGTCAGGCAAGTGGATTAGGCGGAAGGGCTCCCGCCCAAGGCTTGCGGGAAGGTTCACGCCCGGGTCAGCGGGAGGACCTGTAAGAAGCGAACTAAAACAAGCCGGAAATGGTATAACTGAAATTTTATTATCAGAAAAATATATCTATTACAAAGGTATGACCTCCCTTATATAGAATGGAGGAGAGAAGAGAGAATACAAATAAGAGATGTGGGACTAAAACTATACAAAAAATCTGGGCGGCTAGAACAACAGACCGGAACAAGCCGCGCGGTTAGACAGAAGGGCTAACCGCTCGGCCACTGCCAGAGAGAGAGACAAGCCGCCATGTGAGACCGTTAGACCGCCCGGTCTCCTGGTCGCCAGTAACAGACCGCTAGACCGCTTGGACCTCAGACCTCAACACAGCAACCAAACCGCTGAAGGCAAACCGCCAGACCGCCCGGTCAATAACCCGCCAAGCCAGACCGACAGACCGCCCGGTCTCTAACTCCAACACTCCCCCTCAAGCTGGAGCATATATGTCGATCATGCCCAGCTTGTCACATATATGAAGAAACGAGGCGGATACTGGCTTGGTGAAGATGTCAGCCAGCTCTTTTTCAGACGTGACGAAGGGAGTGCAAATTTGTTCCTTCAGAATCTCTTCACGAATGAAATGACAGTCGACCTCAATGTGCTTGGTTCTCTCATGGAAGACTGGATTTTTGGAGATGTATATAGCAGCCTTGTTGTCACAGAACATAGGTAGAGGATGGTTGTAGACCTCTCCTAAATCCAACATGAGAGCCCGTAGCCACTTTAGCTCGCAAGTGGTCGATGCCATACTCCGATACTAAGCTTCAGCACTGGACCTGGAGACAACAGATTGCTTCTTGCTCTTCCAACTTACCAGATTGCCCCCAACAAAGGTACAGAAACCGGAGGTAGACTTGCGGTCCCCTTTGTCATCAGCGTAACTCGCATCTGAGTAAGCTTCAACCCTCAGATGATCATTCTTCTGAAAGAGCAATCCTTTCCCAGGGGCTGCTTTGACGTACTCCAAGATTCGCAAGGCGGACTGCAGATGACACTCCCTGGGAGCTTGCATGAATTGACTCACCTTGCCCACAGCATAGGAAATGTCGGGCCTAGTCACAGTGAGGTATATGAGCTTACCAACTAGACGCCTGTACCGCGAAGCATCTGAAAGAAGAGGCGAACCATCTGTACAGGTTTTGTCTTCTCCAACAACCATGGGACATCGGGCAGGTTTGGCCCCAGTCAATCCTGCTTCCTTTAAAATATCAAGAGCATACTTACGCTGAGAGAGGACTAAAGAGTTGGGCTTCCGAGAGATTTCGATCCCCAAAAAGTACTTCGGAGAACCCATATCTTTCGTGACTAGATGTTGGCGAAGATGCCGCTTTGTCAAGGCTACCCCTTCCTGGTCATCACCAGTGAGAAGAATATCATCCACATATACTGCAAGAAACACCAGTCCCGAAGAGGTTTTGCGAATAAATAGAGAGTGATTAGCAGCGCTGCGAGCAAAACCAACGGCCGCCACGATGCCGCTGAACTTGTCAAACCAAGCTCGAGGGCTCTGCTTGAGGCCATAGATTGCCTTCTGTAGCCGGCATACTCGTGTCTCCCCCTAAGCAACATACCCTGGAGGTTGCTCCATGTAGACGGCCTCCTGAAGATCACCATAAAGGAAGACATTCTTGATATCCAGCTGGGAAAGTGGCCAGTCTTTGTTGACCGCCACAGAGAGAAGGACCCGTATAGTGCTGAGACGAGCCACGGGAGAGAAGGTGTCAAAGTAATCAACCCCATAGGTTTGAGTAAAGCCTTTAGCCACCAGGCGAGCTTTGTAATGGTTCACAGTGCCATCTGGGCCAAACTTGACTACAAAGACCCAGCGACAGCCAACAACATCTGTATCAAGGGGAGGAGGGACAAGAGTCCAGGTACCCCGCTCTGTGAGGGTCGCCATTTCCTCATCCATGGCCAGCTTCCAGTGAGGAATGACAAGGGCCTCCTGGTAGGAACGAGGTGTGGTAGTAGCAGAGATAGCCAGTGCAAAGGCCCTGCGAGAAGGAGTAAGACGATCATATGAAACAACAGCAGCAAGGGGGTGTAGGGTACACGTTCGCACCCCTTTGCGAAAAGCTACAGGAAGATCCAGGTCGGCGGGCTCCTCGGCATCCAGAGCATCCGTGGCAGAGAGAGCTGGCCCGGGAGGAGAGAGCGACGACAGCGGAGATGAGGGAGATGGAGGCGGAGAGAGAGGCGGAGGGAGAGGAGTGGGTAGAGACGGAGGAGGAGCGGATATCGTAGTAGGAGACGAGGGAACGAACGGAATAACAGGAGAATCAGAGGTGGGGGGAAGAGAAGAGGAGGCATCCGAGAAGTAGGAGGCATTCTCAAAGAAGGTAACGTCAGCGGAGACGAACTGCTTACGAAGAACAGGATCAAAGCAGCAGTAGCCTTTCTGAGTGGCCGAGTACCCCAAAAAGACACATTTGGTGGAGCGAGGGGAGAGCTTATCACGGGTTACAGATGGGACATGCACAAAAGCAGTGCACCCAAAGATTCGGAGAGGGAGAGGAAAAGGCTCCTTGCCTGGATAAAGGATGGAAAAATGGGTTTTGCCCTTGAGAACGGAGGAGGGAATGCGATTGATGAGATAGCAGGCAAGAAGAACAGCATAGCCCCAATATGAGCGAGGGACATGCATTTGAGTCATTAATGTGCGAGCAACATCGAGGAGGTGACGGTTTTTGCGTTCCGCCATCCCATTTTGTTGGGATGTATAGACACAACTTGTCTGATGAATAACGCCATGTTGCACACAGAAAGAGGTAAAAGTATGACTTAAGTACTCTTTTGCATTATCAGAGCGAAAAGTTTTAACACTAACACCAAACTGATTTTTGATTAAATGATAAAAGGAGGTCCATACATTAAAAAGTTCAGAGCGATCTCGTAAGAGATACACCCAAGTACATCTAGAAAAATTATCAATAAAGGTTACAAAATAAGAACTACCCCGACCAATAGTAAGGGTAGGAGCAGGTCCCCAGATATCGGAGTGGACTAGATCAAACGGACGGGTAGAGCCCCGACCTTGCTTCGGCGGGAAGGAGGAACGATGATGCTTGCCAAGTTGACATGCTTCGCAGTGGAGAGGAGTAGTGGAGGGAGGGAGGTGGGGCAGAAGCTGATGTAGAAGCCGTGGTGGAGGATGACCGAGACGGAGATGCCACTAGAGAAGATCCGTACAAGAAGAAGAGAAGGCGGACAAAGCGGAAATGTTGTCGAGGAAGTAGAGGCCGCCGCTCTCAGTCCCAGTAGCAATCGTCCGCTGGGAGCTCGGATCCTGAAAAGAGCAAGAAGATGGAGTAAACGTTACAGAACATTGAAGCTGTTTGCACAAAGAAGTAACCGACAACAGATTGCACGGAAACTTGGGCACATAGAGAGTGTCCTCTAGCCGAAGGGACGGAGTAACATGAACCACTCCCGACCCATGAACCGGGGAGGGAGAACCGTCTGCAATGAGGACCGGTGGCAACCGATCATGCTGTTCGAGGAGAGAGAAGCACTGAGGATTGCCCGTCATATGATTAGTAGCACCGGAGTCGATAAGCCATTTACCTTGAGTGACTACATGGGCACTACCTGATGATGTGACCACGGAAGAAGACGTCTTGGAAGAAGAGGCGGAAGAGTCATCCGAGGGGCGAAGATGGGGATGCTTTGTCCAGCAGCGGTCAAGAGTGTGTCCGGTGCGGCCGCAGTGAGAGCAGAGATAGCGGGAAGAAGGACGTCCGCCAGACTGATGACTGCGGCTACCAGAACCACTCCACTGAGTTTGATGAGCATAGTTATCCGGAGGAGAAGGAGTGGGCAGAAGCGGGCGCTGAAGGAGAGAGGTGACAGCGGCGATGCGAGCAGCAGTGGCATCTAAAGTAGGAGATTCCGCCTCACCCAGAATTTGTTGGCGGATCATGTCATAAGTGTCAGGAAGATGGAGCAGATAACACACAACCAGAAGCTCCTGGAAGTGCTTGTGTTGTTGAGCCAGATCCGCAGAAAAGGGGCGATTCTGAAGAATCTCAGCCCCAAGAGCTTGAACTTGTTGGTAGGCAGCAGCAGGAGACAAGGTAGGCCGGGCAAAGAGGTCCGCATACAACGTATAGATGCGGGACGTCTGAGCCCCTTTGGAATACAAAGCAGCAAGATGAAGCCAAGCGGCCTTCACCGTCTCATCATGACGGATGACGGGAAGGCACTCATCGGATAGACTGTTAGCAAGCCAAGTACGCACAAGAGCGTCACTCGCATCCCAGTCATCAAAGAGAGGTGAAGTGGTAGGAGGAGGGTCATCAACGAGATGGTGGCGTTTGCGTTGCGAGCGAAGGAGAAAGATGAAAGAGACGCTCCAATCCGGGTAGTTGGAGCCGACAAGCTTGGAAACGGTGTCAAGGTTCCCGGAAGGAGTAGGAGGTAGAGGCGGAGCCGGATTGGCTACAGGGGTGGCGGCAGGAGTGGTGGCAGTGGAAGCATCAGAAAGAGCCATAAGAGCAAACAACAGGAAGCCGCGCGGTTAGAAAACAAGCCGCGCGGATAGGCAGAAGAGGAACTGCAGCGGTCAGGATGTCAAACACCAGCGGCCAGAAAGACCACGACCAAGCCGCAGTATCAAGCAAAGGGGAAGAAGTCGAGCGGCAAGCAGACAGTCTGCTCTAACAGAAGCACAAGAGAGGGCAAGGCACACGGCGATAGGTCGCGGCGAACAAGGCGACAGATCGCAGTGAACAAGGCAACAGGTCGCGCACACAGAGGGCAACGACAAGGAGACCGCGCGGACAGGGCGCAAGCCGGAGAAGCAAGCCGCGCGGACAGAGAGAAGCACAGAATCAGGAGGAAAGGATCGATTCCTCTGATACCATGTAAGAAGCGAACTAAAATAAGCCGGAAATGGTATAACTGAAATTTTATTATCAGAAAAAGGTATCTATTACAAAGGTATGACCTCCCTTATATAGAATGGAGGAGAGAAGAGAGAATACAAATAAGAGATGTGGGACTAAAACTATACAAAAAATCTGGGCGGCTAGAACAACAGACCGGAAAAAGCCGTGCGGTTAGACAGAAGGGCTAACCGCTCGGCCACTGCCAGAGAGAGAGACAAGCCGCCATGTGAGACCGTTAGACCGCCCGGTCTCCTGGTCTCCAGTAACAGACCGCTAGACCGCTTGGACCTCAGACCTCAACACAACAACCAAACTGCTGAAGGCAAACCGCCAGACCGCCCGGTCAATAACCCGCCAAGCCAGACCGACAGACCGCCCGGTCTCTAACTCCAACAGGACCTCAGGGTTGGCGTTGAGTGATGCTTCTCCACTCAACACCGTAGCTTCTGGCGTTGAGTGATGCTTCTCCACTCAACGCAGTGGCCCTCATGGTTGGCATTGAGTGATGTTTCTCCACTTAACGTCGTAGCCCCTAGCATTGAGTGATGCTTCTCCACTCAACGTTGTATTCACTGGTGTTGAGTGATGCTTCTCCACTCAACGCCCTAGTAGGGCCCAGAGGTAATTTTACCTGAATGCCCTTAGAGGTCTGCATTTAGCTTTTCAGAACAGCGGAGTTTGGCTGTTGGCAGACCAACCTTTTGGAATCTATAAATAGACCCGCAGGATACCTCAGAAGGCAAGCTTTCTCAATTTCTGAAGTCTTGCAATGCTTTTTGAGGCATCCTTAGCTCAGCACTTGGCTAAGGAGGGGAAACACTCTAAGATCTTCCGGGTTAGTGGAGGGACCTCCGTGCTATGGCCTAGGGTCAGTTTCTTTGTTCCTTATGGCTGGTTAGGGGTCTGGGTTTGGGAGAAGTAGGTATTAGCTACACCCCAGGGTACGAACTCTCATTTGGGCCAGTTTTTGGTTCCAACAGTCCCACATCGCTTGTTGTATTCTCCTATCTCTCTCATTTTTTATAAATAAGGGGGCATACCTTTGTATTATTTATCTTTTTGGAGCAATAAAGTTTGCCTTTTATTTAGCTCTTTTTACATGGTATTAGAGCTAACCGATCATTTGCTCCACTTTGCTCGCGGTTTCTTTTTCTAACCGCTTGCGGTCTCTCTCCCGCCCCTCCCTCCCTTTCTAGTCGTTGTTCTTTGCGAACTATTTTATTCGCGCGGCTTTGTTTTCTCCTCTTGTGTTTGTGTGGTCTGTTATGTTCGTGTGACTTATTTTTTCTGTTGTGTTAGCACGGGTTGTTTTCTCCACCCGTGTGGTTTCTTGTTGCTTTATATGAACACTCCGACTCTCTCTTCTTCTTCTTCTACTTTATCCGCTCCTCCTTCTCTTTCTACTTCTTTTGTTTATGTTTCTAGTAATTTGGGTACTGCTACCAAGCTTACTGACCCTAATTACCCTGATTGGAGTGTATCCTTTATTTTTTTTTGTTACACTCTCAACGTAAGCACCACCATTTAATTGATGATCTCCTTGTTTATGGCTCTACAATTTTTGATGATTGAGATGCTAGTGATGCCTTGGTGAGAACATGGTTAGCCAACAATTTGTCTGATGAGCGCCTTCCAGTCAAGGCTGCTTGTAATCATCTTACTGCCTTGTACTCCAAGGGAGCACAGACTTCACACATCTATACTTTATATGCAGATCTTTTTGCCCGGCCTGTCATGACTCTGGTTGCGGACTATCAAAATTTCAAACTCTTGGTGCTGAACCTCTTCGACATAGACCATTTTCCGCAGATCTCGTTGAACAATATAAAAACTTTCAAGAGCTTCTTGTTGTTTACAACTTGTTTCGTCTACCAGAATCTTATGATATGATTCAACAATAGATTCATGGAGAGGCTGATACTCCAACTCTGGATGCTACTGTCGCTCGCATCTCTGCTATTACTACTCTTCTTCAACGTCCTTTAGTTCCCTTTCTTGATAGTATTGCTCATCCGGCTCATTATGATACCTCTGATGGTCAAGGGGGTGTACTGGTGACCGTGATTACTATAAGTATCTTTGCTCTCATTGTGGAAAGGTTGGTCACCTAGTTGATCGCTGCTGAACCAAAAATCCCCGTCTTTGCCCAGCTTCAGCTGATCCCCCTCCAAGAAGTCTGCTTCTTCTCTTGCTACCTCTTCAGGTGCTGCTCAGTTGGACACTACATGCATGTGGCTTATTGATTCTGGTGCAACTAGTCATATGACGGGAAATTTTCGTGTTTTTCTCGACTAGACAAACATAACAGGTTCCCTCCAGTTCTAATTGTCGATGGTTCATCGTCTCCTATTTGCTGGTCTGACACTGTGCATGTCACTCCTTCTCTTCATCTTGAGGACACTCCTTATGTCCCGAATTTTCCTTACAACATTCTTTCTGTTACTTCTCTTTGCAAAAAGTTGAATTGTGTGGCTATTTTTATCGCGTCTACTTGTTCTTTTTAGAATCCTCAATCCAAGGAGATGATTGGTACTGAGATTGAAAGCGACAACTTGTTCTACCTTGATAACTTTTCGGCCTTTTCTTCTCTTCTTCAGTGACATCTTTGCCTTGGACATCCCCCATCTCAGATTCTTTATCAGCGTTTGCCTGATTTACCTCGGGGGGGGGGGACTCTTCTCTTAATTGTGAGGCTTGTCAGTTTAGCAAACATCACCGTTCTACTTTTCCAGCAAAGCATAGATGTAGTTCTTCTCGTACTTTTGAACTTGTTCATTCGGATGTTTGGGGTCCTGCCCCTATTCAGACTATTGGTAGGGATAGTTTCTATTTTGTTACTTTTATTGATGAATTTTATAGATATACATGGTTTTATTTGTTATAAGAGCGTTTAGAACTTTTTTCAATTTTTACTATGTTCTATAATGATATTTGTACACAGTTTTATGTCCCTATTAAAATACTTCACACTGATAATGCTAATGAGTATCTAAGTCATCAGTTTACATTATTTTGCATGTATCATGATATTGTACATCAAACTAGTTTTCCTTACACCTCTCAATAGAATGATATTGCTGAATATAAGAACCAACATCTCTTGGATGTAACTCGTAGCTTTCTCACTCATATGCATGTTCCTCGGTCCTATTGGGGTCATGATGTTCTTCTTTCCTGTTTCCTCATCAACCGAGTTCCATCTTCGGTTCTCAACGACAACACCCTATTCTCTGTTCCGTATCTTGATGCGAATCCATTTCCTTTACCTCCTCGTATCTTTGGATGCACCGCATTTGCCCACTCTCCTTCTTCTGGTCATGACAAAATCTCTCCTCGTTCTACCAAGTACATCTTTCTAGGCTATTATCCGACACAAAAAGGTTATAGGTGTTATGAACTTGTTCTCTGGAAATAGTATGTATCCGCGGACGTCAATTTCTTTGAGGATGCTCTGTTCTTTTCTCCTACTTCCGTTCTTTCAACATCTGATGATTCTTCTTATTTTCCTATTATTTCTACACCTCTTCCTGAGCCTGTCCTTCCTTCATCTCCACCTATCTTTGATTTTCGGATGAGCCGTTGCTGACAGCTCCTAGGCCTGCATTCTTTCCTTTGGATGAGTCTGATACAGTAGATAGGTTCGATATTGATCTTCCTATTGCCCTTCGGAAAGGTGTTCGAACTTGTACTCAACATCCTATTCGGGATGTGGTTTCTTATGCACGGCTGTCTCCTTCTTGCAAAAGTTTTGCTCTCGCTCTATCGATCAATGTCATTCCGACCACCTATCAAGAAACTTTCACTATTCCTCATTGGAAAACCGTTATAGATGAGGAGATGAAAACTCTTACAGACATGACACTTGGACGCTTGTTCCTACCCCGCCAGGGGTTGAAGTGATTTGCTGTTGCTGGGTCTTTGTGATCAAGTTTCTTCCTGATGGTACTATTGACCGTTACAAGGCTCGACTTGTTGCCAAAGGTTTTACACAGACATATGGTGTGGATTTCTTTGATACATTCTCTCCTATTGCTCAGATTACTACAATCCGTGTTCTCTTTTCTATGGCCATCAATAGATACTAGGAGATGTCTCAGTTGGATGCGAAGAATGCCTTTCTTTATGGTGATTTGCATGAGACAGTCTATATGGAGAAATCTCCTGGGTATGTTGCTCAGGGGGAGTCTCATGTATCTAAACTGCGGAAGACTATCTATGGTCTTAAACAGAGTCTGGTGGCCTGGTTTAAAAAGTTCAACGAAGTTATTTCTGTTATTGGGTTTGCTCGGAGTGTTGCAGATCACTCTTTGTTCATTCGCAAAACCTCGGTTGGTCTTATTATTTTTGCAGTTTATGTGGATGATATTCTTCTTATAAGGGATGATAGAAAGGGTGTTGACATGACAAAGAAACATCTTCTTCAGTATTTTGTTACCAAAGATAAGGGATTTCCCAAATAATTTTTGCGGATTGAGATATCCAGGAAACCTGATTCTATAGTTCTATCAGAGCGAAAGTATGTCTTAGATCTCTTAGAAGAGACAGGTCTTCTTGGGGCTAAACCTGCTCGATCTCTAATGGTTGTTGGAGATGACAAGTGCTAGAGTGAGAATTCTCCTCTTCTTGAAGAGTTCACTAGATACAGATAGCTTGTGGGAAAACTCATTTATCTAACAGTCACAAGACTGGATATTTGTTATGCAGTAGGAAGAGTGAGCCAATTTATATAAGCTCCTAAGGAATGTCATCTACAATCAGGTATAAAGATCCTGGAGTATGTGAAAGGTGCTCCGGGAAAAAAGACTTCTATTTCAGAAAAGAGGACATTTGAAGATTGAGGCATATTCTGATGCTAGCTATGTATATATAAGGAAGATAGGACATCTACACCTGGTTTATATACCTTTTTTGGAGGGAATCTGGTCAACTGGAAGAGCAAGAAACATGTTATAGTTTTCAGGTCAAGTGCGGAAGCCGAATATATAAGCATGACTCTAACTACTTGTGAGCTGAAGTGGTTACATACACTTATGTTTGATTTGAGAGAGGTTTATGATGATCCCCTACCAATGTTCCGCGACAATAAGACGACCATATATATTTCGAGGAATTCGGGTTTTCATGTGAGGATGAAGCATATTGAAGTGGATTACCACTTTATCAGAGAGGAGATATCGAAGAATCAAATCTGCACACCGTTTGTTACCTCTGATAAAGAGCTAGTTGATTTCTTCACCAAACTAGTTATCCCTTTTTTGGAAGTTTGTAGGAAGCTGGGCATGGTTGACATTTATGCTCCAGCTTGAGGGGGGAGAGTTGAAACTTGAGGAGGCCGGGCAGTCTATCCTCTAGTCATAATAGTCTACTGGTTTCTGTGATATGGAGGTTTGGCTTAGCAAACAGAGGTTGTGGTATGTTTGGTAGAAGTTCTGGCGGTTTGATAGATCTGCAGTTTAGTTATAGCAGTTTGAAAAACCGCTATTATCGACCTGTGTCCTGTCGAGCTGGCTTGGAGGTTCTTCCTTCTTGTGTTGTAGTCCGGAGAGAAACCTGAAGCTGCGAACTGTTGGCAACATGCAACTGCGTTCTGGTGGCTATCTGCAATAGCGGTCTGGAGGTTATCCGCAACAACAGTCAGGAGGTTATCCGCAACAACGATCTGGGGGTTATCCGCAGCAGCAGTTTGGTGGTTATCTGCAACAGCGGTCTGGTGGTTATATGCAACAACAGTTTGGTGGTTATCCGCAACTGCGGTCTAGTGCTAACCCGCAGTAGAGGTCTCAGGAATTTCCTCAGTTGAAGATCAGTGGCTTCCCAAGACTGTATAATCCGCGCGGCTTGTATTTAGTCACACATCGCTTTTTGTATTCTCATATCTCCCCATTTTTTATAAATAAGGGGGCATACCTCTGTATTATTTATCCTTTTGGAGCAATAAAATTTGCCTTTTATTTAGCCTTTTAAACAGTTTTGAACAACTTTCTGTGTTGTGCCCTCGTCCACGGTGGAACTCACAATACTTTGACTGGTTGCCTACATCTTTAGCGAGTGGTCTAGGCTCACGGATTAAGTGAAGGAACATTGGACCCAACAATCCTTCCACCAACATCTAACATGACCCGCCAGCTCAGAGGTGGGCCCCACATGGCTCAGAGGTGGCGCACCATATAGCTCAGAGATAGGTTACCACATGTCTGCGTTTGCCAGACCCGCCCGACCCACATAGGTAGAGAGCAAATTTAAGTATTTACCAACACCCCCCGGTCTCGAACCCGTGACCTCTGATACTAATAGGATTAAATGCTTACCCAACTGTTCTAAAAGCCCAGACTGATGGAAATGACACAACTTTTTCCCCTTAAGGAAGTAGTAAGGAACCACAAGTCAAGTGAAGGAATGTTGGACACAACAATCCCCCCAGCGTCCAGCACAACCCGCTAGCTCATAGGTGGGCCCTACATGGCTTAAAGGCGACACACCACGTGGCTCAGAGGTTGGGTTACCACATGTGTTGAAGCCAAAACTTGACCTCAACGAAAGTTCGAAAATAGGGGCGCAACCAACACCTACTCCTCCCATGCTCTGACCTCTGACTGGTTGTAAATGATCAAGAACCGACCCAAAGCCTCAGTAGGGAGGTCCCAGCTCTTACCCGGAAGATATCTGAGAGCTTCCCCTCCAAAGCCAAAAGTTGGGCTTGGAGCTCCTCAGAAAGCACTAGAGGATTTTGGAGAAAAATATGGAAAACCTTTTTTTTTTCTGAGGAGCCCCTGTGTGTCTATTTATAGCCTTTGCTGACCTGAAATTACCAAATTACCCCTGACTGGTCTGCCAACAGCCAAACTCCGCTGTTCTGAGGAGCTAAATGCATACTCTAGGGGCATACAAGTAATTTTACCTGAGGGCATCCAGATAATTTCACCCTGGGCCCTACCCGACTGGAGCCTTCCTGCCGAGAACTGAAAGCTCTCGCGCCTAAGCCTTGCCGAGAACTCTCCCTCCCTCACCAGGCGGGAGCCTAAAGGATATGAAAGACTGCCACCGGTTGTGCCTGCTCCCGCCCCCTTGCGAGGCGCGAGCCTTCTCGCCCGACTCCGAGCGGGAGTAAGTCTCGGCCGAAGCCTGTCCTGCTTTGGCAGACGTCGAGCTCTGCCAGACAAACTGATTACCTGAGCGCGAGCAATCTCTCATGCCCATATGCGAGAGCTCTCTTGCACTGAGCCTGCTCAACGAATGTCGAGCCCAGCTCGACGAGTCCTTATTTGGGCGAGAACAGTGATTCATCTGGGGCTAGCCCAAAGCTAATCTAAACTGGCCCTGGGTGTTTATGGGTCCCACTCAGCGAATATGAGGTTATACATAATCCCCGCTCTTGAAAAGACACGTCCAACCCTTTATATTTGCTGAGCACGTGCTGTCCTGAAAAGGAATCTCTTGGTGGGCCATCCCACGGCTATATATACATATAATTCTGCTAATAGTTAAGATTTCATTCTTGCCGTTGTTACCCCCGTCGAGACTTCGCGCGATCTCACCATGTGCCCTGAACGCGCCGAGAAGCCGCTCTCGCAAGGTCTGCAAGACTGCATCGATGCGGCTCAGGCGTGAGCCCGTGCCAACAGCTCCCTGGTGGCCCCTTGGCTGGCGAGAAAGGAGTCGGCCGCTGAGCCCCCACAACTTAAGAAGAAGAAAAAGAAGAGGGAAAAATCAGTCAAGCGAGACCTTTTGGATGAGAACTGGGGCTTGCCTACCCCGTCCCTAAGCCATGCGGATAATCCTTCTCCTCCGCAGAAGGTATGTCTCTCCCATTTGCTGATTATCGAGAACTGTGAATCGATATGGAAAAAGAGGGATCAATGATTGTTACACCGTACTCCTCGCAGGAGTCGATTCAAGATGCCGGCACCGGGTCCCCATTGGTGCCCCCAGAGTCGGCGCCTCTCCTCCCCATGGATCCACCGCGGGTCCCAGAGGCCACTCCCCCGGCTGATCCTCCGAGAACCCCAAGTAACCTCTCCATCTATTCACTCTAACCGATATGCTCCGTTGCTGCTAAAATTACTTCCCGCAGCGCCAGCTCCCGCCAGCCCGGGTCTTGCCACCCGGGGAAATGAACACGTACTTGCTAACCCGACCACCCGGGCAGCTGATCTTGCCCTACCAGCGAAAGGAGTGGCCATCGAACCCTCCGCGCCTTCACAGAAGGCTCGCCTTCCTGCGAGGGAGGACGTCTCCGCCCTTGCTCCCGATCAGGCCGGGATCATCACGCGCAAGACCTTCCGACCGAGGCGAGGAAAGCTGGTCCACCTCCTCTTCTGGAAAGAAAATAGGGGGGATCTGAGGCCTTCTTGACCGCCACCGGTCGATGGCTCTCGCCATGCTGCAGGTATGCGAGAAATCACTACTTCCTTTACTCAACCCTTTCATGACTGGAGCTCTCTATCTCACCAGGGGGTGTGGAGCCCCAAGTGGAAACCGACGAGGAGGAAGATGAAGATGAAGGCGAGGATGGAGAGGAAAAGGAAGATGCCGAGAGCTCCCCCTTCCCTTCTTCTGACGAGATGGAAGAGTTCCTGGATGCTGCTGGGAACGGCAGGAAATGACGAAAGAGAGTGGCAGCGCTGTTCTCGAAGCTCGCGCGGTGGGAGTGGGACAACTCCTATGCCGTGAGGAGCCTTCACAGGATGGTGGAGCGGCGCATGACGGTCATCGAGCGGGACTGCAACCACCTCGTTGGCGAGACGGAGCGGCAGGATATTCTTACTGCCGAGACCTCCCCAGGGCGGTATGTTGCGCGGATCCGGGACCAAGCGCGCCTGATCAACCTTGGATGCACCGCTCTGACGTCATACTTTAACCTGCGGTTTCCTCCGAGGATGGGAAGGCGGGACCGGGGACGATGGCGCTGGGAACAATATTGAATCAAAGACGTCTCGCCTCTTCTATCTCTCGGCCTACCCTTCCTTGATGTACCCTTGGAATTTGGACAATAATTAGTAAATCTCTGTTATTGTTATTATTTTTTATTATGCGGCTTTCCCTCGGCGAGAGCGCTTCTTTCATTTCTTCTTTGCCCTCTGCTTTTGTTTTATGCTTTATTTTTGGTGGTGCATGCGCGATCATTAGCTCTGTTCACTAGTCACCGTTTATCTCTAGGACGGGGCGTTACCCACCGATGGCTTAGGCCACCGAAGCGTGTCAGAACGGAAAGCGAGGCGCCGATGCCTTGGGACTTGGCAATTATACCCCCGTCGTCTTCTTGGAAAAACATCATCACCACGATTTTCTATAAATAGGCCGATCCACCTACCACATTTATTTCTTTGATCCGAAACCTCTGTCTCCTTCCTAACCGTTCTTGCGCCTCTATGCAACCTCACTTGCTTTCGCCTCCTTCTCTCTCTCTTGCTCTGTTCTCTCTCGCTTTATTCCCAATAACTCTCGCCTTCTTCCCCCCTAATCTCGATGCCGGGCGAGAGCGAAGGCCGTTTCAATTGCGTGCAAGCTTTTCTGAAGCACAAGTTCCCCCCTGCTACTTGACCCTAGATGAGTACAAGTTGATAACCGCCAACTTCATCCCAGCCGGCTTCATCGCGAGAAACCCGAGCAACAACTACAGGGTCAATCTCATGCGAGAGGGGGAGCTCGCCATCCCCCTAGAGCATTTTGAGGTGGGATTATGCCTCCCCCTCTGACCTGAGATGTGTCAAGTCCTCCGATACTACGGGGTGGTTCCTGCGCAGCTTAATCCCAACTCGGTCTCTATCCTGGTAGCGTTCATCTGCTACATGCGAGCCGAGCGGATAGAGTTCAGTCTGCCCATCTTCAGGAAGCTCTTCGTCTTCCGGGCCAAGAGCGATGGGGTGGTCTTCTTCTCAGGACAGCTGCTCAAGACCTGCGGCCTCGCCACAAAAACCACCATTGGAGCGAGAAGTTCTTCTATGTCTCAGGAGACTTCGACAACATTCCTCTCTCACCCATCCAGTATGAAGACGCCGCCTACAAGCCACCCACTCTTGGGTCGCGCGAGAGCGCCATACTCGAGTTTTTGGAACGAAGGACTTCGACGTCCAGTTCCTCAGGCGGGACATCGACTCCCTTCAACCCGTACTTCCAGGTGAAGGTATGATCTCGGCTTTACCATGCACTCCTACACTTTAAGATGTAGAGAACTAATTACCGCTGATCTCGCAGGAGAGAGAGAAGTCAATTTTAACCAGCCGTTCGACGTAACTAAGTCTGCGAACGACCCCTTGGCTCTTGCGAAGTCCGCAGCTCCCGCCTGCCGAGATGAGTCAACTCCTCCCTCCAAGTCCGGTGCCGGGAAGCGAAAGCCCGACGCCTTCTCCCTTGCTGCTCTTAAAAGGCCAAAGCCAACCGCCACAGAAAAGGGCAAATCCGTGGCGGCCTCTTCCGCTTGAACTGCTGCCGAGGGCCGGTCCTTTGCCGAGAGCCTATTGATAGCTAGCGAGGCGACAACCACTGTTGAAACCACCGCCAGGGCTCCTGCCGAGAGCTTGCCAGCCACAGGCGGAGTTGGTGATGAGAGGGTGGCCGCTGAGGCTTCCGTCCAAGCCCCACCCAAGCAGATGCCAAAAGGGCATCAGAACTTTGGCCTTGGCGAGAAGTTCCTAGATGCGGAAGGGAAACCCCTGTTCCAGTGGGATCCCAAGGCCAACCGGGCCTCCATTTCTACCCTCCTCCCCAGCTGGGCGGAGTAGGATGAGGTCACCGGCGATGCCTTCGCACTGGGTTATGGCCTTTACAGCCTAGAAGATGCCAACATGTTCTACAGATCATCCACCCGGCTCCTGGCCTTTGACTCCATCAGGGCCTTCATGCGCGGGATCAAGCTCGCGCATATGTGTGCGCGTCGGAGCATTACCATCGACCGAAACTTCGTCGACATGCACAAGGCGAGAGACGAGGCGGCGGCTAATGCGGCCGCCCTGAGGGTCGAGCTGGCGGATGCCCAACGGCTTTTATCTCTGCGCCCGGCGGATGAGGTAAGCGAGATCTTCCACGGCTTCTCGCTCCGCCCTTAGTTCATAATCCGCTTTCCCTTCGTCCTGACGGGCTTCTTTTCTGTGCACATGACTCCGCCTAGAGCATGTTGCTTCGCACACAGCTGGCCGGCCTGGAGTGCGAGAATGTCTTGCTGAAGGACTAGGTCTAGTGTACGGAAGCGGCTATGGCTGCGATCCCGCCCCCTCCCTCACTGGACGAGAGGCCGAGGAGTCGCCACTAATCTGTGTACGACATCGATAAGCTGTTGCAGGTAAACACCCAGGCAATGGCAAGGCTGACGATAGAGACGTTGCGGGACATGGGATGCTTGAATGAAGGCGGCAAGACCATCATTGCCCGCATGCTTCTCCCCTGGCTTTTCGGGCCTATCCACAAGCCTTCGGGAGCACCCGATTCCCCGCCCTTGGATGTCCCGAAATCTCCCATCGCGGCTGGCGGGACATCCGACGAGAGCTCTGGCGAGAGTCTCAGTGGGAGCTCTGGCGAGAGCTCGAGCGGGGAATCTGGCGAATCCCCCTGAAGATTTTTGCCGCTTCTTTCCTTTTGTCCTTTTTTGAATGCACGAGGTGTCCTCGCTTTTAACCAATTTTTGTGAACACATTGGCATGTTTATATATGTATATATATGATCATTTTACTTTTCTTTCCAAAGCAATTTATATTATGTCTAAAGCCTCTCAAGTGAGCTCTTGCCGAGACTCTTACCCTCCTTGAGGGAGCCGCCCCCTTAGATTAATAGGTGGAAACCGGCCGAGAGCCCTTTGCCGAAAGCGCCGACTGCAGGTTTTTGAGAGAGTCGCAGCCCCTTCGCAATACGTGAATCAATCAGATACTCGACGAGAACTTCCCGCTGTCCGGCCAAGAGCTTCCCGCCGAAAGCCCTCCTGCCGAGAAATCCCTTTGCCGAGAACCTTTTGGCCGAGACCCTCTGCTCAAAAAGGTTCTCAAATTCTTTCCTCTGTCTCCCGGGTGTGTAACATGTCCTGTCTGTTTGGATGAGAGCCCGGACAACGAGTCTACTCGAAGCCGAGACTTGCTTGGGGCAGTGCAAAAGTTTCCAAGCCAAAGTACTCCCATGATCATATCCAAAATCAAGTCATTCCCCCCCAGGTGTGCCTACTGCCCTACCTAGCTAATGAGAGCCTGAGCAGCGAGTATACCCGGTGCCGAGCAGCACTCGGGGTCCCTTACCCCCACAGGCGAGCCTTCAGACCTGCCAGCTAGTGAGAGCCTGCGCAACGGGTTTACCTGGGGCCGAGCCAGGATCGGGGTAGTGCAAAAGTCTCCAAGCTAAAGTATCTCCAAAAACCAATCCTTTCCCCTCAGGTATGCCCACCGCCCTGCCCAGCTAATGAGAGCGTGAGCAGCGAGTCTACCCGGGGCCGAGCAGCACTCGGGGTCCCTTACCCCCACATGCGAGCCTTCGGACCTGCCAACTAATGAGAGCCTGCGCAGCGGGTCTACCTGGGGCCGAGCCAGGCTCAGGGTAGTGCAAAAGTCTCCAAGCTGAAGTATCTCCAAGAACCAATCCTTTCCCCTAAGTGTGCCTACCGCACTGCCCAGCTAATGAGAGCCTGAGCAGCGAGTCTACCCGGGGTCGAGCAGTACTCGGGGTCCCTTACCCCCATAGACGAGCCTTCGGACCTGCTAGCTAGTGAGAGTCTGCGCAGCAGGTCTACTAGGGGCCAAGTCAGGCTCGGGGTAGTGCAAAAGTCTCCAAGCTGAAGTATCTCCAAGAACCAATCCTTTCCCCCCAGGTGTGCCTACCGCCCTGCCCAGCTAATGAGAGCCTGAGCAGCGAGTCTACCCGGGGCCGAGCAGCACTCAGGGTCCCTTACCCCACAAGCGAGCCTTCGGACCTGCCAAATAGTGAGAGCCTGCGCAGTGGGTCTACTTGGGGCCGAGCCTGGCTCGGGGTAGTGCAAAAGTCTCCAAGCTGAAGTATCTCCAAGAACCAATCCTTTCCCCCCAGGTGTGCTTACCGCCCTGCCCAACTAATGAGAGCCTGAGCAGCGAGTCTACCCGGGGCCGAGCAGCACTCAGGGTCCCTTACCCTCACAGGAGAGCCTTCAGACCTGCCAGCTAGTGAGAGCCTGCGTAGCGGGTCTACCTGGGGCTGAGCCAGGCTCGGGGTAGTGCAAAAGTCTCCAAGCTGAAGTATCTCCAAGAACTAATCCTTTCCCCCAGTTGTGGCTACCGCCCTGGCCAACTAATGAAAGCCTGAGCAGCGAGTCTACCCGGGGCCGAGCAGCACTCGGGGTCCCTTACCCCCATAGGAGAGCTTTCGGACCTGCCAGCTAGTGTGAGCCTGCACAGTGGATCTACCTGGGGCCGAGCCAGGCTCAGGGTAGTGCAAAAATCTCCAAGCTTAAGTATCTCCAAGAATAAATCCTTTCCCCCAGGTGTGCCTACCGCCCTGCCCAGCTAATGAGAGCCTGAACAACGAGTCTACCCGAGGCCGATCAACACTCGGGGTCCTTTACCCCCACATGCGAGCCTTCAGACCTGCCAGCTAGTGAGAGCCTGTGCAACGTGTCTATCTGGGGCCGAGCCAAGCTCGGGGTAGTACAAAAGTATCCAAGCTGAAGTATCTCCAAGAACCAATCCTTTCCCCCCAGGTATGGCTACCGCCCTGCCTAGCTAATGAGAGCCCGAGCAGCGAGTCTACCCGGAGCTGAGCAGCACTCAGGGTCCCTTACCCCCACAGGCGATCCTTCGGACCTTCTAGCTAGTGAGATCCTACGCAGCGGGTCTACATGGGGCCGAGCTAGGCTCGGGGTAGTGCAATCATTCAAACTCTACATCAGCTTTAAGATATGAAAACAAATAATGAATCAGTAAAACCATTATAATAGAACTTGGATTTGAATATACAATTTCACCCTCTCCCGTCTCATGGGTAAAAGCGTTTTAAGTCGTCGCCGCTCCAGGTGTGGCTCATGGACCTACCCTCCACGTCCTGGAGGTGGTAACCTCCCGTTCTCAGGACCCTCTCAATAATATAAGGCCCTTCCCAATTTGAGTTGAGCTTACCCACGGGTGCTGATCTCCCTGCAACATCAACTTTCTTCAGCACCAAATCTCCTTCTGCGAATTGTTTGATCCTGATATGCTTGTCAAAGTATTTTGCTATCCGCCATTTGATCTCTTTCTACCTGATAGCTGCGACATTGCGCAGCTCTTCTACCATGTACAACGAGAGGCGTAACTCCCATTCATTCTCTAACATCCAAGTCTCATCTCCATCACCCGCATCTGCGACCCGTGGGGATCGAACCTCAAACTCCACGGGCAGGACCGCCTCACACCCATGGGAAAGTTTGAAGGGGGTCTCGCTGATGGCTGTGTTCGGGGTTGTCCGCAAGGCCCACAATACCGAGGGGAGCTGTTCCACCCAATTCCCCCTCAAGCTCTCCACCTTCTTCTTGAGAAAGTTCACGATGATCTTGTTTGCCGCCTCCACCTGACCGTTGCTCCTTGGGTGATGTACGAAAGCAAACCTAAGGTCTATCCCCAGTTGGGTGCAGGAGCTGATGAACTCCTCACTAGAGAACTGGGGGCCATTGTCTGTTACTATCGCCTGAGGCAACCCGTGCCTGCATATGATCTCCCCCCAAAAGAAGTTCCTGATGACTTGGGTGGTGACATTGGCAAGTGCCTTGAACTCCAGCCACTTTGAGAAGTAGTCAATCATGATTAAAAGAAATCTTCTCTGGCCACTAGCCGGAGGGAAAGGTCCAACTAGATCCATCCCCCAGACGGCGAAAGGCCAAGGTGTCGTGATGCTTCAGCCTTTGAGCGGGCAAGAGCTGGAGGGCGGCGTTTCGTTGGCACTTTCAGCACCTTGCAAACTCAGCTGCATCCTTCCTCAGGGTCTGCCAGAAATACCCTTGGCTTACCTCCCTTGCTTCTAAGGTCCTTCCTCCTGAGTGACTGCCGCATTTGCCTGAATGCACTTCCTCCAGGATCCTCGGGATCTCTTCCTCCGTCACGCACCTTGCCAGGAGCCCTGACAATATTTTCTGATGCAACCCCCCTTCAAGAATTAGGTAATGAGCCGCTTTGTGCCTGAAGCTCTTCGTATCCTTGGTCCCTTCTGGGATCTCGCCGGTGGTTAGAAAGGTTACGAATGGATTAACCCATGAGGGTCGCCGATCCACTTCCATTAACTCCCCTTCCTCAATCGCCAGTCGAAATAGCTCAGTGAGGGTTCCTCCTCCCTGAGGTCCAAACTTAGCCAACCGATCGGCCGCTACACTCTCTTCGGACCTGTGAACGTCCGAACCCTCCTCGGATCTGTGATGTTACCACCAACGAGTCTGTAAAAGCCTCAACATCCTGGATCTCAAGCTCCTTTGCCAAACGAAGGCCGACTATCACGGCCTCGTACTCCGCTTGGTTATTAGTGACCGACAAGTGCAAGACCAAAGCTTATTCTATAGTGACCCCCTGAGGGCTTATCAATACCACTCCTCCCTCAAGGGAATGCTTTCCCGAGGCCCCATCAACCATCATCTTCCACGCCCCCTGTGGTCGTGGCTCTTCGCCCCCAACCTCAACAACGTAGTCTGCCAAGAAGTCGGCCACTGTAGAAATAGAGAAGAGCGACAAGAAAAACAGGCCGGAAGCTTGAATAACAGAAATTTTTATTATCCAAAAAGATATCATTTACAAAGGTATGGCCTCCCTTTTATAGAATGGAGGAGATAGAGGAGAGTACAAACTAACAATGTGGGACTAAATAAATGTACAAAGACTGGGCGGTTTGACATGTACAGACCGCACAGTCCGCGCGGTTAGATAACAGGCTAACCGCCCGGACAGACCAGAAGAAGATGCCGTAGGAGACCGCAAGACTGCCAGACCGCCAGACCGCCAGACCGCCAGATATACAAGTCGCTGGCGACAACCCGCAAGACCGCCGAACCATAGCAGCCACCAACTGGATATTTAGCCCGTCAGCCCCAGACCGCTAGACCGCGCGGTCTCCAGACCGCCATATTCAGACCGCCAGACCGCCTACTTTAACACTCCCCCTCAAGCTGGAGCATAGATATCGATCATGCCCAGCTTGTCACAAATGTGGAAGAATGAAGTAGACACAGGCTTGGTAAAGATATCTGCCAACTCTTTGTCGGAGGTGACGAACGGAGTGCAAATCTGTTTCTTCAAGATTTCTTCCCGGATGAAATGGCAGTCGACTTCAATATGTTTGGTTCTCTCATGGAAGACCGGATTTTTGGATATATATATAGCGGCCTTGTTGTCACAGAACATAGGAAGAGGATAGTCGTAGACCTCTCCTAGATCAAGCATGAGAGCCCGCAACCATTTTAGTTCGCAAGTGGTGGACGCCATGCTCCGATATTCAGCTTCAGCACTGGACCTTGAAACTACAGACTGCTTCTTGCTCTTCCAGCTCACAAGATTACCTCCAACAAATGTGCAGAAACCAGATGTAGATTTGCGATCATCTTTATCATCAGCATAGCTAGAATCTGAGTAGGCTTCAACTCTCAAATGACCATTCTTCTGAAAGAGTAGTCCTTTGCCCGGTGCTGCTTTAACATACTCTAATATCTTCAAGGCAGACTGAAGATGACATTCCCTGGGAGCTTGCATGAACTGACTTACCTTGCCAACAGCATAGGCAATGTCAGGTCTGGTCACCGTGAGATAAATGAGTTTACCCACCAGACGTCTATACTTTGTGACATCAGATATAAGAGGAGAGTCATCTGTCCACGTTTTGTCTTCTCCAGTAGCCATGAGATACCGTGCCGGTTTGGCACCGGTCAATCCTGCATCCCGTAGAAGATCAAGTGCATACTTCCGTTGGGAGAGAACCAGAGAGTCGGGCTTCCGACAGATCTCTATCCCCAAAAAGTATTTCGGGGAGCCCATATCCTTTGTGACAAGATGTTGACGGAGGTGCTTCTTTGTCAAGTCCACCCCAGCTTGATCATCACCGGTAAGAAGAATGTCGTCAACATAAACCGCCAAAACTACAAGGCCCGATGCGGTTTTGCGAATAAACAGGGAATGATCAGTCGTACTTCTTGTAAAGCCAACAGCAGCCACGATGCTGCTGAACTTGTCGAACCATGCCCGAGGGCTCTGCTTGAGGCCATAGATAGCCTTCTGTAGCTTGCATACACGGGTCTCCCCCTGAGCAACATACCCCGGAGGTTGCTCCATGTAAACGTCCTCATGAAGATCCCCATAAAGAAAGGCATTCTTGACATCAAGCTGGGAGATAGTCCAATTGCGGTTGACAGCCATAGAGAGAATAACCCGGATGGTGCTGAGACGAGCAACCAGGGAGAAAGTATCAAAGTAGTCAACCCCATAAGTCTGAGTAAAGCCTTTGGCCACCAGTCGGGCTTTGTAGCGGTCTACAGTCCCGTCTGGGCAAAACTTCACAACAAACACCCATCGACAGCCAACCACATCAGTACCCACTGGAGGAGAAACAAGGGTCCAGGTGCCCCGTTCAGTAAGAGTAGCGATTTCCTCATCCATGGCAGACTTCCAATGAGGAATCACAAGCGCCTCCTGGTAGGTACGGGGAGTAGTAGTAGCTGAAATAGCTAAAGCAAAATGCCGGCGAGAAGAAGTAAGCCGATCATAGGACACAACTGCCGCAAGCGGGTGTTGAGTGCATGCCCGCACCCCTTTGCTAAGAGCAATGGGGAGATTCAGGTCTTCGGGGGCTTCAGGGACCGGAGCGTCCGTAGCGGAGAAGGCTGGCCCGGGACTAGAGAGAGACGGCTCCGGAGACGGGGGGGGGGGGGAGGAGGGGGGAGAGGAATAGACGGAGGAGGGGATGAGGAAGGGGGAGGAGAAACGTGGATAGGCTGAGAGGGAACAGACAGGGAGGGAGATGAGTCAGGAACAGGAGGAAGAAGGGGTGGAGAGGAGAAGTAGGCTGCATTTTCGAAGAAGGTGACATCTGCAGAAACAAACTGTTTGCGCAGAACGGGGTCAAAGCAACAGTAGCCTTTCTGAGTGACCGAGTAGCCCAAAAAGACACATTTGGTGGCACGGGGAGAAAGTTTGTCACGGGTAGCAGACGGGGCATGCACAAAGGCTGTACAGCCAAAGATTCGAAGAGGGAGGGAAAAAGGTTCCTTGCCGGGGTAGAGAATGGAGAAGGGAGTCTTATCCTGAAGAACAGTAGAAGGAATACGATTGATGAGATAACAGGCGAGGAGAACAGCATAGCCCCAATAAGAGCGAGGCACATGCATCTGCGTTAGGAGAGTGCGAGCGACATCGAGGAGATGACGGTTTTTACGTTCCGCCACCCCATTCTGCTGGGAGGTGTAAACGCAGGTGGTCTGATGAATAAGACCATGTTGCATACAGAAAGATGAAAAATCACGACTAAGATATTCTTTAGCATTATCAGAGCGAAGACATTTAATAGAGACATGAAACTGAGTTTTAATCATATTATAAAAGCATTCCCAAACAGAGAAGAGTTCAGAGCGATCTCGTAACAGATACACCCAGGTACAACGAGAAAAGTCATCAATAAAAGTTACAAAATACAAACTACCCCGACCAATGGTTGGAGTAGGAGCCGGACCCCATACATCAGAATGGATGAGATCAAACGGGCTAGAGGAACTGCGAGCATGCTTGGGCGGGAAGGAGGAGCGGTGATGTTTGCCAAGTTGGCAGGCGTCACAGTTGAGCGGAGGACTGGTAGGCGGTAAGTGGGGCAGAAGCTGTCGAAGAATGCGAGCAGGAGGATGTCCAAGGCGAAGATGCCATTGAAGCAGATCAGTAGACGAGGAAGTGAAAGCGGACAGAGCGGAAACGTTGTCGAGGAAGTAGAGGCCGCCGCTCTCAGTCCCAGTAGCAATCGTCCGTTGGGTTCTCGGGTCCTGAAAGCAACAAGAAGTAGGAGTGAATACAACAGAGCACTGAAGTTGCTTGCATAAAGTAGTAACAGATAGAAGGTTGCAAGGAAACTTCGGGACATAGAGAGTGTCCACCAAGCGCAGCGATGGGGTGACTTGAACCATGCCTGTCCCACGAACCGGGGAAGGAGAACCATCCGCAACAAGGACAGGAGGCAACCGATCATGCGTTTCGAGAAGCAAAAAACATTGAGGATTGCCTGTCATATGATTTGTAGCACCAGAATCAATCAACCATTTACCTTGGATAGCGACATGAGCACTACCTGAGGTCGTCGCCACCGAAGCAGACGACCGAGAGGAGGGGTTCGGGGAGGTCGAAGTATCACCAGATGGGCGCAGATGAGGATGTTTCTGCCAACAGCGGTCAATGGTATGACCGGTACGACCACAGTGAGAACAGAGGAACCTGGACGGACCGCGCGCCCCAGAGTGGCTGCGGCCACTATTGCTGCCGCGCTGAGTGTACTGAGCATAAGAGTCCTGCGGAGGAGGGGAGGATAACAGAGGGCGCTGGAGCAGAGAAGTAACGGCGGCTACGCGAGCGGCGGTGGCATCCAAGGTAGGAGACTCAGCTTCACCCAAGATCTGCTGGCGGATGAGATCAAAAGACTCGGGAAGTCGCAGAAGATAACAAACAACCAGGAGTTCCTGGAAGTGTTTGTGTTGCTGAGCCAAGTCCGCAGAGAAGGGGCGATTCTGGAGGATCTCAGCGCCAAGAGCCTGAACTTGCTGATAGGCTACAGCGGGAGTCATGGACGAACAGGCGAAGAGATCCGCATAAAGAGTATAAATCCGGGAGGTCTGCGTCCCCTTGGAGTAAAGAGCAGCCAGATGAAGCCACGCGGCCTTTACCGTCTCATCATGACGGATGACGGGAAGGCACTCATCAGAAAGGCTATTAGCCAGCCATGTGTGGACAAGCGCGTCACTCGCATCCCATTCGTCAAAGAGAGGAGAATTAGGAGGAGGCGGATCATCGGTAAGATGATGACGTTTGCGCTGAGAACGAAGGAGGAAAGTGAAAGAGACGCTCCAATCCGGATAGTTGGAGCCAACGAGCTTGGAAACAGTGCCCAGATTTCCGGAAGGAGTAGGGATAGAAGGCGGAGCCGGAGTGGCTGCAGGAGTGGTGGCAGTGGAATTGTCAGAGATATCCATAGAAGAAGGCCGAAACCGGACGGTTAGGAATCAAGCCGGGCGGTTAAGAGAGAAGGGAAAAACTGCAGCGGTCACGATGTCAGACACCAGCGGCTAGAGAAGCCACGACCAAGCCGCAGAGCCAAAACAGAGGGTAAGAGGTCGGGCGGTTGGAAGACAGACCGCACGAACGGGAGAGAAAGAGGAATCCGACAAACAGGCCGGGGCGAGAAGAAAGAGAAGAAGAAGGGCTGCGATAAGAACAGATCGCAAGCAGGCAAAGAGAAACAGGCCGCGCAGTCAGGGCGCAGGCAAACACGACAGGCCGCGGGAAGAAGAAGCAGGTCGCACGGCTAGAAAGGAGCACAGAATCAGGAGCCAGAGATCGAGTGCTCTGATACCATGTAGAAATAGAGAAGAGCGACTAGAAAAACAGGCCGGAAGCTTGAATAACAGAAATTTTTATTATCCAAAAAGATATCATTTACAAAGGTATGACCTCCCTTTTATAGAATGGAGGAGATAGAGGAGAGTACAAACTAACAATGTGGGACTAAATAAATGTACAAAGACTGGGCGGTTTGACATGTACAGACCGCACAGTCCGCGCGGTTAGATAACAGGCTAACCGCCCGGACAGACCAGAAGAAGATGCCGTAGGAGACCGCAAGACTGCCAGACCGCCAGACCGCCAGACCGCCAGATATACAAGTCGCTGGCGACAACCCGCAAGACCGCCGAACCATAGCAGCCACCAACTGGATATTTAGCCCGTCAGCCCCAGACCGCTAGACCGCGCGGTCTCCAGACCGCCATATTCAGACCGCCAGACCGCCTACTTTAACAGCCACCACCTATGCCTTAATGGAGAGCCTTGGCACAAATGAGATATCAAACTCACTCAATTCGATAGACCACTTGGCCAGCCTGCCTGAGTGCTCCACTCTTTTAAAGATTTTGCGAAGGGGATGGTCCGTCACCACCCTGATCGAATACGCTTGGAAGTACGACCAGAGCTTCCTGACAGAAATGACCAAAGCATACGCCAGCTTTTCTAAAATGGGGTAGCGGAGCTCCGCCTTCTTCAAGATCCTGCTAACGTAGTATATAAACAATTGCTTCTTCCCCTCTTCCTTGACCAGGACAGAGCTCACGACCTCTGCTCCTACTCCGAGGTACAAGGCTAGACCCTCCCCCATCCTTTGGGCTTTGAAGTAGCGGAGCCTGGGAGAGCTGCCTCTTCAGCATTTGGAAAGCCTCTTCATATTCGGCGGTCCATTCGAACCTTTGATTACCCCGCAACACTTTGAAGAACGATGAGCACTTTTCTCCCGACCTAGAGAGGAATCTGCTTAGCCCGGCCAGCTTTCCTGTCAAGCGTTGGACCTCCTTAGCATTGCGTGGTGACTCTAGCTCTAGGATGACCTTCACCTTATCTGGGTTAGGCTCTACCCCTGCCGGGGTCAGAAGATGCCCAAGGAACTTCCCACGGCTCGCCTCGAAGATACTCTTCAAGGGGTTCAGCCTCATCTTGAACTTTCGTAGGGTGGCGAACGTCTCCTCCAGGTACCGCAGGTGAGAGTCCACACATTTGCTCTTGACCATCAGATCGTCAACATAGACCTCCAGATTCCTCCCCCTTTGACCCTAGAAGACTCGGTCCATCATGCGCTTGTATGTAGCCCCTGCGTTTTTCAACCCAAAGGGCATCATCTTATAGCTGAAACATCCCTCTCTCGTGATGAAGGAGACATCCTTGACATCAGGAGGGTGCATTCGGATTTGGTGATAACCTGAAAAAGCATCCAAAAAACTCATAATAGAAAAACCAACGGCTGAATCAACCAGCGCATTGATTCGAGGCAGGGGGTAGCAATCCTTGGGGCATGATTTATTTAACAAGGAAAAATCGATACACATGCGCCACTTCCCTCCTCCCTTTTTTACCATTACCATATTGGAGACCCAGCCTGGGTACTGGATCTCCGAGATGAAGCCAGCCTCTAGAATCTTCTTGACCTCCTCGCGGATGAGTTCCTCCAGCTTGGTGGCGATGGTCCTCATCTTCTGGAGGATGGGGCGCGTTCGGGGGTCCAGATTCAGGCGATGGCAGGCCACATCTGCATCGATGCCGGGCATGTCAGCCGCGCTCTAAGCAAAGATGTCGACGTTGCTCTGGATGCAAGCCCGCATCCGCTCCTGGTCCTCGGGACCTAAGCCCCCACAGATCCGCACCCTTTGCACCTGGTCGGTTCTGGTGAAGACTTCCATCTCCACCACTTCCTCCGCCGGCTCCAGCCGCGACTGCTCCCAGCCGGCCCTTGCCTCCTCTTCCTGCCCAAACTCTTCCTCTCCTCCTACTTCCTCAACTTCCATCGCCTCTCCTAGGCTCTCAAGCTGCTCAACCTCCACACCCCTTATGGCCTCCCTCTCAAATCCTCCTCGCCCTTCCTCCACTCCTTCCTCCTGCCGACCCTCTCGCGGCTCCGACTCTTCGTCCTTCTGGACCTCACACACATCTCCTCCTCTCTACTCCTCCGCCATCTCCTCCCTCGCCTCTTCAGGGCTCACCCCCTCCTCTACGATAACCTCTTCCAGCTCCGCCATCTCCCTCTCCAGCTCTTCCGCCTCTTCCATCCAAGATACGGTGTTGACCGTCGTCACGTAACTTTGCCTCGCCACCTTCGGGGCCTCCTTGATCCTAACCTACACCCCTCCGTTGTTGAACTTGAGGCATTGGTGAAATGAGGAGGGGACGCAGCGAAAGGCGCTGATGAGGGGGCGCCCAAAGATGGCGTTATAGCTGCTTGGGGCATCCACGATCACGAACCTGCAATTCCGTGATACGCCCCCGAACTTCACATGCAGCCCTACTCCTCCTTCTACCTCCTTCCTCTCTCCTGAAAATCCAAACAATGGTTTGTCCGAAGCTAAGACCCTCTTGGCCTCGACCTTCATCTCATCGAAGGCTTTCTTTGAGATCACATTCACGGATCTCCCGTTGTCAACCAGGATCCTGGAGACCGTGAAGTTCTCTACTGCTGTCTGGATCACCAAGGCGTCACAGAACGGGTCCTCATAATCTGGCATATCTGCTGACGAAAAGGTAATTTTTTCTTCCGGAGGGGGAGCCTGGGAGGTCGAGGCGACCCCCCTTCGGAACATGGTCTGAAGGCTCCCCTTACGAGTTGGCTCAATCCCAACTCCTCCGCGGATCACCCCGATCCCTCCCCGGGTTCCTACGTCTGCCCGATCCTCACACCTGTTTTCCCCTTCTCCCTGCTGAACCTCCACAACCCTTATCGGCGGATCCTGCCTAACTAGCCCCTAGCTTTTCTCATCTCTAGGAACTCTGGGCAGGTGGCTGTCGCGTGACCCTGCTCCTGGTGAAAGTCATAGAAAGGCAACGCCGCCCTGCCTCCTCTTCCTTCTCCACCTCCTCTTCCTTCTCCACCTCCTCTTCCTTCTCCACCTTCTCCAAGCTGCATGGGCGAAAGGAATTCGAAGAAGCTACCTCGATTATACGCTCTATTCGAGAGATACTATTGATAGCCCAGGATTGACAAGCAAAGTACTACAACGCCAAACATCAGAACGTGGAGTTCGCGGTGGGCGATTGGGTCTATTTGAAGATCAAACCCTTCAAACGCGTATCTCGGATTTGGCGGTTGAAAAAGCTAAGTCCCAGATACCTTGATCCGTTTGAAGTGGTGGAGCGAGTCGGGGAAGCGAAGTATCGGCTAGCGCTTTCAGCAGAGTTGAGTGGATTGCATGATGTCTTCCACATCTCAGTACTTCGCAAAGCCGTCAAGGTACCAGCGCATATTGTTGCGAATGAGCGTGTACCGGTCGAGTATGGGCTAGCGACGAAGGTTCGACCCATTCGGATCGAGGATCGAGCAGAGAAACAGTTGCAGAACAAGATAATCGGGATGGTCAAAGTTCGGTGGGACAATTGTGGCCGAGAGGAGCTAACATGGGAGCGTGAGCAGACCATGCGAGCTGAGTTTCCCGAACTTTTTGTATAAACTGTTGACCGTGTACATTTGAGTATAACAACTCTATTAATGTTATAGCTTTGGGATTCCTGTTTATTTGCTGAGTACAAATTTCGGGATGAAATTTATCTTAAGGGGGGAGGATTGTAACACTCCAAAATCTTAAGTTAGAGTTAGGCTGGGTGACACGGCCTGGGACACGGGCGTATCCCAGGGCGTGTCCAGGCACACAGCCTGGGACACGGGAGTGTCCCAGGGCGTGTACTTCTCTCGAGACGTCGACTCGAGTACACGAGAAATGATTGTCGAGAGGCAACACGACCTGGGATACGGGCGTGTCCCAGGGCGTGTCCTGCTCGGGAGAAAATCGATGGCGTTGAGTGGCGCTGAGAGAAATGGCGTTGAGTGGCGTTGAGTGTGGAATACGGCCTATGACACGGGCGTGTCACAAGGGCGTGTTGGACACATGGCTAGGGACACGGGCGTGTGCCTTAGTCGTGTCCTGCTCTGGTGATTTGTGCTTGTGTTACAACAGGTGACACGGCCAGTCACACGGCCGTTTCAAAGTTGACACGGGCGTGTCTGCCCTGTGACACGGGCGTGTTGGAGCCCGTGTTCTGGTTCATTTTGAGTCGGTTCGTACACCGCTTGGGGGACACGGCCTGGGACACGGGCGTGTCACAGGCCGTGTCAAGTCAAAAATGGAATTTTGGGCAGATCTTGGCCATCCAATTATTTCTATTTAGATCCAATAGCCCTGATCATTTCCTGCAGTGATAAGACTGAGTAGTAGCTTCTTCTCTCATTTTTATCAATAGAGAAAAAGAGAGAGAGAGCTTGGAGAAAGGAGAAGGAGGAGAAGATCAAGGCTTTGGTGGTGCTCCCGCGGTCCGATTCGCAATCTGAGGCTAACTTAGTGGAGGCAAAGCTGTTGCGGTGCTTTCCAACCGACCAGATTTTCGATGGCTCCCAAGAGATCGTCAAGGGTAACGATCTTCCTTCTTGGACATGTGAAGTCCTCCTTTATGAATGAGTAAGGAATCCTCTCCACCAAAAGGTGGAAGAAGTGAGTGATTCCAGTGGGTGATAGTTGCTATCCCCAGCTTGAGTCTGCATTTAGACCCGAAAATGTGTAGTACGGGATATGCATGCTGTGTGAAGCCCATCTGGACAGATTGGTTTGGATTGGTGATGTTTCATATTGCGCACCGGAGAAGACTCCGCGTATACTCGTGTAGTTAGTGGGGTCATTGGGTTATGCCTGTCAAGGGAAGTAGCAGGAAGTACTGGAATGTGGAACTCCAGGAAAATGCCCTTGTGTTGTTTGTGCTGTGGCTACGATGTAGCCAGTCCTTAATGGATGAGGAAGCCAGTCCTAGTTGGACAGTGTGGCTATTGTGACGCCAGTCCTTGGCGGACGTTATGACGATTGGGAGCTGCGAGCTCTAGAAGGCCTCGTGCCGAACAGGAAAGGTGAAGCCGACCCGCGCCTTTTATTATAGCCGCAAGTACGATGTGCTTGGTGAGGGCAAGACGAGATGAGCAACGGGGGGTGGTGGATCTGTACCTGCGTTATGTTGACTGTACAAGGAAGTGCCAAGGCATTGGGCTTTCGTCACTAGCATAATGAGAGTCTTAGGCCTGCGCACCATTAAGACTAAATGCTCATTGGTGTTGATCCCGGTTCGCCGGTGTACCCAAAAGTGTGCCTGAGAGCACAAATCGTCGGGCAGGGTGGCCGACGGTTGTGATGGATTGCTTGTGCGTGAGAGCATAATATGTATATTATCTGTCAATTGCTATATTGCTCAGCAGGGAAGGAATGCCTCTGCCCCGGGAAAGGGGTAGGATTGTTATAAATTGGTCAGCTGAATGCTGACTGTTGCCTTGTTTGCCACCTTCTGAGTGGATTGTCCCTATGCAGGTGCTGGAAAGCCGAGCGGAAAATGAAGGGTTGATGCCCCTGCTATTGCTGTTGCTGCTCTTGCTGTTGTTACAAGCCCTTGAAGGCTAGCTTTTGTATTTTCTTTTATTCATGTATGGCCAGCCTACGCGCCGATGTCTATAATCCATACTGTTTAAAGAGGAACTGTAAGGCCTTAAAACCAAACTGTAGTATTTGTTATGCCCTCGTTTGAGTGGTTGTATATAACGTTGGTTTATATATATCTAGTGGATATTCCTGCTTTGAGTTCAGCTACTTATGTATCTATTCCGCTAGCATGCTCTGTGTTAGGATGCGATGATGGTATTATCCTGTGACCTCACCGTCTGTTTGTACCATATAGTGCGGGGCTCCGACCGGACCTTCTATTATATGTTATTTAACGGGTGGAGTCGTTACATTTAAGTATTAGAGGGAGGTTTCGATCCTCCGACCTGTGGGTTATGGGCCCACCACGCTTCCGTTGCGCTACCAAGCTAAAGAATCCCGGCCTCAGCCCCAGGGTAAAAGCGAGCATCAGTGCATACCCTTGGACCTCCTGGACCAGGAGGATCACTTCCTGAAACCGGTCAACATAATGACCCAACGTCTCATCTTGCTTCTGCCTCACCGCAAACAGGCACTCCGCCTCCTTCTTCCGCTTCTTCAATGTCGATAATCTCAAAAGGAACCCTCGACGTAGATCCTCAAAACTGTAGATCGAACTTGCCGGCAACTGGTGGAACCAGTCCCGGGTCTTCTCCTTCAGCGTGATGACAAAGAGCCGACACTTGAAGGAATCCGTCATCTGCCTAATCGAAACAACATCCTCAAACCACTACACATGCTGCACAGGGTCGTCCTTACCTGAGTAGTAGGACATGTCAGGCTTCCGGAACCCCTCCGGAACTGGAGCCGAGATGATGAGCTCACTGAAAGGGCTCTCGCCACCTGCCTGCCAAGAAGGCACATCTCGCGGCCTTCGCTGGCTGGCCCGGTCTGCTAGACCTTGCCCGGGGAAGAGCTCTCGCATAGCCGCCTCCCTCTCGCTGACCTCTGCCGGAACCTCCTTCCCGGTACGCTGGCCTGAGAAGAGCTCTCGCGTGGCTACGTCCCTCTCGCCAACCTCTGTCGGGACCTCCTTCCCGGGGTGCTGCCCAAGAGTGTTCTCGCCCAAGAGCGGGACCGCCTCTATTGGAACCCGAGGGGTTGCTCACTCGCTCCTTGCCGAGAAGGCCAAGCTGATGGTCTGCAGGACCTCTCGCCTGAAGTCCTCCAACATCTTCCTTGTCTCCTCCTCTCCGAGGGGGGGGGGGGGGGAACCTCCAGAACCAGATCCTTCACCTTCACCTCTAGCCATGGGACTAAACTCAAGGCTTTCTTGTATTGGCTACCTTCCACGCTCACCGCATCAGAACTGTTGAAGTCAAAACTTGACCTCGACGAAAGTTTGAAAATAGGGCCGCAGCCAACACCTACTCCTCCCAAGCTCCGACCTCTGACTGGTTGTAAAGGATCAAAAACCGACGCAAAGCCTCAGTAGGGAGGTCCCACCTCTTACCTAAAAGATCTCTGAGAGCTTCCCCTTCAAAGACAAAAGCTGGGCTTGGAGCTCCTCAGAAAGCACTAGAAGATCTTGGAGAAAAATATGAAAAATCTTTTTTTTCTGAGGAGCCCATGTGGGTCTATTTATAGCCTTTGCTGACCTGAAATTACCAAATTACCCCTAGCTGGTCTGCCAACAACCAAACTCTGCTGTTCTGAGGATCTAAATGCAGACCCTAGGGGCATACACGTAATTTTACCTGAGGGCATCCAGGTAATTTCACTCTGGGCCCTACCCGGCGGGAGCCTTCCTGCCGAGAACTGAAAGCTCTCGCGCCTAAGCCTTGCCGAGAACTCTCCCTCCTTCACCAGGCGGGAGCCTAAAGGATATTGAAGACTGCCACCGGTTGTGCCTGCTCCCTCCCCCCTGCGAGGCTTGAGCCTTCTTGCACGACTCCGGGAGGGAGTAGGTCTCGGTCGAAGCCCGTCCTGCTTTGGAGGGCGTCGAGCTCTGCCCGACGAACTGCTTACTTGAGCGCGAGCGATCTCGCCTGCCCCTATGCGAGAGCTCTCCTGTACTGAGTCTGCTTAACGAATGTCGAGCCCAGCTCGACGAGTCCTGATTTGGGCGAGAATAATGATTTCACCTGGGGCTAGCCCAAAGCTAATCCAAACCTGGTGTTGGGTGTTTCTGGGTCCCACCCAACGAATATGAGGTTGTACAACATGTCTACGTCCGCCAAACCCGCCAGACCCGCCAGACCCATACAAGTAGAGAGCAAATTTCAGGATTTATCAGCGCCCGCTGGTCTCGAACACATGACCTCCTCCGATACTACTTGAAGGATCAAGCACTTATCGAACTATTCCAAAACCCCGGATTGATGGAAATGACACTACTTTTTTCCTTAACAAAGTAGCAAAGCACCATGGGTCAAGTGAAGGAACGCTGGACCCAACATGCGTGCTTTACTCGCACTAGTATTTGTGGCTTGGAGGCTTTGAGCGGCACATTCAATGCGCCTTAATCACTGTGGCTTGCCTCCGGTTGCGTGCAGAAGGTTTCAGTACGGGTGACTTATTGTGGACCGAGGGGCCTGCTGTTGAGTTTAGGGCGCTGAGAGTGTAGTGTGTAGAATATCTGCTGCAATGCACATGGGACGTGCCTTGAAGGTGGCAGAGTGTGCTCTGGGAAGCAGTCTGCAAAGTAGGGCATGCAAAATACACACTTGGATTGAAGCACATAGAGGCATGCTTTGGAGAAGAGCACGCATGGGCATACGAAGAGTTGAGCGCACGAGGGCGCGCGAGAAGGCGGCGAGCGCGAGAACGCGGCGCACGTATGAGAGCGCGAGGAGGCGACACACGTGGGAGCACATGAGGAGGTGGCGTATGCGAGAGCGCACGAGGAGGAGGCGTGCGTGGGAGCACACAAGGAGGAGAAATGGAGGAGGGAGAAATTCGTAGGAGGAATTCTCGGGAGGAGAAAAGATGCAAATGAAGGAGGCCCCAAAGCCTATTTATAAATTTTAGGAGGGGAGATCTAGGTTTCGTTTGGGGGGACTTATTTTCAGCGATCAAGCGATTACGAACACATGAACCTGACCTTAATTAAAGACCGGTTCATGCGGTCGTAACCAGTTGACCGGTGAAAATAAGTCCTCCCCCCCAAACGGAGCCCTAGTAGTTTTACACGATAATTTACCAGACAGAAAAATAAGAATGTCCGAAATGGGGAACGTTGATCACCAATATTATAAAAATGACGCCTCTGCCCCCATACGGTTTAAGCCGAACAAAAAAAACCACCCATACCTGTACAACCCATATTCGACGAGGGAGGGCCCTACCACCGCCAGGTCATCAAAAGTCTAAGTCAGCAAGACAAGGTGGGGATCCAGACCAGCACCCCGGACCGCGGAAGGTTCGGGCGAGTTGGCGAGTTCCCCAGGACAACTCGCCAGGTGGCGACTATGGCCAGATGCTCGCCTCTGCCTGCCGAGCTCCCCAGGGAAGTCGCCAACTCGCCAGGGTGGGGGTATAAGTAAGACCCCCCCCCCTCTCTTTGGTTTTCCCTATAAATAGGACCCCAGGGGTACGAAGGAGGGACAACAAGCAATTCTCGGCCTGAGCCCTCGCGAGTTCCAGCCACTGCCCTTGACTCGTTATTGCTCAGCTCGCCTCCTTCGTACCTAGCTCGGCCAATCTGGTTGAGAAGGGGTTGCTTCTAAGCAACTGGGTACGTGGTGGGACCTTCCCGCCGTAGCGACCTGGGGTCCTGTTTGCGCAATTCGTTCCTGTTTCCTGACCAGAGATCATCTTCCCGACCGGTCGACCAGTAACTTCAGGTTGCCTTGTCCGATTTCTGAGGTTGAGAATTTCTCGGCTTCAACACTTGGTGCGGTGAGCGTGGATAGCGACCGAAGAAGAAAGTCGTGGTCGGAAGATGGCCGATGGTGGAGACCGGGGCGAGTTGGGAGGTAACTCGGCGGGAGCTGGAGTCCCGGGGCAAGGTAGCGAGTATGTGACGGTGGCGGCATTTGAAGAGTTCGCAAGAAGAGTGGAGAAGGCAATACTCGTCGGGTTGTCCAATCCGCCTGAGGTGACGGAGACTTCCCCCCGCCGCCGGACACCCCCTGGCGAGGAGATACCAACTCGGCGAGCAGGGAAGGAGCCCGCTTGGGCGAATGGAGAGCCGGTGATCCCGCCGCGGCATCACCCGGCGAGTAGTCAGGGAATCCGGTTTCGAGAACCAGAACTCTCGGCGAGGTATGGAGATACTCGCCGATGGAGCGAGTATGACTGCTCGAGCGGAGAGGATACTCGCCGCCGCCAGGAAGGAAGGAGCCCCTTTTGCGACGAGATCCTCGCAGCCCTCGTCCCTGACAACTTCAGAGAGCCGGTCCTCTCGTACTACTCCGGCAAGGACGACCCGGTGGGACATCTTCAGTGGTTTGAGGACGTGGTCTCCATTCGCAACATGTCCGATGCTCTCAAGTGCCGGCTCTTCTCCATTACCTTCAAGGGTAGCGCGAGAGATTGGTTCCACCAGCTGCCCGCCGGGTCAGTCTACTGCTTCTCAGATCTCCGAAGGGGCCTTTTAGCAAGGTTTGCGACGTCCAAACGGAGGAAGAAGGAGGCGACCGCCCTCTTCAAGATCGTGCAGGGGCAGCACGAGAGTTTGGGCCGGTACATCGATCGATTCCAGGAGGGGGTGCTGGAGGTGGAAGAGGTAGACGGGTTCACCTTGATGGTAGCCCTCAAGTTCGGACTGAAGCAGGGTCTGTTCAACATGGAATTGGGGCACAGGCCGCCCAAATCGTTCGAGGAGATGGTGGAGAGAGCCAATGTGTTCATCCAGGGAGAGGAGAGGAACAAGGAGTTCCTGGCACGGCTCGATGGAGACCGACCGCTTGGGAAAGATAAGGGAAGACTGCTGGAGAGGGAGAGGGCGCCGGAGGGGCGCCACGACAGGAAGCAGGAGAGGCCGAAGGAGAAAGAGGAGAAGGGAGAAAGGGGAAGGGAGATCAGAAAGGTGGAGAGGCAGGAGAGGCGGGAGAAGCCTCGAAGGCAGGAGGATAGGAGGCCCGTCGGAGGCCGAGAGGCGAGGAGCGAGGAGAGAAGATTCCAGTACCCAAGGGATCGCCCCCAGTGGAGGCGGCCCATCCGTCAGGAGGAAAGGAGGGCTTACAACCCTCGGGAGCAGGGAGGAGGAAGAAGGGAAACCATGGCCATCACGCAGCGAGCCGCTAAACGCCGGCGGAAGGAGAGGCAGCAGGAGAGGAGGCAGGAAAGGCAGCAGGAAGCGGCGATTCCCCTCTACTGCGATATCCATCGAGTGGAGGGGCATGGAACCTTGGCTTGCCCTGAGTTCTGTGAAGCAAGGAGGAGGATGGAAGCAACGGCGGCCGAGAGGGAGCAGCCGCAGCAGGAGGCCCAGGTTGGGCAGGTAGCCTACCAGGCACCGCAGAGAAGGAGGAACGAAGACAGGATCGACCAAGGAGGAAGGGGGAATGTCATTCCCGGTCCGGGAGGCGGGCACGTCGGAGTAATCAACGGAGGGGCGGGGCTAGGAGCTTCCCGCAAGGGAAGTCTCCACCAAATCTACAAAAGGAGCGTCGCTTCGACGTCTCAGACCCCCCCTCCCTTGAACGAGATCACCTTCTCGGAGGAAGACATGCTCTGGAACGAGAACCCCTTCCATGACGCCCTGGTGATTCAAGCAGCAATCGAGGACTTTACCGTCGACCGAATCCTCGCGGATAACGGGAGTTCGGTGAATGTCATCTTCAAGAGAACCTTCGTCGGCCTTCAGGTGGAAGCGTCCCGGGTTCAGGCAGCGGATGGGCCTCTTTTCGGCTTCTCCGGGGAGAAGAAAGAGGTGGAAGGAGGAGTTGAGTTGCTGGTCACCCTCGGGGGAACTTCGATCCGATGTCGCTTCGTCATCGTCGACGCACCCAGCGGCTACAACGCCATCTTCGGGCGGCCCCTTATCAACTACTTCAAAGCCGTCCCCTCGTCATACCATCAGTGCCTGAAGTACTGCAGGGACGACGTCCAAGTCAGGATCAGGGGAGATCCCAGGGCCTCCAGGGAATGCTACCTGAATGCGGTCAGCACCATCAGTTGGATGAGTGACGCAGAAAGGTTGGAAAGGATGATGGAGCAGGAAGAGGGCCTGCAAGCCGCCGAGGAGCTGGAGGAAGTGGAGGTGATCTCCCCGAGAGGAAAGCCGGAGCTGCTGAAGATCGGAGGAGCCTTGCCCCCGGAAGGGAAGGTGGAGATAGCTGCCTGCCTACAGGAAAACGCGGACGTCTTCGCATGGAGCGCCGCCGAGATGCCAGGGATTGATGCTGATGTTGCCTGTCATCGCCTCAACCTGGATCCAGCAACAACCCCCGTCCGTCAGAAGCAAAGGAAGAGCGCCGCCACTCTAGCGGGACCCATCCGAGAGGAAGTAGGGAAGCTGCTGGAAGCAGGTTTTGTTTCGGAGATCCAGTATCCAGGCTGGGTCTCCAATGTTGTAATGGTGAAGAAGTCCGGAGGGGGCTGGAGGTTATGTATCGACTTTTCAATGTTGAATAAAGCTTGCCCGAAGGATTGTTATCCCCTGCCTCAGATCGACGCGCTGGTTGATTCCGCCGTCGGATTTCCTGTGATGAGTTTCCTTGATACTTTTTCAGGATACCATCAGATCCGGATGCATCCCCCCGATTGTCGCAACGTTTCCTTCATCACCAGCGACGGGTGTTATAGCTACAAGATGATGCCCTTTGGGCTCAAGAACGCTGGCGCGACATATCAAAGAATGATGGATCACGTCTTCAGAGAGCAAAAGGGGCGGAATCTGGAAGTCTACGTGGATGACCTGCTTGTTAAGAGCAAGAGCGCCACAGAGCACGTAGCGGATCTGACAGAGACCTTCGCCACCCTGAGGAGGTACAAGATGCGGCTCAACCCGGCCAAGTGTGTCTTCGGCGCGGGAAGGGGGAAGTTTCTAGGGCACCTCCTTACTCCTCTAGGGGTGGAGCCTAATCCCGACAAGGTGAAAGCCATCGTGGAGATGGCGTCCCCGAGGGATTCCAAGGAAGTTCAAAGGTTGACTGGAAGGCTAGCAGGTCTTAGTCGGTTTCTCTCCAGGGCCGGAGAAAAGTGTTCCCCTTTCTTCAAAACCCTTCGGGGGAACCAGAAATTCGAGTGGACCCCGGAGTGCGAGGAGGCCTTCGTAAAGCTCAAACAACAGCTGACTCGAGCTCCTCTCCTTCAGGGTCCGCAGGGCGGCGAGGACCTCTTGCTCTACCTAGGGGTAGGGGCTGAAGCAGTCAGCTCGGTGTTGGTCCGAGAGGAGGGGAAGAAGTAGCTTCCAATCTACTACGTGAGCCGGGTGCTAAGGCAAGCCGAAACGCGGTACCCCATCCTGGAGAAGTTAGTCTTTGCCCTGGTAGTTTCGGCCAGGCGACTCCGTCCATATTTCCAAGCCCACTCTATCAAGGTAGTCTCCGACCACCCCTTGAGGAGTATCTTGGACGGAGTGGAGCACTCCGGCAGGCTCACCAAGTGGGCTGTGGAGCTGAGCGAGTTCGACATCTCCTACCCCCCAAGGGTCGCGATCAAAGCACAAGCCGTGGCGGATTTCCTGGCCGACTTCTCGACCGAGGTCGAGGCAGACACGGATGTCTCTCGGCCGGTCCCCTGGAAAATGTTCGTAGATGGCGCGTCAGGGAAACACTCCGTGGGGGCCGGGGTGGTGCTGGTTAGTCCTCAGGGGACCAGAATTGTGCAAGCCGTCAAGATCCATTTTCCGGTCACTAACAATCAGGCAGAGTACGAAGCCATGGTGGCTGGCTTGCGACTCGCCAAGGAACTGGCAATCAGAGATATCAGGGCTTTTACCGATTCCATGGTGGCGGCATCTCAGATTCGGGGAGAGTTCGAAGTCCGAGATCCCATCTTGCAGCAATATTTGGTTAAGGTCAAAGGCTTGATCGGGGGGTTCCGATCCTTTCACGTCGAGCACGTGCCCCGAGAACGCAACTCCGAGGCAGACAATCTTGCGAAATACGGCCCTCGGGCTGGGGGAACCGCCATCGAGTTGTTCCGACCATCCATCGAAGAAGGCGAGTTGATGGAGATCGATCAGCGGGCCTCATGGAGAGATCCGTTCGTCACATTCCTGGCAACAGGCCGACTACCATCTGACGGGCAAGATCAAAGAAAGTTCCGGTATAAGGCCGCGTACTACTTGCTACAGGACGGAGAGCTTTATCGCAAAACCATTTCAGGCCCTCTGGCCCGATGCTTGTCAGAACTCGAGATTCCCCGGGTCCTCGAGGAGATTCACTCAGGAGAGTGCGGCAGTCACTCCGGGACCCGCACCCTGGAGCAAAGGATTCTGAGGCACGGTTACTTCTGGCCGACCATCCGAAAGGACGCAGAGGCCTACTCCAGAAAATGCTCCCAATGTCAACTCTTCGCGCCCCTCGCGCTCCAGCCGGCTCAGCAACTCCGCTCGATTACCGCTCCGTGGCCCTTCGCAATTTGGGGAATGGATTTGATCGGCCCGTTCCCTCAAGCTAGCGGGCAACGGAAGTTTGTCCTGGTAATGGTTGACTACTTCACGAAGTGGATCGAGGCTAAGGCTCTGGCCAGGACCACGTCTCAAATCGTCAAGAACTTCATCTGGGGGGAGATCGCATGCAGGTTCGGGATCCCTCTGGCCATCATCACCGACAATGGGCCGTAGTTCGCCAGCCTGGAACTGGGGGACTTTTGTAAACAGTTGGGAACCGACCTTCGGTTCGCCTCGGTACATCACCCTCGTAGCAACGGGCAAGTAGAAGCTGCGAACAAACTCATCGTCAACTTGCTGAAGAAGAAGATCACCAATCTCAAGGGGAACTGGGCCGAGCAGCTCCCTTCCGTCCTCTGGGCTCTCAGGACCACCCCGAACTCAGCCACAGGGGAAACACCCTTCAAGCTGTCACACGGATCCGAGGCGCTCATCCCGGTCGAATTTGAGGTGCACAGTCCGAGGGTCATCGCAGCCGAAGACGGAAGCGAGGAATGGCGGTTAGAGAATGAAGAGGCTCAGAGGCTCTCCCTGGATTATGTGGAAGAGCTTCGGGACTTAGCCGCCATGCGCCAGGAGGAAACCAAGAGGCGCATGGCGAGACACTTCGACAAAAACGTCCGCTTGAAGAACTTCCTCGCAGGGGACTTGGTCATGAAGAAGGTGGACGCTGCTGGGCGGGGAGCCACCGTAGGCAAGCTCCATCCCAACTGGGAAGGACCTTTCATCGTCCAAGAAGCCTTGACCACAGGAGGCTATTACCTACAAGACCAAGCGAAAGAGCAGCTGCCTGGAACCTGGAGCGGAGATGATTTGAAAAGATTTTACCCATAGCGGTAACTCATGTATCAATTTCTGTAAAAACTCTTAAATGAGCAAAGAATGCGAGATTTCATCCTTTTTGTGTTAAATGTACCTCAAGGTTTCTGAGTGTTTTCATGGTCCGCCTCGTAGTCGACCTCGAGAGGCAACGGTCGGTTTGTTCCTCATATGTAGCCCAGTACGGATGATGGGACGATGCTTCGGGATTTTAAGCGCTCTTGTAAGACCGAGCCTCTGTATTGTCGGCCGAGATCAGCTCCCCCTTGCATGTCGGCCTATGTCTCCCCGAGTGCATCTCTTTTCCGTCTGGAGGACCTGCGAGGAACAGATCCACACCGTGATCTCCCGGACTTGAGGAGAGGCCGGCCTCGTAAAACACCCGGAAGAAGAACCTGCCAAGGACAGGGTGTGGACGAGCCCGAAGGGAGATGTGTGAATTCCGAGCGCGTTCAAAAAGGCCCCTCGATGAACACCACCCCCATCCTAATCGTACCTATAAGCGACCTTCACTGTCAAATCGGGATGCGGGACCCCAACCCGTTCTCACTGAATAGCCTAGTTCGGACGATGGGACGATGCTTCGGGATTTTAAGCGCTCTTGTAAGACCGAACCTCTGCATTATTGGCCGAGATCAGCTCCCCCCTTGCATATCGGCCTAGGTCTCCCCAAATGCATCTCTTTTCCAAACTAGAGGAATTCTGAGGAACGGGTCTGGACACTGATCCCCCGATTCGGCAGGATCAAGAGCGTCCCTTCGGGGGGAGTTTCTTTCTCGCCAATATATAAGGACGCAGGATTTTGATTCAAGACTTCGAGTTGAGCAGCGTCGTAAGACCGGTATCCCCACGAGCTCCTCTCCTCGGGAATCGGCCGATCTCCTCGATTGTGATCCAAGACCTCGAGCAGCGTCGTAAGACCGGTATCCCCACGAGCTCCTCTCCTCGGGAATCGGCCGATCTCCTCGATTGTAATTCAAGACTTCGAGTTGAGCAGCGTCGTAAGACCGGTATCCCCACGAGCTCCTCTCCTCGGGAATCGGCCGATCTCCTCGATTGTAATTCAAGACTTCGAGTTGAGCAGCGTCGTAAGACCGGTATCCCCACGAGCTCCTCTCCTCGGGAATCGGCCGATCTCCTCGATTGTGATCCAAGACCTCGAGCAGCGTCGTAAGACCGGTATCCCCACGAGCTCCTCTCCTCGGGAATCGGCCGATCTCCTCGATTGTAATTCAAGACTTCGAGTTGAGCAGCGTCGTAAGACCGGTATCCCCACGAGCTCCTCTCCTCGGGAATCGGCCGATCTCCTCGATTGTAATTCAAGACTTCGAGTTGAGCAGCGTCGTAAGACCGGTATCCCCACGAGCTCCTCTCCTCGGGAATCGGCCGATCTCCTCGATTGTAATTCAAGACTTCGAGTTGAGCAGCGTCGTAAGACCGGTATCCCCACGAGCTCCTCTCCTCGGGAATCGGCCGATCTCCTCGATTGTAATTCAAGACTTCGAGTTGAGAAGCGTCGTAAGACCGGTATCCCCACGAGCTCCTCTCCTCGGGAATCGGCCGATCTCCTCGATTGTAATTCAAGACTTCGAGTTGAGCAGCGTCGTAAGACCGGTATCCCCACGAGCTCCTCTCCTCGGGAATCGGCCGATCTCCTCGATTGTAATTCAAGACTTCGAGTTGAGCAGCGTCGTAAGACCGGTATCTCCACGAGCTCCTCTCCTCGGGAATCGGCCGATCTCCTCGATTGTAATTCAAGACTTCGAGTTGAGCAGCGTCGTAAGACCGGTATCCCCACGAGCTCCTCTCCTCGGGAATCGGCCGATCTCCTCGATTGTAATTCAAGACTTCGAGTTGAGCAGCGTCGTAAGACCGGTATCCCCACGAGCTCCTCTCCTCGGGAATCGGCCGATCTCCTCGATTGTAATTCAAGACTTCGAGTTGAGCAGCGTCGTAAGACCGGTATCTCCACGAGCTCCTCTCCTCGGGAATCGGCCGATCTCCTCGATTGTAATTCAAGACTTCGAGTTGAGCAGCGTCGTAAGACCGGTATCCCCACGAGCTCCTCTCCTCGGGAATCGGCCGATCTCCTCGATTGTAATTCAAGACTTCGAGTTGAGCAGCGTCGTAAGACCGGTATCTCCACGAGCTCCTCTCCTCGGGAATCGGCCGATCTCCTCGATTGTAATTCAAGACTTCGAGTTGAGCAGCGTCGTAAGACCGGTATCCCCACGAGCTCCTCTCCTCGGGAATCGGCCGATCTCCTCGATTGTAATTCAAGACTTCGAGTTGAGCAGCGTCGTAAGACCGGTATCTCCACGAGCTCCTCTCCTCGGGAATCGGCCGATCTCCTCGATTGTAATTCAAGACTTCGAGTTGAGCAGCGTCGTAAGACCGGTATCCCCACGAGCTCCTCTCCTCGGGAATCGGCCGATCTCCTCGATTGTAATTCAAGACTTCGAGTTGAGCAGCGTCGTAAGACCGGTATCTCCACGAGCTCCTCTCCTCGGGAATCGGCCGATCTCCTCGATTGTAATTCAAGACTTCGAGTTGAGCAGCGTCGTAAGACCGGTATCCCCACGAGCTCCTCTCCTCGGGAATCGGCCGATCTCCTCGATTGTAATTCAAGACTTCGAGTTGAGCAGCGTCGTAAGACCGGTATCTCCACGAGCTCCTCTCCTCGGGAATCGGCCGATCTCCTCGATTGTAATTCAAGACTTCGAGTTGAGCAGCGTCGTAAGACCGGTATCCCCACGAGCTCCTCTCCTTGGGAATCGGCCGATCTCCTCGATTGTAATTCAAGACTTCGAGTTGAGCAGCGTCGTAAGACCGGTATCCCCACGAGCTCCTCTCCTCGGGAATCGGCCGATCTCCTCGATTGTGATCCAAGACCTCGAGCAGCGTCGTAAGACCGGTATCTCCACGAGCTCCTCTCCTCGGGAATCGGCCGATCTCCTCGATGACGAGAATGAGGGGCCCGCAGGCTATGTTCGACGACTAAGCCCGGTTCAGTTTTCGTCACACGCGAGCAGGCGAGCAGGTCTCGCGCGAGCAGGCGAGCAGACCTCGCGCGAGCAGGCGAGCTGATCTCGTGCGAGTAGGCGAGCTGATTCCATGCGGGGGAGCGAGCTGGAACCACGCGAGTAAGCGAGCCCCGGGGGGCATGCGAGTATGTCCCACACGCCACCCGCGCGGTTATTTCAGCAGGTTCACGAGTATCCGGGTGCAGGGGGCGAGTAGGTCCCGACAAGCGGATGGTCGATGTCGGGATCATCCCCCTGCGACCTAGCGAGCGTTCCTCTCCGAGCCTATGAGCCTAGCGAGTAACATCCAGTTAGAAAGGCAAGAACCAAAACCTTGTATAAATCATGAAGTCAAAAGTTTGGTTTACAAAAAGAATATCGGCGAGCAACTAGGACTCGTCGTCGCCAGTATCAGGCCGATATTCATCATCACCAACGTCACTGATATCCGCAAAGTCGTCACTCTCTGCGCTCTCGCCGCTGCTGCTTCCGCTGCCGCTGCTGCTGCCGCTGCTGCTGTCAGAATCACTGGAGCTGGTCGGCGACGACGCGCTATGCGGCGGGACAGTCCCCTCGGCGAGCAGCTCGGGAATGAGCTCGTCGACAGTGAGTGGCTTCTCCCCCTCGACGAGCTGGCCCCCGAGCCTGAGGCGCGCGAGTATGACGTTCCCCGCCGCCCGCGCAATCTCGCGGCGAACAGAGGATCTCTCCTCCCAGAGGACGCGTGATTGCTTCACCACTCGCGCCGGGTCCTCGGGTAGCGGGGTTGAGGAGCTCAGCCGTCCTTCAGCAGCGACCAGCCTCGTCTCCATCACCGCTGCGCGAGTTTGGGCCGCCTCCAGCTCGGCCTGGGAGGCGGCGAGCTTCTCCTCGCACTCGGAGAGTTTCTTCGCCGCTTCTATCTCGGCAGCCTGCGAAATGATCGACGTCAGGATCTATCAAACGAAACAAATCGAACAAAACCCACCCAGGGACAGCTCACCTCGAAGTCCCTCCAGCGGACTGACTGCATGCCGAGGTCGATGGCCTTCTTGGAGACGACCTTGAGGGCATCGGTCGTCTCCAACAGCTTCCTCGCCGAATAATGGCCCAGCTTGGCAGACCGCGCGAGCGCGCAGGCCGATTGATGGGCGAGCTCCGTCGGGGTCAGCTCCATGACGGACTCCGCGTCGGCCCGACCGTAGATGGCGTGGAGAACGGCGAACGCCTCCCCATTGTCCTCCCAGTCAGTCGACCAGGACGGAAGGTTGGTGCTCAGCGACACCGAATTCTCCCCCGCCGACCAGGTCACGAGCGGGCGGCCGAAGGCGTCCACCACCCCCTGCCCGAGGCCATAGTTGGGGTGGAAATGGGGCGACTGGGCGCCCGTCGGCGACCGGCAATCGACGGATCGCGGCGACGAGGTCTTCGCCCTCTTCCTCGCGGGACCTTGCGAGCTGACCCGCGATTTTCCCTTAACCGCCTTCTTCTCCCCAACGTCGGCGGGAGGGCGAGAATCCGACTGCGTGGCGGCGGCTTCCTTCGCCAAAGGAAGCGGCTTCTCCGGAAGCTCGTTGGAGACTGCAAAACGCGACAAAGTTAGCTTCAGCGGCAAAAGGGGGAGCGAGTAACCAGGGCGCATTTCGAGTTCGGCATACTTTCGTTAGGGTGGACTGGCTCGAGCACGTTGACGTTTAGTCGCCAGAAGATGACGTCAAAACGCCGACCGCGAAAGTATTCAAAGAGCTGCTCGCGAGCTCCTTCGAGGATGGGGGGAAGGAAGGCGACATCGGCCGGTTGATGCGGCCTGCCGAGAACACCGCCGAAGTCGCCATGGACGACAGCCAGCTGCTCGCTCCAGCGATGGACCTTGTTCGCGGTCCCGACCAGGGTGCAGACATGGCTGCTGAAAAAGATGACCCCCTCCGAGGTCGCCGCAAAGGCGAAGATGCGGCGGAAGACGGAGAGGTCGAAAGCGATCCTTTCTTCCCGAAGGAAGCAGAGGAATCCCATGATGATCGCCACACCATTAGGATTGATCTGCGCAGGGACAATCCCGAAGTAGCGCAAGATCTCGCAGAACTCCGGCCAGAAGGGCAGCCGCAGGCCCGCGTCGAAGTGACGCAGCGACATTACAAGCGAACCCTCAATATGGGTATTGAGGCGCTCGCTGCGAGTGGGGAGTCTTGCCGAGTATCCATCGGGCAGGAAGCGTTCCTTGAGGGTCGCCAGTTCCTTCTCGGTGGTTGTGGACTTCTTAAAAGCCGCATCCGCGAAGTTAATTGCGTGGGCCTGTCGGCGAGCGCTGGCATCGTCACCGACCATGATGGCGAGATTCGAAAGCAACAAGGGCGGCGAGTTGATTGTTCAGATACTCGGCAGGAGGAAAGAAGGTCGCTACAGCGATACGCTTTATGACCCACCTACCCCTCCTATTTATAGATATGACAAGCCCAAGAGAGAGGGGGGGGGGTCAGCCGTCTCAGCGAGTATCTAGCGAGCTCGCGCGATGAAGATCAACCTGCGACATTATCAAGTAAACTAAAGCTCGGCACGTCAAAAAATAACAGCGCGCACATAGAGGCAGGAGTATTCGCACACATGAATTAATCAAATTAGAAATAGATGTCCAGTAGTACAAGTCGCACAAGGCGAGTTACATTCGAAAAAGTAAAAACTATGGAGCCCTCGGCCGCTCAGGAGGGTGCGGATGTCGCCCGGCCCAGCCGATCTCGCGCGCACGCCGGTAATGCTCCGTCGCCAGCGCTGTCGCATCATCGCCGAGCCTGAGCTGCTCCTCCATCCTCGCCAGGCGCCCAGCAGACCCCATGCTCGCCCGGATGCCGGCCAGCTCGTCAAGCACCAGCTGCAGGCGGTGGTTGTTCAGTTGCAGCTGGCGGTCGTTCTCTTTGACCACGTGAAAGCGAGCTTCATAGCTTTCCAAGGTCGACTGGAGCCCTTCGACCTTGGCCATCCTCGCCTCCAGAGCCGAGATACGTCGGTGAGAATCGCAGATAGCGAGCTGGTCAAACTTGCTCTCCAACTCCATGTGAGCACGAATGGCGGCTTGACGATACTCGCTCCCAGACAGCCCGATAGCGTCAAGGAAAGTCGCCCCAGAGGTCGCCGGGCGATCTAACAAAGCAGGAAGATGGATAGTCAGGACAGATCAAAAAGCTGAGCGGCATTCAGTAGTAGGAGGCTCACCACGGCGAGGAGATCGGGATCGGCGCGGCGAAGGAGGTCGCCCGGAGGTATCTCGCCTCCCCAAAGAGCTACTCGGAAGATCGGCAGGCCTGCCCTGCCCGCGCCCTCCAGACCCTTGGCCGACGTAGTCAGGGTCTCCAACCCGCGGAGGAAAGTAGGGTGGCCGCGGCCTCTCCGGCTTCTTCACCAACGGCGGAGCTTGAGATGAGCTCGCAGAGTGATGCGGAGCCCTCGGCGCAGGAGGCGGAGGAGGTCGCGAATGGTCTTTCGGCAGGGCAGACAGGGGCGGCGGAGGGGGCAAGTCGGTGCTCGGCCTCTGGCCAGGAGTGGCGACCGCGGGCGGCGGCGGCGGCAATGGAGTGCTCACCGGGGGTATCTTCCCGCCGCTCGCAACAACACCGGCAACCGTACTCGCCGGAGGAATCTCGCGCACCGGCCCAGATGACTCGGCAGGAGTGGCCTTCGCCGGCAGCTCCTTACTCCCAGGCGGGGGGTCCTTCACCAACGACGCCCCAGACGCCTTCCCCGAGCTAAGGCCTATCCTGACCGTGCGGGCGACCATGGACGGCCTGTCGGCAGCCAGGGCGAGTAAGGGCGCCGAGCTGAGAGGGACGACATCAAGTGCCGTCATCGCGGCTATCGGAGAATCTGCATAAAGAAAGAAGTCAGCAAAATGGCGGCGACAACCCAGCAGGGAAGAGTTCGAGGTAGCAACCTGTCAAGGTGACGACCTCGACCTGAGACGCCGCGGACTCCTTCACGCCCGCGAGCTCCTCGGTCACTCCCGGGTTCTCCAGCGGGCTACCCCGGGTCGACCCGGGGAGGTCATCAAGCCCTAGGTCGTCCAACACCCTCTGGGTGTCGGACGACACCACGGGATTGTCAGTCGCCGCGGCGACCTGGTGCGCCGGTGGAGGCGAGCCGACCACCGTAGTGGCGGGCAGCTTGACCTTTTTTGTCTTCTTCTTCGGCGGGGGCAAAGCAGTGGGATCATCCTCGCGCGGTCTCTTCGGCCTGGCTATACCGAGGAGGCCCGACAAGGCGGCGAGACTGTCCTTCAACAGCTGTTCGGTATCCGACATCTTCGGCGAGCTCCAAGGATCGTCTCAAAAACGGAGCCCCCCTATTTATAGACTACTCTACCAGCAGGCGACGATGCGAGCTGTCCAGATACTCGGCAGAGGTCCTCGCCGAATAAGCGTTGGATGATTCTTTCCGGACTCCTACGTCGCCCAAAAAGAGCGGGGATTGTGTACAACCCATATTCGACGAGGGAGGGCCCTACCACCGCCAGGTCATCAAAAGTCTAAGTCAGCAAGACAAGGTGGGGATCCAGACCAGCACCCCGGACCGCGGAAGGTTCGGGCGAGTTGGCGAGTTCCCCAGGACAACTCGCCAGGTGGCGACTATGGCCAGATGCTCGCCTCTGCCTGCCGAGCTCCCCAGGGAAGTCGCCAACTCGCCAGGGTGGGGGTATAAGTAAGACCCCCCCTCTCTTTGGTTTTCCCTATAAATAGGACCCCAGGGGTACGAAGGAGGGACAACAAGCAATTCTCGGCCTGAGCCCTCGCGAGTTCCAGCCACTGCCCTTGACTCGTTATTGCTCAGCTCGCCTCCTTCGTACCTAGCTCGGCCAATCTGGTTGAGAAGGGGTTGCTTCTAAGCAACTGGGTACGTGGTGGGACCTTTCCGCCGTAGCGACCTGGGGTCCTGTTTGCGCAATTCGTTCCTGTTTCCTGACCAGAGATCATCTTCCCGACCGGTCGACCAGTAACTTCAGGTTGCCTTGTCCGATTTCTGAGGTTGAGAATTTCTCGGCTTCAACAATACCGTGAGGGGAGGGACGGCCGGGGTAGAGCCCCCCCTCCCCACCCACCTACACACACACACACCAAGGTCGGGCGGCCAAATGGAAGCTCGACTTGGCCGACAAGCAGGCTGCCCAATTTGGGCGGCCGCGCCCCCATGAGGGGCGCCGACGAGGGGGCGAACGACCTTGCTTTCTCCCTCCCTAGACGAAAAGGAGGTCGCCCAGATCGGACGGCCAGAAGGCCGCGCGATCTGGGCAACCTTTCCCCAGCTGCGGGGGGACCGGGGAGGGGGCGGCCGGCTATGTTGCCGCCTGCCCTAGGCGAAAAGGAGGCCGCTCTATTCGGGCCCCCCCCCCCCCCCCCCCGCTACGGGGGGTCGACGAGGGGGCAGACGTCCATGTTGCCGCCTGCCTCGGGCGGAAAGGAGGCCGCCCAAATCCGGCGGCCAGAGGTCTGTCCGATTTGGGCAGCCAGAGGTCTAGGCGGCGATGGGCCACCTTGCTCGGGTGGTTAGGCCGAGTCGGTTATGCCTCGGTTGACCCCACAATCGGACGGTTGTCCCGTAATGAGGGATTTTTCCGATACCCACACCCCGCACATAAGGGTGCGCTTCGTACTCATAAGGGGACCCGATCAATACTATAGAAATGTTTGTGAGAGGAACACTTTTCTAGTAGCACACGAGAAAATTCTTTGGCAATGCATGCACCACGTTCTTCGGCAGTGCGTGATGCACGCTCTTTAGCAACGCGTGAAGGCGTGTTCTTCAACAAAGTGCATGAGTGCACGTGTTTTTCAAGAACACTATTTTTGAGCAGTCTTTTAGGTCACTCATTTTGGGCGCTGAATCAGCCTCTTAGAGCGGTCCTCCGAGTGCACCACAAGACCGTCCTTCAATAGAGTTCCACTAGATCGTAGGATAAGAGTAGCATTATATTACATTCACATAGTTCCACTCATGGAAATTTGTTTTAGGACAGTGGGCTTCAAACTTAAATTAGGATCTTAAGCTCAAAAATGGTATAAATTTAGGCTTGCTTTGGCACGGTAGTGACGGTCATAAACATGTGACTTAAATTGTCATTCATTAAGGCTCTGTTTGGGAGGACTTAGGCTCTGTTTGGGAGGACTTATTTTCACCGGTCAAGCGGTCACAACCACCGGTTCATGCGGTCGTGACCGCTTGACCGGTGAAAATAAGTCCCCCCAAACGGAGCCTTATTTTCACCGGTCAAGCGGTTACGACCGCATGAACCGTAACCGCATGAACCGGATCTTAATTAAGGTCCGGTTCATGCGGTCATAACCGCTTGACCGGTGAAAATAAGTCCTCGCAAACGGAGCCTAAGACTCACCTCATTCACTTTTATGTTCAAACGGATGATGTTTGTTAGCTGATCCTTAACGAATGCCAATTTAACCCATGCGTTTACGACTGCCACCACCGTGCCAAACAGAGCCTTAATTTGCGAATAAAAAAGCACACTCTGTGAATAACAATTATCTTTTTAATTCATCAAGTTGGACCCTAAAAACACAAGGATTAGATGACTCTGATCAACATAAGAAGATCGCAAATACAATGAGAACTTTACTAATTTCATCAAAATATATATATATATATAAATAAGAGAAGCCTTATGTGTGATATAATATTAATGGAGTCCAGCCTTCAATTGTAACACTGCATTACTCCGTTACCAAGTCAACAAACAATTTGTGATTGATTTAGTTGTGTTCTTCGGGCGTAATAACCCTCACATTCGTGGCCACGCCGCGAATCATCTATCAATATCGTCGGCCTCATAGGCCGCACATGATTTATCAATCCCGTCATCGATTGATCGCATATCCAGCGCCAGACCTTGTATCATGGCGTTTATGCGATCGCTTTCCGGGTGATTTCGATCTCTCGACACGAACCTGTGCGAGCCATCCCACACCTCGATCCAACTAGAACCCGGCTCCTTCACCAAACCCCTCGCTTTCATCTCCTTCCTCATCTCATCAACGCCGTCCCAGCTTCCCTCCGCAGCATGCAAGTTTGACGCCAGAACCCGGTAGCCGGCGCTGCCGGTTCCGTTTTGATTTTCCATTTCAAACAGCTTTCTCGACACCGCTTTCCCCAGCTCATACTTCCCATGAAGCTTACAGGCCGAAAGCAACGCACCCCAAACGCCAGCGTGATCACCGCTCTCACCGAGATCCCTCACAAACTCATAGGCTTCCTCCACCTTCCCGGCTCTGCCCAACAAGTCCACAACGCAGCAATAATGCTCTGCCGTTGCCGAAACGCCAAAAAACTTCATCGATTCGTAAACGGCGAGGCCTTCGTTTACCAACGCGCTGTAGCTGCAAGCGGAAATGAGGCCCACAAAGGTAATCGCATCGGGCGGTATGCCCAAAAGCTGCATCCTTTTGAACAGCAGGAGAGCTTTCTCGCCGTGACCGTGCTGGCCAAAGGCGGTAATCATGGTGGTGTAGGTGACCCTGTTCCTTTCCTTCATGCAATCAAAAACTTTTTCGGCGTAGTTTATCCCTCCGCACTTCGAGTACATGTCCACGAGGGCGGTTCCTACAAAGATGTTGGAATCCAGGTCTCGCCGGACTGCGAACCCGTGGATCTGTTTTCCAGCCAGGATTCCGCCGACAGGGTCACAGGCAGGGAGGATCAATGACACGGTTATATGATTGGGCGAACGGCCTCTCGCGAGCAGCTGACGGAATAAAGAGACGGCATTGTCGTGGTTTTCGCTGTGCATGTATCCGGCGATCATGGCGTTCCATGTGACCTGGTCTCTCTCGTCATCGTCATCCTCGCATCCGTCCCCGTCGAAGATACGTCTCGCAGTCTCCACGGAGCCGGATTTTGAATACATGTCGATCAAATAACTGAGCATTCCGTCGAATTCGATCCCATGTCTGATGAGATAGCCATGGGTTTCCTTCCCCGCCAGGAGGCAGCCCAGATTAGACGCCGCTGAAAGCACCGCTGCAACGGCGACGGAATCGACGGGGATTTCTTCCTTCTGCATCTCGTAAACCAGGAGCAGACCTTCATAGTTCAGATCCTTCTGCACGAAAGAAGAAACCATGGTGTTCCAGCTGACATTATCTTTCTCAGGCATAAGATCAAAAACATCTAATGCGGATTCAAGATCGTCGCATCTAGAATACATGACGACGAGCGCATTGCTGATGATCAGAGGCAGCGGCTTTGAGCTTTCTTTGATCAGGTAAGCATGAATCTGTCGCCCTAATCCGTCGTCCGGCAACTGTGAAGTAGCCATTAGAGAAGCCAGGAAGGTCACCTCGTCTGCAACAATGTCATCGGATTGCAGAACTTGCAGAAAAAGTGATAGAGCTTCTTCATACAGAGTGTTCTGAACATAACCCCCGATCATGGTGTTCCACACTTCGATGTTCTTCTCAACGGAGAAGTCGAACACCAGCCTGGCGGATTCGATGTCGGATATCTCGGAGAACATGAAAATGGCGGAGCTCACGACGAACACATTCGCAATGCTGTCGCCGCCGAATTTGATGAGCATGCCGTAGAGTATGTGCGGCCAGCGGCCGGATCCGTCGTTGGGGCTAACTGAAGCTGCTGCGGGGAAGACGTTCACAAAGCTGATAGCCGACGGCCTGGTTCCGGCCTCAAGCATTCGCCGGAACTGAGCCACGGCGATGGCCGGGCGACGGGACCGTACGTACCATCCGATCAGCGTGTTCCAGGACACCACATTTCTTTTGCGCATTATGTCGAACAGTGAGCGGACGGGATCTGGAAGGACGCGGTGTGGATCTAGGGCAGATGCGTACATGCTGAGGAGGGAGTTGTTGAGGACGCGGTTTGTCGGCGGCGCCGGAGAGAGGCGGAGGATACGGCAGTGGATGGATTTGCCGAGGAGAAGGCGGCGGGAATCTGCGCAGGCTTTGAGGAGGGATGAGTAGGTGTAGTGATCGGACCGCAATGAGCTGCCGGGGAAGGAGGAAAAGGGCGAGTGGTTCAAGAGGTGATAGAGACGGAGGGCATCGTCGGGCATGGAGTTGCAGATGTAGCCGATGAGCATGGCGTTCCAGAAGATGGTGGGCACGGGTCGGGGCAGGGCGTCGAAGAGCCGGCGGGCGAGATGGATCCGTCCTTCCTTGCATAGCTGGCTGAGACGGGAGCGGAGGGCGGCGGAGCGGCCGGTGCCAATGGAATTCTCCGGCTCCGGGGAGATAAGAAGGGGATGTTCGGCGGCCGGAGCCGGAGAAGATGGGGTGGAGAAGCGATTACGGCCGACGGAGAGAGGCGTCTTCGAGGTGGAGCGGTGGAGAAGAGGGGGAGCGATTTGGAATGCTGGAACCGAGTATTGAGACATGGCTGCGGAGGAGGCCTTCTTGGACTCTTCATCTCTGTCCAATTACTTCTCCCCCTTCATTCCCCTGGGACGAGATAATTGTTTATACTACATAATAATATTAAAAGTTAATTAATATTTATATATTATATAAAAAAACAAATAATCTATAACACATGACATATTTACATAAACATAGATTAGTATTGTTAAAACCCCGAGACATGTTCAACATAGTTTGGACTAAGAGGAGGCAGTTCATGCTACTTACTCACCCCATTGGACGACCTAAACTGGGATATTACGAGCCCGAACAGGACCCTCACTAAAAAAATGGCTTGCCTATCCTCAGATCCGCAAGTTGTAGCGAGGAGGTCCCGTCGCACACATGGAAATTGCTCTCTTAACTTCCCCTCTCAAAGCCAAAGTCAAGCCTACCTTCTCTGAGGTGCAATGAGGTCTATTTATTAGCAAATACTTATCGAGAGCATAATGGTCTTTATTGTCATGCAGACAATGGCATCCGCCTTTTCGAGAGTGCTATAAGCAGACCCTGATGACGCGCGAACAACTGAATACCTATAGTTTAACACCCACTGGGTTCGGGCGAGTACCGAGACCAGGGGCGGATTCAGGATTCGAAGTAAGGGGGGGGGGGGGCCCTAAAAAATTATGAATCAAAATATAATAAGCAAAAAAATTTCTAATTTGAAATTTTAACATTAACAATAAAAGAAATATTACGATATGGATGTTACCTTATTTTAGATGTGCACGACATTTTTTCAACTCATAAAATTCATCAATGATCGCATCTTTCTCGATCTTCTCTGCTATTTATCGTTCTATGTAGAGAGTCATACAATTTGCCAGAAATTCGTTACCCAACCCGCTGTTGACGTCGTTGGAGCCGGAGGGAGAGACTAGAGAGGCAGAGAGCGCACACGGCCAGGGCACACCCTCCATTTTCTTCGGATCTTCAAGCGGAGCTGCGGAGTGTGGAGGGCTGTCAAGGTCAAGAGGCAAACTGGAGGTCGGGCTGCTTCCTGCTGGTGGTACTGGTCGGGACTCGGGAGTCGGCCGCCCGGACAACGGTAGGGGGTCGACCGGTCGAGGTGGGTCGATTGCAGAAAGCCGATGAATGGTGGTCGATGGGAGTCGGCCGTTGGGACTCGGGAGTCGGCCGTCGGGCTGCTGCCTGCTGGTGGTCAGGATCGAGAGAGAGAGAGACAGGGGCAAGATTGCGGGAAGACAGTCGGCCGTCGGGCTGCGCTAATCTCATCGAGAGGGAGATAGGATAGAATTTAATTATTTGGAGTTATATTATATTATATAATTTATAAACATAATACATTAATTTCAAAATTCAAGGGGGGGGCCCGGCCCCCCCTTGCCCCCACCTGGATCCGCCACTGACCGAGACCGAGAAGGTTTGAAGTCGGCTCGCCTGACCTGAAGTCGCCAGACTTGAAGTTGCCTCTGGCTGGAGCTCGCCTGTCCTGAAGTCCCCGGGCCTGAACTCACCTCGATTGGAGCTCGCCTGGCTTGGGTTCGCCAGGAGCCTCCCTAAATCGATTTTGACTTAGCTTGCTAAATAAGGGTTGCACAAATATGTATATGTTAAATATATTATGATTTAGGCTCGATTTGACGTGGTAGTGGTGAACCATCATTCGCCGACTCACAACCTCACTGTCATTCGTGGATGCTTTATTTTTGTGGAGATAGATCATATTTGTTGAATTCAAAATTATTCTTGCATTAGCTTAAGCAACATCGAAGAAGACCACACCAATGCATCCCCACGCACATGACAATCACTCTGAAGGGCATGTGTATGCAATTGCCAGTTACTCGTGATATGCGCGCTATAACCTTCCGATCAGCTCCCTCCAACGGCATATAGTTCCCAAGGCAAAATTCTAATGGACAACCGCAACCCGCTCTCCACCGCCACCGAAAAAATGGATTCTATCGACCATCTTTTCACTAGGATCAACCAAAATTTGCCTCAACATTGTAAACCCCCGCAGAAGTGCAGGCGAAATCCCCGGTGCAAATGAATGATCTCTTCGACGCCTGAGACAGACTTCACCCCCCCCCCCCCCCCCCCCCCCCCCCCAATTCAGGGCGCCGTCATTTTCATCTGCGGAATGTCGCAGTGCTCCAAACGGGCATTCCTCTTACAATGTGAGAAATCTAAGGCTCAATTTGTTTGAGAGCTTGCTCTCCGCTGCGTTTTTCCAAAAAAATGCAAATGTCAGCCTCCATTTGGAATCACAGATCCACGAAACGCTGTTTTATGCATGCTTCTAACCAAAGGGAGGGACTGCGTTAAAAACCACTATTTTATCTCTGATAGCAACTACTCCATCTCCGATAGCAACCGCTCACCCAAACAGGCAATAAAGCTATCTAAATTTTACAGCAAGGCTGAAACAGTGTAAATATGGATTCTAATTATAAATATGACAAACACCACCACAGCAAAACCAGCCAATAAGACCGTTTTAGAAAATAATAATAATATTGAAATAACTTAAAAGATATAGAAAAGTAAACTAGACGACATTATAAATCAATGTTCTCCCTCAAGCGTATCCAGGAAGAGAATAAAACAACGGCAACCTGCAGTTCAGGAAAACCTTAAACTCTCTTCCATCCCTTGCTGTAGCGCACAGACAACATCAATGGCTATCTTCTCTAATAAACAGATGACTAAAATTTTTACAGCCTGCAGCTCATTAATAGTTTCAGTAACAAGGATGGGAGAACTTCTGACATCTCCCAAGAAAATTGCATCAGGACGCCGACAGCGGAATTGGCCTGACAGCGCCTTGTATTCGGCGAAACGCCGTCTTCACCCTTTCTCTCAAAGCCTCGTTCTCGGATTCAACTTCGCCGTCCCTTGCGTCCAAATGGGCGGCGTCGCCGTCGACCGTGATCACCAGCTTCCCTTCCTCGCCGACCTTCACGTCGCCAAAGAGCGACACCATCAGAGCGTACACGACCTTCTGCACCATCCTCTCGTTGTCCTCTTCCGCCGCCGGCACCATCTTCGGACCATCCCTGTTTACGTTCAAGATCAGGGCGAGAACAGAATCCGACACCATGTCGCTGATCGGATCCGAACTCCATTGCATCGTCACGCTCTTCTCGGTCTCCTGCCTCACCGTCACTCTCTCATGCACGATTAATGTTGGGACATCGGTCTCCTCCAGCGGGGCCGCTACACTCTCGTATATCTGATTCAACCTGTGCTTTATGACTCCGAAGAGACCGGTATAAGGGATGGAGATCCTCTGGGTGATGCTTGCCGTAGATAACTGAGAGAAAATATGAAGATCTTCAGGAGCCATGATCTGGTATGTAAATCCTTTCTTAACCAGCAATCCGCTGACAGCATCGCCGGCTTCCGGCGTCTTCTCAGCCAGCTTTCCTATCGTTTTCGCCATTTTCTCGGAGTTGAAGTGCATCTCGACCGACTGACAATTCTTCGGGGTCATGATCTTCGTGTTCTGATCGGCGAACAGGGTGACGAGCTTCTGCTTGAGCCTCCCCATCTCGTTCGCCTCTCCGTGGACAAGAATTATGTTGGGAGGCATGAGCTCCTTCAGGAACGAGCTGGTCTGCGCGAAATCGGCATGAGCAGAGAACGAGATGTAGTAGACCTGCATGTTGAGGGGGGCGGTGAGGCCGTTCATCAAGGTCACCTCTTTCGGCTCATTGATTATGGTCTTCGCCAGCGTACCCTCGACGACGTAGCCGGGAATCACGCAGGCGTTCTTCTTATCCGTGCACCACTTATCGAAAAGCTGCCTGGAGAGACCACTTTGGAGGCCGCTCGGGCTGGCCATCACCACCGACGGGCCCACGTCGTCGAAGTTCTCGATACTCTTCAGAGATGAGATGTGCTTGAATAGGAAGGGGTTCGAGTTGGCGAATTGGTTCCGGATCCTCTCATTCATGGCGTTGATGTAGGTCTGGTAGACGGTCATGCACCGCTTGGCGAGTGGGGAGGCATAGTAGATGGGTATGTTGTGGAGCTCGGGGTGGTTGGACCAGTATTCGTCCAATATGAGGAGGAGCTCCTGGGCTCTCCCGAGGGCAAATGCGGGTATGAGAACCCGCCCACCCTGGGAGATCGTCGAATGGATCACATCTGTGAAGCGTTTTTCTCGAACGAGGCGCGGCTGGTGGAGCTGGACCCCGTAGGTGGATTCGATGATGCAAATATCGGGCGAGAATGGCGGGGTTTCTGCAGCGCGGAGGTGGCGATCTTCCTCGCGCGAATAGTCGCCAGTGTAAAGAATTCGGACGCCGGCAATGTCGACCATGAACATGGCAGCGCCGAGGACATGGCCGGCGGTGTAGCACCAAAAGCGGATTCCATTCACTTCTACGGTCTGGTGGAAGTCAATAACCTGAAACTTTGTCTAACCCACTCAAACCTCTGGAATATTCAAGCGAAGGCATTCATTACTGAAGAATTATACTACTCAGGCAAGCTGTTTATTGAGGCAGAAAAAGAAGTGAACAAGCTTATATTCTAAAATAGAAAAAAAAAAAAATTGTTTGAATGATGAAATATGAAAGACTGAAGTGCCAAGAAAATGACCTATGGAGCATCTGAAGAAATAGCAGGAAAGAGAGCAAAATTGAAATAAATATTATCGCTTTCTTTTGCGCGCTTGAGGAATATTCATTGCATGAGCTGTTTAAGAAGCTCAATGGTGAAGAATGACATTACACCAGCATCTCAAAGGAAGTTTATAGATGAGTTTCTGTCAAACTCAGAAATTAGTAGTTTGATCAATAAAATATTTAAATTAAAGTCTATTTTTATAACATCAGCAGGATTTTTTTAGTTTTTCATTGATGTTGTTAACTATAATTTCAGGTTTAACGCTCATGACTTCAAAAGAAAATGTTCATTGTACAGTTAGTGCATTGATGTCTACAAATTTCTATCAAGTAACATGTTTCTCTAAGGCTTCGTTTGGGAGGACTTAATTTCACCGGTCAAGCGGTTACGGCCGCATGAACCGGATCTTAATTAAGGTCCGATTCATGCGGTCGTAACCGCTTGACCGGTAAAAATAAGCCCTCCCAAACGAAGCCCAAGTAAATACATATTTTTGTTAGAACCTACGGATCCAAACAAAAATTAACATGATGCCGTTGAGGTCAACGGCTCACTCACACATCACCAGTAAAAAAATAGTCTGCCGTTGAGGTCAAAGACCCTACTACTCTTGATGCATGAGTTCTATCAACTATTATAATTATTACTCCACCATAAAAAAACATATTGGTATATAAATTAATTTTGATTTAGGAAAATGTGGCATGTAAACTCTCTCTAACACTTTCTCGCTCTACCTCTCTCTCTCTCTACTGTAATTCTAGAATGATAGGATTTTATTCTCACATCTTTAATTTTAAGTAGATCATTCTCCTTTTTTTAATTCATAATGCCTATTTTATTAGCTTAAATTTATTTTTAATATCAACCATTTAAAGAAAAAAATAAATTACATAAGAATATGAGGTTAAAAACATCTATTCCTTCTAAAATAATCTGTTACGGGACCTTTAATGACGTTATTTATTACTTATTATTTCTTATTATATTTTATTCTGTTTTAAGAGTCGCGTTCTTATATGACACAATTATTATGTTGTGTCCTTTTTAATCGTATGTCCAAGTATGTCGATTTTCTTTAATGTTATTTCCTTTTTGGTGTCAATTGTAAGTCATATTTAAAGGACCTAGTGGATCTTGTATCAGCATGAATGAATGGAAGGCCTTTTTCCCTAACCCTAAAAGAGATTGTGAATCTCTCTCTCTTGAGCACACCGTGCTTAGGAAGCCGAGGTCAAGGCTCCGTAGTATCTCCGCCACCGTCATCTCCACCGCCGGTCACTAGCTGACAGGTCCGTAGGCTCACTCGATGACAGGAGGGAAAGAAAGTGATAGTTGAAATGTTAGCCCCGAGCAGAACCGCTAACCAGGTTCTCACTAGCTGGCAGGTCCGTAGGCTAACTCGGTGGCAGGTTGGAAAGAAAGTGATGGTTGAAATGTTAGCCCGGAGCAGACCCGCTGTTCAGGCTCTCACTAGCTGGCAGGTCCTTAGGCTCACTCGGAGACAGGTTAAGAAGAAAGTGATAGTTGAAATGTTATCCCCGAGCAGACCCGCTGTCCAGGATCTCACTAGTTGGCAGTTCCATATGCTCACTCGGTGGCAAATTGAAAAGAAAGTGATAGTTGAAATGTTAGCCCCGAGCAGACCCGTTGTCCAGGCTCTCACAAGCTGGCAGATCCGAGGCTCACTCGGAGACAGGTTAAAAAGAAAGTGATAGTTGAAATGTTGGCCCCGAGCAGACCCGCTGTCCAGGCTCTCACTAGCTGGCAGGTCCGTAGGCTCACTCGGTGGCAGAAGGGAAAGAAAGTGATAGTTAAAATGTTAGCCCCGAGCAGACCCACTGTCCAGGCTTTCACTAGCTGGCAGGTCCGTAGGCTCACTAGATGGTAGGAGGGAAAGAAAGTGATAGTTGAATGATAGCCCCGAGCAGATCTGTTGTCCAGGCTCTCACTAGCCGACAGGTCCGTAAGCTCACTCAGTGACAGGTGTGAAAGAAAGTGATAGTTGAAATGTTATCCCCGAGCAGACCCGCTGTCCAGGCTCTCACTAGCTGACAGGTCTGAAGGCTTACTCGGAGGCGGGTTGGAAAGAAATGGATAGTTGAAATGGTAGCCCCGAGCAGACCCACTGTCCAGGCTCTCACTAGCTGGCAGATCCGTAGACTCACTCAGCGACAGGTTGAAAAGAAAGTATGTGGAATTGATGATCCCGAGCAGACCCGCTGACCAGACTCTCGCTAGTTGGCAGGGCAGGATGTCGCTCGGTGATAGGTTGTGTGAAAAGAAGGGATGGAGGAAATAAGGGAAATGAAAGCAGGGGTAGCGAGTGGAGCCATGCACAACGCACTCGCCTGCCGAGATCTCGCCCACTCCATCGGACAGGTGTCACCTAAAGGGTCGTGGGCGAGTCGAACACCAATAATCTTGCTCGCGTGTGCTGGATCATACCCATACTTGAAGGACGAAACGAACCGCACGAGATCTCTCAACTACCGCGAACATAAAAATAAAATTAACTTGCCAAGGAAAGAAACCAGTCCCAAAAAACAGAATCAATGTATATTCAATAGGGGTCTAGCACAAAATGCCCTTGCCCGCGAGTACATGAGAGGGAACATATGATAAAAATGAAATAAGGGGTGAGTGCTCAGAGAAAAGAAGGTGATAATAATAATATACATATCCTAAGCCCTAGCCTTCAGGCCTTGTCATCATCGCTGCTGGCATCGCTCTCATCCTCTTCGTTGTCTTCGCCATCAAAGAGCGAGTCACCCTCCTCCACGGACTAGTCTTTTGATATGAACAGCTCCGGGACTAGGTCCTTGGCGGTAATCTTCTCGCAGTCGGCTTTTACCACGCCAAGGATCTGCATCATCAGAAGCGTGTGCTCGACAGCCTTTTGTGCAGTGCTCCTAACCCTCTTTTCCATCTCCTGCTCGAAGAACATTCTCGCTGGGGGGGGGGGGGGGCTTTTTGTGACGGCTCGCCACGCTTTGGAGGGAGAAGGGAGGCCATCAAGCGAGATGAGTCGACCTTCAAGCCTTTATTCTCCTCCTCCAAGCAAGCGACGCGCGCACAAAGTCGATCTGTTATGGCGGCGTCCTGAGGAAAGCGAGACTAGTTAGAACGACAAAAGGGAATGACGGTATGAGCATCCCAAGGAGTTTAGGACTTACCACCCCACTAGAACTTGCTGCCATGAGCTGCTCGGAAGTCGCCGACCGGAGCGTTAGGTCAAGGGAGGGTTTTGTCTAACTCCTTCTGGAGATGAAAGGTACGACACGTGCTCATGTGGGCGAGCTCGAGGGATCGCAGCTGAGCCCGCGAGCTCTTGCGGGCCAGAGTTTGGGAGTTGAGGTCGCGATATCTCGCTGCGTCCCGCCGCCCGTAGAGCCCATAGCAGAGGGCATAAGCGTGCCCGCTAGGGGGGCTTCGATCTGACCAAGAAAGGAAGAGGGTAGAGATAGAGGCTCGGCCCGACTTCTCGTCCTAAAGGACCATAGACACATCAGAGTTGTCTTTGACTTCCTGACCCAACCCGAAGTTCGGGTGAGAGTCGGGTGGCCCTTCCTCCTGCTTTGGTGATTTCGACTCAGCAGGGTCAGGAGCCCCACCTCTTGTCGACTTCTCTTTGGAGACTCTCTCGCCCCCTTGACCTTGGACGTCGTTGTTTTCTTCATTTGTTTGGGGGGGGACGAGTCATAGCTGGCGGGTACCGGCCTTTTCTTGCTGTTGGAAGGAGCGGTTGAACCCGACATCTCGCGATAGACAACCATTGCTTTTTCAGCTCGCGGCACTTGCATGGGGGGGGGGGGGGGGGGGGTTCGGGAATGAATCACTCACCTGTGTCGCGAGGGTAAAACTATTAATAGAAGAGCAGGGAAGCCGCGAGAGGTGGGGAAAGTACGGGGCGTAAGCTGATTCGTACCATCGCGAAGAAGCACCGGGGGTAGCGAGTCGACGTGGCGCCGGAGGTAGGCGACTTCGAAGTTCTTCTGGAGGAAGAACTGATGAAGCTTCGCGTCCATACCACTCACCTGTGGCGCGCGGTAGGCGCATCTTCCTGCTGAGTTGGCGAGTAGGGGATACCCCATAGATTAACTTTGATGAAGATGAACTTCGTGATCCAGTGGTGGTGTTTGTTGGCGGTCTCACACACTTTGAACTGCGAGCCAGAGAAGAAGAAAATGTCGTCGTTCGTCGCTCGGAAGATGAAAAGCTTGCGGAAGACGGTGAGGTTGAACTCGATCCGCTCCTCGCGCATGTAACAGGCGAATGCCACAAGCATAGCAATCGCGTTGGTAATGAGCTGGGTCGGGACAGTGTCGAAGTATTTCAGGGTCTGACAGATTTCGGGCCACAGAGGAAGACGCAGCCCCACCTCGAAGTGCGAGATGGGGATCGCGAGCTCGTCCTCATATATAGAGTTAATCACTTCGTCTTTGGTGGGGGCGTGTGCGACGAAGCCCGTGGGGGTATACTCGGCAACGCAGGACAAGTACTACTCGGTGAGGTTGCCTAGGAAGGAGTGGTCCAAAAACTATTGCGCGCACTTGGATCGACCATCCGTGGGGTCGGTGTCTCCCCCCGTTGCAGCAGCGTGTGTTATGGTAAGAAGTAGAGGGGCGAGTGCAAGAAGAAAAAGGAAGCGAGACTACGGGAGCAATAACTGCAGTAGTTGGGGGTGTACGGTGAAAAGATAACGGGGGGGGGGGGGGGTATTTATAGGGGACGGGGAAATGATTAAGCGGTCGGGGAGGAGCAAGGTGTATGTGTGGATAGACGGCCCGACACTCAGCGACCTCTCCCGTAGACCTGCCACCCGGTCCCCACCCCGCCTTAGCGCGAGTCCATTGAAGATCATTCCGCATGATAGCACTCGCAAAGGAATCACAATACAACATCACATAAAACTTAGGTTATTAACGCTCGCAGAGCGAGCCGAACCGCAGTTCGTTAACACAGTGAAAAATTTAAAATAGAAGAGGGACAGGGCAGAAATAAGTTCAAAGATAAAAAGTAAGAAGAGCAAGAGGGGTCGGGGGGCGAGTGTCGGTAGGCTCAGTACTGGAGCCATTTCCACCGTCCCCAGCCTCGCACCCCCGCCCCAGGAGGACGGAGAGGATTGTGGTACTCCCGAACCGCGTCAAGCTCCAATTGCACAATGCGAAGGTGTTCCTCGATCCACCCAATAAACCCTCTCCAAGTTGCTCGGCCGCTGCTCGCTGACGGCTCGATCCGCCTGGATCTCGCGGAGCATTTGTCCGTGCTTTCGAAGAACCTCCGCGAGCCGGCTACTCTTCTCCTTGGGGTCACCCGCGTCATCAAGAAAGTTGTCCATATCTGAAGGGGAGGGGGCGGAGAGTAAGCACCCATTTTCGAAGACTCGGTCACCGAGACATCCTAACTTCTTGCGAGAAGAGGGAGCGAATGTCAGAGTCGGCACATCATAAAGCAGAAGCGAGTGCTACTACTAACCCTGTGAAGGACCAACTTCTCCTTCAGGGAGACGACGGGATGAACTTGGTCGTCCTTGAAAGGGATTACCGTAGGGGAGCGAGAGCGACTTTCCGAGACCTAGAGGGAAGGAGATCTGTTCACGTATTTGTGTGATGGAAGGGATTTGAATGGCGAGGGTGACCTTAGACTTAGGGGCAGCGGTAGAGGCGGGATCGTCTCCGGTCCCTCGAGTTGGCGACTTAGATGACGTTGCCCCCAGTCCGGTAGTCCCGAAGGGTGGTGCTAGAAAATGAAGGCGGAAAATCAGCACGACGAAGAGGGAGGTGAGAACGACAAAACCAGGGCAAGCAACTCACCAGGCATTTGTCGAAGGTTGCCCGGTGTGGCGTCGGGACTCGCTACTTCAGTGGGAGTGGTCTCCCGAGCCTCTGGATGGCTCGCGCTTATAGAAGGAGGCGCGTTGGTACCCGCAGCGATGCTTTCCAAGACAATTTCTTGAGGACGACCCTCCTACGAGTGCTTAAAAGAATTACAGTATAACAACAAGGCTAAGCGTAAGAGATTTCATCGATAGTACCTGCGGTCTCTCGGAATGCACAACCTGCTGAGATGCAGAAGCAAGCATGTTGGTGGGGCGGGATCGTTGGTGGCCGCGTCGCGCTTCATTCTCTTGGCCTCCACCTTTCGCTTGAAGGGGGAGCCCGCAGGTTTGGGCGGCAACCACGACAACATCGCGAGAGAGGAAGACTTGTTCTTCTCCCAGGCGGCAGCGAGTCGCTCTTGAAGTTCCTTGGAAAGAGGCATCTCAGTGAGATGGTTGAAAGAATGGAAAGAAGTAAGCGGGTGGGTAGGTCTTTAGCCCCCCTGGGAGGGGGGGGGTCATATTTATATAGCAGGCTATGGGACCCACCAAAAAGATTCTCTTGAGCCACCAGCTGCCATTTACCAAATACCCGAGGTTGGACTTTTCTTTCCGAGCTTGTAACAATCTCGTAAAGAGCGGGGATTGTGTACAACCCCGTATTTGACAAGTAGGCCTCTGTGACGATGTCACGACCGGGATGGACCATTCAGGTCAAGGCGAGTTGAGTGGGCGAGTGGCTAGAATCTCGCCCCACTCGTGTGTGGTTCGGGGCGGAGGTAAGACGGGGGCGAGTGGGATATTTCGCCCACAGTCGCCCCAGGATTGTTAGGGAGAGGCGAGTGCAATTACACTAAGCACTTGCCCCCTTAGGTGAGGATAAGCTCGCCCAACAACATATTCTCTATGGTAACCCTCAATTTGGCCTGCTAATAGCCACTCCAAACAACGGACTTTTACTGTTGGCAGACCACTTTGGGCTGCGTATAATAGAACAAAAAGGCGGGACAACACTATTGGCAAACCAGACTTGAAAAACTATAAATAAACCCTTAAGGGCACCTTTGGAGGAGATCTCTTTTTTCTGGGGCTTCTTCCTCTTTCGTGCAGCTTTGGTTGGCTTCGAGAGCCCTCCAGGGTGCCCAGCTTCAGCACTGGTTTGAGAGGGGAAGTTATCTTAGGTCTTTCGGGTGTGTGGTGGGACCTACTCGCTACAGCTCGGGAACTGTTCCATAGTTCTTAGTCACCAGACAAGAGCCTAGACTCAGGAGAAGTAGGTGCCGGTTACCCCCCTTGGGTCCGAACTCTTCCTGATACCGAGATTCGGTTTCAACAACGGTGACCTATGCTCATGAGTCATGATGTCCGCAGGCGAGTCGTCAACCTTGGAAATAAGGTCATTTAACGGTAGAGATGTACTAATAGACACAAGTTTACTTTTAAATTACTTTTCATTTTAGTGGTATATTCATATTTTAGAATAGGAATGTATGATATGTTTCCTTATATAAGGGATGATAGGGCGCAGGTTAGAGTTAATTTTGGATTATTAATCTCTGTATATCTTTGGGGAGATCTTTGGGAGAACTAACACTAAAGAGTTTGTCGAGAGCTTGCCTGTGTATGTATGTTTATATTCTAATGCAGTCATCATTTTCATAGTCGTATAAAGCAAGTAAACATGAACTATACTGAGGAACTATGCGTCCGCCTAGGCACATTTTGGACAGGTAAAAAAGCCATGAAAACTAATAATTAAACATACAAGCAGATATATTAAATGAATAATCAAAAAAAATCCTATCTCTGTGTCAAATGAGCACAAGAAATGGAGAGATTAAATGACGTGGTTTCCAAAGAGGTAGGGAATTGAGGAGAAACAATAGAAGATGGAGTGAATTTAGGGTTTACAGAGGTCTGATGGCTCAAAAAGACATGCTACAACAAATGGGACATATGTGAGTGACTATTCGGTTTGAAATGAAGAGTTTGAAATGATGAGTTTGAAATGAAGATACAATGAAGCTGCAGAATGAAAAAAATTGATAGAAATTGAAGAAGAAATAAGGTTCAAACTAAAATGAGAAATAATAAAGCATCGTCAGAGAGTTTGTCGGGGGACATTGTCATTGAGAAGTTTAATCAACCAGAACAAGAATCCTCTCCACTCCCACACAACCCACCACAAAAACCATGAAATGTAAAAGAGGGTGGTTGTAAGAGAAAATGTGTTGGTGTGCCAAATCATTCTAGGAATTAAAAGGAATAAGTAAACCACATGATAATGAAAATACAATATCAAGTTATCCACTTACTAGACAAAACATTGTTTATCTACCAACTAACTAGCTAACACTCTAATTCCATCGAAACAAAAACCGGCAACTTTATGAGATAACACCCCTCCAAATAAAACTCAACAAAATATGATCCTCCAAATTAATACAAAAATATATACAAATGAGGAGATGCAAAAAAAGATTAAATTGGATATCTTGCTCACCAAAGGATGTTATAGCATATTAAAATATTATTGTTGAAGAACACGATCAATAAAGAGACCGAAAAGGATTTTGAGTCGACTCAGAATAAACTCTGATGCAATCGTAGTCGCACCCAAGGACGCGTAATCTCATCACGCGACAGTTATATTTTTTATTTGTTATTTTATTTCATGTCGTTTATGTGTCATTTATTTTTCTATCAATTTTCACGCACAGATGCTATTTTTAGTTCCGGCTCATCGATTTGACAACCCGTTGGGACCCTGAATAAATGGTCCGACAATTCGAATAGCTAGAACGTAAGAGGCAAGCCTTAGCTAATTAAGGACACATACGATTAAGGAAATAATATATATATTTTAAAAAAGTAAAAGATTTGTTTTATTTGGAAAGAGGAAATTAGACAATGTTATTAAAAGGCATTAGATTTTTATTTAGAAATAAATTGAAGCCCTGGAATCTTGAAATTAGCATAAAGAAGCTCACCCCGATTAGAACTGGGCGGCCAAATACAGAGGAAAAACGATATCATTGTTTTCCCCTCTGTCGACCGAAGACCTCACTATGCGAACAGGAAGAGTCGCGCCTCAACCTCGCCATCTCGACGAAGAGCGTCCAGGACTACAACGTGATCTTTGTTCTTCCTGCAGAATAGCCACAACGCCTGGTTCCCACCGACGGACGCCTTTGCGCCCAATCTAGCTGGTCAGCACTATAATCGATAAATGGGCGACAATTTTCGGTCACCGTAACACCAACAACCTATTCTGGTGGCCTAAAGACGTTGGTCCATCCAGGGATCGGCGAGCCTCAACCTCCCGATCGATGTGATTATTGACTGTCGTGGAACGCAACTCCAATAGTCAGCTGAAGTCCACCTCTGTGCATCTTAATTTGAGGCAGCCTCACTCTAATTTTGCATATGCTCAGGTAAACTCCGCCCGTTCCTTTGCTCTGCTTATTAGCTTCATCCTTAATTGTATGCAATTAATTTATTAATTAAAGCTTGCCTTGGAAGTTCAAACAGTTTTTATTGTCGTTATTCATAAGTTGTTGTTGTGATTCAGCTTGCCGGAAGTCGCGAAGTCTCGTTTTGAATCGAACCTTTAAATACTTGAGAATTTCTCTCCGAATAACGACTAACGACTTTAAGAAAATCTACCTTTGAAAGTTATTTGCGTGCGTAAATTAGACTTGGCATCTTTGGCTTTCATTAGTTAAAATTGATCATAGTAAAAAGATATTATTTTTTAAAACCCTAGATTTGATCTACATCAATCGCATATCAAGCCAAGTCAGCTTGACTCGAAACCATCAATAACTACCAAAGGATAAAAAAAGAGGAGGGAGGAGGGGAGGGGAAGTTAATAAATTAGTGCTTCATATTAGAAAGTACAAAAAAGTACACTCTCATGATAGGATTTCATATTCAAACTCAACTAGTATATAAAATTTCATTATAAGAGAATAGTGCCAGCTCAAAATTGATTTTTAATATTTATAAAAGTAAAAATATGGCACAACCCCATGCAATATTGCAATGCATAGAAAAAAATATATAATTTTTGATATAAGAAGTAAACTTGAATCAGATTTAAGAATGTCGTGGAGGACAAAATTGACTTGAAAAAAATCAGCTCAAGTTTCAAGTGAATTTCCGTTTTTTTTTCAATCTTAATTCACACGACAGTGCTATTGATGTGCGCTCTAATACCAACAAAAAAATGTCAAATAAGTAACCCCTCAAATAGTTTAGGCCTCATAGTGTCCTAAAAGAAGTATAACATTCATTGAAAATGCAAAAATACCAAGCAATATTTTTTTAGTAAAATCCAAGCTAAATTGACATGTGAGTATGAGAGCATCTAACATATAGCAATAGCATAACATTAAACTATCTTTGTGAATCTTTCTCTTGATGTACTATAGCTGACCAACAATACATAGCTAAGAAAAATAATCCAATAGCCCGTCCCTTATCATATGATGGACAAGGATACGGTGCAGATTAATTTGGCCTTTTTATGTACTACTTGCATTATATGTTTGTGGTAATAGTCTCACCAATCCTAGTGCAAAATTACTATATTATGGTAGCTTTTCTTAAAGATTAGGGCAATTACCTCCAACAAGCAAGTAGGATGCACCGTGACCCAACACTACTTTCACATTAGTAGCTCGATGAATTCCTCTAAACAATAGTATGCGCACTATCTGGAGACCATGGAAACTACTAGCTCGTGAGCAGTCAAAGAAATCATTATCATGGCACTCTAAACTAAAATGACCAAAATCTTAGATACACCTGAATGAATGTTCATACAAACTATCCATAGAATTAAAAGTAAATTATGCACAAACAAATCAAGGGCTTGATTCTGTTAGAAAAGCCCATTTAACATAGACCCATTTTGTAATTTTAGCCCTTTTATTGTTTCTTCTCTCTTTTCTTTAGTCCCACATCATGTATAAGACCTTCCTCTCTCTCTTTCTCCCTCCTATAAATATGTATTCATTCTTTGTATTTGAGACAAGTGAACATATATACAAGGTTGTGTTTTTTCCTTCTCTACATGGTATCAGAGGGAGGTTCGGCCTCCAACGGCCTGCATGTCTAACCGCCCCGGTCAGCGTTCTGCGGTCTCCTGCGGCCTGTCTCGCCTGTCCGCTCTACTTCTTATCCGCTTCTGCGGCCTGCTTCTCTTCTTCCGCTTTCTCTTCTTCTCCGTGGTTCCACCCTCCTCCTCAGGCTTCTTATAGCCTCCCCTCTCTGTCCCGTGGGGTCCACCTATCCTTGTTACTCCTTGTTCAGTCCACTACGAGCTCCTCCAGTCCGCTGCGGGTTGTCTTCCCTGCTCGACGTCTCTTCTACCGTGCGGGCTTCTGCTCTCGTCCAGACCGCACTCTCTTCTCGTTGCGGCCTCCCAGTTCTTCTCGGTGCAAACAACGGTTCTCTGTAGTCTGCCGCGACCTCCTGCAGTTCGCTTTCTTCCTTGGCGCTTCTACTAGTCCAGACCGCGCTCTCTTCTCACGGCCTGCCCCTGCCCGCCTCTAGCGTCCTGCTCCTCCTCTAGCGGCCTGCTCCTGCTCGCCGCGCTCTGCACCTTCATCCGCTTGAGTTGTGGTTTACTCGCGGTCTCTTCTCCCTGTCCGCTCGCGGCCTCCTCTTTCTCTGACCGCTGCTGTGCTCAGCCAGATCGTGCGGGTTGTTGCCTTCCCGCATCTAGGTCGCGGTCTCCTCTCGCAGCCTGCTCCTGCTCGCCGCGCTCTGCCCTCTTCATCCGCTTGAGTTGTGGTTTACTCGCGGTCTCTTCTCCCCGTCCGCTCGCGACCTCCTTTCTTATCTGACCGTTGCTGTGCTCAGCCAGACCGTGCGGGCTCCGCATTTAGGTCGCGGTCTCCACTCTATTTTTTGGCAGTCTCAGCTCTAGTCGCGTGGTCTCCTCTGCTTGGCGGTCTGTTCTCCTAGCCGCAGCTTCTCTTCATGACTTCTTTTGCTGACTCCACCGGCACAGCGGTTCCTCCCGCAAACCGTCCGGCCTCTCTTCAGGAAATACGTGATGAGCTCCGTATTACTACTATATCTCTAACCGACAAGAAGAATTTTATGGAATGAGCGCACTCTGTCCGCCGGGTCCTGCAATCAAAGGGGTTTTTTCATCATTTGACTCAGGAAGTTACTGGTACTCCTACCGACGACTGGTTACGCAACGATGGTCGTGTGCAGACATGGATCCTTAATTCTCTTGATGGCGAGTCTTACCGCTTGGCCATGTACAACGAGACAGCCAAGGGCATGTGGGACGAACTCCATACCCTCTACTCCGACAAAGATAGTCTTCACCATTTGTATGACATTATCACTGCACTTCAGGCCCTTGATTGTGGTGGCGCGACCGATCTGACCTCCTTTGTTGCCCAGGCTTGGTCTCTGATCGAAGCTTGGATCTAACATCAGCCTCATACTACGGACCTTGCTGCCCAACGTGCCCAGAAGGAAGCTGTGGGTATCGCCATGATGATGGCTCGGGTCCCACATCACCTTCACAGTGTCCGGGCTCAAGTCCTCTCCTCTACTGTTACCCCGTCCTTCTCGGATGTGTGCTCGATGCTTCTCAAGGTCTCCCCGCCTCCGGATTTGTCTGGACCTCCTTCTCCCGCCCTTGTCCAGCAGGCGCTTGCACCTTTACTGCCTCTCCCTTCTTCCGCTCGTGGGGGCCATTTTGATTCTCGGGGACATGGTCGGGGTAGCCGGCCTCGACCTAAGTGCTCTTTCTGCGGCAAAGACGGACATCTCGAAGCTACGTGCTATCGCAAGCATGGTCGTCCTCCTCGTCCGCAGGCCTCTGTTGCTGCCACTGACTCCTCTCCCACTCGTACTGACTTCGACGAGGTTCGCCTTCAGCTCAAGCATCTTCATGGTCTGCTCAGCCGCCCTCCAGCCTCGGTTGCCTCCGCTGCCTCCATCTCCAATGAAGGTATCGCCTGCCTCTCCACTGGCCCGCGATGGATCCTCGATTCTGGTGCCACTCATCACATCACCTCTGTTCGCCCGCCTCAGTACTTGTCTTCTCCTCACCTGAAGTACATTACTGTGGCCAATTGGGCAGCTGTCCCCGTCTCTGGCTGTGCTGATATTCCTCTCGCCCCCTCCCTCCTCCTGCGCTCGACTCTTCATGTTTCGGGCTCTCCTTTCAATTTACTTTCTGTTGGTCGCCTTACTACTGATTTAAATTGCTCTGTGACCTTTACTTTTTCTTCTTTTCTGATACAGGATCAACAGACGCGGATTATCATTGGTAGCGGACGACTGCAGAACGGGCTTTACCTCCTTGATGACTCTCCTACTCTCCTCGCATCTGTCTCCTCCTCGGATTGACATCGACGTCTTGGTCATGCTCCGCTTCCCTTCCTCCAGAAGGCTCTCCCGGATGTATCTCTTCCTGTTTTTCAGTGTGAAACCTGTATTTTTGGCAAACAACCACGTTCATCTTTTCCTTCTCATTGTACTCGGAGCTCTGCTCCTTTTGTTTTAGTACACTCCGATATATGGGGTCCGTACAAGATTACTAACATTTCTGGCTACCGTTATTTTCTTACATTTATCGATGATTACTCTCGCATGACGTGGTTATATCTCCTTCGTGATCGTTCTGAGCTTCCCCGTGTATTTCAGGCCTTCATCCTTGAGACTCGCACTCAATTCTCCGCTCACATTCAAACTATTCGCACTGATAATGCTCGCGAGTACAATGGTCATGACTTCGCGACCCTCTGCTCCGAGTTTGGGATTATCCATCAAACATCTTGTCTGTATACCCCTCAGCAAAATGGTGTCGCCGAGCGCAAGAATCGTCATCTCCTCGATGTGGCTCGCTCTCTTATACTTCAAATGCAGGTTCCCAAACTATACTGGAACTTTGCGCTATCCACGGCCTGTTTTCTTATCAACCGTCTACCATCCTCCGTCCTCCAGAATGCTACTCCCTTCAGCCTCCTATTTCCCTCTACTCTGGCCTTCCCTCTTACTCCCCGCATCTTTGGGTGTACATGCTACGTTCACCACCTTGGCCCATCTACGGCCAAGCTGGCTCCTCGTGCGGCCAAATATATCTTTGTGGGCTACTCGCGCGCTCAAAAAGACTATGTGTGCTATTCGCCCACTACCTGGAAGATGACTGTTTCTGCGGATGTTACTTTCCGGGAAGATCTCCCCTTCTTCTCTGCTCTAGATCACACTTCCCTTCCGGAGCCCGTCGTGCGTCCTGTCATCTCTGTTCCCCGCTCTCCATCATCTCCCCTCCTTGCCCAGCCTCTGGTCCCTCCACAGCCTCCGGTCCCTCCTCAGCCACCGGTTATCCGGGTCTACTCTCGTCGCTCTCCTCGTCCCGTTGCCCCACTACAGTGCTCTGCTGCTCCGGCTCCAGCCTCCACCGCTCATCCTATGACGAATTATGTCTCTCTTCATCGCCTTTCACCGCCACTTCTTCACTTTGCCACATCATTATCCTCTATTTCTGTCCCTAACTCTGTGCAGGAGGCGCTTCAACATCAAGGCTGGCAGGCTGCCATGGACGAAGAAATGAAGGCCCTTTGGGCCAACCAGACCTGGGTCCTTGTCCCTTTACCTCCCGGTCAGCACCCTGTTGGGTGTAAATGGGTTTTTGCCATCAAGCATGCTCCTGATGGCACCGTTGACCGTCTCAAGACCTGCAAGGTGGCCCGTGGCTTCACTCAACAGCAGGGCCTTGATTCTGAGGAAACTTTTTCTCCAGTGACCAAGCTCAACACCGTTCGTGTCCTTCTTTCTGTGGTTGTGCATCGCCACTGGCCCCTTCATCAGCTGGATATCAAGAACGTGTTCCTGAATGCCGATCTTCAGGAAACCGTCAACATGCGTCAACCTCCCGGGTTTGAGACCACGGGGGAGTCTCGTGTATGTCTTCTGAAGAAATCCATCTATGGTCTCAAACAATCCCCTCGGGCGTGATTGGATAAGTTTAACAAGGTTGTTCAGGACATGGGTTTCATTCAGAGTTCTGCAAACTTCTCCCTATTCACTCGACACCGGGCAACAAGAATGGTCCTTCTGTCGGTTTATGTTGATGACATCCTGCTTACTGGGGATGATTCAAAGGGGATTCAAGCGGTCAAACAACATCTGAGCACCGTGTTTTAGACCAAAGACCTGGGGCGTCTTCGCTACTTCCTCGGTCTTGAGGTCGCACGCCGACCGGATGGGCTTGTCCTCTCCCAACGGAAGTATTGTCTTGATCTCCTCAAAGACGCTGGCCAGTCTGGTTGCAAGCCAGCCAATACCCCGATGGAGGCAAATCACAAGCTATGTGCTCATGCCTCTGATGATGATCTGCCTCTCCAGAACCCGGAATACTATCAGCGCCTTGTGGGAAGTTGATCTACTTAACGGTCACGAGGCCTGACATATCGTTTGCTGTTGGGATTGTCAGTCGGTTCATGCATGCTCCCTGGATTTCTCATCTCCAGGCTGTTGAACGGATTCTCCGATACCTTAAGGCAGCTCCTGGTCAAGGGCTGGTTTACAAAACCTCCAACTCTATTCCAACATTAGTTGCTTATTCAGATGTCGATTATGCTGGCTCCCTGGACAATCGGCGGTCAATCAGTGGGTTTTGTACATATTTTGGCGGTCATCTCATTACATGGAAAAGTAAGAAACAAGCTGTGGTTACTCGATCCTCCGCGGAAGCCGAATACCGATCGATGACATCGGTTGTCTCGGAACTTACATGGCTTGAAAGCCTCCTTGCGGACCTGGGAGTAAAACTTCCTTCATCAGCTGTTCTATTTTGTGATAGTCAAGCGGCCATACACATAGCAAAGAATCCGGTGTTTCACGAGCGCACGAAACATATTGAGGTAGACTGTCATTTTATTTGGGAGAAAGTTAAAATGAAGAAACTTGAATTAAAGCATGTTCCTGGCACTGATCAAGTTGCAGACATTCTCGCGAAGGCATTATCAAGTACCTTATTTTACCAGTGTTTGTCCAAGCTGGGTGCATATGACCTATACGCTCTAGCTTGCGGGGGAGTGTTAGAAAAACCCATTTAACATAGACCCATTTTGTAATTTTAGCCCTTTTATTGTTTCTTCTCTCTTCTCTTTAGTCCCACATCATGTATAAGGCCTTCCTCTCTCTTTCTCCCTCCTATAAATATGTATTCATTCTTTGTATTTGAAACAAGTGAACATATATACAAGGTTGTGTTTTTTCCTTCTCTACAGATTCAAAGAATATAAGAATAATGCTACACACTTATATTTAAGCATGCACACAAAGACACGCACCCAAGGACAGAGTTGATCAATGCATTAATTCGAAGTTGGGTAAATAGATAAAAAAACTCAAAAGACAATGCATACTAGTAACATATTTACTTGTTGTTTACATGTTAAATCCCTTCATGCAACAACATCCCATTTACTTTTCACTACCTCATGATCCAACTAACTAGGTAACTCTTTAACTGAACAATTGCACCTTTTTTAGATTTAAAAAATTATAAAAATGAATGGGTCTAAATTCATATGCTCCCTCAAATTTGTGTTATTTGTTTTCTAAACTTATCTCCTATTTTTCGTATTACTTTAATTCTCCATAAATACCGGAATCCCCTGTAAATTTCCTAGCTATACCGATGTCACCGAGCACGTGCAAAAAATATATATTGGGCTTTCCTTAGATATCAATGTTGTTTAAAATATGAAAATTGTCGATAATCCACAATTATAGTCAAGTTAATGAAAATCCTAGTGACATTAACCTAAATTGAAAAGTAAATGATTTATATATGATATACTACATGCACACATTGAAAGTATGGAAATGTTATAGATAATATGAACAAGTACGGGAAAACAAAACCTCGATTTTTTCCATGGAACGAATTATGTCTTGCTCATCAAAAAGCATATCCTCAACAGAGACTTTGCTCACTTTAACATAATCAGATAAAAGCAATCTATAAATAGCCTTTGTTGCGTGTGTCATAAATACCCGGCCCTTGAAAGTAGTCTGAGAACAAGTTTTGAACAACTAAGTTTTTGTAGATAGAGAAGTCAAACAAACAAAAGCTTTGTCGAATTTAATTAATACCTTTTCAAGAAAATATGGAAGAGAAGCTGCATGATCTAAATGAAAACTGCAAAAAAAAGCAATGGTACAGTGAAGACATGCTTTCCCAACATTCTCACAGAATACAAAATTATCCATATTAATAGGAATGGAAAAGAGAAGAGAGATTCAGGCACCTATAGGCTACGTTTGACGCTATGTTTTTGCTCCATCATAGAACGGGTAATTGGCAAGATGCACTATCGAAATGTAGGATTTTGGCAAAATACACCCTAAATTGTTAAATATTGCAAAACGCATCCCCCAATTAGAAAAAAACTGGCACTTTGCACCCTGGTGGTGGAGCATTTTGCCAATCCTTTTTCTAACTGAGGGGTGCATTTTGCAATATTTAACAATTTGTGGTGCATTTGCTAAAATCATGTAATTCGAGGGTGCATTATGCCATTTACCCGTCTGGAGTATATGTTTGGCATGACAATGTTTATGACCGCCACCAAGAAATGAACATAAAAATGTATGAAGTTCCTTAAGCGAGGCCAGGCATTCAAGAGCGAGGTTCATAACAACCTCATTCACGACCGCCGCCGCCATGCCAAACGGAGCCATAATCTACCATGAAAATCAAATGAATTTCTTTCTCAAATAAATTAAGTCACTTTGTAGAAGAATTTTCATTCATTTTTTAAGAATTTGTGGAAGCGAAAACACAAGAGAAGGTGAAGAGAGTAATGATTTCATACTGAGTAACGAGAAGAACGTCAATGGCAGAAGGATCAATCTCGTCGAAATAAGGAAGTGCGGCCATGCCAGAGTACGCAGGGTGTATTCCACAATCAAACTGTGAAGAAGGCATTAAGGCTAGGTCATGCAACATGCAGTAAATCATGAAGGAGAGAGGAACAAAAGTCTCTTATTATACCAAGACGGTCTTTCCTCTGTAGGACATATACACGCAGGAGCGCCCCACTTCATTGCCGGCTCCCAATGGCGTGACAATTAGCTGATCCCCCTCCCTCGTCACCATCGAATCCTTCCTCTTCAAAGCGGGGCCATGGCCAGTCGCCACGGAATCCATCGTCAATTTCCCGGTGAGATGGCTTGGCTCCAGGGGCGGCTTTTGCCCGGAGAGGCCTCAAAGTCTAAAGATTGGGAAAAACAAGGAGATCAGTCTTCCATCGTTTCAGAAACCCTAGAATAACTCTAACCTTGATGACAGATCAAAATCACGGAGAAAACCTTACCAGAAAACCCTAGCCGGGAAGAAGATTTGAGAGGGGAGCCTGCACACTGATGTACTTCACCCAACTCGGGCGAAATATTTCCGTCCGACCCCACGTCGGCGACCAATTGTCCACATAAGCCTCTTGTGTCTCAATTGCATCTAGACAGTCTAGACTCTAGAGTGTCACTTAAAATCGAAAACGGCAAATCAAATCCGAGTCGAACCGGGACCGCAAAGATTCGGATCGAATCGTTTGTAAATTATTCAGGTTTCGGTTTGAATTTGACAACTAATGAGGTTTCCCTTAAATTTTCCCAAACCAAGTCAAAGTAGACAAGCATCCGCGCAAGAAGAGACGCACACAAATGCCACATATTGTATTTTTTACTGGGGCGATCGCTATCGCGGCGATTTCACATCGTTTTTTAAGGCGCCGCGAAATCTTTCGTGACGCTTGAAAAACGTCACAGGAGGTCCAAAAAAATGCCGTGGTAGAGTCATTTTGTTGGAGTGTTGCATGCATACTTATATTAATGCAATTTAAACATATTTAGACTTAAGAAACTAATTTTTAATCCAACTATTTGAATTTCAATCTTATACATTTTTAAAGAGATAATAATCATTCTGAATGTGTCTAGTAATTAAAATTATAGAATTATAAAATGATTAAAATTATAACACATAGAATCGATTGAACCCGGACCAAACTGCATAGAACCAGACCGAACTATTGGTGATCGGTTTGGTTTTGGTTCTTGTTGAACCGGAACTGTTGATCGGTTCCAAAAAAAAATGCTGGAACCGTAACCTGAACCGGCACCGATCAAATAAAATAAAGTTTTGATTCTAATTTGAAGAACCGTTACTTTAGCGGTTCGGTTCCTAGTTTTAGTAGAACTGGAACCGTGACTGCACTAATTGTATCATGCGTATCTAATGCACCTGATTTTTCTTCTATTGTATCTCACGATCTGAATTACTCCGGGATGCGGTTCGGGGCTCGGGCGGGAATATTTCGTCTAATTTGGAGGGATCAAAATGACAAATAGTAAGAAAACCAAGACGATATTTTTCTCATGGTTATGAATCCGCTTGTTTCGGCGTTTTTCCTGCATCGACGGTGAGAAAAAAAGGGTTATGCTGAAAAAAATATGAAGTTAAAACTTCTTTCCTCATTTTACTCTTCAAAACGCCATTTTAAGCCATCAACACCAAACCTGCCCCATCCTCTATTTCCACTACTTCATTCCCGCCACTCATATTCCCAACCGCTCGACGAACAGAGCCGTCAAATTATGAGAGTAAAGGCAGCGGTATCGCTTTGCCGTAATTTGACTGAAACTTTTGTGACAATCGTCTAACTGGTTTTCGGTGATCCGCGTTTCCACGTGGCCTTTAATGTCTAGAGATTTTTTTATATACGCATTAAATCAAGTTTTTTTTAGTTATGCAAAATTATTTTTATAAGAATAATTATAGAATATTAATTTTGATATTTTTACAATCATTTTAAGTACATATGATCCTGTCGAAAAATCAAATGGGAGACGCTCGTTGACATATATTGAAGAGAGGCTCACACCATGCTACGAAGAGTTCATCTGAGCTTCATGCCGCCTACCCCATAGATCACTGGTTGTCCCTTATCACTGCAACTTCTTTAGGAGGTGTTGTCCTAGAGTCTTGAGGTCACCAAGCTTTCGCTCTATTTTGGGGATACCCTTTCGGCCAACGACGTTTCGAAATTGGAGCTGCCGCGCCAGGTGCCACATCCTTGGGTATCAACCGCTGACCGGGGCTTCAATCACTATTATCGTAGTCTTTCGTGGTCGCCGAGCCAACATCTGCACCTTGAAGCCTCCACTATCCGTAAGTTGGAACTAATTGTTGCCATGGGCGGATCCACGGGGAGGGCTTGTGGCGCGCGACCCTCAAGAATTTGCAAAAGGTCAGTGGATTTGGATTACTCTCGTCGATGCAATGAATTTTGATTACTTATAAATTAAGACCGGTGGCTAGAATAGGGAGAAACGACTCCGGTAAGATGAAACATTTCAAATTTTTTTTTGACCGAAGATGATATCTGGGCTTCCCTATTGAAATTCCTAGATCTGGCTCTAATTGATGTCATTAAGGCTTTCCGAAAGTTGCGACCGTGATTTGGAGACGTATTAGTTTGGCCTGTTTCATTGCAATGACTCTTTTGGAATTGTGTGATGATTTTGTTCATAGAATCCATAACTAACATGATATGAAATTAGGGCTAACAATTGGCATTAAGAATCTTGTTTGAGAATGACAAAGCTTTTTTATAATGAATTGTGTTCATGGAATCTAATATTGACCTATTTTCAATCTTGTGATTACTTAGGCTTAGTTTGGCGGGACGGTGGGGCTTCAGCAAAAATCACCGCACTGCTCGACCGTCACCACGATTTCTGCGGTGCGGTTGATTTCCGTGAAAATCCCGTGGCGGGGCGGGGAGGAGCCCCATCGCCCGACAGTGCGCAATCCTGTAATGCTCATAGGCGATGAGATACGCGCGACCGGCGCGTATTCACTCCACCAAACGAAGCCTTAGTCTATATGACTAAACAACTATTTCCACCCCTTTAAGGTAAAATGACTTCGTTTTATAAAGAAGGAAAACAATGATGTATATATAGCATGAAATTTTTTTTATTAAGGGTTGTAAAAATTGTATAATTACAACCTTGTAAACATTATGTTATGCAGTCTTTGTATACAACATGTTTAAGCAATGTATTATGAAATGTGGAATGCAAAATGTTTGCTTTCATCCTGCCTTTTATTTGAATCTAATATGATGCATGCTTAATTATTTTGCTTTCTTATTTTTTTTTAAATAGATGTCATCGTCTCAATTTCTTTTAAAAGTTATATTTGAGAAAAAAACTTGAAGGAGATGTCGTGCCGTGAGTGTGTTGTCGCATTGTGTGTGTATCATCTGCTTACATGAGACCGAAACCCGCAAGGCAGAACATATGAACCCATTGAATGTAGTGGTCATCTTGGACTTGGACAAAGTGTGCGGTGGGCTCAACCAGTGAACCGCATGCTTCATACACAGAATGGATGACACCGATCTTCCTCGGGTGGTAGTGACATGTTGCGTGGCAACGATAATCACTTCTGCGGTCGATTTAGGCTCCATTGGGGGGGGGGGGGGTATTTTCACTGGTCAAGCGGTTACGACCGCATAAACCGGACCTTAATTACGGTCCGATTCATGCGATCGTAAACGCTTGATCGGTGAAAATAAGTCCACCCAAACGGAGCTTTAGTGTGCTTCTCAGCCTTCCAAACCAAATTAAAGTGGGAAATCATTTTCGTTGCTTATTTTTTTGTTCATTCAGCTTCCTTCTGTATAAACACATTTGGTATACGTTACTTTCATCTTTGAGTTTTTGTAAAAAAAAAAAAAAATTCATATACCCGCATGAGCGCTTTCTTCCTCGTGCTAACTTTTATGGAATGTTTCGTTTCCTTACAAGCGGAATTAGTGTGTCGTGTTTCGCTAGACGGTTGTTGGGGTCCAGCTCCTAAAGAGTCGGAGGACTCAGAATACCGATCATGTATGGTTTCGGCGATCTCAGCGGTATCGGCGTGTGAATGGTCTCAACGGTCTCACCGATACCGGCTTGATCGGTCTTAGTGTTCTCACCGATATCGTCGAGACCGGTCTCAGCGTTCTCACCGATATCGGCGTGGAGGTAGCTGTTTGCTGGGTGTCGTTGTGATGACTCCAGATTTCTCTGTTTTGCTGTGATGAGGTGGCGAACAACAGTAGATTCATAATTTAGTGCAATTATTACTATCAGATTGTTTGGTGCTTAATCCAAGGGCTATGATTGCATCGCCTTTTGCCCTAAATAGGTCTCACCCTATTCCCGAGGTGATTATGCTTCAAATTTGTTGCCATCAAGGAGTAACTGTGCACCTCCGCCATTACTACTGTCAAAGGAGTTCTTCGTGAAAAAGAACAGAAATTTCTCTCAGATCAGTATTTTGTCTTTGCTATAATGATGTTTTTTGCTAGTTCTTGTCTTCGTCTGCTTTTGGGCTTTGAAGAGAGATCAGAATTTTGACCTTTCATTCTTAAAGAAAGTCTCACCGTGAGTTCTGAAAGGGGGATTAACCTGTGAATCCAAAAAGAAATCTAGGTTGGGCAAATCTAAATTTTTTTTTCTTATAATCCTTATTTTTATAGTGAATTGTTCGTGTGCCCTGCCCTATGATTTTTTCCTCATTGATTTAAGAGAAGGTTTTCCACGTAAAAATTGTGTTCTCTAATTGTGTTTATTGTTGTTTTCTCTTTTATCTTCTGTGTTGCCGCTGCACAAGTGAGAAGTGGGATATTCTGTTTCCCATCAACGTCTGCTTTCGATCCTCATGTTAAGATTTGGATTAACATAAGTGACAATAACACCCACCCTCCATCTTCCCAGATTTGGAAGAATGCAATATTGAGCAGGTCCTATTGGAGAAATTTGATGGCTAAAGCAATTTTGGTTTGCGGCCGAGGCGGGTCAAGGACCTTTTGGTATAGCAGGGTGTGGTGCGAGTAGTACTGCATGGACAAGCCTATCTGCCAATTGGGTTGAAGCACGAGACTAGTTAGACATGGACACGAGCGTGTCAGGCGCTTCATTAGGACGAAGTTGCAGCAATGTGGCACCCTGCAAGAAAAAAATTCAAATTCCCACCTCTCAATTCATTCCAAACGAATAGAGACTAAAGGATTTCTTTAATGCTGAAAATATAAACTCACGTAAAAAAAGCCCGAGCAATGCGCATCTCAACCGACGACCAATTGACTTTAATTCAACGTTGATCTCTCAAATTACCCAAAATATAAAAGCAGGGGCGAACAAAAATGTTCAAAATGTGTGAATCCCATTTGTCTGTCCAAGACCGGGACGCGTGAAAAAATTACGGGCTCATCAAGTAGGATTTGTAGAGTTCTTTAGCAACTCAGAATAACCGGTCAGCAGTCGCACACAAGCTGCGGTGTACGATAAAAATAAAATAGAAAACATGCAACATCCGTCGATGCGAGCAACGGTTGATTATTGTTTCTAAGGGAGACTATGATCAGTTTAAAGACAAACTATCCTCTAAAATGTCAATGGAAAATATAAATGTAGTGTGATGCTGAGTACCTCGCCGGATATAAACAGTTATAAAAAGGATCGCGCGGACGGAATCAATCAGCAAAATGTTTATCAAGCACAATTAAATAACAGACTTGGAACTGCCAGAGAAACTATGAGCAAGCAATGGGATTTTGCAATACATATTTTTCGCTGCCAGCCCTGAATCTGACATTCTTAGAAGAAGGTAGAAAACACATTCGTTACAAATAAAAAAAATCCTACCAAACTATGAGATGCCGCCATAGTCCTTTCTCGAGACGGGATGTCCGCCTTTTTTCCCTACAAAAGCAACATTATCAAATTTATCTGAGAAATAGCTATGATGTAATATTGTTAATGCTTGGAGAAGATGCATAAAAGATGGTCAAGTGCTAGAGTTTAAGGTTCTGGGTCTAAGATTTAGGGTATGCCATTAGGAAGATTGGTAAAGGGATTCAGTCTACAAGCATTTGGTACAAGTCCTAGACAATGCACAAATAGATAACCTTTAGATCACAGTACGGGCAACCTAATCATTGAACTCGTAACGCTCCGGTCTACCGTGGGTATGCTACAGGCCTGTAGACCAGTGACTCCAACCCCTCTCCACGGATTTGATTGGCCGCATCCGCTAATTCCAATGACGGGTTGTTGAGGCTGGGGCTTGAACCCCAGACCTCCTGGATAAGAGAGCTCTAAACTGGTCCTCACCAACTGAGCTGCACTCACCATAGACTTGGGCGTTACAGAACTAGGGTACCCTCTAAAATTGTTCTCCAACTTCTTAACGCCTCCATACCAAAGGCAAATGTTTGAAGAAAGAATAATTTATCTTAAAATTAGAACAAAACAATCTAAGAAATAATCCTATATAGCACGGTTGCAAAGATTACCCCATTGCATGCTATTGCTGAACATATTATTAGCGGCGGAGCGAGAATCAGGCACATTATAAGTCGAACGGGAGGGCTGACCCTTCTGTTGCGTCCTCAAACCATGCATAGAGGTTGATTGCATATGATTATTGTATCGATTAAATGGTTGCTGCGACTGCTGACTAAAACGGCTCGGAGAATTTTGTGCAACGTTGGGAAGGCGGCTGAAACCAGCATGAAGATCATTTGTCGAATGTGGGTTACTCTCATCAAGTGAGTGCGCCTGAAACTGCCCATCAGTTCTGTAGCGAGTAGGAACAAGGTAAATAAAAAGTAAGATTATGTTTCACTTGTGAAAATAGAGGAGAGAATCCAAAGAGGATTATTATATCAAAGAAATAGAAGTTAAAAACTCTGAAGAACAGCAAAGCAAATTAGCAGGTAAAATAAGTATTTGTCCCATCCATGGTTAATGCATAAATTTAAGATACACGTAGAGTATATAGAAGACGAGATTGGCAATGGAAAAATTAGCAAATTTAATGATTATTACTGATGGAGATCAACAGTTCTGATAGCACACTCATGTGTGCACGCATGAGATGTTTATTTAGTCCCCACATGAACGATCAAAGTCCGAGGATGCGTTCGGATGGTCGTTTCGACATTTTATCATGTTTTTTTTCGTATTTTTATTTAGTGTTGAGCACAACCAATATGAACGCGCATTGCAAGCTGCCCATATTGACGCGCGGCTACTCCTCATATTCTATTTATTTGCCCGTATGCTAGAGGAGAGGGCAGCAATGCTTTGGTTCATATTTTCCATAGCTGCTGGTCCTCCTCACGGTGCCAACTCCGTGAACCCCCTACCCCTAGGTGACGACTCCGAGGTCTACCTCCTACCGTCCGCTCTTTACCATCCACCCTACAAATCCTGCAAACCAGCCATCCACGATTATCTCCTGCTCTAGGTTTCTCGCCGCAGTCCCTTCTCCTAGATCCCACAACCCTACAACACACGATCAACCCCCCGCACCCGGCTTCTCATGGCATCTGTTGCTTATCTAATCTCACGTTTGTCAATTGTGTATGTTCGTATTTTGCTTATCAATTTTGGAACTCTCTGTTAATTTTCTTGTCAAACATTTGCATGAACATAGCATAATCCTAGATCTCCCATCGTTACTACACGTGCATACATCTATTAAGATTCTGTTAGTGCATACTCACATCACAACCTACGTCAAATTTGGTATTAGAGCCCAAGGGTAGGGCCATTTGCATGTTTCGTAGGGCTAAGGTGTTTAGACATACCATGACACGATCTCTTTGACCGTTAAAACTACAACGGCCCTTATTATCGTGGATTAACGTCGGCAGTGCACCGGTTGAAGTAATATAAGATGATGAATACACATCGAATATCAATCACGTGGAGCGTGGGTGAAGATACTAGAATGTCCTACACCTTGAGCTATCTAAGTGAATGCTTAATTGAGAGTTTTATCTAATTTTTATTCACTTAACCTAAACTAGCACAACATTGCAAATAACAACATCAAACAAGAGAGTATTCGTCATTCCACCACAAGAGAAATTTAGGGCAAACCTAGTTTATATCAAATAGAGATATTCAATACAAAACACGATTGAATCCTAAATAACATTCAATTACAAGTATTCCACTATGAACAATAAAAAAAGTTAAAAAAGACAGGAAAACGTGAAGGTAGCACCGCGAATACGGAGAGAACGAAGAGACTATTCCTTGGAGTGGGAAGAGATCAGGTTGTCAATCTTTCTCCTAAAGCACTCGTTGGCTCATCAACCTCCTAATGACCCGTCTTCTCTTCACATTTGTTCAAATCCCCACGTAGTTGATGCATAGACCTCAAAATTAACTTCTCTTTACTTAAGAATCCATCAATGGAGGTATGAGTGGACGATGGATTTCTCCCTTGGAATGGGGTTGGTGACCTACAAAGAGGCAATAAATGGCGGGAGAAATGAAATTGGATCCAGAGAATGACCTAATTTCTGCATAGAGGCACGGCGAACGACAGAGAAAGAATTTGAAGGTCTGAGATGCACATGAGCCCTAAGCATGGGCGTGCACAAAGAAAACGCACGCGAGCTCACAGAGCAGTGATTTTTCAAGGAATGAACAAGCATGACGAAGTATAGTGCGCGCACACGCGTGCGTGAAGAAAATGCACGTGCGCATACAGACCATTGAATTTCTGGACAAGTTTATGAATAAATGAATAGTACGCACGCCCGTGTGCACGTGGCGTGAAGAAAATTGAAAATAACCTTCGCAAAACTTGCAATAATACACAATTCCATTAACCACAATCGTATACCTAAAATTTCACAACATTATATTTGATGAACATCACATAAAACAAAGTATAAATTGGGTATATATTAATAAAATCCATGCATAATGTGGGATGAAAACATTATATAAACTAGAGGTATCACTCTTCCCTTATATACCCAAGCAACTACCAGTTCTAACGCCGATATGTCTATGTTCTATTTCCAAAAAAATTGGCTAATCGCTTTGATCAAATAGATGTAGGGTTCGATGACCTTAGGGAACAATTTGGAGTCCTCGCTACTAGAGTGGATGGTCTAGATCCTCTTAGGAAACCTCATCCTCGAGAAGCCATTAATCCGCGAGTCATTCATCGCGAGGGTCATTGTGACTTAGAGGGGCATCATGATCATATGTTCATAAATCTCATTGCTCGGGATCCTCCTCCACCCTTCCAAAGGGGACCTGAGCCAGCCTATGAATGTTGTAGAGGCCCCACAGTTGGTCAACACCACCCTCCACAAGAAGAATGACCTCAACCCTGATATCCCTTTCATAGAGATCGTGTTGTTCCTCACGCAAGATTCAACCATGATAAAGATGATGATTATATGAATTATTATGAGCCTCAAAGAGGTCATATTAGGGAGGATGATATCATTCGCCGCATCCGCATCGACGTCCCATCCTACGATGGTTAGTAAGATCTGAAGGCCTTTAGCGATTGGCTTTTATACATGGGCTTAGTACGGGATGATTGACGAGAAACGAGTATGGTTTGTCAAGTTGAAATTACATGGGTAAACTAAGATTCATTGGACGAGTCTTGAGAGCTCCTTAGACAGAGAGGATTATTATCATATCACTCGATGGATGACATAAAACTGAAGCTCAAAGGAAAATATCTACCAACTTTGTATCAGAATCCGCTTCTAGATCAGCTTTATTCCTTTCGGCAGGGTACCCTTTTTTGTAGCAAAATATATGACTCACTTTGATGTGCTCTTTTTTAAGAGTGATAAGATTGAGGAACCTATAGCGACAGCCTCTCGGTTTCAGGCTGGATTAAGGGTTGACATTCATAGGAAGGCTTATTCCATATCATCTGCAGTCTGTCGAGTAGATTTCCCAGCTCGCCTTAGAATGTGAACAATACCTACGTAGTTCTGATCAAAGGTGTTTTAACCCACAGTCCCGACAGTTCTATGTCTAGAACATTTCCTTGACAAGGACCCACTCCATCCATGCATACTTGTGCTCCTGTTGACATGAAAGGCAAATAGACTGCTACTAGACCCCAAATCTGAGAGGAATGCAGTTCCATCGATGTCAGGGTAGAGGCCATGTGACCGTATAATACACAACAAGAAATCTACTTACTGAGGAGGACCCCGACCCTAATACCGAGTCAGTGGAGCCACCTGCGAAAAATATTGTTGTGGCTATAAAGAGGTTGGGACGATGAGGCAGATCGTGCATTAAAGATGGGTGTTATTTGTCGTTTATTACATACTCCTCGCACCGATGAAGATTGGAGACACACCGCCTTAGTTATTAAAGACGCAAGGCGCAAAGGGATCTTGGAGCCTAAGCGCAAGGCTCAAGGCGCAGGCGTGCGCCTGACGAAGGCAAGGCGCAACCACATCCATTTAAAATAATCAGCATCAAACATCATTTCTGCTTCTCGATTAAATTTCTTCTTCTAGTCTACTAATTAATCATTCATTATTATTGTTTGTATCTCTTAAAAAATAGAATCAATGTGGTCACTTGCATCATATCTAAGTCTCTTCGCACAATTATTTTTGATGAACACTAAATCAATAAAAATTATTTAGTTCTTAAAATTTTTTTTTAATTTTTGAAGAAAGAAATTTATAACAAAAATCTCACTCAGGCGCACCTTTTATATTCTAAAGACGCACAGAGGTGCAAACCTCTGAGCTCGGTGAGCTTGGAGCCTTAGGCGCGCCTTTAATAACATAGCACACCACCATTTTCTATATTTATTTCCCTAGTGTGGGTGGTGTCTGTAAGCTCGTCATAGATAGTGGGAGTTGTGTAAACATAATTGGCCAAAAAGAGCTAGAGTAAATGAGAGTGAAACCTAAGCCCCACTTGCTCCCTTATCAAATTATTTGAGTGGATAAGATTGTTGCTATTCAAGTCACTTGGCGATGCCTCATGCCTATTACGATAGCCGCATTTGAGGATTGAGTTTGGCGTGTTGTCATTCCAATGGACGTTGTACACGTACTGTTAATAGGCTTTGTCTTTATGATAAGAATGTCACGTGCTACGATAGAACCAACACGTGTGCGTTTTATGACAGGCCATAAAATCACCCTATCTCCCATTCAACCGAAGGAGCCTTCCATGGATATAGTTGACTCTTCAGTTAGTACAGGCTCCACGAAGCCTTTACATATAATGAGAAAAGGTATCATATTAGTAGTGGCGGCCACACAGGCATCTGAGAGCCTGCCGAGATTGTAAAGGTCCACCAAGATGTTCAACTCATTCTAGACGAGTTCTCTGATATTACACCAGATTAACATGTCGAGCTGAACAAACAAGTCGATGAGTTTCTCAACAAAATTTCATACGAGAGAGCCCAAGTCCCTTGCTGTCCTAGCCCTTTTTACTCCTAAGAAGAATGAGTTGGTGTATGTGTATCGACAATCATGCCATTAATAACACTGCAACTATAGTTAGAAAGGACTGCCGGTGCATCGTGTGTCGCAAACCTATTTGTTAAGGATGTATTCCGACTACACGGACTGCCTAAGACAATTACATTCGATAGTGAAGCCTGTTTCGTGAGTTATTTTTGGGAAATGCTATAGCGTATAACTAGTACTACCCTTCAGTTCTCCACCGCCTACCACCACAAACAGATGGACAAATTGAAGTGTGACCATCTGTCCAGTTGGGATTCTACATTATCTATAATGGTTTGCTTATAATAGTTCTATCAATAGGTTTAGAGGGTCAGTCCATTTCGTGTTGTCTTCGGTTATTGGCCTAGGAAAATTATCGACCTTGTGTCGCTACCATTTACAACCCGACCTAGTGAGTCAGCTGAATAATTTGCATGAAACAATCTGACGTAAAATTAAAGCAGAGAGGTTCCCTTAGGGGATTGCGAAAAAAATTAAATGTCGGGTGAATGAGTCTGTACACAGTAGTACGAAGATTATGTCGAATGCATGCAAATTTAATATCCCTAAGCGTATGAATATTCATCATGCATTCAACATTGAGGATTGACTCCATATTATGAACATCATGAGTACTGAAGTCCAATCCCTGATCACACTACTGAGCCTCGACCCATTACCAAGATACCCATGGCTCCACATATACCTACTTCGACATCCAAAGCATAGACGACATTGTGGGACACGAGGTCTCCGAATACCCGACAGACACGCTATTCGTTACCTCGTCCATTGGAAGGAGCGGTTGATTATTGATGATACATGGATGTCACCTCCGGAGCTAGACTCACTTGCCCCTAATCTTCGTCAGAAGTATGACCATTTGCATTCAACAAAGATGAATGCTTGCAAGTCGGGGGGATTGATGGGGACCATAGTTCACGGGCGGACCGGCCCGTATCGGAGCCCGTTCAGGTTTACACTCATCATAGGTGGGGATAGGATCATCGTATGGACGATCCAAGCCCATCATCACATTCAGTGCATCAACAGGATATTGTCTAGTAATTTCATATTATTTATGAATTATTCATGTATCGCTTGTATATTATCATATCGGCCAATCACAACCGTATGTTGTGTGTTTGAGAGTCTATAGATACTTTGTGGAGTTTCTTTTAGGGGCATTGCAGAATTTAGAGAGTAATTTCATATTTCCGCGATCCCTCCAAGGTACTGAATCTGTGGAACCTACGTTTCGAAGCCTAGATCCTCACCCTTCCCCCTACAACCCACGACCACCTGTTACTTCGCCGACGATAGCCACAATCCACCCCAGTTGTCCAAAGTCTACATAACCACCTACAATCTTTTAGTTATCTCTTGAATAATTATTGTCCCGTCATTATTCCCCTCCCAATCCCTTCGTCTCCTCCACTAACCACCCCTCCATCTCAATGACCCCTCCCAATCCCCTTGTCTCCTCCACTAAACGCCCCCTCCATCTCACATGAAATGCCAAAACTGGTACCCACTCTAGGAAACCCATCCCTATCCAAAACGACATGCTCTTGGCGGCCAATTTCTCTCCCCAAAAGCAGCATACTGCTATTTGTGCTATGTAAACCCCGTGCCTGCAACCCATCCTCCTGTTCCAGGTGGTATCCCACTCCTCACAGAAGTCAACACCGTGTCCCAGTAAATCCAGGGATCCGTCTCGGCTGACTAGCCTTCATCCTGCATACCAGTGCCAGTCCAGCTGTCCAGCCAAGGATCCCGTAGTTTGGTACTGCTATTCCAGCCAGGGGCAGTCTCGAGTTCCCTGTTTCTACAGGTTGGAGTCTCTTTTTCAGATTCAGCCCTAGACAACACTCCTGCAAAATTCCAGCCTCCTTGGTCAAGCCTAGCAGCATGCCACTGTTGTTGGCTCCCGGCTTCACTCGGCTACAAAATCTGCTCAACTCCAGCCATCCCCGACTGTAACCAGTACCCCCCTTTGGGCGTTTCCCAACCAGCAGCCCCTTTCCATCATTACACGACCTCCGGAAACCCCAAATTGGTGAAGAGGTCCTGAAACCAGCAACCTATCGGCTTCGGAGCCACTGTTCAAAGTCAGAAACTGCAACATAATTCTTCCTTGACTCTTAATTGCTTATGTAAGTTCTGACTGGAAGTTAATATTGTTCTTTGTTGATTATTTGCACGAAGACACATATTATTAGGGATCTTGATCCGCACTAATTTGCCTGATTAATGTACTATTTAAAATGGTATATTTATCAAACATTTAGTGGAAGCACTCTTTGTACTAATCCAACTAAAATCTGTTGCTTATATAATCCTTGTTTTTCAACTGCGTATGTTTGTATTTCACTTATTAATTTCGGCACTCATTGTTAATTTTCTTGGCATACCTTTGCATGAGCACTGCATCATTCTAGATCACCCCATCATCATCACACGTGCATACATTCATTAGGATTCCATTAGTGCATACTCACACCACAACCTACACTTTATCCTACGTCACCTAATTTGGCCATAAATGTAAGTTGATATAATATTAAAATGATTTTACAATATTTTGAACTTGAGAATTTGTAGTTGACAAGAGGCATATTAAGTGTCAATACAAGGTCTAAAGAAGGGTAAATCTATGTAGTCTTACACAAATTGCAGAAAGTTTTTTTTAATTCAACTTCCATGTCATAATGTAAATGTTAGATACAGATTTTGTTATAGCATTTACTATTAGGAGCAATGGTTCATGCTAGAAAGCCATATGTAAAAGGTGCCAAAAAGTATCCAAACCACAATCAAATTACTTAAGTTGGTTTGGTAGATTCTTCTTAAACTCTATTCCAGGGGAGACCAGCTTTTGATAAGAGTTGAGGCAAAGGTATTCATAATAACTTCACCCAGTACATATGCCACTACCTCTTGGGCTCCATGGCACTTCCAAATTTAATATACCACTATGCAATGCAACCCAGTGTCATGCTTTTTTAACCATGAAAACATGCCATCTCAGAGTATTTGATGCTTCATTTTACTTTCGAGGCCATAACTATGTTCTTTAGCATGATCCGGTACATTGTGTAACGCCCCGATCTACAGTGGGTGGCTATAGGTCTGCACTCCAGTGACCCCAACCAATCTCCATGGATCTGATTGGCCGCACCCGCTAATTCAATGAGGGTTGTTGAGGTTGGGCATGAACCCCAGACCTCCTAGATAAGAGAGCTCTAAATTGGTCCTCATCATCAACTGAGCTGGTGATGACGACCAATTTAGAGCTCTCTTATCTAGGAGGTTTGGGGTTCAAGCCCCAGCCTCAACAATCCACCACTGAAATTAGCGGGTGCAGCGAATCAGATCTGTGGAGATGGGTTGGAACCACTGGAGTGTAGACCTATAGTGCACCCACAGTAGGCCAAGCCGTTACATTTTGTTCTTTCTAGTTTAGAGTACAACAATGCCAGAATAACTATTCTAGGTACATGCTTATTAAAGTCATCAGTGATTATAATTTGTACAGTTTTAAACAACATGCAACGTATCATGACAGCAAACTAGAGTTAGTGCAAAACTGCAAATATTAAGTTCCTATGCCACCATATAGTTAATTTTCCAGAAAAGGTTGCAATATACCTTTGGTTCAACAATCTTGAACTAGAACTTGTAGATGCTTGATTAACATTGTGGCTTAATCTCGTTACTCCACTTGTTAAGGTCGCTGGATTAATTACATTACCCAGCTGCATGCCATTAGCAATTCCCGAAGATAATGAACTGACATCATAATTATCCTCTTGCAGAAGAAGCTCATCACTGCATAAAAATATAAATATTAAGATCTGATATTTATGTTTATTCCATTCTAGGAAAAGATGCCCAAATGTTACTTAAAGTACTTTTAACAAATGTGCAAAAGCTAATCAGCCTAGTGTATTAAATATAGAAAAGATTGAGTCGAAACTTGTAGACTATATTTTCACTATTCACTTTCAAGTATGAGTACATATATATAGGAAGAGAGAGAGAAAGATGAGTCCCAAAACAAACAATGTGGGACTAAAACTAGAGACCTAAATGGGCCTATAAATAGGCTATTTACATATTCTTCCTAATATTCTCTAACACTCCACCGCAAGCTGGAGCATACAAATCGTAAGCACCAAGCTTGGATAGAAACTGCTGATACATTGGTCTTGGTAAAGCCTTGGTCAAGATGTCAGCAACTTGCTCAGAACCCGGAACATGCTCTAATTCAAGTTTTTTAAGTTGAACCTTTTCCCTGACAAAGTGAAAATCAACTTCAATGTGTTTTGTTCGCTCATGGAATACATGGTTCTTGACAATATGTATAGCAGCCCAACTGTCGCAGAGCAAAGTTGGAGGTAAGGATAGTTTGACTCCCAAATCATCAAGCAGACTTTCCAACTAGGTGAGTTCAGATACAACAGCTGCCATTGCACGATACTCGACTTCAGCAGAATAACGAGCAACCACTGATTGTTTCTTACTTCGCCATGTGATAAGATTTCCTCCAAAATAAGTACAAAATCCAGTAGTGGACCGTCGATCATCAAGAGAGCCCGCATAATCCGCATCGGAGTATGCAACAAGAGAAAGAGAGGATAATGGCTTATATACAAGCCCCCGTCTCAGAGCAGTCTTCAAGTACCTGAGGATGCGTTCGACTGTCTGTAGATGAGAAATCCATGGTGAATGCATAAAGCGATTGACCACCCCAACAACAAATGAGATATCAGACCCCGTGACCGTCAAGTATATCAGTTTTCCTACAAGGCGCCGATAATATTTTGGATTTGTAAGCAGTGAATTAGAGTCAGATCCATTAGCACATAACTTGTGGTTGACATCCATAGGAGTTTCCGTAGGTTTGCACCCAGAGTAGCCAGCATCCTGAAGGAGGTCGAGACAATACTTCCTTTGTGATAAGACAAGGTCATCAGGTCGTCTCGTTATCTCCAGACCAAGAAAATATCGAAGATTTCTCAGATCTTTTGTTTGAAAGACCGAATTTAAGTGTTGTTTGATCTGGTGTATCCCGTTGGAGTGATCACCCGTTATCAGAATATCATCCACATAGACCAGGAGAATGATATTACCAGTTGATTGATGACGAATGAAAAGAGAGAAGTCAACCAACCTCTGCTTGAATCCAACTTCGCGAACAACCTTACTGAATTTCTCAAACCAAGCCCGAGGAGACTGTTTGAGAACATAAATAGCTTTTCGAAGAAGGCACACACGAGACTCACCCGTGGTCGCAAACTCGGGAGGTTGGCACATGTAGACAGTCTCTTGAAGATCACTATTTTGAAAAGCATTTTTAATGTCCAGCTGATGAAGGAGCCAGTGGCGGTGGACAGCGAGGAAAATTAGAACCCGAACAGAGTTCAGTTTGGTAACCAACGAGAATGTTTCCCCGTAGTCAAGGCCTTGTTATTTGGTGAACCCTCATGCCACAAGTCGAGCTTTGAGCCGATCGATAATCCCACCCGGAGCATGTTTAATTGCAAAAACCCATTTACAGCTAACACACTGGTCAGGAGGAGGGGGACCAGATCCCAAGTGTAATTCGTCCAAAGAGAAGACATCTCAGCATCCATTGTTGCACGCCACCCAGGATGTTGAAGAGCCTCTTGCACAGAGTTAGAGATAGAAACAGAGGAAAAAGCAAGAGCAAATTTGAGGAGAGGTGGTGATAACCGATGTAAAGAAATGTAGTTTGCTAGTGGATGAGCCGTAGAGGTGGAGGCAGGATCGTCCGGCCGCGAGATAGCATTGGTAGCGGGTAGCTGCGGATCGGCCCCAGAGTTTGAAGCACGACGAGTGTAGACGCGAAGGAGAGGTGGTTTAGGTGGTGGTGGTCCCGGTTGTGGAGTTGGAATGAGAGATGGTAAAGGAGTCGTGACTGGAACGGTAGGACGAAGCAAGGGAGGAGGTAGAGGAGAAGTAGAAGGGGAAGTGTGAAACGGTATGTCTTCAAGGAAGGTGATATCAGCCGAGACAGCCACTTTGTCATAGACGGGAGAATAACATACATAACCTTTTTGGGTGCGAGAGTATCCTACAAACATGCACTTCGTTGCGCGAGGGGCAAATTTATCCGAAGGTGAGCCAAGATTATGGACATAGCAGGTGCAGCCAAACACCCGAGGCGTGAGAGAAAAAAGAGACTAAGAGGGGAAGAGGAGACTAAACGGAGTGGAGAATGCGAGAACAGAGGAAGGCATGCGGTTGATAAGATGATAGACAGTTGACACAACGAAGTGCCAGTCTTCTGTGGGTACCTGCTGTTGAAGCATTAAAGACCAAGCGGCATCTAGGAGATGACGATTTTCCGCTCGGCCACACCATTTTGCTGAGGGGTATATGCGCATGAGATTTGGTGGATAATGCCAAACTCAGCACAAATAGCAGAGAACGTCCGACTTGTATATTCTCGCGCATTATCACTTCGAAGGATTTTCAAGGGAGAGGAGAACTGAGTACCAGTTTCAGTAACAAAAGTACGAAATATAGATGTTAATTCAGTGCGATCACGAAGTAAATATAACCATGTTAAACGAGAATAATCGTCAATAAAGGTTACAAAGTACGGGTACCCAGACACACTGGGGATTTTATATGGTCCCCAAATATCGGAGTGAACTAAAGATAAAGGAGTAGAACTCTGAGTACAGGCAGGACTAAAGGAAGTACGATGTTGTTTGTCAAAGATATAGGATTCACAATTAAACTCATGCAGAGAAATATCTGGAAGAGCTTTCTTGAGAATTTGGAGGGGAGTATGCCCAAGACGATGATGCTAATCGACCGAGGAGATGATAGAGAGAGCGGAAGGAGGAACGTCAAGGAGTTAGAGCCCATTAGACAGTCGTCCCCTACCAATAATATTCAGTGTTTGCCGATCCTGCACAACAAAGGAAGACGGTGAGAATGTAACGCAACAATCAAGATCTTGAGTAAGCCGGCTAACAGACATCAAGTTAAATGGGGATCCCGGAATATGAAGAACCGAAGATAAAGAGAGGGTGGGTGTGAGAGGTAGAGCAGCAGTGCCGAAGACTAGGGTGGTATCACCATTGGACACAGTGATGAACTCAGGATGCAAAGACACCAAGTATTGAGGTGGCTTTTGCGGAGTGAGATGGTGTGTGGCACCGGAGTCCACTATCAAGTGAGAACTCCAGGCAAGACATGATATACCTTCATTTGAGATGGACGCCATGGAGCCAAAAAAGCGAGCAATCACCCCTTGGAGATATTGGAGCTGGGTACGAGGAATTTCAACATCTGTTGGAGTGTAGGAGGAAGAATCTGATGCAGAAGCAATGTGCGGAGACCCGACCTTAGTAAAAGCAGCAAGGTGTGGAGGCAGACCATGTTTGCGATAACATGTGGCCTCAAGATGATTATCCCGACCGCAGTAAGAGCATCTAAGGGGGGGCTTGCCAGCACGTCCTCGTCCCCGAGACGGGTGGTGACCCCCACAGGATGAAGAACCACGAGTGGAATGAGCTGGTGTCGGTAGCTGGAGAAGTGCCGGAGAGGAAGGCATAGGAGCCTCCGGCGGCAGTGTAACCTTCAGAAGCATAGAGCAAACATCTGAGAGAGAGGGAGTAGTAGCCGAGGAGAGGATATGAGCCCGAACATTATGCAGGTGAGAGGGGACACGAACCATCATCATAGAAATCCCGACTGCCTCTTTTTGTGCCCGTTGGGCAACCAAGTCAGTGGTAGGGGGGTTGTGTTGTATCCATGCATCAACAAGGGTCTTGACCTTAGCAACGAAGGAGGCCATATCACCTGGTATCCCAGGATCAAGGGATTGAAGATCAGTAATGATCTCGAACAAGTGTTGGAGGCTGTTCTGGCCAGAATAGAAAGAGTGGAGTTCCTCCCACATTGAATTGGCTGTATCATGATACATGGTCATCCTGTAGGACTCGGTATCCATGGAATTGAGAAGCCAAGATTGAACACGACCGTCATCACGAAGCCACTCGTTAGTGGGTGCAGAAGGTGTAGCCCGTGTAAAATGATGAAGAAGCCCTTTTGTCTGCAGCACACGACGAACAGAGTGCACCCACTCCACAAAGTTCTGTTTCCCATTGAGAGAAATGATGGTAATTTGAAGTTCATCCCGAAGTTCAGTAGCGGAAGCAACAACACGAGCCAGAAGAGAGGAGGCAGCAATTGAGTCCATAGAAGCATCGGTGGAATCCATGAAGCAGAGGTCGGGCGGATAGACCAAGCGAATAGACGGAGAGGCTATCACCAATTAAGCATAAGTAAAAGGGCGACCAAGCGGCAGAAAGCCGACTGGAAACTGCGGGAAAGAGACCGGCAGAGAGAAACCGCAAAAGACCAAAAACCGCAGGATGCAACCGCGCGAACAGAACGTGCACAGACAAGCCGAGCAGAGACCGCAGGAGGCAGCGGCTAGAGCAGACCGCTAGAACAAACCCCGGGAGCGGCGGCAAGAACAGTCCGCGAGAGGAGACCACGGGAGAAACCGCGCGAGAAGAGGAGTAACTAGAACAGTCCGCTAGAACAGGAGCGGCGAGGCAGAGACCGCACGGACTGCGGCTCGGAAGAGAAGGCGCAAAGGAGGGCACGACCAGTGGAGAGCACAGGACCACGGAAAGGAGCAGATAGGGAGCCCACTAAAGAGAAGCTGTTGCGGACAGAGGGGAGAAACCACGCAAGAAGCGGATAGAAGCTGCTGTGGACAAAGGGGAGAAACCGCGCGAGAAGATGTTGCAGAGAGAAGCGAAGCTATTGCGGACAGAGAAGCTGCTGCGGACAGAGAGGAGAAACCGCGTGGGAAGCGGATAGAGGGGAGAAACCGCGCGAGAAGTCGCGCGAGAAGATGCGGACAGAGGAAAGAAACCGCGCGAGAAGCTGCTGTGGACAGAGAAGCTACTGCGGACAAAGAGGAGAAACCACGCGAGAAGCGGATAGAGGGTCCCACCAAACTGCGGAAGGGAAGGTCTATAAAAGGACTGAGGGAGGGAGAAAAGAAGAGAAGCCACAGAGGGAGGGGAAGAGCCGGTTAGGAAAACCGGAGACCACAGAAAGGAGCGGTTAGAGGGGGGGGGCGGTTAGAAGGGAAGGACGGCGGTTAGAAAAATTCAAACCGCCAGAAGAACCGTTTCGACCTCTGATACCATGTAGAAAAGATTGAGTCGAAACTTGTAGACTGCATTTTCACTATTCACTTTCAAGTATGAGTACATATATATATATAGGAAGAGAGAGAGAGAGATGAGTCCTAAAACAAATAATATGGGACTAAAACTAGATTCCTAAATGGGCTATTTACATATTTTTCCTAATATTCTCTAACAAATACATATTGATTTGGAGATGAAATAAATCTATAATATGGTCAACATGCATATTACAATGACATTCAAATACTAGGAAACATTCTCACGAGGAAATAATAGTCATATAAATTACATGACCTAAAATGGACATATAAAAGTGATATACATTTAATTAATGCTTTAGCACTGTAACAGTAATACCTGTTTGAAGAACAAGTCCATTTTAGTAAAATGGACATATAAAAGTGATATACATTTAATTAATGCTTAGATTTCTCGGTCTTCGCAATTCGTCCCGCGGCAAATATGGACGCGCCACTCTTTAGGTGTGGACTCGCCTTCAACCTCGCCGCTTGTATCAATGACTCAATCTAGAAAATTTGCCTTGTCCTAAATAAAAAGGTGAAAAAACTGTGTCTGGAATTCGTATCGTCTATCCGGGTGGCGATGTGGGATGATGTTGCCAAGCTACCAAGATTTGCACGACAATGACTACATCTTTAGTCAACAGCCAGTGGCCTTGCACCACAGGTAGCATGAAGATCTCAATATCATTAGGCTCCAATTGTGCCGGCAAGAGTCCTCAATGGAGTGCGCAGCCACTGCTATTTTTAATTGATAGATGTGAAAAACCGGGTGAATGTGACTGGATGGGAGAAGGCGCAGCGATAAGTCACCCCGACTATGCAAGCCATTTGGATCTGGGCTGGTTTGCCCAGATTTGTACAAATCTTATGTGGGTGGTTGTTTAGAGGTGGCTCCACGTGGTGGGGGAGGTGACAACAAGGTTGGAGGGCAGTGGCGGCTAGGGAGGGGCGGTGGGTTGCTGGGGGTTGAGCGGCAAGGTTGGACACAGGTGTGGGAGCGGGCTGCTGGGCGGATCTAGGCAGGAAATGGCAGGCGTCCTGTTTTGGAAAGGGTAGAAGATGAGGTGAGGGGCGGCGGCCTGAGGAGGGGTAGCGGCCTGAGTAGGGGTAGCTGGAGGGAGTAACAAAGGGGTGATGGCTTAAGGAGGGGTAGTTGTGTAACGCCCCGAGTTTTCCATAGCCTAGAGTTGGATTCTGTGAGCTACCGCCCGACGGTAGGGTTAACGCCGGCAGTAGCGCCGCGGAATTGTTGCTTAAGCTCTCAGTAAGTTACCGCGCCGGCGGTAGGATAATACCGCGCGGCGGTAGCATGGTCGATAAATCGCCAGAGCTCTCTGGGAGCTACCGCCCGACGTAAACGTTAACGGTGGCGGTAGTGGATCTGATTTATTTGGAGTTTCTCTCTGCGAGGTACTGCACGGCGATAGAGATACTGCGGGGAGGCAGCGTCAGTTCGTCGAGAGCGGCGCGTTGATGCGACGCATCATCTACCGCGCGACGGTAGGTTGATACCATGCGGCGGTAGGTTGATACCGCGCGGCGATAGCAGGACAGTTATGATGTGGCCACGTGTCGGCCCGGGATTGGAGGTTTTGGGCGGTGGGCTTGCGGAACAAGACGTTTGAGGTACTGCGCGGCGGTAGCTTGATTTAAGGCTAGGGAAGTTACGTTTCCGTTCATTTCTTACTCTCGTGGCTTCCTCCTTCTGATCAGCAGCGTGAGGGGAGAGCGGAGGAGAGTTAGAGGAAGGAGATCCCGTCGCCGTTGGAGTTTCGGAGCTTCGAGTCGTAAGCCGAGTTCGAATCTGCGGAGGCAAATCCATTTCGGTCATTTTCATCCGACTAGATTCTCTCCCATGGCACCGAAACGAACGTCAATGGTAACTGTTAGAAAAGCCCATGTAAAGGGGTCCATTAGTGGCCGATTTATTTCTCTCTCTCCTTTAGTCCCACATCATGTATAGGATTTTTTCTTCTCTCTTCTCTCCTATATATTTGTATTCTCTCCTTGTATTTACATACGGAATATAGATCTACAAGCTTTGGGCTGATTTCTACATGGTATCAGAGGCAGGTTTTGGCATCCCTGCGGACTCCCATCTCTTATCCGCGCGCCCAGCCCCTTCCGAAGAACTGTGGTCTCCGCGGTCTGCCTGTTGAGTCCGCGCGAGCTCCCTTCTCGCTTGCTTCTTGCGGACTGACGTTTGTCTATCCGCTCCCTCCCCTCTCTTCTCTTTTCCTTTCCCGTGGATCCACCCCCCTCCCCTTTTATAGCCCTCTCTCTCTGCCCCGTGGGGTCCACCGCCTCCTGCAGTCCGCCGCGTGCTCCCCTGTATCCGCAGCGAGCTCGGCGAGTGGTTTTCTACCCGCTGCGACCTCGGAGAGCTCCCTTCCCCTGTATCCGCAGCGAGCTCGGCGAGTGTTCTTCTGCCCGCTGCGACCCCGACGAGCTCCCTTCCCCTGTATCCGCAGCGAGCTCGGCGAGTGTTCTTCTGCCCGCTGCGACCTCGGCGATCTCTCTTCCCCTGCATCCGCAGCGAGCTCGGCGAGCGCTCCTGTCCGCTGCGAGCTCGGCGAGCACTCTTTTACCCGCTGCTATTTTTCTCCCTCTGGGCGGGCTCCTCTCTGTCTTCTGCTCGCGATCTGCTCCTGGTCGCTGCATCCCTGCCGAGCTCCCCGTTTATCTTTGTCGCTTGCAAACTGCCTACTCGCAGCGACCTCCCTGCCTCGTCGCCGCGATCTGTCGCGCTCTCCTTATCTCTTAGTCGCTTGCGAGCTGCCTAGTCGCCGCGACCTCACTGCTTAATCGCCGCGACCTCCCTGCCTAGTCGCCGCGACCTGTCGAGTTCGCCGTTCTCGCTCTTCTCCCTTCTCCTAACCGCCATGTCTTCTACCGACTCCACTACTGCTAGCCCTCCTGCAGACCGCCCGACTCCTGCTCCTGAACTTCGCGACGAGCTACGAATTACTACTCTTTCCCTCTCTGGGAAGAAAAACTTCATCCCATGGGTGCACTCCGTTCGTCGGGTCCTGCAAGCTAAGGGTCTTGTGGGTCACCTTACCCAGGCTCCTCCTTCTCCAACTACTGATGACTGGATAAGAAATGATGGTCGAGTTCAGACCTGGATCCTTAACTCCCTCGAGGGTGAGCCCTACCAGATGGTCATGTATCATGAGACCGCTAAAGCAATGTGGGAAGAGCTCCACTCCCTGTACTCAGGCAAAGACAGTCTTCAGCACCTCTTCGACATCATCACCGACCTACAGACTTTGGATCTTGGCAAGGCCATGGACATGACTTCCTTTGTGGCTCGTGCTAAAACTCTCACGGAGGCCTGGATTCAGCACCAACCATCCACTACTGATCTGGCGGCTCAGCGTGCCCAGAAGGAGGCTGTTTGCATTGCGATGATTATGGCTCGAGTCCCGCCACACCTTCATAGTATACGGGCACAAGTTTTGGCATCCACTGTTACTCCCTCCTTTTCGGATGTCTGCTCTATGCTTCTTCGCGTCCCACCTCCCTTGGAGCCCACCGCACCTCCATCTCCGGTCCTTCTCCAGCAGACCCTTCCTCCCCTACTTCCCCCACCATCGTCTACTCGGGGTGGTCGTACGGGCTCTCGAGGAAGGGGCCGTGGCGGTCGAGGTCGCCCTCGGTGCTCCTATTGCGGCAGGGATGGACACACTGAAGCCGTCTGTCATAAGAAACATGGCTACCCGCCTCGTCCGCCTACTGCTGCCATTGCTGATACTTCTTCACCCAGCGGTACGGACCTTGAAGCTGTTCGCCTTCAACTGCAGCAACTCCAGGGGCTCCTCAACCCTCCCTCTACTTCGGTTGCCTCTACCTCCACTGCAGGTATTGCCTCCACCTCCACTACAGGTACTGCTTGTCTCTCCTCCAGTTCCCGTTGGATCCTGGACTCGGGAGCCACTCACCACATTACATCTCTACTGCCGCCAAGATTTTCCGATGCTCCTCATCCAACATCTATTACTGTGGCGAATGGTGCGATTGTCCCGGTCTCTGGGTGTGCTGATCTCTTGATCCACCCCTTCATCTCTCTTCGCTCTGCTCTTTATGTGCCGGCATCCCCTTTTAATTTACTTTCCGTTGGCCGTCTTACTCATGATCTGAACTGCTATATTACCTTCACCTCTACTGGTTTTTTGATACAGGATCAGCAGACGCAGACTACCATTGGTAGAGGACGATTGCAGAATGGGCTCTATCTCCTTGATGCTTCTCCTACCGCACTCTCTTCCGTGTCCTCCAGTGATTGGCATTGCCGTCTTGGGCATGCTCCTCTTCCTATCCTCCAGAAGACGCTCCCTGATGTATCTCTTCAGTCATTTCAATGTAACTCTTGTATTCTTGGCAAACAGCCACGCTCTTCTTTTCCTGCAACTTGTACTCGGAGCTCTGCTCCTTTTGCTTTAATACATTCTGATATTTGGGGTCCGTACAAGGTTGCGAGCATCTTTGGTTATCGTTATTTTTTAACGTTTATTGACGACTACTCGCGTACAACATGGCTGTATTTACTTCGTGATCGCTCCGAGCTTCCTCGTGTCTTTCGGGCTTTTGTGCTAGAAACCCAAACGCAATTTTCTACTACTATCAAGATCCTCCGCTCTGATAATGCCCGCGAGTACACTAGCCACGAGGTTGCCAATATTTGTGCGGACTTCGGAATCGTACATCAGACATCGTGTCCCTACACCCCTCAGCAAAACGGGGTAGCCGAACGCAAGAACCGCCACCTTCTTGATGTAGCTCGCTCCCTCATGCTTCACATGAATGTTCCCAAAGTTTACTGGAACTTCGCTGTCTCTACTGCGTGCTATCTCATCAACCGCCTCCCTTCGTCGGTTCTCCAACATGCTACACCATTCAGCCTTCTCTTTCCCTCCGCTCCACCCTTCTCCCTACCACCCAAAGTTTTTGGATGTACCTGTTTCGTCCATCACCTTGGTCCCCCTATCGACAAACTAGATCCCCGCGCAGTAAAACACATCTTTGTCGGCTACTCCCGAACCCAGAAGGGCTATGTCTGTTACTCACCTACTACTCGGACGGTATCGGTGCCCGCTGATGTCACCTTCCGGGAGGATCAACCTTTTTTCCCTCCTCCCCTGCACCCTCCTCCACCAACCACCACTCCTCCAACTTCCCTTCCTCGACCTATTATCCCGGTCCACACCACTCTTCCCCTTCCTACACCACAACCCCCACCTGCTCCTTCCCGGCCGCCCGTCATTCGGGTCTACTCTCGTCGACCTCCTCTTCCCGTTGCCCCTCTGCAGTCGTCTTCGCCCTTGGACTCTCCGCGGTCTGCTGCTCCGGTGCCCGCCTCTACAACACATCCGCTGGCCAATTGTGTGTCCCTACATCGGCTCTCTCCACAGCTACAGGTGTTGGCTACATCATTATCCTCGGTCTCTATTCCTAACTCCGTCCAGGAGGCTCTTCAACATCCCGGGTGGCGTGCTGCCATGGAAGAAGAAATGAGTGCGCTTTGGGCAAACCGGACTTGGTCTTTGGTGCCCCTTCCTCCCGGACAGAAACCAGTTGGATGCAAATGGGTGTTTGTCATCAAACATGCTCCTAATGGGACTATTGACCGTCTCAAAGCTCGCTTGGTCGCTCGGGGCTTCACTCAGCAACAGGGTCTCGATTATGACAAGACATTCTCCCAAGTCGCCAAACTCAACACGGTTCGCATTCTCATCTCCGTAGCAGTTCATCGACAATGGCCCTTATTTCAACTAGACATCAAGAATGCCTTTCTGAATGGCGACCTCCAAGAAACGGTGTACATGCATCAACCTCCCGGGTTTGAGACCACGGGGGAGTCTCGGGTATGTCATCTTCATAAATCGCTCTATGGTCTCAAACAATCACCTCGGGCATGGTTCGATAAGTTCAACAAGGTTCTCCGGGAGGTTGGTTTTACTCGAAGCTCTGCCGACTTCTCATTATTTACTCGTCACCGAGCAACGGGTACGGTTCTCCTATTGGTATACGTCGATGACATCATCATTACCGGCGACGATTCAAATGGAATACTGGCGGTAAAGAAACATCTGAGCTCCGTCTTTCAAACTAAAGATCTGGGGCATCTTCGGTACTTTCTAGGTCTGGAGGTTGCTAGAAGACCAGATGGTTTGGTCCTCTCTCAGCGAAAGTACTGCCTAGATCTCCTTCATGGTGCGGGCTACTCTGGCTGCAAACCTGTAAACACACCCATGGAGGTAAATCACAAACTATGTGCTCAGGCATCGGAGTCAGATACTCTTCTACAAAACCCAGAATATTACCGTCGCCTCGTTGGGAAACTAATCTATCTAACGGTAACAAGACCCGATATATCCTACGCTGTGGGAATCGTCAGCCGATATATGCACTCTCCTCGGAACTCTCATCTTCAAGCAGTGGAACGAATCCTCAGATATCTTAAGACAGCTCCTGGTCAAGGACTTGTGTACAGAACCTCATCTTCAAATCCAACATTGATGGCATACGCCGATGCTGATTATGCAGGATCTCTGGATGATCGGCGATCCACTAGCGGGTTCTGCACATATTTTGGAGGACATCTGATTACCTGGCGAAGCAAGAAACAAGCTGTTGTTGCTCGATCCTCAGCAGAAGCAGAATATCGGGCAATGGCCTCCGTTGTCTCGGAACTCACGTGGATTGAGAGTCTCCTTGCTGACCTTGGGGTCAGGCTCTCTTCACCTGCTCTCCTCTTATGTGACAGTCAAGCTGCCATACATATAGCCAAGAACCCAGTCTTTCACGAGAGAACAAAGCACATTGAGGTAGATTGTCACTTCATCCGAGAGAAAGTCCACATGAAGAAGATCGAGCTCAAGCATGTCCCTGGTACTGAACAGGTTGCGGACGTCCTCACAAAGGCTCTACCTAGTACCCTCTTCTATCAGTGCTTATCCAAGCTTGGAGCATATGACTTGTACGCTCCAGCTTGCGGGGGAGTGTTAGAAAAGCCCATGTAAAGGGGTCCATTAGTGGCCTATTTATTTCTCTCTCTCTTTTAGTCCCACATCATGTATAGGATTTTTTCTTCTCTCTTCTCTCCTATATATTTGTATTCTCTCCTTGTATTTACATACGGAATATAGATCTACAAGCTTTGGGCTGATTTCTACAGTAATGATCCTTCTTCCTGGACATTTGAAGTCCTTTGTTTTGACATGTGAGGGTAGACGCTCCACGAACACGTGGAAGCAGTTCTCCCAACGAGTAGATCGGTTGTATCCCCGTTATCTTTGCATTTTGAATCCGGAATCGAAGTACAGAATAAACATGATGTGTGAAGCTCATCCAGACAGGTTGGTCTGGATTAGTGATGATTGTTTTGTATGCCGAAGAAGACTCTGAGGTAAGCATGTAAATTTCGGAGTCACGGGGTGTGCAGGTTGCTGCAGAGAGAGTACAGGAGTAGGTATCCAGAAAAACACCCGTTTGGAGGGGAAGAATCGAAAGTCTGTCTCCTACCGCGCGACGGTAGCGTTACCACCGACGGTAGCTCCCAGTGAGCAATGTTTTGTGAGGCCTGTCTCTTGGAGACCTGAGGGCCATTGTGATTGTGAGGCCTGTCTCTTGGAGACATGGGGGGCCAATGTGTTGAGCTGAGAGCCCAAGGGGCCCGACTTAAGCGGCTGTGAATGTCTGCCTTGGAACATAACAAAGTTATGTGCTGATGTGATTGGGGAAGGGGAGGCTGACCGCGTCTTGGCTTGCGAGCCCGACAGTTTGAGCAATGGGATGTGGCCGACCTGTACCCACCTTAAGGCGATCGGGTTGGAGTGAGTCAGTGGCTTGAATCTCAGCATGACTTTGCCATAGCATAGGGAGAGTCTTTGGCTTCGGCCCAGACAGACTAGCGAATGCTCAAACTAAGCTAACCGTCGCTGAGAATGGAGGTGGGACCCTAGGTATGTCCGGTACACCGATAATGTGCCTTGAGTGCACGAGGCGTGTGGTCGGTAGTGCCAACGTCCGTGGCGAATGGTGCTTAAGTTGCGTGTTCTGATTGTCAATATATATCTAAGCTAAATGCCTGCAGGGAAGGAGCACCGCCACCCCGAGTGAGGGGTGAGGTCGTTATAATTTGGTCAGTTAATGCTGACCGTTGCTTTGTTTGCAACAGTTGGTGTGGAATGGTTTTGTGCAGGTGTAGCCGAGCCGAGCGGGAAATAGTGGGTTGCAGCCCATGGTAGCTAAGCCGGCCCTCGAAGGCAAAAGCGAAGTGTGTTTACTTTTACTGTTTCATGTGTGGCCGGCCTGCGTGCCGAAATTTGTAAAACACTTTTATTTGAGGAAACCTTTGTAAGGCCATAACTATTTGTGTATTTGTTTTATCATTCCAGTTTGATTTAGTGAACATTCGTATGGTTGGGTTCTTATTACAATTTAACTGATCTTCCGCTAGAATGCATTCTGAGTTAGGATGCGCGATTATGTTATGATTTCAATACGTAACTCCACTGACTGTCTGTGGAATATGGCGTGGGGCCCCGACCGGCCTTTTGTTATATTCTACGTGACGGATAAGAGTGTTATAATTTAGTATCAGACTTTGGTGTCGGTCTTTTTTATTTGAATTCGTGGACGAATTCTTTTAAGGGGTAGTGAGCACGCGTATGTGCGCTACCGTTATAACATGATAGAACCCATGAATGTCCACCTATGAATGAAAATACACATGTTTGAGGAACATGCGTGTTCCTATAATTGCTTTTTAGCAATATGTTGGTCGCCTAATTGAGTGTTTTACGATTATAGGTGACTAGGAGTGGTGTAGAGCAGTCTCAACGTCACCACTTTGCGGAGAGTTGCGCGCCAAATGACGTGCCAGCGACCCCTCCTTTTGCTGAGACCATAATATTGGTAGCTGAAGCGGTGTTCTCCACGATAAATGCCCAGTCAGGGAGGCAAGTGCAATCTCGTGCCCATGAAGTGGGTCAGGTGCCTCTTGGTGCGGTTGAACCTTTAGTGGTGGATCAAATGACTGTAGAGCAATTTGTGCAAATAAGAGCGACAAAGAAACAACTTAAGCATGTGATGAGCTTCAATCCTCCAATATTCATGGGGACTGAAACCTCAACGCAAGCTGATGACTGGATCTCTTGGGTTAAGAGAGTCATGTCGACAACGGAGACAGAGGAGTGACAGAAGGTTACCATAGCCACTTTCCTTTTGGACGGTAAAGCAAGTTGGGGTGGGATGAACTAGAATTACATCACTTTGTTGGAAGACAACCTACAAATATCTCGATGGATGAGTTCTCGAGATTGTTTCTGGCGCGATATATCCCGTCAGTGCAGAAAATTGCTATGGAGAATCAGTTTCAGATATTAACATAGGGCGAGAGTAGTGTAGACGATTACCTGCATGAGTTCACGAGATTGGGGCGATATGCGAGTTCTACCTTTACTGATGAGTAGCGCAAGACCAACTAGTTCTATGAAGGACTGCGCGACGATCTGAGGTTGTTGTTCTCAGGTCCAATGACGCAGGGTTTTCTGACCTTGGTTAATACAACCTGATCCCTGGAGCAGGACATGAAGCGCGTACAACGTAAAAATGATTCGTCGTTAAAGAGATCAGAATTTAAAGTACCAAGCTCTTCAAAGACTGGGTACCGAAGGTGGAACAAGAAGCCTAAATCTACTGGACCAGCTTCTTCATTTGTTACTTATGAGGCATCGTCTGGGCGAGGATGCCCAATTCATTATTACAATTGCGGCAAGCCGAGACACATAGACCGAGATTGTTGGAGTGGCAAGACGGAGAAAAAGGCAGGAGCAACTTATGCCGAGAAAGGGAAGACGGTGGAGTCAACCGCGTCCCATCATGCTCCAGCCCAACCCACTGTCTACAACCTTGGCCAGCAGGAGGTCATCAAGCAAGTCGATGTGATTACAGGTATGATTTAGACTTTAGCTTCATTGTTTTCCATACCTTAAGCCATGTGCTTTGGTTGTATGACTTTCTTGTATTACTGTCCGGCGAGGGCACTGTTTGATACAGGAGCTTCACACTTCTTTTTGTCTGAGGACTTCGTGTCGCGTATCAGAGTACCTTCTCCTGTGGCAAAGGATAGACTGGATGTGTTGCTGCCTAACAGATGCTCGATGCGCGCGAATAGAGTTTGTTGCGTAAAGGAGCGGATAGAGAATCAAGAGTTTGACTTGGAAGCGTCATTACTGCCGATAGTAGAGTTTGATGTAATCTTTGACATGGATTGGTTCTCGAAGCAACGTACGTACATCGATTGCAGTCTCAAGATGGTCAAACTGAGGCTGAATACGGGTTGTGAAACTACCTTCTCTGGCATGAAAGGATCGAGCAAGACGTTGATGTCTGCTCTTTAGGTAGCCAAAGCAGTACGGGAAGCAGGAGAGTTATTCTTCACCCTATTAGAGGCTAAAAAGCCAAAGCCTGGTTTGATCAGTATTTCTGTGGTATCGGAGTTTGTTGACGTTTTCCCCGAAGATCTCCATGAAGCTCCACCTCAGAGAGAGATCGATTTTACCATTGAGCTAGTGCCAGGTGTCAAGCTTGTGTCACGCTCTCCGTACCGCCTAACACCAAGGGAAATGGCGGAATCGGGTTGTGAAACTACCTTCTCTGGCATGAAAGGATCGAGCAAGACGTTGATGTCTGCTCTTTAGGTAGCCAAAGCAGTACGGGAAGGAGCGGAGTTATTCTTCACCCTATTAGAGGCTAAAAAGCCAAATCCTGGTTTGATCAGTATTTCTGTAGTATCGGAGTTTGCTGACGTTTTCCCCGAAGATCTCCATGAAGCTTCACCTCAGAGAGAGATCGATTTTACCATTGAGCTAGTGTCAGGTGTCAAGTTTGTGTCACGCTCTCCGTACCGCCTAACACCAAGGGAAATGACGGAATTGAAGGTGCAGCTTCAAGAACTGCTAGATCAAGGGTATGCGCGCCCAAGTTCGTCACCTTGGAGCGCACCGGTCCTTTTCGTGAAGAAAAAAGATGGTAGTTTGTGGCTGTGTATTGATTACCGAGAATTGAATAAGCTAACAGAGAAGAATAAGTACCCGATTCAGAGAATCGATGATCTGTTCGACCAACTAGTTGGATTGACTGTATACTTGAAACTAGATCTGAAATCTGGATATTATCAGTTGAGGATCAGGGAGAGTGACATTCCCAAGACGGTATTTAGTACACATTATAGACATTATGAGTTCAATGTCATGCCTTTTAGGCTGACGAATGCGTCATCCGTGTTTATGGACATGATGAACCGGGCGTTCAGAGAGTACTTGGATCAGTTTGTGAGTTTTTATTAACGATATCCTGGTGTACTCTCAGTCTGTGGATGAACATGCAGATCATATACGCATTGTTTTGGAGACCCTGATGAGTAATCAGCTTTACACCAAGTTCTCTAAGTGCGAGTTTTGGCTATCTTCGGTAACATTCCTCGGTTATGTTGTTAGTGGAGAGGGAATTGTGGTAGATCCGACGAAGATAGTTGCGATACGGGAGTGGCCTGTGCGGAAGTCCGGAGTTTTCTGGGGTTTGCCGGCTACTATAGGCGCTTCGTGGAGAACTTCTCGCGGATAGCGTTACCCCTCACTACCTTGACAAGGAAGGATCAGAAGTTTATTTGGTCGCCGACGTGCGTGCAAGCTTTTGAAGAGTTGAAAAGTCGTCTGACCACGACGCTTATTCTATGCTCGTCATGTGGATCAAAAGGCTATGAGATCTACAACGACACCTCGGGGAGCGGCTTAGGCTGCATTTTACTTCAACATGGGAAGGTGATAGCGTATGGCTCGCGCCAATTGAAAGTGCACGAGAGGAATTATTCGGTCCATGATTTGGAGTTAGTGACCGTGATATTCGCTCTGAAGCTTTGGAGGCACTACCTGTATGACGTAAAGGTCGATATTTTTACAGACCATAAGAGCCTAATATATATGTTAGATCAGAAGGACTTGAATATGCGCCAGCGGAGGTGGATGGAGTTCCTTGGGGACTACACCATCAAGATACATTACGTTCCTGGCAAGGGAAATGTTGTTGCGGATGCGCTAAGTCGCAGGATTCCCGCACAGGCCAACTGGATACAGATGCATGATCTATTGTGTGGATAGGAGGTCTAGTGCTTAAGCATGTTTGAACTGGACAGAGGTGCAATATGACCTCGTAGATCGGATTCAGCAAGCACTGGAGCTGGATGACAGCATGAAGCGCTACTTGACAGAGTCTTTGGATGGGTCAAATACTTAGTTTATTGTTAGTGATGGCCTTTTGTGGAAAAACAATCGATTGTGCGTCCCAAATGTGGGCAAATTACGGGAGAAGTTGATGTACGTGGCACATTTCACGAATTACTCAATCCACCCGAGGAGCACAAAGATGTTTAAGGAAATGAAAAAATTATTCTGGTGGCCAGAATTGAAAAAGACAGCTCTATATGTGGCAAAGTGTCAGACATGTGCCCTAGTAAATGCCGAATGTCAAAACCCGGTGGATTTCTGAAGTCATCGCCTATTCCGGAGTGGAAGTTCGACAACATATCTATAGATTTCGTGCACCGCGTACCGAGATCTCAGAAGGGGAACGATGTCGTCTGGGTGATCGTTGATCGATTAACGAAGGTGTCACACTTCATTCTGAATAGGAAGGACGATTCAGTGGAAAATCTGGCGAAACTTTACGTGGATAATATCGCACGATTGCACGGTGTGCCCCGTAGCATCGTTAGTGACCGAGATGGGCGCTTCACGTCTAATGATTGAAGGCTTATACATCAACTGTTGAGTACCAAACTGAAGTTCAATACAGCCTTTCATCCGCAGGCGGATGGTCAGACCGAGAGGGTAAACATGACGATGGAGGACATGCTCGCATGTGTGCCCTAGATTTCGGTAAGAGGTGGGAGGACCACCTATTTATGATCGAGTTCGCCTACAACAATAGCTACCAGACAAGTATTCAGATGGCGCCCTTTGAGGCCCTCTATAGTAGAAAGTACCATACTCCCTTGTCATGGCTGGAGACGGGCGAATCAAAGTTGTTTAAGCAGAAGGAAGTCAAGGATACTAGTTCGACTATTCGTACAATCCGGGAGCGGTTGCTGATCGCACAGGAATGTTGAGTTCGCCGTGGGCGATTGGGTTTATCTGAAGATCAAGCCGTTCAAGGGTGTATCAAGGATTAGATGCTTGAAAAAGCTAAGTCCGAGGTACCTTGGGTCGTTTGAGATACTGGAGCGCATTGGTGAAGCCGCTTATCGATTAAAGCTTTCAACGAAACTAAGTGGTTTGCATTATGTATTCCAAATATCTGTATTGCGGAAGGCGGTGCAAGAGCCTATGCAAGTGGTTGCTGCGATTCAGGTGCCGATTGATAGTTGGTTGACAACGAAGGTCAAACTCATTCGAATAGAGGACATGTAAGTCAAGCAACTGCGGAATAAGTCGATCAGAATGATCAAGGTCCGGTGGGACAACTATGGTCGTGAGGAACTATCATGGGAGCGCGAGCAAACCATGAGATCGGAGTATCCCGAGTTGTTTCCTTGAGGTATACTTTTATAAAATTGATACTTCTATTTTTCCTACAACATATAAATTTCGGGACGAAATTTCTTTAAGTATGGGAGATTTTTAACGCCCCGAGTTTTCCGTAGTCTGGAGTTAGATTCTGTGAGCTACCGCCCGACGGTAGGGTTAACACCGGCGATAGCGCTGCGGAATTGTTGCATAAGCTCTCAGTAAGTTACTGCGCCGGCGGTAAGATGATATCGCGCGGCGGTAGCATGGTCGATAAATCGTCAGAGCTCTCAGTGAGCTACCGTCCGACGTCAACGTTAACGCTGACGGTAGTGGATCTGATTTATTTGGAGTTCCTCTCTGTGAGGTACCGCGTGGCGATAGCGATACCGCGGGGCAGTAACGTCAGTTCGTCGAGAGCGGCGCGTTGATGCGACGCATCGTCTACCGCGCGACGGTAGTTTGATACCGCGCGGCGGTAGCAGGATAGTTACGACGTGGCCACGTGTTGGCCCGGGATTGGAGGTTTTGGGCGGTGGGCTTGCGAAACAAGCTGACGTTTGAGGTACCGCACGACGGTAGCTCGGTTTAAGGTTAGGGAAGTTACGTTTCCATTCATTTCTTTGTCTTGTGGCTTCCTCCTTCTGATCAGCAGCGCGATGGGAGAGCGGAGGAGAGATAGAGGAAGGAGATCCCGTTGCCGTTGGAGTTTCGGAGCTCCGAGTCGCAAGCCAAGTTCAAATCCACGAAGGCAAATCCATTTCGGTTGTTTTCATCCGACTAGATTCTCTTCCATGGCGCCGAAACGAACGTCAAGGGTAACGATCCTTCTTCTTGGACATGTGAAGTCCTTTGTTTTGGCATGTGAGGGTAGACGCTCTACAAACGCGTGGAAGCAGTTCTCCCGACAGGTAGATCGGTTATATCCCCGTTATCTTTGCATTTAGAATCTGAAATCGAAGTACGGAATAAGCATGCTGTGTAAAGCCCATCCGGACAAATTGGTTTGGATTGGTGATGATTGTTTTGTATGCCGGAGAAAACTCCTAGGTAAGCGTGTAAATTTCGGAGTCGCGGGGTGTGCAGGTTGCTGCAGAGAAAGCACTGGAGTAGGTCTCCAGAAAAACACCTGTTTGGAGAGGAAGAATCGATAGTTTGTCTCCTACTGCGCGGCGGTAGCGTTACCGCCGGCGGTAGCTCCCAGTGAGCAATGTTTTGTGAGGCCTGTCTCTTGGAGACCTGGGGGCCATTGTGATTGTAAGGTCTGTCTCTTGGAGACCTGGGGGCCATTGTGATTGTGAGGCCTATCTCTTAGAGACCTGAGGGCCATGTGTTGAGATGAGAACCCACGGGGCCCGGCTTAGGCGGTCGTGAGTGCCGGCCTTGGAACATAAAAGAGTTATGTGTTGATGTGATTGGGAAAGGGGAGGCTGACCCGCGTCTTGGCTTGCCAGCCCGACAGTTCGAGCAACGGGATGTGGCTGACCTGTACCCACCTTATGACGATCGGCATGAAGTGAGTCAGTGACTTGAATCTCAGCATGACTTTGTTGTAGCATAGGGAGAGTCTTTGGATTTCGCCCGGAAAGACTAGCGAATGCTCAAACTATGCCAACTGTTGCTAAGAACGGAGGTGGGACCCTGGGTATGTCTGATACACCGATAATGTGCCTTGAGTGCACGGGGCGTGTGGCCGGCAGTGCCAACGTCCGTGGTGAATTGTGCTTAAGTTGCACGTTCTGATTATCAATATATATGTATGTTAAATGCCTGCAGGGAAGGAGCACCGCCACCCCGAGTGAGGGGTGAGGTCGTTATAATTTGATCAGCTAATGATGACCGTTGCTTTGTTTGTCACCGTTGGGGTGGAATGGTTTCGTGCAGGTGTAGCCGAGCTGAGCGAGAAATAGCAGGTTGCAGCCCATGGTAGCTAAGTCGGCCCTCGAAAGCCAAAGCGAAGTGTGTTTACTTTTAATGTTTCATGTATGGCGGCCGACGTGCTGAAGTTTGTAAAACACTTTTATTTGAGGAATCCTTTGTAAGGTCATAAGGCCATAACTATTTGTGTATTTTCCTTATCATTCCAGTTTGGTTTAGCAGACATTCGTATGGTTGGGTTCTTATTACAATTTAACTGATCTTCCGCTAGAATGCACTCTTAGTTAGGATGCGTGATTGGATTATGATTTCAATACGTAACTCCACTGACTGTCTGTGGAATATGGCGTGGGGCCCCGGTCAGACCTTCTGTTATATTCTACGCGACGGATGAGGGTGTTACAAGCTGGCTGGGGGCCTGATGGTGGTCGGTGGCTGGATAGCAGGGAAGGGAGGCTGGAGGGAGCCCTGAAGGTGGCTGGTGGCTAGACGGAGCAGGGAGGGAGGTGTAAATGGAGGGAAAAATCAAAAGATACAAACTTTTCCAATGAGTCGTCACCAAGGGGGCTTCACGGATTCGGCACCACAAAGGGAATCACCAGAATGAAGGAAGAAACTCTCCAAAAATTCAACAATAAAAAAATAGTACAGCTTTAAACAACTTATTTATAAAAAATTGAAATTAGGGTACCCGGAATCAACGACTATGATTGGTCGTTGGTTTCGGGGCCAAAACTACATGAAATAATATCCGAAAAATACAAAGCTATATATGAAATTGAGTCACAACGCGAATTCAGACGCATCCGCGGAGTCGAATCATCGATCCGGGCATGCCATATATGATAAGTCGCCAAACCGCATCGGTTTCTGTCTTTTATTTATCCTTGTTTGATGTCTAGGAATGTAGATATACATCTTTATTAGAATTCACATAGGATTGTTTGTAACATTCGTAATTTAATGCATTAATAAATTTTAATTTCAGGGTTCGACCTCGAGCGAACTTGATTGAGCCAGCGTCTCGTCGAGGTACGATTTTAGTATGGCTAAGTTTATGCGTTAATCAATGAATTAATTATAGTCATTAAAAATATACTCGCCGCATTTTAGTGTTAGCACGATGGCGTAGCGTAGATATATTCTAAATGATAGCATGAAATGGAAATTTTTGTAATAACGTAAAAGTTTCCCCTAAGATTGAAATTGAATAGGCACGAATTGTTTTACTCTTCCCAGAGGTTACCATAACCGCACCTCCTGCGCGCCACTCAGTTGCGATATAAGCCTGTAACCATATTTTCACGATAGAAACCGCCCCTCACCATTTCTCTCGCAGACGCTCCTTGCCCTAGCGATACGATCTTTCTTCTCCCAGTCGCGCAACAGAAGGAAGCCGTCGATTCCTCCCCTCCCGTCGATCTTTTAAGCCGGCGTTGCGAGAAACTTGGCCGCACCAGACGTCGGTGTTAGAAGGCGCAACTTCAGTTTTTCTCCTCCAGAAACCCTCAGCAGTATCTTTGTAAGCCCGTAAAGTCTCGTCAACCATTTTCCTCCCTCACCAGCAGCCTTCGACAACCCAAGAAGTGTTTTTTCATTCCGTTTCTGTACTATGGACTGCCAATGAAGTCTCCTCTTTCTCAGTCACCGTGACTTCCAGGTAGCGGCCCAAAACTCATCTTCCTCTTGATTCTTATGTGTTCCGTTTTCCCATTTTAGTTTCAAAAATTAGGACTCAAGTTTCTCCTTCTCCATTCTCAGATTTTGGGACTTGAGATTATCTCCTTGCATTCCACAACAACCGTAGTTGAGGCCGAGGTTTTTGGTCGCGATCGTCTTTCCTCCAGGACACTCTTCTTTAGGTAATATCAAATCCCCTTTGAAAATTTTAGATTTCAAGTGCGTGGGTGTCTTTCAGAATTTCCACTTAAGCCCTACCTTGAATAATGGATCTACTAGGTGATCGACGGAAACGACAATTTCAGATTTAATTGTTGTCGTCTCTGTTTCAAAGATCATTATCCCCCACTCTTAGCAGAGTGGTAAGTCCCTTTCTGTTCATTGCAGCGTCAACTTTGATGGTTGGAGTATTTTTCGGTGAAACCCTATGTTAATAAAACTATACTGCCTAGTTTGTAAAAATAATTTTAGATATAAATTGAATCGCAGATGAGGGTCGGGGTGAGTTCTTACCAGGATCTCTTATTAGACCACGCTCAGAGGAAGTTATGTTGTCGCGCCTTGCGTACGAGTGTCGCAATACCACTGTAAGAAACTCTTGTTCTTTCTGACTAGACATATCAGATAGATTGCATAAAAACGTTCTTTACAACTCAGAAAAATTATTATAGTTATAAGGAACTGTTTTTATCGTTAGAAACCTGTAACCTAGCAATTATCCAACTAGTATATGTAGATCATAAATCATTTCTAAATTTTCCAAACAGTTAGACCTACAGTAATAACGATTAGTATAGAGCATAAACACTCATATATAATTATGAAACGGAAAATACTAATTTTATGAATATAAATTTTAGTTGATTAACAAATATGATGCACTGCCTAAGATACGCAGATGAATACATAAGCAGAGTAGCACTAGATATAGTATGATTAGTAGGCACGATTGAGACAACCTCAAATGCTAGATAGAGGCGCACTATCTTACTAATAAGGAATAGTGTACCGTATGAGCCTAAATTTTAGGGACACGACACTCCCTTTTTGAAGATTAGTAGATTTGAGACTGTGTTCGTGAGACACTAGAACACCTGAGATCGTTAGTAGAAACTCAGATCGTTAGATTAGAATTTGTGTATTAGAAGCTACTCTACTTAGAATTTAAAGAAGGACAAACATAAGCCATTTAGAACACAAGTATAGACCAAAGCTTAGAAATCTTTTTAACCAACTAATTTTCGGGACTTAGCTAAATATGCTTAACATGTTTAAACTATGACAGATATTTATATTGACACTTATATTAGCCAACTTATTTTTAAAAGCATGCATTCTTACTCCTTCAACATATTTTTAGTGTCACTAGAAAGAATAATTTTCTAACTCTCCAGTTGGGCTGACACATGTGGGAAGTTGTGTCTAGGATGAACGTGTATGTGGAGTTCTTCATATAATTAATTTTCATTCAATTGTCTTTCCTTTCTGTACTGTACTGTTTTTCTTTCATGGACACTGTGTAAACTTATTGTTTAAGAGTTTTTATGTCTCAGACATTTTGTAGTATTTTAGTCATTCAGTTGTATAGTTCACTATTTATTCTAGTGGCCCTGTGAATTCAGAATTGATGAGGTATACTTTACCCTTAGTTGCATTTTCTACTTTCATTGTAAGTTTTCTTTCAGTACATTTCATTTATGTCTGCTACGTACCAGTTTTATTACCGTTGCTTAGTTTACTGCTTATCGCGGGGCCCGACCGGACTGCTGAATTGTTGTTAAACTAGGTTGGGTTACTACATTATTAGAGCTCAGATAAGAGTCAATTTACTAACTTTCTTGAGAGATTTAAGAACTTATGGTTAAGGATTTGAACAACATATGAACTTAGAATTTTAATTCAGATTTTGAATGGATATTGAGATATTTAAAGGTACTTTTTGGCATGCCTTCCTACTCCCCTATAAAAATAATGTAGGATTGTTGTTACAGATCTGCGTGAGGACGAGCCCAAATGACAAGTCTACACGCGTCGGGCGAGAATATCACATGGGCCCACCGAGATCACGGAGAATATTTAACGTTTATTCTATTCTATGTTTAACATTTATTCTATTCTATATTTGGATGTCGTAATTTTAGTATTTTTCGTTTTCCTTTTGTATTGTTTTTCTTTTGTATTCGCTCCTCGTCTCTATAAGAGGGCACGCGAACGTTGTAATCGTCATGTCGGATGAATGTATGTTTTCTTTCCTCTTCTAAATCTCTAACCCTAACTCCTCTCTCTCGCTCTCCCTCCCTATCTCCCTCTCCCTCTTCCGGACTCAATACCGCCGCCCACCTCCCTCATCCACCGGATACCCATCAATTTGGTCCGACCTGCCCTTTCCGCCTACCGCCGGCCGCCGGAGTACCAGCCCCAGGAACAACGATCCCGCGCCGCATACAGCGCCACACCAGTTCCGCCAAGCTCCCGCCGCACCATGGCTCCGACGACCCGCTCCACGACCGATACCCCACCGAAAGGCGCCAACGACACCCTCCTTCGCCGTGTCGAAGCCCAGGAGTCCCTTGTGGCCTCCATGCATGCCTCCTAATTCGCCCTTCACGCCAAGTTCGACGCTCTCCAACCGTCCGCCGCCGCGTCCGCCAGCGGATCCGCATGCCCGACCAATGGCACGTCCATCCTCGGGATGCCACCTCTCCCGCACAACGGGGAAGCCGTCCTTCCATTTGCCCCCGGCCGGCCTGCACTTGCTTTGGACCTCCCCACCTTCTCCGGTGTGGACCCGATTGGGTGGATTACAAAGGCAGAGCAGTACCTTGACCTTCACCACACTCCCGAGCAGGATAAGGTTTCCACCGCCGTCGTGGGACTCGACGGCTCCGCCCTACATTGGGCCCGCTGGTTACGACAGTCCAACCCAACAATCTCCTGATCGGAGATCAAGCAGGAGATGATTTGCCTCTACGATAGCTGTTATTCTGGCTCCGCCATCGAACGAATGTGGGGTACGTCAAACCAGTGCAGTGGATGATTATATTGATGAATTTGCGGCCCTCATCACCCATATTCCAAGCCTACCGCCGGATCACTACCTCAGCTTCTTCATGTAGGGCCTTCTGCCTCACATCCGCTCCCGGCTTCACACTCATCACCCCCGGACGATGTCCGAGGCCCTCGATATGGCCAGGCTCGTGGAGGCATATTTATCTCCACGAAACCCGCCACCTCCAGGCAGATCCCCGCAAGGGGGCCGACCATGGCAGCCCGCTACTCCAGAGCCACAGGCACCTCGCCCTCCTCCAGCCGCTCGGCCACCCCTCAGTGGTTCTCCAACCGCGAGTTCGATGATCTTCGACGCAAAGGGATATGCTTACGTTGTCGGCAGCCCTACTCTCCGACCCACGTCTGCGTGGTCAAAGAGTTTTGCGCCATCATTGGTGACCCTGAACCGGAGGTCACTTTGACGGATTTCGAAGACCTCGAAATCTGCGAGGAGGACTTTACTAAGGGCGCTACTGACACGGGCCTTCACTAGTTGAAACTTCTGTGCTTTTCCGTGGGCGGCATTTCAGGGCCACAGACCAAGAAGTTAGCGGGCAAGCTGGGCGACCACCACATCGTCATCATGGTCGACAGCGGGGCAAGCCATAAATTTCTCTCCTCTCAGTTGGCTCAGCAACTCCACCTGCCAATGGAACCTTCGCCAGACTTTACGGTCAGCTTGGGCGATGGCTGCCGACGCTCGATTCAAGGTCTTTGCCCATCCGTTCCGATTTCAGCGGGACCTTACTCAATGATAGAAAATTTCTACGTTTTCGGCCTTGGCGGGATTGACGTCATCCTAGGCGTAGCAGGGCTAAGCATGCTGGCCGACGTACGGGTTAACTGGGGATCCATGACGATGCGTTTTCTCCAGGACGGACGGGAGTGCTGCCTAATGGGAGATGTTGCGTTGCTCCGCTCCCCTGTCTCCTCCCGCACGATCCAGAGGACGACGAACATCGAATTTACGGCATGGCTATGGTCCATCTCGGACGCGGTGCCACCGGCCCCGTCACCACCACCGGCTATGCAGGACCTCCTGTCCGAGTTTGCGAACCTCTTCACGGCACCGTCCGACTTACCGCCGGCCCGACCACACGATCATGCCATCCCTCTTCAGCCCGGCGTGGCGGCAGTTTTGGTCCGCCCGTACCGCTACGGGCATGTACAGAAGGACGAGATCGAGAGGCTCGTACACGACATGTTGATGGGGGGGGTCTCATCCACCACATTGCAAGCCCTTTCTCCAGCCCGCTCCTCCTGGTCAGGAAGGACGGCAACTGGCGCTTCTGCGTGGACTATCAGGAGCTCAACAAAGCCACAGTCCCAGACAAGTACCCGATCCTAGTGATCCAGGAGCTTTTGGACGAGCTCCACGGCGCCACCGTTTTAACCAAGTTGGACCTCCGTGCGGGCTACTATCACATTCGCGTTCGGCCATCCGCCGCCGCCAAGACGGCCTTCCGGACCCATGATGGCCACTACGAGTTCTTGGTTATGTCATTCGGCCTGACCAACGCGTCGGCCACCTTCCAGGCCAAGATGAATGACATCTTTCGACCGGTACTTCGCGCAGCAAGTACTTGTTTTTTTTGATGACATCTTGGTCTACAGTTCTTCTTGGCAGGAGCATCTACAGCACGTCCGTCAGACATTGGCTACTCTTCGACACCACCACCTCAAGCTCCACCCAACGAAGCACACTTTTGGGGTTTCGGAGGTGTGTTACTTAGGGCACACCATTTCCGCTGCAGGAGTCGCGATGGACAGCGACAAGATCAAGGCGGTTCTCCAATGAACAACCCCATCATCTCTCCGCGATGTTCGCAGGTTCCTGGGCCTGACAGGGTACAACCGGCGGTTAATCCAGGGCTATGACACGATTGCCCGGCCCCTCACTCAGATCTTGAAGAAGTTATCCGCGGGCCCCTTCGAGTGGTAGACAGCGGCCTCCGTCGCCTTCATCGCTCTTCAGCAAGCTCTGGTTCATGCACCGGTGTTAGCAATGCCGAACTTCTCCCAGACCTTCCTCGTGGAATGCGACACGTCAAGAGTGGGGGTCGTACTCATGCAAGGCGTCCGCTCGGTGGCCTATTTTAGCCGCGCATTCTCGGATACCATCCGCAGTCGATCAACGTACGAGAACGAGCTCATGGGCCTCGTCCTCGCAGTGCAGTACTGGCGGCCCTACCTCCTGGGACGATGATTCGTGATCCGCACCGACCACCACAGCCTCTGCTACCTCCTGCAGCAGAAGATTGCTACGCCCGCCCAACAGGTGTGGGTGGCCAAGCTACTGGGCTATGACTTCAGCATCGATTTCCAGCTCGGGAAGGCAAACCGCGCAACCAACGCTCTCTCGCGCGGCCCTATACTTGCAGCCATCTCCCGACCAGTTTGGGAGGATGCAGACACCCTCCAACGGGAAGTGGAAGCGGACCCGACACTTCACGGTATCCGAACAGCACTCCTTGCAAATGCCTCCACCCACCCACCTTACTCCTTGGTGGACGGCCGCCTACTCTTCAAGGGCCGCCTCGTACTCGCCCCATCCTCCCCCAGCATTCCCCGGCTATTAGCGGAGTTTCATGCCTCCCCGACAGGGGGACACACAGGTGCTTACCGGACGTACCGAAGGCTGGCAGCCTCGCTCTATTGGCCTCACATGTTTTGACAGGTCAAAGCCTTCGTGGTCGCCTGCCTCGTTTGCCAGAAGGCCAAGTACGGGGCCGCTTTTCCGGGTGGTCTACTTCAGCCCCTTCCGATCCCCGACTGCGTATGGGACGACATCGTCATGGACTTCATCACAAGACTGCCCCGCTCCAGGGGTACGACTGTATTCTGTTCATAGTGAACCGGCTCTCAAATTATGCACATTTAATTCCCCTCCGCCATCTTTACACTGTAGCCACAGTCGCCGACAGCTTCATCCAGGGGGTTATGTGCCTCCACGGGTTTCCACGGTCGATCGTAAGCGATCGGGACCCGCTCTTCCTGAGTACCTTCTGTACGACACTGTTCCGCCTGCAGGGCACCCGACTACGCATGAGTACAGTATATCATCCCCAGACCGATGGCCAGTCAGAGGTCCTCAACTGATGCTTAGAGACTTACCTCTGCTGCTTCGTGGGGGAGCAACCGTGCAGTTGGGCCAAGTGCCTCGGGTGGGTCGAGTACTCGTACAACACCGCCCACCATCAGGCGGCCGACACTACTCCGTTTGAGGTCGTTTACGGTCAGCCTCCCTCGTCCATCGTCTGTCACCTTCCAGGAGAATGCAAGGTGGAAAGCCTAACCACCGCTTTGTGCGACAGGGACACTATTCTGGATCATCTGAAGCACCACCTCCAACGGGCCCAGCAGAAGATGATTTTCTATGCCAACAGGAAACGTCGGGACCTCTCCTTCGAAGTAGGAGAGAAGGTCTTCGTGAAGCTCCACCCCTACCATCAGCTTTCGGTGGCTCGTCGACCGTGCCCAAAATTGGCCCCCCGATTTTTCGGGTCATTTGAGGTCCTCGCCCGCATCGGGGCAGTCGCTTATTGCCTACACCTCCCAAGTGGGAGCCGCATCCACCCAGTCTTCCATGTCTCGCAACTACGGCGAGTGGTGGGCGAGCACGCCGCCACGGATCACATCCCAGACGATCTCGACCTTTCCGGAGAGGCACCTTTCTACCCCGCCTCGATCCTCGATCGCCGATGCCGCACTCCGGGGGACCATACATCAGAGGAGGTTCTTGTGGCTTGGACCAGTCGCCCCGACTCAGACGCGATGTGGCTTTCCGGGACGACTTCCGCCGCCAGTTCGCCGATTACTGCCTTGAGGACAAGGCACATTTTCCAGGTGACGGCATTGTTACGAATTTGCATGAGGACGAGCCCAAATGGCAAGTCTACACGCGCCGGGCGAGAATATCACATGGGCCCACCGAGATCACGGAGAATATTTAACGTTTATTCTATTCTATGTTTAACATTTATTCTATTCTATATTTGGATGTCGCAATTTTAGTATTTCCCGTTTTCCTTTTGTATTGCTTTTCTTTTGTATTCGCTCCTCGCCTCTATAAGAGGGCACGCGAACGTTGTAATCGTCATGTCGGATGAATGTATGTTTCTTTCCTCTTCTAAATCTCTAACCCTAACTCCTCTCTCTCGCTCCCTCTCCCTCTCTCCCTCTTCCGGACTCAATACCGCCGCCCACCTCCCTCATCAGCCGGATACCCATCAACCGTGAACAGGAAATGCAATTATAAACTGGGACTTAAATGTGTGAGCTCAATCCAGATAAATGAAACAAAAAAAAATCAAAGAACAATATCTCTTTTTTGCATAAACAGTGCACAGGAAATGCAATTAAAAACAGAGACATAAATGTGTGAGCTCAATCCAATTAAATGAAACAAATTTAAGTAAAAGCATTCAAAGAACAATATCTTTTTGGGTAAAGGCATGTGTGTCCATAGCCCTACATCCGTGGTGGCCAATGGTTGGAAAATCCAGTTGTCAGGTCTATAAAAAAAATGTGGGTATATGACTGCACAGTCCTCCATCAGTGATAGCCAACGGTGAGAAAACTCCATTCGGCAGCTTACCAAAAGAATGAGGGGCCATGGCATGCAAAGTGCGTCGGTGTTCGAAAGTAGAACACGACAGAGCTACAACAATGCGCCCAAAAGAATAAAAGACTATTGTAAATGACAAAACATTTTTTCTCTTCAGGGTAGAAAAGCAGGCTCTAACAAAACTCACAGGTTACTGCTTCCATTAACCAATTTAGTAAAAAGAAGCACCATAAATGTTGAAGATACCTATAATTGGGATCCCAATCTGCAGGGTCAGGCAGCAATAAACTGCTTTCATATTTATCACCAGAAGCCAAAGAAGTATGTGATGGAGGAGCATTTGAGTTGAGAGTGCTAGGAGGATGGGAAAGATGAGTGTTTGCAGACAGCCCCGGTCCCCTACCACCACTCATCTGTTGTCTCCGATAAGAGTTATTGGAAGATGCAAGTGAGCCGCGAGATGAAAATTGCACATGTGAATAATTATCAAGCTGGCTACTAACTGATCCCTCATTATGATAGCCCTGCCAATGCTGAGAGGAACTTTCATGAAGCTGCACAGCTGAACTCCCAGGATTTCCCCAAGCCCTCCTTCGGTTATATTGGGCAACAACAGCTGCTTTGCTTAATGGAGAACCATGAAGGCTGCCACGTGCAGGAGATGAAGACCCATACTTTCCAGGAGAAACAGTTGAAATTTGCACTTGGGAAGAAGGGGGAGTAAACTGTGAAGGACTCGCTCCTAGAGACATTGGCCCCAAATTTCCAGTCGGAGAAACGCCAAATAAACTTCCATGTCTATGTGGTCTGCGCCAAGTATCAGGACTAGTACCTAAGAATGGTACTCCAACTTGGGCTTGGACATTCATACCGTATGGGCCAACAGGTGAGAAATATGTTTGCATGTTATTGGGATCTCCATAGCTTCCATAGCTACTTCCGATACCATAATTGTCGATGTAGCTTCCATGACTTCCCATGCTTCCATAACTACCACCATGGGATAAAGGCACCATTGAAAATTGAGGACTGTTCTTGGTAAAAGATCTGTTCACATTTTGAACCTGCAAAGTTAGCTAAATTTTAAAATCAAAATAAAACTGAAGTTAACCTGAAGAAAATTTCTTATATCCTAGCATATGCCACTACGCAATATATTGCCCGTTTATCCAAATTTAAAACATTGTGAAAACTTGCTCACCAACCTGTGGAGATAATCCAGCAGCTAACCAGTGACCTCCTCCAGGGTTGTGATGGTCCACCGTAACACTTTGAACAGCACGCTATAGAGATAAAACAAGAAACAATTAGTGATATAACTAACGCATGAAAAACACATGCACCAGCATCATATTAGAGCCACAGAAGCACATAATTCTAGAATGCAACATCATATGCAGTTGAAAGAGCAATGTTAAAAAAAAGATGAACGCTCCAGTCAAGGAAACTAGAACATAAATATGATCACCTCTCCTACCAGTTCAGTTCAGAAGGAGACTGAACGGAGAATGACAAGATTATTTCAACCTGAATGAACCAATTTCATGATTACAACATCTATTGTGTTAGACATTTAAAAATTTTTGCTATTAATTTTTTTTGGTGTAATTCTGTAACTTCAATAGCTACTTATAATACAAATTTCTTGCCATGTTCTTCAGAGTAGACTTTGAGTAACAGCATCTTGTTCTCACTTCAAACCCTTGCATATTAGATCAACAACTCTCCTCTTCGCCTCTCAATTTTCATCTGAAATCTATGTCTTGCCCCGCATATCCATTATTTTCCTCAAATATACGAAGCTCAAATACATCTATTAAAGTTGTTTTTAACTTAAGAAACCTTGCAGATACTTGAACACAATGACACCATGTCAAATATGCCATTTCGTATCTCCCATGTTTTAGTCTTAAAAAGAAACTACTAATAATTTTTGCACATTTCTCTGACATATCTGATCCTCTGGAGATGGTATTGGAGCATTTTAAATAAGAATATGCATATGTTCTAATAAAGCCATATTTATTCCTGAATCCCACCTTATCCGTAATGTTTTCACCCTCTAGTTACTGATATCTGTTAGAATATTTTTTTTCTTTTATTTTATATATATATATAATTTTCCTAGATATAAATAATAAATATTTATAATTATTTCTTTAATAGAATTTTTGGAATTAAAAAAATGTAATTAAAATGACATGAAATAAAATAACAAAAAATATTAGAGTAAGAAATCGAGCCTGGGTAAGTCGTGTGTAATCACTATCCTAAAGAAGTTGCATCACCCTCAGGCAGGACTTTCAACCGATGCTCACTTCTCCAAGGTACAACACCCGACTAATCTCGTAATTCCGATGTGCGCGGACACGGAAGAAGCACAGAGCACCCAAACTACCACTGGATGAAGCAAACGTCGAATAACAAGAAACTATAATGAAAGATTATGAGAGTTTAATGACAGAAAGATGAGAGAAATTGTATATATCTTGAAAAAACTTTCATACTTTAGAGAGCTATTTATAAGCCCAAAATTTATTAAAATATTTAGATATTTAATTATATAATTAATACAAAATATTAAATATATGGTAACATTAATAATTTTAATGTTATATAATTAATATTTAAAATTGAATATTTATTATTATATAATAAATACCTTACTTACTATATAATAGTATATAATGTTTAATATATATATATCTATATATCTAAATAATATTTATTATATATTTACCATTAATAACATTAACATTTATTATATTAAATGAATTTAACTTATCTTAAAATTAATATCATTAACATTTTTCAAATTATTATCTTTATTAATAATAGTAATATTATAAATAGAATCATTATTCATTAAAATAAAAGTTTCTAAATCATCGCATATGTGCAAGGTACGCTCACACGATTAATTATTTTGAGCTTTTCCATTAAGTGTTACACTTTAAAATTTTCAACAATCCCCTAAAAAGGCGAAAATATCAAACAATTATAAAATAATATAATAATAATAATAAATAAATAAATATTTACTTCATCCAGTTGTATCTAATGCAATGAGTATAAGTGAAATGATTACTTTGAACCTATACTTAACACTTATCATCTCTATTGAAGAACATAATGTGTTAGAAACCTTGCATTATATTTCTATCTAATAGATAAAATAAGCAAACATTAGACTGGTCATTTTTTTTGTTATGGTGGTGAGCGCTTTAATAGTCATGCATATTCCTTAATTTTCATGGAGGTTATTAGGGCACAGTATGAATCCCAAAGTCATGGCCTCATGATTACCTCCATAAAGGTGGTGTCTTAAAGATATTTGTAACTCATATCTTGCAAAATTATGTCTTTGACAACTATTAAAGACTGTAAGTCACAACCTACACTATTACGTGAAGCACTTTTCATCATAGGAATGGAGAGAGAAAGATACATCTTTACTTAATTAGTATTTCTCACTTGGCTACATAAACGGTTTCGTTCATACTACAATGAACCTAATTTATGGGATCTCCAATCACATAGATTGGGCATCCACGATTGGCAGCAAAATTAAGTGGGCTTATGCCTCATTCCCCTCGATGACTTGATCATCTCATTTCGGGACAAACCCTTTGCGAGATTATCAGCCAGAATCATGAATATTAAGATCGCGATCCGGATCGTACAGATTTTGTAAATCAATCTAGATCTTAACTATGATTTAAACCGGTACATCTACGACTGGGATCACGATCCGAATCTTAGGATCTTTAGGATTGTGATCCTGACCCGATTCTACCGGTCTGGCCAAAGGTAACTAAAAACATGTCTAACCCTATCCCGACCTCATTCAACCGGTCCAACGCCCATAACCCATTGTCGATTGCCCATATCCCAATCTCACCCCCTACCCCATCACAAAATCATATCATGCTGTTTATCGTATCCCAAGTGTCGATTGTTGACTGCAAATTGAGGTCAAGAGCGACTTCTTCTGTCGCGCCCAGTTCAGATTTGTTTTTATTATTAGTAAACATTTAGGCTCCGTTTGGGGGGACTTATTTTCATCGGTCAAGTGGTTACGATCGCATGAACCGGGCCTTAATTAAGGTCTGATTCATGCGGTTGTAACCGCTTGACCGGTGAAAATAAGTCCTCTCAAACGGAGCCTTAGTGTCTTACCTGAAACTGAAATTTAATATAATATGATATTATCGTTTTGATTTAATTATTCTCAATTTATTGATTTATTTTATTAATTGAGCATGTAATTTAATAATACAAAATTCAATTTTATTTTTTTAGCCTTAATTTATGAATGTTGTAGGATCTTGCGATCCTCGATCCGATCCTACGATCTGATCCAACTTAGGATCTCGATCCTGACAACCTTGGCCAGAATTAATTTTGACTTTACATAATTTAGTGATATCGCATTCTTCTTTCTTTGCTTTACGGATTTGTACCTGATTTTTATAAACTTATTCATTTGTAAATTAAAAATATCAAAATCAGTTGAATAAATAACAGATTTATTATCAAAATGCAAAGAAATAGTAGGTAAAAGTTTTACAATTAATGAAATTTCATAAAGTAAATTTTTGAGTCATTCTGCTTCGGCACAGATAGTGTCCAAAGCTATAAGCTCGGATTCCATAATACTTCTAGAAATTACGGTTTGTTTTATGAAGGCCCATCAAACGGCGGCTCCTAAAATAAAAAAAAATGTAACTAGTAGTAGATTTAACATCTAATGAATCTGTTACCCAATTTGCATCGGGATACCCTTCAAGGAGTTCAGGAAATCTCATATAAATGAGATGATAATCAAGAGTACCTCAAAGATACTTAAAAATTCTAGTTAGTGAGACCCAATGCTTACTACTAGGGTTGTTAGTGTATCTACTCAGTCTACTCACCACATATGAAATATCAGGTCTAGTTCCGATTTACTATATAAAGCAAAGATCTAATCATCTGATCATATCTATGTTGATCAATAGGTTCTGCAATATTTTTGAAAAGTTTAACACTAGGGTTTAAAGGTGTTGCGGCAGGAGAAGAATTGTATAAAATAATTTTTTGCAACATTTTCACTATAAATGAGAAAGAGATAATGATATACGAGTATAATTTTTAGTTAATTGTATTCCTAGAATAATGTTTGCTTCTCCTAAATCTTTCATATCAAATTTAGATGATAAAAATATCTTGATATCTTCTATAATTTTAAAAGATGTCCTAAAAATCAGAATATCAACCACATATAAACAAATCAATGTGACATCATTGTTATCTTGTTTTGCATAAATACATTTATCAAATTCATTTGCTAAAAATCCAAAATATATGATAACGGAATCAAACTTTTGGTGTCATTGTTTATGTGTTTGCTTTAATCCATATAGAGATTCGACTAACTTACAAACTTTATGCATATGATTTTTATTAATGAAATCCTCCGGTTGAATCATATAATCTCTTCTAAATCATCATGCAAAAAAACTGTTTTAACATCCATTTGATGAATGAACATTTTATGGATTGAAGCCAATGTATTCAAGACGCGAAGAGAGGTGATGCTACCTACTGGGACATAAGTGTCAATATAATCTATTCTTTGTTTTTGAAAATAACTTTTAGCCACCAAACAAGCTTTGTATTTTTCAATAGAACCATCGAGTTTAAGTTTCTTTGTAAAGATCCATATACAACATATAGCTTTATTACCGGGAGGTAAGTCAATTAAAATCCAAGTGTGATTTCCTAAGATAGAAGTCATTTCAACATCTATAGGTTCTTTCCAAAAAAAGGTGCATTCGAAGAGTTCATAGCTTCATCAAAAGTATTAGGATCCCCTTCAATCAAAAATGTGAAAAAATCTTCTCCAAAAGATTTCTCGGTTATAATTCTCTTACTTCTCCAAGTTTTTAAATCTTTTCTTAAATCTGAATTAAGTAAATATGGAATATTGCCACTAGAAGGTTGTGATGTGATCTTTTCTTTAAATATAAATTTATTTTCAAAATAAAGCGCATCATGGGTTTCTAAAATAGTGTTATTAGAAATCTCACTAATTTGAGAGCTATTAATAAGAAATCGATTTGCACTACTATCAGAAGCATAGCCTACAAAGATAGAATCTATAATCTTGGGACATATCTTCTTTCTTTTAAGCTCGGGAATAGAAACATTAGCAAAAGACCCACACATCAAAAATTTGAAAGTTCGGTTTTCTAGACTTAAAAAACTCAAAAAGAGTTTTATCACTAAAGGAATTTTATTCAAAACATAACATGAATTAAGTAACGCTTCTCCCCATAAATTTTCTGGGGTACCGACCTCTCCTAGCATGATATTGACCATGTTCATGAGAGTTTGATTTTTACGCTCGACCACTCCATTCGATTGAGCTGAATAAGGAGCAGTAACTTGATGAACAATCTCATGTTCTTGAAAAAATTGGGTTAGTTCATATGAAATATATTTTCCATCTCGATCATATTTAAGAGTTTTAATTGTAATGCCTATTTGATTTTCAACTTCAGCTTTAAATATTTTAAAATATGTAAAAACTTCATCTTTAGTTTATAGTGACTATTAGATTTTCAACTTCAACTTTAAATATTTTAAAATATGTAAAAACTTCATCTTCAGTTTTTAATAAACAAATATAACAATATTTTGTGAAGTTGTCTATAAAAGTTCCAAAAATATTTACTTTCACCTCCAGTAGGTTGACGGCTTGAATTACAAACGTCAGAATGAATCAATTGTATGGTGTAGAGGTTCTATCTACGGTCTTAAAAGGTTTTCTTACAAATTTAAATTGAACACAAATTTCGCATCTAGAATTAGACAATATATTCATCTTAGATAATAGATCTAATTTTATCATTCTCTTCATCGATTCTGAATTCACATGTCCTAACCTAGCATGATACACATTACAAGGTAATGAATAGAAGAAATAATTTGATTCACTTCAAAATTTATAACATTCAATTAAAACAAACCATCTAAAACATATCCTTTTCCAATAAATATACCGTTCAAAGTCAACAATTTTAAATGATTCCAAAATGTTCTTGTAACTCTTTTTCACAATTAATGATCTACTTACTAAATTTTTTCGAACATTTAGATCAAATAATACATCATTTAAAATTAAAATTTTCCTAGAAGTCTTCCTAAGATCCAATCACTCACATCCATGAATTTGAGCGGTAGATGTGTCACCTAGAATCACGCTTCTCCACAGATGTCCTGAAAGATGGTAAAATATGAGCGATCAAAACATGTATGAACATTTTCCCCTGAATCAAACCACCAATCTGAAGAACCAGTAAAAAGAAGACACGAAGAACAGTCTAACCTGAAGATATGCTGATTTGGAGCTTGGATGATGTTGACTCGTGGTTTGACGACATTAGACTTGTTAGTCACCGGTCCCATTTTCATATAGAAGCAATTGATGGACAAATGATTTGTATGACCATAAACAAAACCCCATTTCTCTTTTCCAGAGTTAGACTTGGGATGATTTGATTTGGACGGCTTGATGTACTTCACAAAGCACATTATGTCCCTGTAACTGCTGACATGGGGACTTCTACCCCAGAACTTGCGATGACATCATATTGATCAACTGTGTTGCTGTAAACACCTCATATCCCCACAAATTATGAGGAACTTTCATGTTGGGCATCTGTTATGGCCCCGAACATGACTCAATTCTTTGGGCGTACATACACTCGCAGGCGGAAGACGAAGACAGACGACAACGGGGCTGAACCATCTGGTTCAGCCCCCACTCTCTGATTCGGCGGGTTGGGGGGCTGAACCACCCTGGTTCAGCCCCGCTTGGGAGGGGCCGGCCGGCCCCACTTGGCCCGGGAATATATATACCCGGGCCTCATCGTGTGGAAGCATGCAAGAGTAATTCCAGGTATTTCTTTCTTCCTCCTTCCAAACCCTAATCTCTCTTTAGTTTTCTCCTTAGCCTCCACTTCTCTAGTTTCTCCTAACATTTGGTATCAGAGGATTCGCTTCTCCACCATGGTAACCACAAGCATGGAAGAAGAAATCACTCGACTGGAAACCCTAGAAGAAAACTACGTCGGCTTGACGGACTCGGTGACCGCCATCGAGGAGGAAACGAGGGCTTCTACACAGCGACTGGAAGAACGGATCGACACACGGATGGAGGAGATCAAGGCGTTGTTAGCACAAAATCTAAAAGGAAAGGCAACGGCGCACGAAGAGGCTGGCGGACTACAAAACCAGGCCACCGAAACCTACGCATCGCAGCATCTGGGCCCGCAGGCGGGGGAAATAGCGGGATCGGCGGATCCCGCACGTACAGGAGCGGGATCCAGCGGATCGGGAGCCGGCGCGTTCGGCGGCATCGCAGCGATGTGGGGGAACCGAGGAGCGCCGCCGGCGGCCGGATCGACCCCCATCCGGGCGGCGGACTTCGGCACAGAGCTTCCATCCTGGGAGCGGTACTACGGTGAGTAGGGAGACTACGGCGCAGGCCATCCGCCTTGGATACGTCCTGGAGGCGAGCCAGGAGGGGGTCGAAAGGGCTCCAGATGAGCGGGGGGCATCTTTCCTCCACCACGTGGAGTCGGCCCTCCAGGGGGCTACGGAAACGACGCTCCTTAATGAGGCCAGCCATTTCAGGGCTACCCGGGCGCCAACACCGGTCCGATGGAGCCGAGACGACCGGCATGGAATGGGCAAGGGCAAGGTTGGCACGGCCAAGCCGCTCCACGAGCGTACATGACTAACGCGCATGAATTTTCCAAGGTTCAGCGGAGGGGACGCTTTAGAGTGGGTACAGAAGGCTGAGCTTTTTTTAGTTATCAAGAGGTGTCGGAGGGCCAATGGGTGCAGCTAGCGTCGTTTCACTTGGAGGACGACACATTTCAGTGGACACAGTGGTTTCCGAGGAGCAGAGATTACGTGTCCTGTACTGATTTCATGGAAGGTTCACCGCCCGATTCGGGCCACTGGAATATGAGGACTTTGAGGCCCTCCTGCAAAAGTTGCGATAGAGGGGAACCGTGATGGATTACCGGACCGAATTCGAGAAATTGGCAAATCGGGTGCACTGGGAAGAGAAGACATTGCTCAGCTATTTTGTCTCGAGACTGAAGGAGCACTTGCGTGATGAGGTTCAGGCATATATGCCCCGCAGTCTGAACCATTTCATCATCCTGGCCCGCATACAGGAAGAGCGCTACAACCGACAGCGGGCGCGCACCACGGGGAAGCCCGCGACTACCTAGGTAGCTGTACGGCGAGAGACTCTGGCGGCCAACAAGCCAACTGTAACACGACTATCGTGGGCCGTGCTACAGGCAAGGAAAGAGAAGGACCTATGTTCCAACTTCGATGAGAAGCTTGCGCCCGGGCACAAATGCCAGAAAATACAGGTTTTTATGTTACATGAGGATGCCGATGACGAGGTTGTACCCGGGGCAGAGTCGGAGGAGGACTTGGACTTGACCGAGTTCAGTGTTTCCATACAGGCAATGGAAGGATGCAGCACTCCCCTCACTATGCGGATTGAGGGAAAGATTAATCAGGAGAAGGTGACGATTTTGGTGGATAGTGGGAGCACCCACAACTTCATTCATCCCGATGTGGCACAACGGGTGGGGAATGTTATTGATAATGGGGCCTCCTTTCAGGTCATGGTGGCCGATGGGAGCAAACTGCAGTGTGAAGGGGTGATGAAGGGGGTGGAGCTACGGATACAGGGATACGCGGGGCGCACGGAAGTCTACCTTCTACCCATCCGAGGGTCTGACATGGTGCTTGGGGTGCAGTGGCTGCAGCAGCTGAGGCGGGTGACCTTTGACTGGGATTAGATGATGATGGAGTTCCTACAGCACGGGAAAAAGCACTGCCTGGGGGGCTAAAATCTTCTCCTATGAAGGAAATATTTCTTCGGAGCTTAGAGCGTCTAGAGAACAAGGGCAGCACGATGGCAGTGATTATGGAGGTTACACTGACTCCGACTGAGGCTCCTATTGTACCAGCTCATATGCAGGCGCTAATGGCGCGGTATGCAGATATCTTTCAGGCACACCGCACACTGCCACCATCGCGGTTTAGAGATCATCAGATTCAGCTCAAAACAGGTGCAAAGCCTACCAACATCCGACCTTATCGTTACCCATACATCCAGAAGACCGAGATAGAGCGCAGCATCAGGGAAATGTTGACTGCCAAAATTATTTGCCCCAGTACCAGTTCTTTCTCGTCTCCCATCATTCTGGTTAAGAAGGACGGGACATGGCGATTTTGTGTGGACTACCGTGGTCTGAACAGTTCTACTATTAAGAAAAGTTTCTCATTCCCTTGATCGAGGAACTACTAGACGAATTGCCCGACGCTCGCCTTTTCACCAAGCTCGATCTCCGATCGGGCTACCATCAAATTCGGATGTGTGAGGAGGACATACACAAGACAGCATTTCATACTCATGATGAGCACTATGAATTCTTGGTGATGCCCTTTGGGCTCACCAACGCACCGTCTACATTCCAAGCAGTGATGAATGATATGTTCCGGCCGCTTCTCCGTCGTTCAGTGTTGATATTCTTCAATGACAGCACCAGCTGTATGTCAAGCAGTCCAAGTGTTTGTTCGGGCAGAAGGAGGTGGAGTACCCGGGACATTTGGTATCCGCTAGTGGGGTCAAGAAGGACCCTAAGAAGATCGAGAGCATGTTATCGTGGCCCCGTACACACACGGTCCGAGCGCTACGGGGGTTCCTGGGGCTTACAGGATATTACAGGCGCTTTGTCAAAGACTATGGCAAGATCGCTCGACCGTTGACTCAATTATTACAAAAGGACGCCTTCCACTGGCCGGCTGAGGCGGAGGTAGCCTTGCAGGCCCTTAAAGGGGCCATGACGACCACTCTGGTGCTCGCTCTTCCTGACTTCACCAAGGAGTTTGTCCTGGAGACGGACGCGTCCGGCGTAGGCATTGGCGCGGTGTTGATGCAGGAGGGGAGGCCCCTAACATTCTACAGCAGGGCGTTAGCGCCTCGTACTCTGGGGCTCTCCACGTATGAGAAGGAGATGTTGACGATCATCCATGCGGTGGCCTTGTGGCGACCGTACTTGTTGGGGCGACATTTCAAAATCCGCACGGACCATCAAAGCTTGAAGCACTTCTTGGATCAGCGGGTCTCCACTCCGCTTCAGCAGAAGTGGGTAACGAAGCTGTTGGGATATGATTATGAGATCCTTTACCAGCAGGATAAGGAGAACGTGGTTGCCGACGCCTTATCACGTCTACCGGAGAGTACTACCGCTCAAATTTTCGGGGCCCTACTCGACTCGTTAGATGATGTTCAGGAGGAGATCATACGGGATCCCACACTGCGAGCCATTGTGGAGGCTCTTTGACAGGGGCAGATCACTACGTCAGGCTATCAGCTGCAGAACGACCGACTATATTATCAGGGGCGGGTGGTCATTCCGCCCCACTCGGCTTGGAAGACGGTCATGATGCACAAGTTCCACTAATCGCCATCGGATGGACATGCGGGAATCCTCCATACCCTTCAGCGAGCACGTCGCTAATGTTTTCTGGACGGGATTACGACGCGACATTCAGCAGTTCATGCAGCAGTACGAGGTATGCCAACGTCAGAAATACGAGACGACCTCTCCAGTTGGCTTACTGACACCTCTGGAGATCCCGCACCACATTTGGGAGTCAGTGTCCATGGATTTCATCGACGGATTGCCCAAATATCAGGGCAAGACAGTTATACTGGTCGTGGTCAACAAGCTCTCCAAGTATGGCCATTTCTTGGCTTTGAGCCACCCTTACACCGGCGAGTCAGTCGCCGATCTCTTTGTTCGAGAGATTGTTCGTCTCCACGGAATTCCGCGCGCCATCATTTCAGGGATCCGACTTTCATCGGCAATTTCTGACGGGAGCTCTTCCGATTACAAGGGACTAGCCAACGCTTCAGCACGGCAAATCACCCCTAGACGGATGGTCAGACAGAGGTTCTCAATCGGGGGGTGGAAACATACCTCCATTGCTTTGTGATGGACAAGCCGCGAACGTGGACCAGTTGGCTACACTGGGCCGAATACTGCTACAACACCTCCTACCATTCCGCCAGCAAGATGGCCTCGTTAGAGGTCGTATACGGTCGCCCCCCCCCCCTCCTCTTTGAGCAGCTACGAGTCGGGCAACACAACATTGCTCGTTAGGAATCGGACACTCCGCGATAAGGATCGTACTATAGTCACGTTGTGTGAGAATCTCCGAACAACACAAGAACGCATGAAAACCCAAGCAGACAAGCATCGCAAGGAAAGGGAGTTCGCAGTCGACGATGAAGTCTTTCTCAAGCTACGTACCTACCGGCAAGTCTCGGTGGCACGCCGAGTGAACCAGAAATTAGCTCCTCGCTACTATGGGCCCTTCGCATTCTCCGCTGTGTGGGCCCTGTTGTTTACACTTTGGCCCTTCCCAAGGGGTCGCGCATTCATCCGTCATTTCACGTGTCCTTATTGAAACGAAAGATCGGCGATTCTGTACAGGCCAGCCCTTTTCTTCCAGAGACAACAGTAGAGGGAGAACTCCGCCCATTACCCGAGGAAGTCCTGATGCTCAAATAAAAGCGACGAGGTGCTGAGTACCGACCTGAGCTTTTTGTCAAATGGAAACACTTGTCAGAAGCGCACAATACATGGGTTGATCCGCTGGAATTCCGGGAACTCTACCCGAATTATCACCTTGAGGACAAGCTGACTCTTGATGGAGAGGGGAATGTTACGCCCTCAAACATGACTCAATTCTTTGGGCGTACATACGCTCGCAGGCGGAAGACGAAGACAGACAGCAACGGGACTGAACCATCTGATTCACCCCCCACTCTCTGATTCGGAAGGTTGGGGGCTGAACCATCCCGGTTCAGCCCCGCTTGGGAGGGGCCGGCCAGCCCCTCTTGGCCCGGGAATATATATATATCTGGGCCTCTTCGTGTGGAGGCATGCAAGAGCAAATCCAGGTATTTCTTTCTTCCTCCTTCCAAACCCTAATCTCTCTTTAGCTTTCTCCTTAGCCTCTACTTATCTAGTTTTCTCCTAACAGCATCATCATACTCCTTGCACAAGTGGTCTGATGTAGTATCCTATTGGATGTAAGTACTCTCTCATTGCCCTATTAATATACTATGTCTCATTATCCGACCATAGTACCTTAATCACTGATGTGTACTGTGTCTGGAAATGCTTATGAAAATCTCGGAAGCAGGTAAATACCTCACTCATATTTTCATCAAATATAACCAAGTAATATGGGATGCACAATCAATAAAAGTCACAAAATATTTATAATCGTTCAAAAAACTTACAGCACAAGGCCCTCAAAAGTCATAACGTACTACCAAAAAAAGCATCTCTGACTCGTACTAGCATATAAACTCCTAATAAGCTTTGCCTAAATCACAAGCATCACATAATAGTTTGATTTTATTTTCACTTTCAAAAATAGCCGGAAACAATCTAGCTAAAGTACCAAAAGAAGGGTATCCCAACCGTCAGTGCTAGGATATCAGCATATCCTCTGCACTCATTTTATGTCCCATAACTCCTGCCTTCTCTGCAACAAAAATAAGAATTGTGTCCAATCCTTCCCGATATCATAGCCCATCATGATAAGTCTCAATCTCAAGTATCCATCTCGTTTCTTTCTCCAGGAAAGTCACCTTGTGAATATCAAAAGAAACAACACATCTCAGTTGAATGATTATGAAACTAATGAATAAGAGGCTAATTGAAAAAGAAGAAACATGCAAAACATTGGATAGTGTTATTGAACGCGAACAATTAATAGTACCCTTAGCGACCACTGGTTGGAAAGTACCATCTGTCGTCTGGATACTATCTGCAACAGCTAGGTGGGTGTAGGAAGAGAACTCGCCTGCATTTCATGTCTCGTGTCGTGATGCACATGAGTCAATGATCCAATCGGATGCCCGGGAGAAGGTTATTGATGCAAGAGCACGAGATCCACAAGTTGGGTGGGCATATATAGCTGCCCCCCTCCCCCCCAGATCTATCCCTGATTCCTTCGCAAGTCTGTTTCTTCTTGATGCCCTCAATCATGCCCAGTAAGGTCTGCTCCTCCTTTGTATAGATAAAGCCATCTTCCTCCACACTTTCAACCACGCTCAAATTGGCCCGGCAGCCTCCTCGACCACCACAAGCCCGACCACGACCACGTCCCCACCCACCACCTGAATCTCCTTCCTTGGGCGGCTTGGGGTAGACATAACTCAAATGGCCCACCTCCCCATAGTTTTAGCACTGTCGGGTGTCTCCCCTATGTCCCATAACTCCAGATCCAACAAATGTTAGGGCTGACTTCATAGTAGAGGACCGTCATGTCCCTGCCTAAAGTTTGAGACATATCTCCTCCTGGATCATGGCAGAGATGGCATCAGTAAGTTTAGGAATTTTCATACCGGACAGAAGTATGGCTCTCCTCTAATCAAATTTATCATCTAATCCCTTCAGGAACTTCATCGTCCTCTCCACCACAATGATCTTGGAAGTCCGACATTGTGAGTCACTGCAACACATCCCGCCGGAGGCGTGATCATTATCCACCCATAAGCGTTCCAACTCGGAGGTGTATTCCTGCATCGTCTTCTATCCCAAACCTCCATGACCGTCTGCAGACCATCTACCGGGGCGGCAATCGATGAGACTACCAAGCTGAGAAACCACATAAACATCGTCATGTGAGCTAACTTCCACTCATCTCCTCCAGCAAAGTTGAAACCTAGAATCTCTACAATTTAATAATCCCAAATTTAGAGAAAATTTATTATAAGATCAAATCATATAAAATATATTTATGTTAGAAAAGTACTTTTATTGAAAATCATGCATATGATAATAAATTTTCCATTAGTATAAAATATTATTTTAAAGCATACATGCATATTTTTTTCAAGTTCTTTTCATGTTACGGAGAGGAAGAGTTTCTTACTCACCAGCTGGGTTGACCCTGTCTTCGGACATTTCTTTACAAGGGTCACAGGTCGGGGTATTTGCTTAGGATAAAATTCAAAAGATTCAATTTATTGTATTACTGATTATGGGCTTAAATGTATCAAACTCTTTTAAAGTTTCAGTTTACCAGACTTTTGTATTTTACAATTCTAGTTTGCTCTTTGAATTAACAATTGAGATATTTCTTTAACCTTAACTTCAGTCATATATTTTCGCTATGTAATTTAGTTATTTTCCTGCTATGTCCCAATTTTACCATTGTTGCTTAGTTTACTTCATATCACAAGTATCGATCGGGCTTTTGAATTGTTTTTAAACTAAGTAGGGGTGTTGACAGTGGATAAAACTGCAAGGGCTTGGATATCTTAGACCAACAAGCTCACCAAGCTCTCACCAGCGCTCGTATTCCCTCTTCTACAGATGTGCAACAATGACATCAACGTCTTGAACACCCCTCCAAAAATTATCTTCTCAAGTTGTATCCTATGTTTTCCAGTTCTATGATCAATTTTGTTTGTGATGTTTGTAAGCTCACAAAACATATCAAAAATTGGCATGCATTTCAACAAATGATCACTTGGAGAAAGGAAACTTATGCACACCATTCGTCAAATCCCAAGATCAATTGGCATATATCCTTACCAAGAGCCCGTGTTGTGACATTCATTGATAATATTTCCTAGTTTGGAATGATCAATATGTACTCCCATCTTAAGGGGAAGAGTTGAATTATATACAAGCCCACTATAAAGGCCTATATTGATTTCATTCCTCTTTGTGTATATATAGAGGTGTAATGTAATATTTATTCTTTAGATTGAATATAATTTATTTTCCCGTTCTCAAAATATCATGCATCAGCACTGCACATTTTCATATCATGGAACGAAATAATAACCATCAACAGGTAATATTGCAATTTCCCCACCAGCAGATATACTTCGGAACCAATTCTATCATGCAACAAAATCAAGAAAATCTTTGCTCACAATTTTCAGTGACTCTGGTGGAGGATTGTATGGGCATGTAAGGGCTTCACCGGTGATAAATGGATGATTTGAAGCCTGTGACATATAGCCCAAATGATTATAAAACTCTGGGATTATAAGGTTTTTCCAAGTAATCTATTTTACAACACTATAAAATGGCCATGAAGTGTTTAGTATGACAACCTGTAAAGGTGACCATCTTTTTGCTGGATCAAATTCAACAAGGCCTCTGAGGAAATCCACCAGTTTCAAACGGTCTAAGATTTCTGCATGATCATCATCAGAAAGAAATTATAAATAAGTTAGAACTAAAAAATCACTACCTTAGGAAGTTATAGCATTAACTGACCTTTCTTAACCTCTTCTTCAAGTAAATTCTTTTTAAAGGGATACTTCGCAATTACATCTTCAAGCTTCACATAATTGAAATATCGCTTTCCTATTACAGGTTTCTTTGATTCCCTCTGAGTAACGTTCAACAATGAGATGGAAAAAAAACAAGTCACTAGGTATTAAACATAATAATTTTTTATAGAACCACCTGTTTCTTCTTTAAAAACAGTAATGACTTACAGCTTCATATTCCTCTGCAGTTAAAACTCTATAAGTGTGTATAACACCCTTATAGGCGTCTTCATCCCCCAAGCGATAAATACTTCCAACATGTTTGAAAAACTTGTTTGTATTTTGGGCATCTCTCAGCAGATCATCAGGGGGTTGTTCCCTACAGAGAATGTTATGGTGATGCTAAGCCATTGATATTAAATACACGATTAAAGAAACAGATATAAGAGGCTCAAATTATTCTGAAAATGAGAAAGCATAAAATTATCCTGAGATTAAATTTGAAGCTAAATTGTTTAAATGCTCTGATTATTGAGAACCACATCATTCTTAATTTTCAAAATTAAATATATGATTAGAGAAACAGATATAAGAGGCTCAAATTATTCTGAGAATGAAGAAATATGAAATTATTGGGAAAATATATTTGAAGGCTCTAAATTGTTTAAATGCTCAGATTATTGAGAACCACGTGGTTCTTAATTTTCAAAAATAAATATATAATTAAAGAAACAGATATAAGAGGCTCAAATTACTCTGAGAATGAGAAAGAATGAAATTATTGGGAAGATAAATTTGAAGGCTCCAAAATGTTTAAATGCTCCTATTATGAGAAACGCATCATCTTAAATTATACTTGAAATGCAATTTATTCAATACCTTTTTAACATTTGACACAGAAAAAGCAGTTTCAGTACATCGAACTTAGGTTCCTCGCGGGCTAAAGCAAATGTCAGTCAGGATTCTAAAGCTTCCGGACATATTTTTTCTCAAATTGAAGATGAATAATGTATATATTTGTTTAAAACAGCTAGATATATGGTGAGCTAATGATTTCCTTAGATGTAGCTTACAACAACAACACTGAAGCCTTTATCCCAATATAGTGGTGTCGGTCTTATGCTTATATGGATCCTTAGATGTAGCTTAAGTGGAGAAATTCATTAATCCCATTCACCTCAAGGACTCTCCCCCAAGAAGTATCTTTTATACACTTCCTAAGAGATCACATTGGTTATGCTTGAGAGTTGAGAGTTTCTTAACCAAGACATATGGTTGGCTTCTTGCATTAAATTATATAAGAATATACACAAACGAAGTCCAAAAATCAGCAAGCCATGCAGTAAAACTATTTAAGTAAAATCAACATTAAGTGAGCAGAATAAGAATAATTAAAGATTATTTATTAATAAATGAGTAAAACTTATAAAAAAACTCCGAGTACATGCAGATGTTGCATGAGTCCTCAGATTTACATGTGCGGTCATTTTTTTCTTCTAATTTTAGGTTTTATTTCATGCTATTCCTTTTAATTCAGTTTTACTTAAATCCCTTTATTATTATTGCAAGGGACTGGCCCAAAGTACTGGACTTTATTTCTTTTGGATTGTATTTGTAGAAAGTAAAGGAGCAATGCCGGAAAAAGAGCTGAATCTTGTATATCCTTCTTCAGTATATAAATACAAGTATGAGTACAAATATATAGGGAGAGAAGAGAGAAGAATCTCAAATCCAAGATTTGGGACTAAAATAAATAGGAAGAAAATACACAAATGGGCCAAAACATTGTCTTTTCTAACACTCCCCGCAAGCTGGAGCATACAAGTCGTAGGAACCCAGCTTGGACAAGAACTGATAAAATAGAGCACTTGATAGGGCCTTAGTGAGAATGTCAGTCACTTGGTCTGTAGCCGAAACATGTCTCAATTCCAGCTTCTTCATTTGAACTTTTTCCCAAACAAAATGACAGTCGACTTCAATGTGTTTCGTTCTTTCATGAAAGGCTGGGTTCTTAGTTGTGTATAGCAACTTGACTGTCACAGAGTAAGGTAGCTGGTGAGAAAAGTTTTACTCTCATATCACTTAAGAGACTTTCAAGCCATGTAAGCTCGGATACAACAGATGTCATTGACCGGTATTCATCTTCAGCTGAAGATAGAGCAACCACAACTTGTTTCTTACTGCGCCAGGTAATAATGTGACATGCAAAGTAGGTACAAAATCCGTTGGTAGAACGCCGATCAACCAGGGAACCAGCATAATTTGCATCTGAATACGCAACCAATATTGGAGTAGAAGAAGAGATTTTGTACGCCAGCCCTTGACCAGGAGCAGTTTTTAGATATCTCAGGAAGCGTTTGACGGCCTGAAGATGAGACATCCGAGGAGAATGCATAAACCGGCTAGCCACCCCAACAACAAAGTGTTGAAGCCAAAAATGACCTCAACGAAAGTTCAAAAACCAGGGCACAGCCAACACCTACTTCTCTCAAGCCTCGACCCTCGACTGGTTGCTAGGAACCTGGAATTGACCCTAAGCCTCAGCATGGAGGTCTCACCTCACACCCGGAAGATCTCTGAGAGCTTCCCCTCCAAAGCCAAAGCTGGGCTTGGAGCTCCTCAGAAAGCACTTGAGGATTTTGAGAATAATGAAAGCTTGCCTTCTAAGAAGCCCTTATAGGTCTATTTATAGCCTTTTGCTGACCTGAAATTACTGAAATACCCCTGTCTGGCCTGCCAATAGCCAAATCTCGTTGTTTATAAAATAATAAATATAGCCCCTGGGGGTATGCAGGTAATTCTACCCGAGGACAATTAAGTACTTCTTCCCTGGGCCCTGGGCCCCACTCGGCGAGAACCCTGAGCCGCGACGAGAACCCTGAGCCGAGAACCTTCCCGCCTCCACACAACACGGCGTTGAGTGGGCTCAATGTCTTTGCTGCTGAACACGGCGTTGAGTGGGCTCAATGCCTTTGCTGCCGAGCACGGCGTTGAGTGAGTGGAGCTCACTCAACGCGGCGTCGAGTGGACTCGACGCCTTCGCTGTTAAACCTGGCGTTGAGTGAGTGGAGCTCACTCAACGCGCCGTAGGCTGCTCTCGACGCCTTCGCTGCTTAGATTTTAGCATCGAGAGGACTCGGCGCCTTATCGCCCGCCTCTGGTCGTTGGTGGGTCTCGGCCGAGGCTTGGCGCGAACAATCTCGCCCGCTTATAGGCGGGAGCTCCCACAAGGCGGGAACTCTTCCGGTCTGAAGCCAGTCCAATCCTGACCGTTGATGTCTCTGGGTCCTACTCAGCGAATATGGGGTTGTACACAAAGGATATGTCCAGTCTCGTGACCGTTAGGTAAATCAATTTCCCAACGAGTCGTCGATGATATTTTAGATTTGGAAGAAGAAGATCTGCATCAGAAGTATGTGCACACAGCTTGTGATTGGCATCCATAAGAGTATTAACCGGATTGCATCCTGAAGAAGGTCGAGACAGCACTTCCGTTGAGATAAAACGAGGCCATCAGGACGTCTTGCGATCTCAAGACCAAGGAAGTATTGAAGGTTCCCCAGATCTTTTGTTTGAAACATGGAACTAAGGTGTTGTTTGACCACTTGTATTCCCTTTGAATCATCTTCGGTGATTAGGATGTCATCAACATACACCAAAAGAAGAACTGTTCCTATTGTTCGATGTCGAGTGAACAGGGAGAAGTCTGCCGAGCTCTGAGAAAAGCCAACCTCCCGAACAGCCCTACTGAACTTATCAAACCATGCCCGAGGGGATTGTTTGAGACCATAAATTGACTTCTTAAGATGACAAACTTGGGACTCTCCCGTGGTTTCAAAACCGGTAGGTTGCTGCATGTAGAAGGTCTCTTGAAGATCTCCATTTAAAAATGCATTTTTGATATCCAGATGATGTAATGGCCACTATCGATGCACGGCAACGGAGAGGAGGACACGAACCGTGTTGAGTTTCGCTACCGGAGAGAAGGTTTCTTCATAGTCAAGGCCTTGTTGTTGAGTGAAGCCGCGAGCCACCAGTAGGGCTTTAAGACGGTCAATTGTCCCATCAGGAGCATGCTTGATGACAAAGGCTCATTTACAGCCAACAAGGGTCTGTACTGGAAGAAGAGGGACCAGATCCCACGTGTGATTTGCCCAGAGAGCAGTCATTTCTTTGTCCATGGCCGCTCGCCAGCCCGGATGTTGGAGAGCCTCCTGCATAGAATTAGGGACAGAAATAGAGGATAATGTAGTGGCAAAGTCCTGAAGCGCCGGAGACAGGCGATGTAAGGATACGTAATTTGCCATGGGATGGGCGGTGGAAGCTGGCATCGAATCAGCAAGTCGCAGAGTGCCAGAGGTTGAAGTCGGCTGCATTGGGGCGGTGGAACGAGGAGGGTGACGAGTGTAGACATGAAGAAGAGGAGGTTGGTGGTGAACATGAACTTCGGTGGGAAGTGGTGGTGGTGGAGGAGATGTAACTGGAACGACAGGTCGAGTTACTGATGGCGATAGAGGTGGTGGTGATGAAGTAGAAAAAAATGATTGATCTTCTAGAAAGGTAACATCTGGCAAAACAGACACCATGCGGATAGTGGGAGAGTAACAAACATACCCTTTTTGAGTATAGGAGTAACAAACGAACATATATTTGTCCGCCCGAGGATTGAACTTGTCAGTGGAGGGCTCGAGATGATGAACATAGCAAGTACAACCAAATGTGCGAGCGGTGAAAGGGAATGGTGGTGTAGAGGGAAAGAGGAGACTAAATGGGGTGACGTTGTTGAGGACGGAGTAAGGGAGACGGTTGATGAGATAGCATGTCATGGAAACAACAAAATACCAATACGCCTTAGGAACATGCATTTGGATCATGAGACAACGAGCAACATCAAGAAGATGTCTATTTTGCGCTCAGGCACGCCGTTTTGTTGAGAAGTATAGACACACGAAGTCTGATGAATAATCCAAAATTCAAAGCAGAGAGTATTGAATTCATGACTAGTGTATTCGCGAGCATTATCTGTCTGGAGCGTTTTGAGTTTATCGGCAAACTGAGTGCGAGTCTCAAGAAAGAAAGCACGGAACACGCGAGGAAGTTCGGAGCGGTCACGAAGTAGGTACAACCAGGTCATTCGAGAATAATCATCAATGAAAGTAATGAAATAACGATAACCAGATTTACTTGTTATTTTATAGGGGCCCCAAATATCAGAATGAACTAACATAAAAGGAGAAGAGCTCCGGGTACAATGAGGGGGAACGAGAAACGATGTTTCCCCAATATACATGAATCATAGGAAAAAACTTTAAGTGAAACACCAAGAAGAGCCTTCTGGAAAACGGGAAGCGGAGCATGCCCAAAACACTGATGCCAGTCAACTGAGAATGCAAAAGACAGAATGGTAGGAAAGACATCAAGAAGGTAGAGCCCGTTTTGCAGTCGTCCTCTACCAATGATACTCTGCGTCCTGCGATCCTGCATCAGAAAAGAAGAAGGGTTGAACGTGATAGAACAATCCAAATCTGCAGTGAGGCGACTAACAAACAGTAAGTTAAAGGGAGAGTCCGGGACATGGATGTTGAAATTGTTGAAGTGAAAGTGGGGTTGATCAGGCAGACCGCGCGGCCTGGGCGGACAGTCTTGCGGACTGGTGATGCGGCCTGAGCGGTCTGGTGTTGCGGCCTGGTGGTGTGTCCTTGGTGGTAGCCGTGCGGATAGGTTGTATATCTGCGGTCTGGTCGGACTGGGTTGGAGTCCGTGGAGTTCGCTCTATGCGGACTGTTCTTGGAGCACAGGAGATCGGCATTGGTCTGTGCCCTTGATCTCCTCTGGTGGTGCGGTTAGGAGGTACTACGGTGTTCGCTGTTAGGCGAACTGGATAGGAGCTGGCGGACTGTTGTTCGTGTCCGTGGAGCTCGCGCCAGAGGTTCACTGGTTGGGGACTTGGTCACGATCTGTGACAAGTTCAGTTTGATCGCGAAGTCCGCAATGTCCGCTGATTGACCGGGTGGTCTGTGTCTTTGGTCGTGGAGATTGTTGTTGCGGACTGGTGCGGTGTCTGCAGGGATGCGGACTGGCTTCTATCCCGCCTTCTTTGATGGCAAGCGGATAGGCTGGTGTCCGGCCTTGTCCATGCGGACTGGGCAGACTGCACTGTGCTAGCTACGGGCTGGGGTGGTGTTTCTATCCACTAGAGAGGTGACCACACTCCTCTCCGCGCTTATAAATAGGACTCCCCTCCCCCCGTGACATCATAATTATCTGAATGAACAGTAAGTTAAACGTAGGTTAATTGCTGCGTCCTCGGATTTTCTGTCTGCGCGGTTTGAGAAGGACAACCGGTTCGCTGCTTGCAGGTTGTGCGGTTAGCACTGAGAAGACAGAATTTCGGTATTGACTGCGGTCAGGGATCAGTGGAGCTTGCGGTTATCAATCAGCGGTTTGCAGCAGGTCGCGGTTGCGGCCATCCGGTCTTCTCCCCTTCAGCTTTCCCAATTTAATAACTTGTCCGCCGGTCTCGGCGGTCTGTTCTTCAGTTTGGCAGCGGTTTGTTCGCAGACTCTGGCAGCTAGGCGACCTCTGCGGTCAGGCGGCTTGCAGAGAGCGGACAAAGGTGTTCAACAAAATAACGGGTTGTCCGCGGTCTAAACGGACTCCGTAGTTCAGTTCGGTGCAGCAGAAGCTTGGCGGTCTCTGAGGCAATCCGCCCGGCTTGTTGTTCTTGCTTTGTTTGTATACTCTTCCTTTGTACATCGGTGAATCATGTCTCGTCATGTATGTCATGTCTTGTAAAAAAGATTGTTGATAATACAAGACTTGTTGTCTTCTGTTGTTTCTAATTTATTAAGCTTGGTTTATGGTTTAGTGTTCCTGCGTCTGGTTCCCGTTTTCCGCTTGATCAAGGTGTCATCTTAATAGCTTTGAAAGTTTTACTTGGTATCAGCGCTATCTCCCTGATCATCTTGAGAAATTTTAACATATTATCAGAGGGAACAGAGGTTTGAGCAGTGATCAACCATCAATTGTGCTCGGTGCTTCTGAAGCTAATAGATCAGTGGTTGTTGCAATGGAAGGTGGGTTAGCAAGAGGTCTTCGTATTGAGCTTTTAATGCCGACAAACTTTAAAAAGTGGAGGTCGTGCATGGAAAGCTATCTTCTGGGTGAGGATCTTTGGGAGGTCGTCTGTGGTGACGACAAGCAAGAAGTTACTGGTGCTACTGGGGATGCTGAACAGGTGAGAGCTTGGAGGAAAACAAATGCAAAAATTGAGTTTACTCTGAAGCGGGCTATTTCACCGAAGCTCTTTGATCACATCCTTGGATGTCAATCAGCTGCTGAGATTTGGACTTCCCTTGATGGGTTGTTCAACAGGAAGAATGTATTGAGGAGTTGAAGACCAGATTATCAGATGCACCAGTACTATGTCTTCCTTCAGGTGTAGATGGCTTTCAGATTTACAGTGATGCTTCAGGCCAGGGTCTGGGTTGTGTTCTCATGCAGCACGGAAAAGTTATAGCTTTTGCGTCCAGACAATTGAAGAATCACGAGAGAAATTACCTTGTGCACGATTTGGAGTTGGCAACTATCATCCATGCACTGAAGATTTGGAGACACTACCTTTATGGTGTATGGTGTGAGGTCTTCACAGATCACAAGAACCTCAAGAACATCTTTGATCAGTAGGAGCTCAACATGAGGCAGTGTAGGTGACTCGAGTTTTTAGCAGATTATGAGGTAACTATTCAGTACCATCCGGGAAAAGCTAATGTTGTAGCAGACGCTCTCAGTAAAAGTTCTAGTTATACTCTCATCACCCAACAGGAAGAATTGGTGCGAGCCTTGGAAAGGCTAGAGATTAGTATGGTGTCGTGCCCTAGTTTTGGCCCTGTCAGTTTGGGATGGATTGAGATAAAGTGTGACATCAAAGAGAGGATCAGTGATGCCCTGCCCTAAGATCCAAAGATGGCAGAGATTTTTGATTTGATTCGGACAGGTCAGTGAGTCGGACAGGTCAGTGAGACGATTTCATGGTTCGTGATGGGTTGTTGTTTAAGGGCAGAGTGTGCACTCCTGATGTTGGGCATCTTCACTAGGATATTTTAGTTGAGGCTCATAACTCCAGGTATTCTAAACACCAGGGCAGCACGAAGATGTATGCAGACCTCAAGAAGTCAGTTTGGTGGCCAGGACTTAAGGGAGATGTCTCAGATTACGTAGGGAAGTGCGAGACTTGCAAGTTGGTTAAGGCGGAATGTCAGACGCCTTGAGGCAAGCTACAACCTCTTCTAATTCCAGAGTGGAATTTCGAAGACATTTCCATGGATTTTGTGCATGGCCTCCCTAGATCCAAGAGTGGGAATGACTCGCTTTGGGTGATCGTGGATCGACTGTCCAAGGTTGCACATTTTATTCCCAACAAGAGAACCGACCAGGGTCCAAAGTTGGTTCAGTTGTACGTAGATGAGATAGTCCGTCTTCATGGTGTGCCGAAGTCTATTGTATCAGATAGAGATTATAGATTTACCGTCAAAGAGTGGAGATACGTTCAGGAGCGTCTGGGTACTCAGTTAAAGTTCAGCACAGCTTTCCACCCCCAGAATGATGGGCAGACAAAACGTACAAATAAAATCATGGAAGATATGTTTCGCATGTGTATCTTGGACTTTGGGGGAAAATGGGAGAAGTATGTAACTTTGGTGGAATTCTCCTATAATAATAGTTTCCAAGCGAGTATCGGCATGGCACCATTCGAGGCCTTGTATGGCAGGCGTTGTCGGACACCTTTATGTTGGGCAGAAAGCGAAGAGAGAGCTTCTAGTAAAGAATCATGAATAGACGAGACCACGGACAGAGTCAGACTCATTCAAGAGCATATGAGGATTGCTCAGGACAGACAAGCCAAGTGCTGCGATCAGAGACATGGAGCAGTTGAATTCAAGATTGGGGATCACGTTTATCTGAAGGTGAGACTAGTCAAGGGAGTCTCTAAGATTAAGCAGATGAAGAAGTTGAGTCCCAGATCTGTGGGTCCATTTGAGGTGCTATAGCGCATAGGTGAGGTTGCATATAGGTTGGCCTTACCTGAGGTTATGGATGGATTACATGACGTATTTCACGTCTCCAATCTGAGGAGAGCAGCCAGAGATCCAAATCAGGTGCTCAGTACTAAGGATGCGCCGATTGAATCAAATCTCAGTATTAGTATTTTGCCAGTCAGGATTGTGGATTCGAGGATTCAGAAGCTCAGAAACAGAGAGATCTGCATGATTAAGGTCCTTTGGATGAATTGTGGTCGGCCTGAGTATACTTGGGAAAGTGAGGAAGAACTTTGTGGCAACGAAGATTATGCGCTCATCTTCGATTCGGGTAAGTTTGTAATTTTCGATGACGAAAATTTATTAGGAGGGAAGATTTGTAACATCCCAATTTTTGACATCGCGTTAAAATAAATTTCAGTGCCTAATCGCGCGCATAATTAGACGAGCCAGCGATGTGTGGAGGTAATTAATCAGTTTTAATTATTATTATTTTAGGGATGTCGAGCAATTATTAGTGAGTCGACATGTAATTGTTAATATTTCGAAGTAGTCGCGGCGATTCATTTGTGCTTGTGCGTTATACTTTGTTAGAAGATTCGTCCTCATGAGCTTAAGTCAAATAGTAATAATATCATTGTTGATAAAAAGAAAATAGAAGCCTTCCTCCAAGAGCCGGTTTACGGTTAATAAAAACCGTAGATGAAACCGCCCCTTTCCCCCCTTATTAGCTCGTGTAACGCCACAGTCGGGCGGACTTTCTTATTTCAGCTGTTTTCTGCTTACCTGCACCCCGTTCCCGTAACCGCTCGCAGACGCACAGTCGGGGAAGCAGCGTCGGCAAGTTTCTCGTCGGAATCCGGTGTCGGAGGCCAGCATCCACTTCTCCTTCCTCCTCAACAGCCCTAGCCGGCCTCCTCCTTCTCCCCTAACACTGTAAGGGGTGAATCTTCAACCCTATCCGGCGGGAAGATTTTCAGAAAACACTGTTTTGGTTCCGGTGAGTATTGTTCCTCTTTATTCTTTCATATCTTATGTAAATCATCATGTTTGATACCCAACTATGATTATCATTCGTTTCTTTTGCCCCAAATTAGGAATCAAGAAACTAGGACTTTCCCGATCAAAAATCAACCATCTATTTTGGGGTTTAGTCGTTATTAATTTGAGGTAACGCTCTTGTTTGCGTTCTTTTCCTCCATAATTAGTTGTTTGTTTATATTATGTGGAATTTCTACCAAAATCCTAAGGGGTAAAGCGCTTAAGATAGGATTACCGTTTGGATTTCAGATTTTGGTGATTGTTGGAGCAAAGATTTGTAGAAGTCCTGAGTGGCCAGATCTTTTAGGAAGGAGCACCATGTCACATCGTTGCACGAGCGTCGAAATGCCGCTGTAAGAAAATCGACTCCTTTTATTTGAGCATTTCAGACCACTAAAATTCATGTTTAATTATGTCAATGTACGCATATAGAAATTCCAAGTTCTTATAGTCAGAACCAAGTCAGCGGGGTAGGTAAACACTTAAGTTAAATTAGACGATTCAGTATCATGAAAATTCTAAACCCAGCATCTTAACTAGAGCGCTACTTCGAATTCAATTCACTGAACTCTAGTATCAGTTTATTCAGAAAGAAAAAAAAATATAGTGAGGAAGGTTCACCCTCGTGTTTCAGGTGGATGCACACCACCGTGTTCTCAGGGCCAGTAGGCCACCACTAGAACTTCAAGCTCAGGGTTGATGACCCTTACTACAGATATGAAACTCCTCAGATAGGAGTCTGTGTTCCACTTGAGGGACACTTGAGAAGCATCCAGTTCGGGGCACCATCAGGTTTGTCGCTCAGACTACAGTTACAAGTTTGTGCACAGTCGTCGTTAGCGACGAGATTTAATAAGATAGTATTGAAACTTGTTGAAACTTACAAAGTCATATTTCTAAAACTTCATAAATTAACGACCGAAATAGTTAAGAAAAGGGTGTGTCAAAACACACAGTAGATCAATTCTACGCCTGATCATGAACTCAAGTACCAAGTCAATGTTAGAAAAATCATGCACATTTTAAATTCAAGTAATATTCATTTATATTATATTTAAGTGTTGCTGGAGTGAGTAGTTTTTCTTACTCTTCAGTGGGTCTGTGCCATTTGAAACTTGTTTTTACAGGGCGCTCAGGTCAGGGGATCCGCTTAGGATAGGCGGCTAAGTACTACTGTTATTGTACTTGTCTTTATTTGCAGACATTATGTATTTATGCTACTTCACTCATGTATTATTGTATCAGTTATTTCAGTTTGACGGTATTTCAGTACCTTAATGTTATATTCAATTTTAGTTGGCTCTGTGAATTCAGCTTGGCAAGGTACACTTTTAACCATAGATTTACTTCACTTTTCCGCTGTAAGTTTCCTTTTTAGCACTTTCATTACTTTTACCTGCTTTATACCAGTTTATATACCGTCACTTAGTTTACTTGTTATCGCGGACCCGGCCGGACTGTTGATTCCTGCTAAACATGGTTGGGGTGTTACACAATTATAGTGAAACATGAGAATAATTAAATTGCCTCAAGCGATAGCATCTCGGGCCTCCGATAGTGCTTGATCAGCATTGATATCCTTCTGGAACGGCACCATGCTATATAGTACAAAAGTTGTGAGATCAATCTAAGAAGACAAGAATTACTTCAGCTAGCCTTAGCACCTCTGTTAATACTGTGAGGGTCCAAAAGGATTCTTCCTCCTTCAGATCCAACCTTCTTCTACCACCAAAGCTTTCCTTCATTTCTCCTACAAGTGAAAGGAGAGGGACTTGGTGAAGCTTGTTGTTGTTCCGCAACTGATCACTGAAATTAGGCGGAATACTCAGGCCTTAGGAAGGAGAAGAAAACCAAGAATGACCCCGACCATCATGCTAACACAGAGGCGGAGAATTCATATGCTCATGTATGTGTTCACATGTATGAGTGTTTTTTATTTCGGACCCTCTTTATTTTTTGTAACCCAAATCATTTATTCTCATTTGTTCATGTTTTTGTTAGGTTTTGGTGATTTTATTTCTTTTGTTGTCTCTATTATTGTAAGTCCTATATATAGTGGAGGGTCCACATATTTCAAGGAATGTATCATTTTTCTCCCGTGCAAACATGGTATCAAAGGTAGGTTTTCCCTAATCGACCCGTCCGCTCGCACCGCTGTCGTGACTGTCCGCCTCCGCTCGCGCTGCCGTCGCACGATTCCACTGATCATGCTTGCGCCGCCTCCTGCTCTGACCTTCCCTGCTAGCGTCTCTCTCTCTCGCTTCCTCCCCTTCTTTCCCTCACACCATCTCCAGCCGGGAGGCTTCCGTCTTCTCCTCCCTTTCTCTCATTCTTTTTGCCTAAGGTCTGGACGTCGGCGCTTGGTTTCTCCGCTAGCGCTGCATCTTCGAATGCCTTCGTGGGCTTGCTCCCATTCTTTTTTCCCGGTGTCCAGCCCTTCTCCTTCTTGCGGGGATGACATCTCCTTCCCTCCGCCAGGTTTCTTTCTTCTCCGAACCCTCACCGATTGTAGCTTTCTACGAGCAGCGCTTTGTTTGGTGCTTCTTTGGTCTACTGTGTGCTCTTCCGGCGTTTCTTTCCTCTGGTTGTTATGGACGGGAATGCGAAATCAGCCTCTTTGTCGTCTGGCTCCTCCCCGGTATCTGCTTTGGGCTCTGGCCGCCCTCTTCATGATCATGGGACTCCTCAGATCACCACCATGAAACTTGATGGCATCAACTATCTGCCATGGGCTCGTTCCATTACCCTTGACCTAAAGAGTTGTCGTATGTTTGGCTATGTCAATGGCACTACGCTTGCTCTGGCTTCGACCTCTCATGAGTGGTCTCAATGGAAGTCGGAAAACTCCCTGGTGATGTCCTAGTTGCTCAACTCCATGCAAGAATGCATTGCTCGGAATTATCACTTTCTGGACACTGCCGCTGATATTTGGAAACGTGTCGAGGCTACCTATTCCTGCCGGAACAATGTTGCTCAGATCTTTCAACTTCACCGCTGGATTTTCCTGTTGCGACAAGGAGATCACTCTACGTCGTCCTACTACCTGTAGTTTACTCAGCTATATCAAGAGTACGATCACTTCAATGGGCTCACTCTCGTCTCCCCTGAAGACGAAGTTCTTGTTCGGGCTCGTGAAGAACTTAATCGGGTCTTTGAGTTTTTGCATAGCTTGTATCGAGACTTTGATCAAATTAGTGTACAGATACTTGGGCGATCTCTTCCCTCTTTGTCAGAGGTCTACAAGCTTGTTCAACAAGAATTCGATCGTTGCCAAACTTTATATTCCGACATTACCTCAAAAGGCTCTGCTCTGGCCGCTCATTTACGCCTCAGTGGGCTTCCTCCTCGTGACTTACAACCTAAGTCTGGGGAGAAAGATCACCTGATCTGAGATTATTACGGGAAGACCGTCATACAAGGGAAACCTGTTTCAAGCTCCACAGCTTCCCCCCACCCAAAGGGGGTCCTGTTACTCGTGGTGGTCGTGGCTATGGGCCCTCCGGACCGTCATTCCTAGCCCCTCTTTGCTCATCTATCTAATGCTTCTGATGATACGTCCTCTCCGGCAGCCCCTCCAGCTCTCTCTTCAGACGATATTCTTGCCTTTCGTCGTCTTATGCAAGGTCATCCTTTAGATACTTATACTTCATCCTCCTCATATGCACATCAAGGGGCCCCGGGTGCTCATTCTACTTCTAGCTGCCCCTCCACCCAGTGGATCATCGACAGCGGAGCCACCGATCATATGACTGACACTGCTTCAGGTTTTGTATCCTACTCTCCGTTATCAGGTCATGACAAAGTCAGTGTTGCTGATGGTTCTTTTTCCTCTATTGCTGGCAAAGGAACCATTCTCTGCTCCTCTCTCACTCTCTCGTCCGTCCTTCATGTTCCTAAATTTACTCGAAATCTTCTGTCTATTAGTCACTTGACTAACTCTATGCATTGGCATTGCTAAGTGACTTTTTTCACCTCTTCTTGTATCTTTCAGGACCTGACGACAGGGAAGGTGATTGACTCTGGTAAACTGTGTGATGGACTGTACCTGTTTGACCCCTCCAGCCCGACTTCTACTCCGCATGCCCTTCATGTCACTTCGTCTTCTACTTTGGATTCCTGGCACTATCGTCTTGGACATCCCTCTCTCTGTTATGAAATTATTGTTTCTTGTTATGTTGTCATCTGTTTTTAATAGTTTCCGTTGTAATATCTGTGAACTGGGTAAGCACAAGCGGGCATCTCTTCCTCGAATGTTCCCTCCTTGTGCTACACCTTTTGAGGTTATTCATTCTGATGTTTGAGGCCCTAGCTCTGTTGCTTTTATTTCTGGGTGCAAATGATTTGTTACTATTATCGACTGTTTTTCTAGATGTGTATGAGTTTATAACATGAAAAGCAAATATGATGTTTTTCCTTTATTTCAGCATTTCCATAAAATGATTATCACTCAAATAAATGTCACTGTTTGTGTATTACAAAGTGATAATGGTTGTGAGTACATTGACTCTCACTTTGAACGCTATATTTGTGATTTGAGAATCATCCATCAAACTTCCTGTGTGTACACTCCTGCCCAAAACGGGATTGCCGAGCGTAGGAATCGACACCTCCTGGACGTCGCTCGTTATTTATTACTGCTGATGCACCTACCCAAATACTACCGGGGGGATGTTGTCCTCGCGGCTACACATCTGATTAATCGCCTAGCAACTCGTATCCTCAACCACAGAACTTCGTTAGAAGCTCTCCATATCCTCCCTAGTGAGCTTACTCCTCGTATCTTTGCATGTGTGTGTTGTCCATAATCCATATGCATCACACCTCTAAGCTTGATCCCCGGGAGCTTCAGTGTGCCTTCATTGGTTACTAAAACACTTTAAAAAGGTATAAGTATTTTCATCCCGAAACCCGCAAGACTTTTGTCTCCATGGATATCACCTTCCATGAATCAGAGTCTTATTATGGGAGCTCTCTTCTGGGGGAGACCGGTACCATGGAAGCGAGCTCCTCGGTCATTCCCCTACCTATATCTCCTCCATATCAGCTTACTATTCCTTTTGTGGTTCTGCCGCCATCTCTGCCACCTCGCCCTACTCCTCCGTTGCAGAATTCTACTCGTCATCCCTTATCTCATTATGTGGCTTATGACTCCTTGTCTTCCCAGCATAGAGCCTTTGTCACTTCTCTGGACTCCATTTCCATACCCTCTTCGTGGCAGGAAGCTCTGAGGATTCAAAAGTGGAAAGATGATATGCGAGGAGAGATAATAGCTCTTGAGAAGAATTGCACATGGGACCTTGTTTACCTTCCTCAAGGCAAGACCGTAGTTGGATGTAAGTGGATTTTTTCAGTAAAGCAAAACTCTCAAGGTCTTGTGGATCGTTACAAGGCTAAGTTGGTGGCCATAGGATACACCCAAACGGCCGGAATTGATTATTAGGAAACATTTGCTCTTGTTGCAAAGATGAATTCTATTTGTATTATGCTCTCGTGCGCTGCCTGCAAAGGGTGGAGTCTCGGCCAGTTGGACGTGAAGAATGCCTCCCTCCATGGAGATTTGAAAGAGGTAGTTTATATGTCTCTACCTCCTGGTATTATCCCAGAAGAATTTGAGGTAAAGGTATGCAAACTGAAGAAAGCTCTCTATGATCTAAAACAATCCCCGAGGGCGTGGTTTGGAAAGTTTCAACGAGCAATGATGACATTTGGATATACACAGAGTAATGTCGATCATACCCTGTTTGTAAAGCACATACAAGGGAAACTGACAGTGCTGATAGTTTATGCGGACGACATTGTCATAACTAGGGATGACATGGAAGAAATCGAAAAATTGAAGACTAGATTGGTTAGTGAATTTGAGGTCAAGGATCTTGGTAACCTCAAGTACTTTCTTGGCATTGAAGTTGTTAGATCCAAGCACGGTATCTAAATCTCACAGAGAAAGTACATCCTTGACTTGCTGGAGACTACGGGGATGAGTGGGTGTAGACGTGCTGACACCCTCATTGAAGTGAACCATAGGTTTGGAAGAGATGGTGGAGAACCAGTCATGGATATTAGTGGCTTTCAGTGCCTAGTGGGGAGACTCATCTACCTATCTCATACTCGCCCAGATAATCATATGTTGTTGCAGTTATCATCCAGTACATGCATACTCCCAAATCACACCACTTGGATGCTACCCATCGGATTCTCAGATATCTCAAGATTTCACCGGGACGTGGCATCTTGTTCTCTCCAAACAAAGAACTATCCATTGAAGTTTGCTGATTGGGCAGGGTCAGTTGATGATCGTAGATCCACTTCTGGATATTGTACCTTAGTTGGAGGAAATATGGTGACTTGGAGGAGCAAAAAACATGTTGTTGCCAGATCCAGTACAAAAGTATAATTTCGGGCTATGGCCCAGGGAATATGTGAAGGAATGTGATTTTGATCTCTTTTGCTCGAACTTGGGATTCATGACAAAGGTCCCATCCGGTTATACTGTAACAGCAACGCCGTCATTAGCATCGCTCATAATCTTGTCAAGCATGATCGCACTAAACATGTGGAAGTCGATCGACACTTCATCAAGGAAAACATAACGGGGGGAGTTATTAGCACTCCTTTTGTCCCCTCTGATCAACAACTAGCCGATGTGCTTACAAAGGCCATGTCTCATAGGGGGTTTGGTAGCATTATATCCAAGTTCAATGTGACGGATATCACAAGCCCAACTTGAGGGGGAGTGTTAGGTTTTGGTGGTTTTATTTCTTTTGTTGTCTCTATTATTGTAACTCCTATATATAGTGGAGGGTCTGCATATTTCAAGGAATATATCATTTTTCTCCCGTGCAAATAGTTGTAATTCATTTTAAGTTGTAAGGTGACTAGATTATTTAAATCTAAGTCTGTCCAAATCAACCTTTGGTTAAATGGCAACTAGATGGGTGTTTATCTAAGGGCCATGTGAACATGTCCATTTGAGTAACAACTAGATCCTGTGAACTCGTCCTTTGTGTGACAACTACAGTGGGATATTTAGGATTTAACTGGGGAGTCTTGTTTTTGATGATTAGGTAGGCATTACATAGAGATTCAAACTGTTCCCTCTAGGGATCAAAGGTTATAGAGAAATATCTCGGAGCCGCTCCATCATGTCACGATATTGACAATTGTAACCATAATTCTGAATCTTAGGGGTTTCTACCTTTTCCATTGATGTCCTCCTTGAGTTAGTTGTCCACAGCTGGTCGCCACCACCTCTTGCCCCGCAAGATAACCCTGCAACCCACCCCCTCATAGAAGCCTACTTCCACCTAAGCCACATGCGTACCTTCCACCACCCCTCCCTCCTCAACAACTTCCCTCCACTGCATGCCGAGCAGCAGTTCACCCCCTATGCAACCACCTCTCACCAATGCCAGCAATCTTGCACTGCATCTGCTCCCAACTGCCAGCCATCCACGACTTCTTGTAACCACCGCACTCCCACTTCATCCAAATCTCCACATGGGTCCATCCACAAGTTATCCCCCCCCCCCACACACACACACAAACTACGCAGCCCTGCATGCTCCCATTTGCAGACCTCCACCTACAGTAGTCGTTCTCTCCCGTGTGCAGCCATATAGCAACCGCTACTTATGTCATTGTAGTCTTCTATATCCCTTGTGCAGCCATATAGCACCGACAGTAGTCCTCCCAGGTGGAGGACGCAAGATACTCTAGCCCCTAGATGGAATGCAAGTGAGCACGTGATGAATGAAACGGACCGAGGACAAACACTAAAATAAAGATGCAGATGCGAGCAATCAGACAACACACGGCCGATGAATGGAAAGCACACAAAATAAACCAAAATGCAAATGTGACACTTCACCTGTACAATCACTTCCGACGCACAATTAATTAAACAATAATGATTTTAAAATTCTCGCAGGCATCGCAATGGATTATAAATATCGCACTTAAGGAAGTAGATAATAATGACAACTAAATGAGAGTGCACTAGAATTAAGCCCACATTAATGAAACAACAATAATTAATCCCAATATTACAAGTAATATAAAGGGGCATCTATATAATGTAATGAATTTAAAATAAATGCAAACTCACCGAATAATAAGGCTGAGGACGAAGGCGTGGAGATTCGTTGCTTGGGGGATTGATGTCAGCATTCTAGAATGACAATGGCGGCTGTATGGTGGTGGACGAAAGAGGAATATGGTTGTTTGCGGATGGGTGGCTAGGGAGAAAGGGCTGAATGTGGGCTGGAAAAGGTATGAGGTGGCTCAATATGGGCTAGGGTGGCTTAAAAAGGTTGGTGCAAAGGCTAGAAGGGGCTTGGGAAGATGAATGGTGGCTGGACAGAGGTTCTAGGCAGCGGGAAGAAGGAACGCGGAACTACAAGAGGGTTGTGGAGGTGGAGACGGGTTGCAGGAGGTCGGAGGATGATGGTCGGGCTTCAGGGGGTCATCAGAGGGAATTTGAGAGATGGACGACAGATAGAAGGATTCTCATGGACGGGAAAGGTGACATTCGACGTCAAGGAGAACATGGAAGATGGTGGAGGGATCGGACCTGGTCGCTAGAGGCAGAGAAGAAAAAGGAATGGGGAGTCGGCACGCCCTGAGATAGGATTTGACGGCTTCGCAGCGTGTGGGAGGCTCAACGTCACATCGATCCCAAGATGGAGCAGCTCTCCTCTCTGAAAATTGTTTCCTCAATGATTTCTTTGGTTGGCAGCTAGCAGCACATAAGGAGGGGGGATATAAATTGCGTTCAATTATCTGATGGCGACGATCGTCTGATGTATAATTTAACCTAACTCTCAAAGTACAAGTCCAAAAATAAAATAAATAAAAAATATGAAAAATCGAGCCGAATGCGATCATATTTCCGATCATCCATCAGACGATCCAAAAGTATCAAATCCATAAATATTTGAGCGGGTGCGTAATCGATCTCTCCGGATCAAAAACATTCGTCTTTGGTTAATGGAGACTACCTGCTCCTGCTGTAAACTAGGAAAGACTGTCGCTCCAAGTAGAAAACGCCTCCGTAAAGCATCATCGTGCTGCTGAAGTACCAGATAGTCCCATTAACCAAGCAAGTCATCGTAGGGGTAATAGGTAGGGATACAACAGTGACGGGTAAGGTTGTAGTGGAGGTTGTAGGTACAAAAGAAGTTGTAGTGATGGTGGAGAATGAAGCTAAAAAGGAAGGATGAAGGTCCAAAGCTAAGTGACTCCACATCTAAAACCAAATTCCACGCATTTAGTACAAGAAGAACACCTATATTCCTATTTCTTAGTAATATCAAGCTCGAAGAAATTTCACTCAAACTCTCTCATGTCAGTGTAGGGACTTATTCTCCTAACACTCATATTCACAGCTATTCCCAATGGGTACCTCTCAAATATTATGCAAATCATCACACAATCACTTTCATTGAACACTTGCCCTCTCATTTAGATACACGTGCAAGATTTTAAATGTCCATTATTTATATAATTTTACGTCACAGTATGACATGCAATTATGCAAATCATGCAACATATGCAAATGAAAAATGACAAATCCAACAAACACACTAAGCGCAAAATCCACGTAAAGATAGAAGTCCCTAAAGATGGGTGGTTTATTTGGCGGTTTTTCGGGTGGAGTGTAGAAATATTCGTCGAGTGTGTGAACACACAAGTGACAACCTAGGACATAGGCATTGAGCTATAATGTCATGGCATAAAATGATTCATAAGAGTCATAATTCATCAGTGGGTTCACCGGGGGTCGATAGAAAAATTCGTCATAGAGGCAATCACCCAAAAGAATGTCGAAGATAGTGACATGAGGATGTAACTCAGGAGGTTCACCTAGCGGTAAGTAAGTAAATTCATCGTGGATGCGGAGATCATTTGAAGGGACGTGTGAGATATGGACACAAGGATGCAATGTCGGGGCAAGATGAATGTATCCTAAAAGGAAAAACTCGTCAGTTGGCTCTCCATTCGGCTATCAAAGAATTCAGTCCAAAGAGGATGATCCGTCAAGTGAATGTCATCGACATATGACTCGCCACGCCAATATAGGGAAACTCAGATGAACAAGCACGAAAGACAAAGTCTATGATCATAGTAATAACTAAGTCAATGCATGGGTATGGTAAGGACACATCATTATATGATCACCAGGTTGCTCGCACTCATTCTCTTTCGAGGTCATAGGGCATGAGTCAGGCTCAAATGAAAGACAACTAGTCAGACAATGTGCCTCACTGGGGTGAGAGGAATCAGTATCAGGTATCACAACTAATGTGTCCAACAAGACAAGAGTAGGCACGGTGATGGCCTTAGGCTGGGGGTAACTCATGGAGGAATGGTTAGGGTGCGAGTCTACTTGACTAAGTTTAGTGGATCTCAAGACTACACATAATGAAGGGCAAGTCGGTATGTCTCCACAAGGGACTCTAAGTAACGATAGGCCAACTCAGAGCATATCACAGATCGTAGTCCATAACAAAATCGGGAAGTGGTCATAATTGGCTCTTCTTGGATGTTGCAATTCAATACTAACTCATCAACATGATCCATATACTCAATGATGGACATGGATCCTTACAGAAGAGTAAATAATTGCTCGAGCAAGTGACTCTAATACGATGCTGGCAAATACCTCTAACACAACCTCCATCTCATCGCTACACAACTAGTGATGCGGTGAAGACGATCTTTCTCTCAGGTCTTCTCACTGTTAAACCAATATGCACGCAACTGATCGTCTGATCTAGAAGTCTAAGTTCACTCACTGAATAACTCAAAATGATTGAAGTAATATTTCATGTCCACGAGCCAATAACTGAAAGACTCGAGACTCGAAGAACCATCAAACAATGGGAGAACAACACGAAACCTACACTCAAGATCTCTCTCGAAAGGATGGTCCTCATAGAAGTCAACCCTAAGATAATCAAGTTGTGTTGAAGGTTTAACATGGTATGCTCATGCGCGTGGAGAGGGACGACGATGCTCATTATAGTGATCACCTCTAGCATGGTGGAATGGTGACGAAGGGTCAACAAAATCTCTAGAAGTGGTGTGCTACAATCGAGAATAATCACTATAATAACATGAGGATCTCTCTGAAGTGGCTCTATGGGATCGAGTATTGATAGACTCAGGATCCTCAAATAGAGAATAGGACTTACGACGATAACTAGCCATGAAGGAACATATAGATTCAATGATTGAGTATAAAAATAAAGCCCGAACCTGGGGCTTTGATACCAATTTGACATAAGATGTAGGCGCATGATGCCTTAGCCCTATATTGAATGCTTGTGAGCACGCGATGAATGCAATGGAACAAGGACAAGCCCTAAAATGAAAATGCAGATGCAAGTAGACAACATACGACTGATAAATGAGAAGCGCACAACATAAACCCTAATACAAATACGACACTTCACTCATATAATCACTTCAAACACACAATTAATTAAACAATAATGATTTTAAAATTCACGTTGGTATCACAATTGATCACAAATATCGTAATTTAAGGAAGCAAATAATAATTGCAACTAAATGAAAGTGAACTGAGAATTGAATTGAGGGCGAATAAGCAATACATGCCTAAGTAAAGAAAATCCAGCCAACATTAATTAAGCCCAATATTACAAAAAATAATAAGTGTATCTGTATAATATAATGAATTTAAAATAAAAACGAACGCACTGACTAATGGGACAAGGACGAAGACGCAGAGGCCTGATGCTTGGGGGGTCCAGAGAGGCGTTCCAGAATCACAATGACGGTAACATGGTGGCAGACGGAGGGGGAATATGGTTGTTTGTGGATGAGTGGCGAAGAGGAAGGGATGAATAGGGATGGAAAGGGTGTGAGATGGCTCGGTTTGGGCTAGATTGGCTAGGGAAGGTTGATGAAATGGATGGAAGGGGCTTGTGAGAATGAAAAGTGGTTGGACAGAGGTTCCAAGCGATTGAAAGGAGGAAAACGAGATTGGGAGAGGGTTGTGGAGGTGGAGGCGGATTGCAGGAGATCGTAGGGCTTCTGGGGGGGTGCAGGAGGGAACTTGGGGGCAAACAACGAATGGAAGGATTTTCGCGGATGGGAAAGACGACAGTCGACATTGAGGACGAGAAACATGGTGGCGGGCTCGGACCTGCTCACTGGAGGTAGGGAGGCGGCGAAAGGGGGAGTGAACACCCCCAGAAGCGGGATCCAGAGGCTTCGCACCAAGCAGGCCGCTTAGTGCGCACTGAGCCCACAATTGAACAAATCTCTCTAAAAACCGTAAATCCTCGATGATTTCTTTGGGAGGCTGCTAGCAACATATAAGGGGGTGGGGAAGATAAATTAGGTTGAATTATCTGATGGACACGATAGATGTAAAATATGAAAAATCGAGACGGCCACAATCACAGTTTTCGATCGTCCATCAGACGAGCCACAAATGTCAAATCACAAATATCTGAACGGACACATAATCAATCTCCACTGATACCTTCTCTGGATTCACCTAAGCTCATGCGATTCTCTTTCATTCAATAAATTTATTTTCTCAGTGTACAACTGATTTCATTTGATTAGTGATATTTGTTTGTAGCCCATTTCTCTTATAATCCTATGATTTGCGGGACTTAAATCGCAGGGTATTTGATTTAAGTACTCTTGCCACACGTGAATTTTGTAAAATTGTTCTCAACTGTGGTTGTATTAGCACAATAGTTCCTTTATCATTTAGAATCAATCAACGAAAGTTGTTTGTGTTTGCATTTCTTCATTTTAGCTTTCATTGGTCGTGCGTCCCTATCACATCACTGCTAGATTTTCAATAGGTTAGCAGCGCAATCCCAACCTTATGTTGCGTCATCATAGACATACCAAGAGGCTCGAGATTAGTACAGATGCAATCTGACGCAGGGCGAATCTATAGGCAGCGGGAAACTTGTGACCTAACTCTACATGCTATGCAAATCCGCCAGTTAGATCACAAATTAGATAATAAATAATGACATCTCACGCAGTTAATTCATAGCAAGACAAAATAATTTACTGGGGCAAAGCAAGCTTATGCTTTCCCCCGTATGGAGGGCCAAAACAAGAGTGTGTGACGAATAAACCTGCAAATCACAATAATAATCTAGGGCAAAATTCTACGATATTGTTTTTCCAAGCAAATATAAAATGTCCAACCCAATAAATAAATGCTGAAAATAATAAATAAGTACAACTAAATCTCACCAAATAGTGGGCTGACCGAGATACTGAAGATTCTGGAGCCGAATGTGTAGATCGGCGATCGAAGGTGGAACCGGCGGCGTGGAAGTAATGACGGTGGCTGTCCTCGGCGGCGGATGATAAAAACGGACCGGAAATGGATAAATCTGGCCACGTAGGTGGAGATCCGGGCGGGGGTGGGTAGATCTGATGATGTAGTAACAGATCGGGGCTAGGGAGTGTTGAACGAGTGGTGGAAATAGCGGATCGGGGCTAAAATTTCCAGATCTTGACTGATTTGGAAATTATGGTTGTTTGGAGGTGGATCCACGAAGAGGGAGGATGTGGGGGTGCGGTTTTGGATTGTGGAGGGAGGGTTAGCGGAGGTGGTGGCTCTGGGAGGCAGGGGAGAAGCCGGTGGGGGCTTTGGGGAGAGGTGGCGGATTGGGAAGGGCCGGCGAAGGGGGTTGCTGTTGAGAAAAAAGGGAGTGGCAGGGTGGCGGTTTGTTGGGAGGGAGGGCTGGGGCTGGCGGCTGAAATAGGAACCTCACTGTTCACTAAACTATTTTAGTGAACAGTGAATTTAATTTCTCTACAGTAGTGCCTGAAAGAAGAATGGAGTTTCTGGCCAGTTTGGTGGATGATTTGGGGTTGTAGAGAGGCTGTGAGAGGGAGTTTGGGAAGGGAAAAGAGGCTTAGGGTTAGGGGTTACCTTGGAGAGGGAGATACAAGCCTAGGAGTCGTCACCTAGGGTTCCATGGAGTCGGCACCGTGGGTTGATCGTTGGAATCTGGGAATAGAAGTCTCCAAATTTTGCAATGCTTTATTCAGCCCACAAGACACCTATTTATAATTGAAACACTAGGGTATCCCAATCAACGACTGTGATTGGTCGGTGGGAGAGGCCGCTAAAATACATGAATAATGAACCAACAATAATAAACTAATATATGAATTTGACTCGCGGCGACATTCTAGACGCAACCGCGGAGTCTGATTGTCGATCCGGGCACGCCATATATGGTAAGTCTCCAAATCAGCCTCGAGTGGGCCTAAAGCTCGTGCTCGTCTCTACTCCGCATCAATCTCCCCGGCTTGAAAGAATTCATCTCCCGATGAATCGAGATCGGAATTCTCTCGATGAATGCCAGGTACAACTCGAAGAGGTCCGTCGGGAGTCGTCCAAGTGTCGTCGACGGAAGAATGTCCTCGCCCATCAACACCCCTTGACTGAAAAGCCGTCATCTCCGATGAATGGAGACGGTCGTGCTGAAGTCGAAGTCCAGGGGCGAATCGATCAAGCTCTGATGCAAGTATCTAAGAGTCACCAACGTCTGTAAAGGGAATGCACTTGTGGAGTCTGGTCTCCATGATGCTCTCATCGCTCAACTCACGAGTGGTGGATCCCGGTGCGATCGGTGGCGTCGTCGGTAGAACCAAAGAAGACGAGTCTCTAGGTGGGTGGGTGCCAGAAGTAGGTGAGTAATGGTGGCCATCAGACATAGGTGGGCTATGGGGGTGGCAAGACAACGGGAGTGGAGGTGTGGGCATCTGGAAATCACCACTGCTTGGGTCCACATACTCGCGAGACTCGTAGTACGACGTCATATCCTCAACACTAAATATCAAGTGGATACCTATACTTGCAAGGAAATCAAGATCATAGGTGTTTGCTTCGATCTGTCTTATGATTATAAAGGGATCCATTCGTCTAACGCTCAAGCCTTTAGCAAGCCTCGCACGGAGCCTCACAACGCAGATTCTCACCATCACCTGCCCGTCTTCATGAAGTACCTGCTCTTGTCAGTGAACATCCGCATGTGATTTATAAAATTTATTACCATTATGGATTTCACGTCGGACCAACTCATGCGACACATGCAAATGAGGAACACATAAATCAACTGACTCATGCAGATAATACAAATGACAGACGAATGACTCGACAAACTCATGCAGATAATGCAAATGATGCGAATAAAACACGGCAAACACAACATGCTCTCTATGAGAAAATCTAATAATGACCTGAAAATCTAACAAATGAGGTGGCCTATCAGGAGGCTCTCTCGGGGGAGTGTCCAGATGACCGTGTGAGACATTTATACTCAAGTACGATCTTGCAAAGAGCTGAATGTCTCTCGGGGAACGTAGCACGTCAGGGGGTCACCAGGAGGTGTGTAAGAAAATTCATCACGAATGCGATGACCACCTGAATGAAAATCGTGTATACCGACTAAAAGACGTGACTCTCGAGTGTGGTGCGTGTCCCCAAAAAGAAAGAGCTCGTCTGATGGGTCAGCAGGTGGTGTGTCCCAAAACTCATCGAGGGTGCGATGTATAAGCAGGTGGTGCCCTAAATAATTGATGCTCCACACAATATCCATCATCGGGGGCAAGGCCACCGACGATAATGGAAGAAACGTTTCTAACCCAAAACTCGTACACAAGCAACTCACCTGAATCGCATCCTCACTCAGATGTGACGGATCATCCGGGGGCTCAATTGGGGGCTCGTGATAGAACTTGTCACTAAGGTCGTGGTCCTCCAAATGAGTGTGGTGCGTGTCCCATTCACGGGGTAGTGTCCCCGTGAATGGGTGACATAGCCACTACAACATCAGCACCAGGCTCTGGGCTCTCGGTCGTGATGTGCCTCAGGGTAATAACCATGGCGGAGCGACATAGGCCTACACTCAAGAACGGATCCGTGGGTGGGGTGCTAACTAAACCAGTGCATGGCAGAGGAAGAGGTGTGGGTGAAGAACACAACACTACAGACTCAATAGGCCGCTCAGGCTCGCTCTCAGTCGGGGTCACAAGAGACGGGTAAGAAACAAGAGATAGGTCACTCACTGGGCTAAGCACCTCACTGGGGTGAGAGCAACCCGCATCAGGTATCACTTCTGTCGTGGCTGACAGGATAGTGGTAGGCATCGTGTTGACCTCAGTATGAGGGAGACTCGTGTTGCGGAGGTCAAGGTGAGAATCTCATCGACCAGCTCTTGCGAATCTCAAAGACTGTTTGTAATGAAGGGTGAGTTGATATGTCTGTTTGAGGGACTCTGAGTTATGATAAACTACTTTAGTAAGAATGTCAGATTGAATCCTAGACCGAAATATGGTAGTGGTCATGGTTGGGTCATCTCGGATATCATTCCTCACAATTAACTCATCAAAGTGATCCATGTACTCAGCGACAGACATAGATCCTTGTTGAAGGGAAAATAATTGGTCGAGCAAGTGACTCCGATACGACGAAGGCAGATACCTCTAACACAATGTATGCTTTATGTTCACCCAACTAGTGATGCGACGAAGACGGTCTCGCTCGCGGGTCCTCTCAACGCTAGCCCAATATGCCCCCGCATGATCTAAAAGTCTAAGTTTCGCAAACTTAACGCGACGCTCACCGAATAACTCAAAATGATCAAGATATTACTCCATATCCACGAGCCAATAACTGAACGACTCGGGACTCGATAAGCCGTCAAAGGAAGGGGCAACTAGACGAAACTGACTCTCAAGATCTCTCTCGGAACGAGTATCCTCATTATAAGCATTCTTAAGGTAACTGAGTCGTGTCGAAGGATCAACACGATCCGCTCGCGTGTACGGATAAAAACGATGACAATCATCATACTGATCGTCTTTAGCATAATGGGGTCATGTCGGTGGGTCAACACGATCTCTAAAAGTGATGTGTTGTGATCGATGATAACTGTTGTAGTAATGTGAGGGTCTCCCAGATGGGGCTCTATAGGAGCGTGTATAAGTGGACTCGAAAAAACGGTGATACATAGACATGACAAAAAAACCTATAGACACCACGACTGCGTATCAAGTGTGTGTAACCTCCCTCTGATACCAATTGACGCAGGGCAATGCTTTATTCAGCCCACAAGACTCCTATTTATAATAAAATGAAACACTAGGGCCTCCAAATCAACGGCTATGATTGGCCGGTGGGAGAAGCCACTAAAATACATGAATAATGAACCAAAAATAATAAACTAATATATTAATTTGACTCGCGACGACATTCCGGACGCACCCGCGGAGTCTGATCGTCGATCCGGGCACATCATATATGGTAAGTCGTCAAATCATCCCCGAGCGGGCCTAAAGCTCATGCTCGTCTCTGCTCCGCATCACAATCATATTCCAAAATCATCATAGCATCACATGTAAGCTAGTATTGCCTATTTCATTCAACCTAGCTTGTATCATTACCGTGCTTTGACTGTATAAATTATCAAAAAATTGCAAGAAAGCTAATAAATTTAGACGCAAAAGTAATTAAAAAAAATATTGTGTGAAGGTTGCATGAAACGTGGACATTCTCAGTACATATTGCCATACCCAAATAACTAAAGTTAAAAAATGCAAACTAACTTTAAAAAAGAATACTGCTTTGGAAAGCTGCATAAGAAGGGGGCAAATTCAGAACATATTGCCATACCCAAGAATCTCTATCATCCGCTGGAGGAGATCAAACTCCGAGGCTCCCGCAAATAAAGGTAAACCCAAGAATAATTCAGCTACAATACATCCAAATGACCACATATCGACTGCAGCAGTATATCTGATAAAAAGTTAAAGCATAAAAGTAGGAGCCATACAAGAATTGGGACAAGATTCCAATGGCCATGTAACTAAATAATCATGAACAGCAAAAACAAGAAACCAATTCATGCATAACCAAAAAAATGCATGCACATTTTTAAAATATTAACAGAGCATTAAACATGCATAAGATACAACGCAGATTATGAGCTACTTAGTTACACAAATAGTTCATGTCATTGCCCAAATAATTGGCACAGAGCCAACACAAATACCACAATTTTGATTAGTACATGTTGAATGCAATGCTATCTAAGGTTTTAAACCTAAACCACTTTAATCATGCTGAACAACATGCATCCAAAATACCGTATACACTAACACTATCTACTCATTTAATTAGTGCACTTTCTACCTTACATTGTATATCTTAACAGCTTGAGTTTATTTTCAATTGACTTAACTTCATTGGGCCACACACAGTGTTCATCTAACATAATCGTTACTTATTATCCCTCTATGTTTTGCCAACACATCTATCACAACATTCAAATTCTTTTGCATTCAACTTAGATATCCAGTTCATTTAAATGTCCATCACAAGCATCATACAACATTACTGACCTAAATAAACTTATAAAATTTATCTTCTAAGGCTCCGTTTGGGGGGACTTATTTTCAGCGGTCAAGCGGTTACGACCGCATGTACCAGACCTTAATTAAGGTCTGGTACATGCGGTCGTAACCGCTTGACCGCTGAAAATAAGTCCCCCCAAACGGAGCCTAAGTCTCTATAAAATGCTTTTATTGTATATTACTTCTGAGGCACTTCCATTTTAGCCACTCAACCTTGGCTGTAGAAGTAATATCCTCATTTATATTGAGATCCAAGATTCTTAAAACTATCATTCATGTGTATCACTTTATTTTCTAATAAAATTGATTGGTAATTGCTAACATCGCACCCAGTAAAATTAAAATCATATATTTAATGATTATTCAGCTAACTCTAAGCCTTTTATCTTCAAAACAAAGCCCGCAAAGATAATGAACAAATGATTTTAATAGCATTTAGCAAATGTTATATAAACTTCCAAGAGAGGATACGGATAGCCAAGAAGAACTTCAGGGGATCTGTAGTACCGGCTCTACAAGAGATGGATTGAACTTGTCAAGTAATTAGAACACAAAGCGTAGAATACAAAAAATTCTGAATATCAACATCCCCACAAACCATGCAACATGAAGAAAAATAAAAAACCTGGATATATGAGTAAACGGTCCGGCCCTCCAAGCAAGCTGACCCAAAATCAATTATTTTTATATCTGGCCCAGTACTGTCAAGATCAAGATCCTATACTTAACGTTAAACAAACAGAAGAATTCACAAAATTTTCATGCTTCCCTATCAAGCAGTTCACCTTGAGGTCATAAGTATATTTTCTGGCTTCAGATCACAATGTATGACGCCGGCATCTTTTACCACCGCCAATGCACGCAGAATCTAAAATAATAATAACATAAGAGATTAAGGGATTATAATATCAGATGCATGATTGTAAAAAACAATAAATGTGAAAAAACAAGTGCAACATAACCTGCGATGAGAACCGGCGAACAATGTTCAGTGGAAATCCTCTGAATTGGTTTAATTTTATTAGCTCATACCTGGAAAGGCCAGAATAAATAGAAATGATTGGAAATATATCACTTCAGAAAGGGGAAAACATAAATAATTGATAATCAGTAAGCTTACAGGTTTGAGCTAAGCAACTCGAAAGATATACACAGATGACGCTGATAAACAAAATAATCAAGGATCCGAACAATGTGATAATGCTCGTCAGAATTAACCTTCTGGTTTAGCTGTAAAATGGAGGCCCAGTGTTATACTTATGTATTAACAAACTTTCCAGAATCTGATCCCTTTTTCATACTTCTTACCATTAACAAAATGGAAACCTCAACAAGCGCCTGCTGATAATAAGCAGGCTGGTTCTTAATAATCTTAACAGCAACATAATTATCAGTTTCGGAAGTCCAACACTTTGCGACTTGTCCAAATGTGCCTTGACCAAGAAGTTCCTTGACAATGTACCTGCACGCCATGCTCCAACAATGTTAAACAGTATATTAGTGGATGTTCTGTCAATCTTACTTTTGCAAAATTGATAACATGTATAAATTAATAACAAAAAGTATGTGCTTTGGAAGATATGATTTGATGGGGTCATAGTTCGTGGACGGGCCAACCTGTATCGGAACCTGTTCAGATTTACACTCATAAGAGGAAGAATCATCGTATGGACAATCCGAGTCCATAGTCACGTTCAGAGCATCACATGCAGCACCTTATTTATGTACCGTTTTGTTATGGCTCAATCCCGTTCCGTTATCCAACGCTATTTTATATTTTCATACATGTCGCATCTTTTATAACTCATTTTATGCAAGTCCTTTATGTAAGGAAATGTGCGGAACTTAATTACTTTTATGTCCATACGTAAACTTATTTAAAGGACCCCTTGGGTCATGAGAAGGTATCAAAGAAGTATTTTGCAATCTTTTGTCCTGAGTATGAGATTTTGCCAATTTGACATCTCTCTCCTCCCGATCAAGCCCCGCCCAAGAAGCAACGATTCCTGCTCCATAGTATCCCTTTCGCCTCTGGCCACAACTCTGACGAGTTCATAATAACTTGGTATCAGAGTTATTCCCAATTCTTTCACTCCTCTGGTTCGATTTCGCTGCCTTCATCTTCGCTTGAATCACTCGACCATCCCCATCGACCTGTTCCCTCGCCTGCAATTGACCCAACAACTCTCATCATCCATCGATTGTGTCGACATGCGCGCCTTCGCATGCGCTCGATCAAGTAACTCTCATCGTCGATTACATCGCCTGCTTCGACAGAGATAAATCATTAATCGACACTCTTCCTTTCCTCGTCTTCGATCGAACGAAGGTCGCTCGTCTTTCTGCAGAAGAAGCCCTACACCTAAGCGCTGCTCGGCGCCTTCCACGCATGTGCTTCTCCATCAAGCTCTGCACACAATCGAACCGCCGCCGATCATTCTTGTCGCAAGTGACCCCTCCTCGTTAGCGTCCTCAATTCTCAACCTCTCCAGGCACTCCAAAGCAGGGGTTTCCATGTGCCTTCTTCCTCGACCAGCTCATCTCATCCACGTCAAGCAATAGCTCGTCGCAACAGGTTCCACTTTGGCCTCGAGCTCCGCCCCATAGTCGCCCTTTTTATTTATTGAGTCGACAGACAGCTCTACATATTGAGTCTCTATTTAATTGATTGAATCTTTAATCAATTAATTACATTTCAAATCATTAAGAGAAATCAGCAGAGCATTCAACTACATGCCACATCTAGCACAGCAAAAATCAACAATCAACCAAATGGAAGATTTTCAGTCTCAAGTCTCAACTGAGCAGAACCTCATGCACAGTTACATGGCAACTAAAGCAGCGGTTGCAGCCCATCACCAGGTCGCCCTTGCCACCCTCGACAAATCATTAACCTTGGGAAAGAACCTCCATCTCCACCACTTCCTTCACGGCCTCCAGCCGGGACTCCTCCCACTCGCCCTTCGCCCTCTCTCCTTGGAGGGGTGCCTCTTCCTCCACCTCTCCGACGGTCATCTTCCTGTCCCGATCTCCTAGCAACTCATCTTCCCCTTCCACTTGGGCGCGGACCTCCCCTTCTTCAGCCTCCTCTGCCTCCGCAACTTCTTCCATCTTCTCAATCTCTGCCACTCCACCGATTACCTCATCCTCCGCCTCCTCTACATATCCCTCCAGCCCCACTCGCTCTTCCATCTCCCTCCCCATCTCCTCGGCCTCCGCCTGCCAGGAGATGGTGTTGACGGCTGTTACGTAGCATTGCTTCGCTACCTTCGGGTCTCCCTTCACCCTGATCTGGACTCCTCCCACGTTAAACTTCAAGCACTGGTGGAACGAGGACGAGACGCATCTAAACGCGTTGATGAGGGGCCGTCCAAAGATGGCGTCGTAGCTGCTCGGAGCGTCGACAATGACGAACCGGCAATTCCGGGACTGACCCCCCAAGGTCACATGAAGTCTGACCCCCCTTTCACTTCCTTCCTCTCTCCTGAGAACCCAAATAGCGGACCGTCCAAGGCCAACACCCTGCTTGACTCCACATTCATCTCATTGAACGTCTTCTTGAAGATGACGTTGACTGAGCTTCCATTGTTGACGAGGATCCGTGAGACAGTGAAGCTCTCGATGGCGGTCTGAATCACCAATGCAACGCAGAACGGATCCTCGTGATTTGGCATGTCCTTCCGAGAGAAGGTGATCTTCTCCTCTGAGGCTGGGGCTTGGGATGTCGAAGCTACGATCTGACGGTACATGGTGTGGAGGCTCGCCCTGCGGGTGGCCTCGATCCCCACCCCTCCGTGGATCACCTCAATCCCTCCTCGGGTTCCGTCTTCCCTGTCCACACACTGGTCCTCTTCCTCCGCTCCTCTAGTTACCTCCTTTATCCTCGCTGGTGGCTGTTGCTCCCTTGGGCCTCTCGCCCTCCTGATCTCCAAGAATTCGGTACAGGTGGTTGTCGCGTGACCCTTTTCCTAATGGAAGTCACAGTATGGCAACACCACCCCCTCTCTTCGACCCTTCGTCGGTTGATTCCTTATTCTGATTCCTGCTCCTCCTGCTCCTCTTCCTTTACCTCTACCCCGGCCGATCGTCATAGCTTGTTGTGGCGGGGGTAGGAGTGGCCTCTGGCCTTGTCTACATCTCGGGGGGTTGAACCTCCCCTGACCTCTATGGAGGTTTCCCCCTCCTTGGGCAAACCCTCGGCCCCTACTTGCTGCCTCCATTCCAGCTCCTGAGCCCTCGGCTCCTCCCTCCTTGCTTCTTGCTGCCTAGAACCTCTTTGCTCTCTCGACTCCGAGTTACTCAAGCTTGCCAACTTCTTGGCGAATGCCGGGTTCGCCACCTCTCCTTCAATCTCCTTTGTCGCCCTTTCCATTAGCTCTTTGAAGTACAAGGGTGGCTTCTAAGTCAAGCTCATTTTGAAGAATCTCTCGCACAGCCCCACTGTGAATACGACTGGAGGGTGAATCCCGACACCTCCTGCATGAGCAAGATCTCCTCCTGGAACCTGTCTACGTAGTTGGCCAGTGACTCCTCTGCTCCCTGCTAGATCTTGAAGAGTTCCTCAGCACTTTTCTTTCTCTTCTAAGATGTTGAGAAACGCAATTGGAAACTTCGGCGCAAGTCCTCAAACCCATAGATTGATGCCACGAGAAGCTGGTGAAACCAGTCCCTCGCTTTTTCCTTTAAAGTGATGGCGAAGAGACGGCACTTGAACGCGTCTGACATCGGCCTGATGGAAACCATGTCCTCGAACCACTGCAAGTGCTGAACGAGATCATCCTTGCCAGTGCAATACGTCATTTCCGGCTCCCTGAACCCTCTGGAACCAGTGTCGAGACCACCAGCTCGCAGAATGGGCTACCCCCACTCGCCGGTCTCGCCTGCTCTACTCGCGCGATCAGCCCGCTGGCCGGGACCACATCCGCTGGACTGGGGAAGAGCTCTCGCCCGGCGAGATCTCACTCAAACCCCCCACTCGCCGCCTCCTTCCCCGGCCTCCTTCCCGGGGCATTCTCACCAAACCTAGTGTCGTAACCTCCTGAGCAGCTGGGGTCGAGCACTCGCCCCGCGCGGCGAATGCGAAGTGGATAGTTCCAAAATATTTCTTAAAGTCTCAAAGCATCTTAACCGTGGCGGGTGTCGTGGGTGACGACGAGCTGCCTTGGTGGACATCTAGATCTTCATCTCCATCCATGGAACTTTCTTGGGATTTTCTTGTGTAAGCTGCGGTCCACGCTCACCGTACCAAAAATATTGGAACCGGGATTCGGCCCAACGAGGAGTTCGGACCCAAAGGGTGCAGCTAACACTTACTTCTCTTGAGGAAGAACGTTTGACTGAAGGTTTAGAACTAGGCAAAGACCATGGGCAACAGCTCGGAGGTCCCACCTCACACATGAGGTGCGGTGAAGGTGGAACCGGGATTCGGCCCAACGAGGAGTTCGGACCCAAAGGGTGCAGCAGCTAACACTTACTTCTCCTGAGGAAGAACGCTTGACTGAAGGTTTAGAACTAGGCACAGACTCTGGGCAACAGCTCGGAGGTCCCACCTCACACCCGGAAAATCTTAGAATGCTTCCCCTCCCACATCAAAGTTGAAGCTGGGCACCTTGGAGAGTCTTTGAAAGTCAACCAAAATTGACCAGAGGAAGAAGCCAAAAACTGGATCCCCTCCACAGGTGCCCTTCAGGATCAATTTATAGTTTTTCTAGCGGGGTCTGCCAATAGCGCAATCCTGCCTTTTGGTTTTACTAAACGCACCCCAAAATGATCTGCCAACAGCCAAACTCCGTTGTTTGGGAATGGCTATTGGCAGACAGAACTAAGTATAATATTGTAAGGAAAATACCCCTGGAATAGAACACAGATGAGGCCCCAACCTCTGAGGGTGGCGGGTGCCCTGATGGGACCGACACTCGCCAACCTTCGGCTCGTCTCGCCAACCTTCGGCCCTGATGGAGCCGACACTCGCCTCGCACTGAGGGTGGCGGGTGCCCTGACGGTACCGGCACTTGCCTCGCTCTGAGGAGTGGCGAGTGCCTCAGCGAACGAGCACTTGCCTACCTCCCGCTCTATTACCTAGGGCGAGTGCGGTCTTACCTCCTGACCCGCCCCGCACGGAGTGGCGAATGCCTGATGAAGCTAGCACTCTCCCGCCTCCTAGCAACCTCCTGGGGCAAGTGCGGTCCTACTCCCTGACTCGCACCGCTGACCAGGCGCCAGCCTCCTTGGGCAAGCTCGAGCCCACTTCCTTCCTTGCTTGCCCACTCGACTCGTCTGGGTCTGGGGGTCGGTCTGGTTCATCCACTCGGTGAACACGAGGTTGCACATTGATCTTAACTTCATAAATACAAGGAGTTTCAATATTGAGAACTTAGAAGCACCTTCAGCTTTTTTTTCCTTTTATGATTAACAAAAATATAGTTAGACAAAAAACAGTGTGGATGGGATAGAATATTACTTTAACTTATGGTCCTATAATAATAATTATTATTACAATAAAATGTTGTGAACTAAATGTGGGGTAGATAAATTGGAACTAACTCATATCCAACATAGATAGCAATAAGTATTAGAGAGACTGTATATGATAGATATAACTTAGACTCGCCTCGGGTTTTGTGCTCACCCTCTCATGTATATATATATGTGTACATCTTATCGTTGAGATATAGCATTGAATCATTGTTTCTCTATCATGGTATCAGAGCTTAGGGTTTTCCACAAGCGCCCGCTTGGCCTCTCGCTAACCGAGCTGCTTACCGTCGCTGATTTGCCAATCCCGATTGTTGTTTCTTCCCTCCTCGGCGTCGACGATCCCGATTGTTGTTTCTTCCCTCTACAATCTCGACAATCCCGTGGGGCTACGATCCCATCGACATCGACGATCCACTCGCCTCGGCTACTTCTTTTGCTGGAGCTTCTCACGTGATCCCACAGATCCCGATCGATGTTTCTTCACTCCTCGGCGTCGATGATCTCGGTCGGCTTTTCTTCCATCTACGATCCCGTCAGCATCGACACCTTCTGCTGAAGTTCTAACTATCGGCCTGGTTCTCCTCCTGCTGATTCCGCAGCCCAAATCTCTACGGCTGATTTTCTTCTAATCCCGCAGCACCGACCTCCTCGGCTGGTCTTCTTCTCCAGCCACCTTTGTCCTTCATTGGTTTGATGGCATCGTCTCACATCTCATCTGCCTTCCTCCAGAAGACTAATATCATCCTCGATGGGCGAAAGTACAAGGCATGGTCCACCACCGTCAACGTGATCTTCCGTATCCTCGATCTATGAGGTCACATTGACGGCACCAAGCCTGCTCTATCCCCACCGACAGCCAGTCCTGCGGACTCCTCTTCCACTGTCAACACGGCCACTTTCTCCCAACATCATTCAAGCTCCCCATTTGCATGACCGACAACGAGCTACCTACAACGCGTTACTTGCACTTAGTGTGTTGCTACATCCTAGGATCGGGACTTCCAGCGTATGTATGAGTTTCTTATGTGTTTACGCCCCGAGTTCGAGCCTGTTAGAGCACAGCTTCTGCATCGGGATCCTCCATTGTGTCCCAGTGATAGCATGGCCTTGGAGATCGCTGAGGAGACTCGTCTTCACTCCTTATACACTGCTACTCCTCCTAATGTGATGTCTTATGTTGTTCTGGCTGCTCCCCAGCTTCCACCGCAGTCTTCTCTTGTGAGTGCTCCACTGCTTCTTTCGCCAAATTATAGTGCTCTGGTCCGCCATGTTCCTCGTCCTCCTCCGACACCTTCTGTAGCTCAGTCAGGTGCTCCTTGTCGCCCGTTTGTCCGTTGTCACTACTGTCAGTGACTTGGTCACGTCAAATCTGACTGTTGCAAGTTTTAGATGGCTCAACATTCTGGTCAACAGTGTGCACCTGGAGCACATTCCGCTCATTTTTTTGTTCCAGCCTCTCGGTATCTGAGCTTGCCCACCGAATTGCCCGGCAACTATCCAGGGTTCATTGTCTCGCTCTTCTGCCTCCGTCCTTCCACAAGATGCTAACGTATTTGCATCCTAGCCTGCTGCCTCCGCCTTTGCAGGTACCTCTCCCTTCTACTAGTGGCTTGACTATGGAGCCTCCTTTCACATGACCTATGATGTCACTCACCTCTTGTCATATCAGTCTGTCTCTTCTGACCTTAGTATCATGGTAGCAGGAGGAACATTCTCCCCATCATCAGTCGTGGCCTCGTTCATACCAGCTATTTTCATGTTCCCCAAGTTGCGTACATACCCAAGTTATCCATAAACCTTATATCCGCCAGCCAACTCACATACCACGGTTGTCTTATTATCTTTGATGAGTTTGTGTGTCGTGTGCAGGCTCGTCTGACAGGGACACTCCTTGGAGTTGGTCGTCGCTGTAGCGGGGTGTATGTCTTTGACCATCTCCATCTTCCATCCACTTCATCATCACCAGCAGCTTCTACCTTTGTCTTCCTTCAGTGGGCTTCTCTCAGTGGCATCATCGTCTCACTCTTGTACGGGTTGTAAGCTTGGTAAATAGCTATAACTCCCCTATCAGTCTAGAGAGACTAGATCTCAACATCCTTTTGATTTAGTTCATTCTGATGTATGGGGTCTTGCACCCTTTGTATCAAATGGCGTACACCGGTACTATGTTATCTTTGTTGATGACTATTCTCGTTATTGTTGAGTTTACTTTATACATCCTCGTTCTATTTTTTTTCAGATTTATATTACTTTTTTTGTTATGTTGTGCACCCAGTTTTCTGCTTCCATATATATTTTTTGTTCTAATTCAAGGGGGAGTACCTCTCTCATGTCTTTCACGATCTACTAGCTGCCCACGACAATCTCCCTCAGCTTGCATGCCACGATACTCAAGCACAGAATGACACCGCTAAAAGGAAGCATCGCCACACTATTGAGACAGCTTGCACCCTCCTCATCTCCTCCTACGTTTCTCCTCATTTTTGGGTTGAGCTTATTTTCACTGATGTTTACCTTATTAACCTACAACCTTTTATTTTCCTTCAGGTCCAGAGTCCTGGTACATGTCTGTACTCTCGACCCCCCGTTACACTTATCTTTGTGTTTTGGCGATCGGTGTTATGTTTTACTCTCTCCATGTGAGCGTGTCAAGATCTCTACTCGGTATGTCTCTTGTGTTTCTCTAGGATACAGTCCAGAGCAGGGTTATCGTTGTTACGACCCAATTACATGTTGAATTCACATCTCGCGTCATATCATCTTTGACGAGTCTCACCCTTCATTGTGTCTTCTGTCCCCTCAACCTTGCACTCATCTGTTACTCCCTCTAATGTGCAGTTTCTCACTCTTCTTATCTCTCTGCCTCATGTATCTGTTACGTGCTCGGGATTGCGAGCGTGTGCTCCGGGGAAGAGGAGGGAAGTCCTCAAGGGGGGAGGAGGAGGGATTCTGGCGAGCTATGGCGGCGCATCGGCTATCGGCGGAGGCAACACAGTCAAATCACGGTTTTTGCGAGTTCCTGCGGGAGAGGAAGCCGGCTAGGGCAACCTGACGGAAGAAGCACGGTAGAGAAAGAACTAGAGAGAGGTTTAGGGAAAACAAAATGAAAATACTTCTTGCTTACTTGTCTTGGCCACACACACACATATATATAGTTTATAAAAGTACCCCCTCATTGGGTTTAGACATGGAGGATCGATTACACCTACAAAAATATAAAGTCGACTAGATAAATAGTTCGCGACATGCGCGACACAAGGCGGTGTAACACCCCTTCCCAGATTTACAATAATCAGTCATTCGGCCGGGTCAGCGATATAAAGAGAACTAGGAAACAGTATTAAAACTAGTATGCAGCAGGTAAAAAGAAGCAACTACTAAAAATTTACATCTTACAACGGAAGCTAAGAAAATAAACTAAGGGTAACCAGATACCTCATAACTGGATTCACGGAGCCACTAGACACGAATAGAAATGAAATGACTGAAAATCTGAACTAACATTATAAGTCTGATACATGGCATATAAAACATTAATAAGGTACATTGTCCACAACTATAAGTATATGCTGAAAGTAAAGAAAACTGAAAGTGGAAGCAACTACAAACTGACTCCACTTAACGCTCATCCTAGGCATAGTTTCTCACATGGGTCACCTGTAAAAACATTGCCCACGGGGGGTTAGAGTAAGTAAAAAAATAACTCCTCGTAGTGACACTAAAAACATTTTCTCATATGATGAATGCATGTCTTTAGAAAATAGTTTCGTGCATTAAAAACATTTATGTTATATGTTATGCATGTCTTCACAACACTTCCTGGTCAATACATCTACTTGTTCTATGTTCGTGACCTTCAGTTCACTAACCCAAGTCTCGGCGTTCACTAACTAGTGTACTGTCTCACGTCAGGTCTATACTTGAGTTCTAGGTGGCTTCTAGTCTGCACATCTACTTGAAAGGCTCTAGGCAGAGTAGCTCCTAACGCGCATCTGAAACTGACGACCCGAGACCATCTGACGAACTCAATTGTTCTAGTGTCACGCGGACACGGTCTCGAATCTACTAACTGTCTCAAAGGGGAGTCAACTCCCAAGACTGTACTGTTCATAGGGTACCACATGCCTTATGAGAAAGGTAGTGCGCCTCTACCTAGCACAAAAATACTTATGTGTGCTTACTGACCTTTTTGGTCTGATGCTACTCTGCTTGGGACATCTCTTTTGGTGTACTACTGAGCGACCCTTGACTTTCTCGTGGTCGACTAGAAGGGACATTCACGCCCTTAGTTGGACACATTCCAAGCTTATGTATACGGGTAAAGGTTTCGTACCTGACGTTACTGTTCATGATCTGACTACTTGGGTCTTGGAGAAGGGTGTCATCCTACACATTTTTCGCGACCGTTTTCCTATCACCACACCTTTCTATGCATGGTCATGATATTTGTACAAAACCTACACATGCGTATACAAAAAAATATATTTCTTGCTATGTCTAACCAACAGGAATTAGGTTTCCTTACAGTTGTGGTGCGGCGCTCGTACACTCGGCGCGGCGACATTTGCTTTTCCGAAGGAAATTCAACTGCTGGGGACTTTCAGAACCTTGTCCCGAGGCCACCAAAATCCTGCAATTCAATACAACCCTACTTACACATTTTCCCCTTAGGGTTTTCGTGGGAAAAATTCCAATAATGAGTTAGGGTAACCCAAAATCAACGGATAACCTAGTGTATTACCTTTACGAGGGAGTGATTGAGGCTCTCAATGTGTCCAACTCCAATTTTGCGGTAGATTCTGTACTCCAAAACCTAATTAGGGCAATCGAATGAAAACCTAGGTTAGATTTACTTCCAAATCGAAGGATTTTCATGAAGGAATAGAGACAAGGGAGAAATAAAACTCACAGGAAACAAACGTTTTCAACTTCCACCGATTATGGTTGAATCCGGCTCTTTCACGGCCAAAGAAGAAAAAGGAACACCCACCGACGCCCGTAGAGGAAGGAGAAGTCGGATTTGATTCCTGGAGGAGGATCGGTCGTCGGCTAGGGCAACGGAAGAGCGTCGGCTCGTGCATCGCCGGTTGCGGAACAGGAGGAATCGGGTATCGGCCTAGCGGTTTGCGGCTTTTTCCCGTGAAAAAGAAATGAGGCGTGCGGTTATACAAATTGCGGGCTTGCGGTTTTGATTATAACCGCATGAGGAGAGGGGTGAAAACTGTTATTGGCACCCCATAAGTGTTATTTCACATTAATTCCTATGAACACAAACCATCTTGACGCACTTCGATACTAAAATTAAAATGTGTTACACTATCATTATGACTAACACAATTCTCAAATTAACGGACGCGAACTTTAGGAATAGTAGTATTGTACCTTGACGACGCGCTGCCTCGATCAAAATCCGTCGCGACTCGACCCTACAATTTAAATTAAATTTTGCATCAAAACTTACGGATGTTACAGGCGGGACCATAACATCCCCACCCTGCCCAACAACAAGCTTGCCCTCAAGCTTGGTCTGTAGTGACGGTGGGCGTCGGATCTCCCGTGTCAGTGTCAGCATCCCGTTCAGAAGCTGAGTCGTCGACCTCCAATCAGAAGAGGCGCTTGCAACGATGTCACCCGAAAAATGGCTCGTCGCAGTTGTAACAAAGGCCCTTGGCACGACGGTCATTCATCTCCTGTGGCGACAGTCGTCGAATGGTAGTTGGGCGATCGACGTCGCAGTCTGGGGCGATGAGACTGGTTGTGGTCTATGACATATGCCGCGAAGGACGCTTGGACCCCTCGGCGTCCTGGTGATGTAGATGAGGGTGGTCCAAAAGCAGACGCTTCTCGCAAATGCGAGCCAAACTCATTGTCGTGGTCAGATCTGCGGGTGCCTGAAATTCTACGTCCATGCGGAAGCGCTCATGGAGTCCCGCCGTGAAGATAGACACCTGCTGTGTCGGAAGAATGGTGGTAGTGCGGGCCAGAAGTACTTGAAACTGTTCAAGGTACTCGTCGATCGGACCAGTCTGCCGGAAGGAAATGAGATCCCCCAAGGGATTGCTGTGGAGGGGTGGCCCGAAGCGGAGGGTGCAGTTCACCTTGAAATCTTCCCAAGAAAGGAGTGGTTTCTCCCATTGCAGTTGGGAAAACCAAAGTTGCGCGGGGCCCATCAGGTGAAAGGCAGCAATGTGAGCCACTCGTCCCAAGGGGTGCGCTGGTGGGCGAAGAACTGCTCGCAACGAGAGAGCCAAGCTAAGGGGTCTTCGTGGCCGTCGAATATTAGAAAATCCAGCCGCAAGTATCGTGGCACCCCGTTGTCGTCATGTCGCGGGGGACAAAACTATGGCAGGGTTGGCGGAATCGGCGCTTCACTGGAGGAACCCGTGGCCGGTTGGGCCGGTCGGTTAGCCGCTAGTTGGGTCGTGACGCCGGCAATGAGTGCGTTGTGGTTATCTATGAGGAGCTTGGCGAGAGACTCGAAAATCTGCGAGAGGGAGGGCTGATCGGCCATTGCGTGAGGCGGAGGTGGTGGGTTAGCGGCGCCGACGGGAATGGAGGTAAAAGATGTCGGTGGCGGAAGTAGTCTGGTAGAGGCGGCGAGCAAGGGGCCCCCGTCGAGGGAGGAGCCGAGAAGGATGTGTGGGGAAGAGGGCCCGACGGTGAGCGGCCGGTGCAAATCCGGGTGCTGAGGGTTTGACTGCGCGGAGGGGTCGTGCGGGCTGCAGGAGGTCGGGGAGGGGTCGGACGGGCCGCAGCTGGTCGGGAAGGGGCCGTGCGGGCTGGAGGAGGTCGGGGCGGCGTTGTGCGGGCCGGAGGTGGTCGGGGCGGAGCTGTGCGGGTAGAGGTTGGCCGGGGCGGCGCTGTGCAGGTCGGAGTTGGTCGGGGCGGAGCTGTGAGGGTCGGGATTGGCCGGGGCGGCGCTGTGCAGGCCGGAGTTGGTCAGGGCGGAACTCTGTCGGGGCAGATCTGGCTTGTTGGCGGCGGAGAGGAGCGTTCCCTCTGATACCAAGTTGTTACGTGCTCGGGATTGCGAGCGTGTGCTCCGGGGAAGAGGAGGGAAGTCCTCAAGGGAGGAGGAGGAGGGATTCCTGCGAGCTATGGCGGCGCGGCTGCTGGAGGCGTGCGAATCGGCGGAGGCGGCACAGTTGAATCGTGGTTTTCGCGATTTCCTGCGGGAGAGGAAGTCGGCTAGGGCAACCTGGCGGAATAAGCATGTTAGAGAGAGAAAGAGAGAACTAGAGAGGGTTGGAGAAAACAAAATGAAAATACTTCTTGTTTACTTGTCTTGGCCACACACACACACATATATATAGTTTATAAAAGTGCCCCCTCCTTGGGCTTAGACATGGATGATCGATTACGCCTACAAAAATATAAAGTCGACTAGATAAATAGTTCGCGACATGCGCGACCAAGGCGGGACCGTAACTGTTCAAGGTACTCTTCCGATATGTCCACCTCCTCTTCCCTTTCCGCGGTCTACTCTGTCACTTACTCTTATCTTACCGCAGTCTACTTTGTCACCTCCTCACTCCTCCCTTTTGCCACTCACTTCTCCCTCTGACGAGCTTGTCATCCCCCTTCCATATTAGTACACTCGTCGTCCCCCTTCTGTTCCCTCACCTCTAGTCCCCCTAAACTCAATATTTGTCTCCTCCAGCAAGTATCCTGTGGATTATCCTCCTGCGCGCCGCTATCCACTTCGTGAGAGACATCCTCCTGACCTCCTTAGCCTTGTTGTTGTTGCACCTGCCTTTCCTTCCTGCTACTGCATGTGGTACTCTAGAGTCGGCTTCCTAGCGTGAGGCTGTCCATATACTTGAGTGGTAGGTTGTCATGTCTGCTGAATTAGAGGCACTCGAGCACACTAGTACCTGGGTGTTTGTCCCACTTCCACCCGATGTTGTGTCTATTACTTGCAAGTGGATCTTCAAGATCAAAACTCGATTAGATGGTTCTGCGGAGAGGTACAAGGCTCGGTTTGTGGCTCGTGGATTTCAGCAAGAGTAGGGACGAGACTATAATGAGATCTTCGCTCTGGTCACCCACATGACTACAGTTCGTACTCTTATTGCAGTTGTAGTTGTTCGTCACTGGTCTCTGTTCCATCTCGACGTGAAGAATGCTTTTATTCACGGCGACCTTCAGTATGATGTGTACATGCTTCCTCCTCCCGGTCTCTCCTCTCCTCCAGTCCTTGTCTGTCGCTTACAGTAAGCTCTTTACGGGCTCAAGCAGGTGCCACACGCGTGGTTTGCACGTTTCAGCTCAGCCATTACAGCCGCCGGTTTTCAGCCAAGTCAACATGATTCAGCCCTGTTTATGCACTCCTCCTCTAGTGGTCGGACTTTTTCGTTACTTATGTGGATGATATGATTATTATTGGTGATGATCCTTCTCATGTGGCCTTCGTTAAGCATCACCTTCAGCAGTAGTATCAGATGACTGATCTTGGACAGCTGAGCTATTTCTTGGGTCTTGAGGTCACTTCTACAGACCGTGGTTTTTCAGCTCTTTCAGCGGCACTACACATCAGATATCTTAGCTTGGGTTGCTCTCTCCGACTCTCGCATCGTGGACACCCCTATGGAACCTCACCTTCAGCTATGTCCGGATGATGGGGTTCCACTTTTTGATCCTACTCGCTATCGTCACCTTGTTGGGAGCCTTGTCTACTTTACTATTACTCAGCCCGACATTGTCCATGCTATTCATGTGTTGAGCCAGTTTGTTGGTGCGCTACCTTTGTGCTTATGGTCACGTACTGAAGCTCTTGCACAATCTCTGAGCGACGACTTCACGTGGTCTCTTCTTCTCCAGCTGCAGTTCTCTGCAGCTATGTGCTTACTTGAATACTACCTGGGTCAGTGATCCTGTTGACCGTCGATCTGTCACCGGTTCCTGTCTGTTTTTGGGTTCTTCACTTATTGCATGAAAGTCAAAGGAACGGACTAGTGTTTTTCGTTCCAACACTGAGGCTGAGCTTCGGGTCATGGCTACCACCGCTGAGGAAATTATTTGTCTTTGTTAGCTTCTTGAGGACTTTGGTGTCTCTTCTCCAGATCTCACTCCACTACACTGTGATAGCACTGGTGTCATTCATATTACTCTGAATCCGGTGAAGCACTCTCTTCCAAGCATATCGGGGTGGATGCTTCCTTCCTATGTGAGCAATACGTTCGTGATACTCTTGCTCCTTACTTTGTTTCTTTTGAGTAGCTGCTTGTAGATTTGATGATTGAGCCACAGATGCGGAACCACCATACCTATCTATTGTCCAAACTCTCGGTGTATGATCCCCCGTGAGTTTGAGGAGAGTATTAGAGACACTGTATATGGTAAGCATAGCTTAGACTCACCTCAGGTGTTGTGATCACCCTCTCGTGCACGTGCGCGCGCGCGTGTGTGTGTGTGTGCGTGTGTGTGCGTGTGTGTGCGTGTGTGTGCGTGTGCGTGTGTGCGTGTGCGTGCGTGTGTGTGTGCGCGCGCGTGTGTGTGTGTGTGTGCGCGCGCGCGCGTGTGTGTGTGTGTGTGTGTGTGTGCGCGTGTGTGTGTGTGCATGTGCCTTATTGTTGAGACATAACATTAAATTATTGTTTCTCTATAAATAAGAAGTGACTTTCTGCAAAATAAAAAAGGGCATTGAAATTCAATTCAATGAATCTCGGTTCCATAACTAAGCCACTTAAAAACACTAGTATCAAAAAAATCAAAGAGTATAAAATATAGAAAACATCTAAAATAAACCTAGAAGCTCATTATTAGATGCATAATTACCGTTCTTTTTCTTGTCATTCAAGATGTGAACCACCAGAAATTAACAGATGATTCATGCAACTTGGTCATACTAGTCTTCTTCTGTTCAATAACATGTAGAAGACCGTTATGGGGGGTGTGCCTAAGTATTGTTATGGGCTTCACACCTAGTTATCAAGTTATATTGTTGTCTTTTATAAATTTTCTTTCATTAAATGTTGTTGGTTGTTAGGAGTAGGCCATTAGATTTATTGTCCGGTAAAGCCTATTTAAAGGCATATAATGTTAGAACGAAAGGCGTGCTTGAATTAGAGTCTCTCTTATTGCCCATTGTAAAGAGATAGTGGTAGATCTCTCTCTTTTCGAGCACACCCTGCCTAAGTTGTCATGGTCCCGACTCCGCAGTATCTCATACTCTTCTCTACTTCCTGTCACCCCGTCGATGACACCATCAGCATTCTACGGAGAGCCTGTAACATCTTGGTATCAGAGCGCATTGGTCCGCCCCTCACTTCTTCACACCTCTAAGCTCTTGTAAAAAATCATCGACGAAGGAAGAAGAAAGCCCCGCTTCTAGCAGTGTCATATATTGGATTTCTATTGTGGACGATGTTAATCAAGCCAAGAGTAACTGTTGTGGGTCACCACAGCCATACGATTGTCTCCCAGTTGACGACACCGAAATGAGCCATCTAGAGGCTGCTCAACGCCTTCTTCTGATCTCGCCGAACACGCCGTCTACTATGCAATCCTACAATCCTCCTTGGCAGCGTCGACGAGAATCCCTCCTTCCTCATTGTTCTCTCAGAAAACCAACTCCAATTGAACATTCCTGTTGTAGCAGCTCCTCCCCAGTTGACGGCATCGTCGTCTTCATCCCAACAGAGCTCTGTCTGCGACAGCCTCTCCCACGGCATCGCAAATCCCGCGCCTCAACGTCGTCAATCTTCTGAATAACTAGCACCTTCTTCCTGTAGAACCCAATGTAGAAGACTTTTTTCGAGCCTTCGCCTGCGCCTTTGTCGTCTAGGGTACAGTTATCGAGTGTGTCGCTGCTTTGAGACCATCAAATCGAGCCCAACGCCCTCACATCTTATTCATGACTGTTCCACAATTCAGCCCGCATCAAATTAGGAGTTGAATTATTTTATATTGAAAGCTGGTCTTCTTATTAGGTGTCCTTATAGAGAAGCGTCGCGGGTCTCGTGGCAACTCGAATATCCTAATCAGGGAATTAAGTTGTCTAGTCACCCGTTATGTATCGTATGCTCCCTCCACTTTATCTCCGATAATGATTAGCACTATGGGGGACTCACCTGACCAAATGAGTAAACTGATGGGCATGATCCAAACTTTCATGACCTTTGTATCCGTTGCTAAAGCGCGACATCGAGAAGTTGAGGCGCGTCACCGGGAAAACATTTCCACCCTCTCCAGCAAGCTCAATGATCCCACAATTTCCATTACAGTCATTATTGTCACAACACATGGCCAAGCCAGTAGTAGTCAGCACCTTTGTCACCACTTATACACAACGATCCACTGACTTTGTACGACCTGAACTATTACTATGTCGCGCTACACCAAGTTGAAATTCTCAACCTACGACGGGAAGATAGATCCATTAGGATGGCTAACAACGTTCAAGCAATTTTTTGGCCACTAACAAACACCGATAATGGAATGGATTTGTATAGCGTTCTTCTACCTTCTTGACTCAACTCAATTATGATTTACTCGCTTGCACATCAAACCGTCAAGTACGACTTGGGATGCCTTCAAAAGGTTCTGTTGTGATTCTGCCATCCCAAAGTCCCAATAGCAGCAATCCCTTCAACACGCATATTATATTATGACAAACAGAATGGGTGGCTGCATATCTTGAACAGTTCCACATTCTTCTGGCTCACGTTACGATACACCTAGAGATGCAGGTCGATATCTTTACGTCTGGGCTTCTTGAGAAAGGTGACTATGCGTCGAATTTGAGGCTCACATGACTTAGTGACTGCAATGAGTTTGTCAAACTGTACAAATGTCGACTTCAGCAGCATCAAGGTGTCTATACAATCATAGGCGCATGGACTCAGAATGGACGACCCGAAGGTACCCAAACCCCACATATCTGTCATTTGTCTCATGCTGAAATGTCTTACCGACGCACAAAAGGGTTATGTTATAATTGCGATGAGCATTATACTCGCGGACATCGCTACAAGAGGATTTTTTATCTGGTCGTGGACTCTAACAATGAGGGAATTGGGTGAAGTGGGCACCAATTTTGATCTCCCTTGAGCTTGAGGATGGACTCATTTTGAACGGTGAGAGTGATGTTATGGGCTTTATGCTTAAGTATTGCTATGGGCTTCGCACCTGATTACTAAGTAATATTGTTGTCTTTTATCATTTATCTTTCATTAAAAGTTGTTGGTTGTTAGAAGTTATTGAGAATTGATGGTTTGTAAAGCTTATTAAAAGGTATATGATGTTGTAATGAAAGGCATGCATGAATTAGAGTTTCTCTTCTTTCTCCTTGTAAAGAGATTGCGGTAGTTCTCTCCCTCTCTTTGAACGCATTCTGCTTAAGCAGACAAGGTTTCGGCTCTGTAGTATCTCCTCCTCTTCTCTATTTTCGGTCGCTGCTCTGGTGATGTAACATCCATAGATTTGACGCGGAAATTTATTTTATTGTAGGGTCGAGTCGCGACGATTTTTGATCGAGGCAGCGCGTCGACCAGGTATAATGTTACTATTCCTAAATGATAGCGTCCGTTAGTTTATTAAGTGCGTTAATAATAGTATGTAACGCATGTCACTTTAGAATCGACGCGCGCAGCGAATTCTGTTAGTATGCAAGGGTTTTGTGAGTTGGGTGTGCCGATAGCCGTTTCATAAGTGATTTTCGAGTGGAAATGGTGTGCCTATAGCTTTTTCCCCCACTCTCCTCTTTGCGGTTATGAAGAAAACCGCTGCAGACCGATTAGAAAACCCGCACGCCTCACTTCTATCGGGAGAAAACCGCAGGCCGACAATTCTCCTCCCGATTTCTTCCGTCTCTCGCAAGCGGCGAGCCCGACGACCCTTCCAGCGCCTTCCGCAACCCTAGCCGGCGGCCTTCCTCCCTCCAGAACCCATCGTCGGCTTCCTCTCCCTCCTCCGCAGGCACCGGTGGGTGTTCCTTCTCCTTCCTTGGCCTTGGAAGTGCCGAGTCTCAACCCTAGCCGGTGATAGTGGAAACTTTTGTTTCCGGTAAGTCGATTTTCTCCCTTATCTCCATTCCTTTGTGTAAATCTTTCGATTTGGAAACTAGTTTAACCTAGGTTTTCATTTTGATTATCCTAATTAGGTTTTGGAGTTCGTGGTTCACCGCGGAAGTTTAGTTGGGCGCTTTGAGAGCTTCAATCGCTCTACGTAAAAGTAATATTTTTAGTTTAGCGCTTGAAATTTTGTGACTCTAGTTGTATAGAAATTTTCCACGGAGAAACCCTTAAGGGAAAATGATGAAATTATGGTTGCCTTGGATTTCAGGACTTCGGTGGCCTGGGGGCAACACTCTGAAAGTCCCAGACAGTAGGATTTTCGTGGGAAAAGCTAATGTCGCCGCGCCGAGTGTACGAGCGTCGCACCACCACTGTAAGGAAATTCTAATTTCTTTTAGTTAGACATATCAAGTAATTATATTTTTATACGCATGAGTAGGTTTCGTACAAGCATCATAACCATACATAGAAAAGTGTGGCAGTAGGAAAATAATCGTGGAAACGCGTAGGATAACGCCCTTATCCATAACCACGTTAGTAAAGTCATGAACAGTTATTTAGGTACGAAACTTTACCCGTGTACGTAAGTTTGAAATTTGTCAAACTAAGGGCGTGAATGTCCCTTCTAGTCGACCACAAGAAAGTCAAGGGTCGCTCAGTAGTACACCAGAGAAGATGTCTCATGCAGAGTAGCGTCAGACCAAAAAGGTCAGCCAGCACACAGAGTTCTTTCGTGCTGTGTAGAGGCGCACTATCTTTCTCATAAGGCACATGGAACCTTATGAGTAGTACAGACTAGAGAGTTGACTTCCCTTGAGCCAGTTAGTATATTCGAGACCGTGTCCGTGCGACACTAGAACAATTGAGTTCGTAAGATGGTCTCGGGTCGTCAGTTTCAGTTGCGCGTTAGAAGCTACTCTGCCTAGAGCCTTCCAAGTAGATGTGCAGGTTAGAAGCCACCTAGAACTCAAGTGTAGACCTGACGTGAGACAGTACACTAGTTAGTGAACGTCAGGACTTGGGTTAGTGAACTAAAAGCCACGTGCTTAGAACAAATAGATTTTTGACCAGGAAGTAGTGCGAAGGCATGCATAACATATAGCATAAAGGTTTTTAATGCACAAAACTGTTTTCTAAAGGCATGCATGCATTCATATATAAATCTGTTTTAGTGTCACTAAGGAGAATTGTTTTTCTTTACTCTGACCCCTCATGGGCAATGTTTTTCAGGTGACCCAGGTGGGAAACTACGCATAGGATGAGCGTTATGGTGGTGTCAGTCAGTAGTATTTAACCCTTCAGTTTTTCTTACTTTCAGTATACACTTGTAAATGTGGTCAATGTAACTTATTAATGTTTGTTATGCAATGTATCAGACTATTAATGTTAAACAGATTTTCAGTCAATTCAATTCTATTCATGTTTAGTGGCTCTGTGAATCCAGATTTGAGGTATGTACTTACCCTTAGTTTATTTTCCTAGCTTCCATTGTAAGTTGAAAAATTTTAGTAGATGCTTCTTTACCTGCTGTATATTAGTTTTTAATATTGTTTCCTAGTTTTCTTTATATCGCTGACCCGGCCGGACGGCTGATTTCTGAAATACTGGGAAGGGATGTTACAGGTGACACCATCAACATTCTACGACAAGCCCATAACAAAGACAAGAAAACCTCATGCACTCGGTGCGTTCCTTTTTACCAAACCATACACCTACCAATGGACTCTGTTTCTTTCTCCAAAAGATATTTTTATACAAGAACCATAAATTATTAAATAATCAGAAATGCTTTCAACTTGAGTAAATTATATGTATATGTAATTATATATGTATATGTATTAAGTAATATGAAATGCTTTCAACTTAAGTAAATTATATACGTACGTATTTATATATGTATATATACATATATACACACTAGCGGTTGTGCGCACGGTCCCCTTGTGCGTAGTGTGCGATAGGAATCCCACCATGACTCGAGCAATGACCCCATACTATTCCCACCGCACCCTACAAACAAAGTGACCAATATATCTCGATCCCTAATATTTAAAAAATTGCACGCTTATTCATATCAGAAAAACTAAAATTGAAGAGCTCTAATTCATTTAATGGTCCTATTTTAGGACCACACGCTTATTCATATCAGAAAAATTAAAATTGAACAGCTCTAATTCATTTAATGGTCCTGTTTTAGGACCATTACCACCCAAATTTATATATATATATATATATATATATATATATATACATATATATATGCCTCCTACTTTGCTTAAACTAACCACAGGTTGGCTTGTTAGAAAACTGGAGCATAAGGAAAAAGGAGTCCAAGACAAGTGACAAGTGATCACAATCATCAACATGGATACTGTAAATAATAACCTTTAATATGAAGAATATTTTGTAGATTAAAAATTTATGGTCATTAAAGATTAATTAGAGTATTTCAATATTTAAATGACTGGTCTGAAAATACACACCTTTGTTTTGACGCTGCATTCACCAAAATAGAGTTCACATACAAAACTAGATCATTGTCCTTATTATCATAGCCATCATTTAGCACCCCGTCAGATGGACTAGTAATGAAGCGCTTGGGATTCAATATTTCTGAAAATCTAAAGTCTGGGTTACAAATTAGGAAAGTTTCTACTATCTCTTTGGTTAGTCTTGCCACCAACTGCAGAAACAAAATAGTTTATAAGTTCTTGCAAACAAAAGTATCCAAATTACTAAAGACATCAAATGCATTCAAAGCTCTAGTACCATAAACTAAATTGAAACAAGTATATGGAATACTAAGTAGTACGATAAAAGCACCACATGCATATAGGTCAGTCTAATACATAAATTTAGATTATTTTTTCTCATTAAATATTAGGAGATATGCGCTCCATAATCTGCAACTAGAGATCATTTTTCAGGAAAATTTGATCTAGATGGTGGATTGGATAACATTTCAAAGGGCTATAGAAATTTATTATGTCCAGCTTCTCCAACTTATCTAGATTATGCACATTAATTTAAGCTCTGTTTGGCGGGGCGTTTTGGGAGTGGGGTGCCGCAGATTTTTGCACCGTCCAGCCAAACGTATTTTTTTGGAAGGCAGAGGGAGTCGTTGCCGCTCCCAAACCACGCTATTTGGCGATTTTGGAGTCGCCAAAAATTATCGTGACTCCAGAAATCGAGCGTCTCCCCCCCCCCCCCCGCTAATTTCCGCCCGTCGTCCCAGCGAGGTTTTTCGCGATCAATACCCCTGCACGATCCCACAGGTCTCCTTCTCCAGCGATAGGTCACCGCCAACTATTCTTCTCCGGCGATAGGCCACCACCAACTATTCTTCTCCGGCGACAGTCCTCCCTAAACACGTCGGCGAGCCTATTCCTCCATTGCAGGTAGAGATAAAAAAAAATTCCAGATTTCTATTGTCCCCGTCGTTCTCCTCTGGCAAATATGTGATTTTTTTTCGATTTCTGCTCTCCTCGTCGTTTGATGCGTATCTACTTTTCTGATGGGTTTTCTTCCCAGCAGTCTTATCAATCCAAGTTTGCCACCATTTTTTCCTGTTCTGATGGTTTTCTCCCCGTCCTTCTCAAACAAGGTTGTGAATGTGATTTTGAAGACTATAGATCACTGAAAGTTACATTGGTTTTTTGGATCAATGTCAAATAAACAGTTTACTAATGAGAAGATGCTGACTCTGATAAAACCTTAACTGAGTTATGCCTTGATTTAGTTGAGCTAGCTCAAAATTGAGTTGAAAGCATTTATGTATGAATGCATGTAGTGTTTGTATGAAGGCATTTAATTTTTTAGATGTAATTGGATGAAAAATGAGTTTTCAGGACAGAGCCTCGTGTTTCATGTTATTATTTTTTTATCTTTAAATTAAAAAAATGGATTGCACGCCATAAAGCTGTTTTGCCAAATAGCTTAAACAACTTTGTTTGAAACAACAATGTAAACGTTGTTCTACCAAATAATTTCACAGATTCTGCCACCACTTTGCAAAACAACTGATTATTCCACTTTTGCTTCCCACCACTGCTTCTCCAATCGTTACAGCTGAGCCAAACTGAGCTCTAGTCAAATTTGAATGTTATTGTACTCTATAGAAAATATATTGGACAGTGGGAGTGACGCAGGGCGAATCTATAGGGGGGCAAATCTGCGACCTAACCCTACACGCTATGCAAATATCCGACGGTTAGATCATAATTGGATAATAAATACAACATCCCACGCAGACAATTCTATATCAAGGAAAAATAAATTAATTAAGCGGACAGGTTTAGGTTTTCCTCCGCATGGAGGGCCAAAGTATGAGCGCGTGGCGAATAAATTCTTCCTGCAGTCAGAGATTAGTCCAGGAGCAAATAACTATAACAAACTGAAATATCAAACAAACATGTAATAGTCACACCATATTCATGTCTTACAACCAAATACCAATACAAATACACCACACAAATATTAGAGTTGCTGCCAATAAAAGAGGTCTGAACGTTGGAGGGCTTGGAGAAGGGTGTTGGTGATGGGGAGGCCGGGACGGGTAAGGGGGATGGCTGGTTGGTGTTGTGAGGCCTGGATCGGGGGATGGGGGCTGGATCTGTGTTGGATTACCCGGATTAGAGCAGATCCGACAGTGGGTGGCTGTTTGGAGGTGGTTCCGCATGATGGGGGAGTGAGGGCAGCAAAAGGAAAGGGTGGGGTGGCTGGATCTGGGCGGGAATGCCTAGATCTGGACTGGTTTGGGGCTGAAAACAGTCAGGCGGCTGTTGGACGGAGATAGAGAGGGTGTGGGTGGGATAGGGTTGGGCAGAGGGAGGGCGGCGGCTCACTGATGGGCGGCTGGAGGGGCGGAGGAGGCTGGGCAACCTGCTGGTAGGCGGCAGGAGGGGTGGAGGCGGCTGGATAGCCGGCTAGACAGGCAGCTGGAGGGGGTCCGGAAGGTGGCTGACGGCTCTGGAAGGCTACAGGAATGAAAAAACCATATGTAATGAACAGTAAATGATATTAGTGAACAGTCTTGTGAACAGTACCGTGGACAGTGTCGTGAACAGCGACTGTGCTTTCTGAACAGCAAAATGGACGGCTATTTTGTGGGTTGTATGGGCTGCGAATGAGGGTTTCGGAGGAGAACGGTGGTTGTACCGTAAAGGGAAAAACAGAGAGGAGGGAGGAAAATAACAAAGGATACACACTTACCCAAGGAGTCGTCACCAAGGGGGCTCCACGGAGTCGGCACCGTGGAGGAAATCATCGGAATGAAGGAAGAAAACTCTCCAAACATTCAGCAATGAGAAATGACGGCAGCCCTAAACCACCTATTTATAAGAAATAAAAATTAGGGCACCCGGAATCAACGGCTATGATTGGTTGTTGGTCTCGGGGCCAAAACTACATGAAATAAAATCTGAAAAGTACAAAGCTATATATTCAATTGATTTGTTCCACGGAGTCAGATCGTCGATCCGGGCCCGCTATATATGATAAGTCTCCAAATAAGCCCCAAATGGGCCCAAAGTTCGCTCTCGTCTCTACTCCGCATCAGGGAGTATACTCTAGCCTCAAGAAAACATGCAATATAAATCTTCTTTTAAAAGAGAAGGATGTAATATAACAAAACCGGATAGGAAAAAACTAAAGCTAAAACTTCGAAGAGATCTATATATAAATGTAAACCATTCAGTTTTGGGTAGAATACTGATATTCTAATATATTGTTGTGCGTCTTGGCACCTAATCGTCATTTAATTCATTACCGGGTAGTTTTGAAATAAGTCCAATGTTAGGGACTTACTTGAAGTCTGTGTCATCAATGTAATTCTATTTAAAGACTCCTAGGGTCATGAATGAAAACAAATAAATATTAAGTCTCGTGTTGTCCCTATGAGATTGTGGTAGCTCTCCCCTACAGAGCACTCCCCTCTTAGACAATCACGGTTTCGACTCCATGGTATCCCCTTCATCCTCATTGCAACGCCCGACAAGGTTTCTGAAACATTACACATCCTCCTTATTTATTTTTCTATAGCCACTTCTGATGGGAATCCTCCCCCTTTTTCGATTTTGAAGACACGACCTCCTTTTCAGAATTAGTGGGAGCCAGAACTCGTCGACTTTCCCATACTATAGAGTTTGAGTCTGCACTTCCCCACTAAATCATTTATTCCATTTATTTGAGTTTGATTCACCTTTGATTCCTCTATGCTTCTCGAACGGAACAATTGTCCTTTGCTTCTCTCTTCCTAACATGCGCTCCCGGTGCCTTCTTCCCGGAGTTCATCCTCTTCCTTAGCCTGCTCAAAAGGAATTGGAGCTTTCCCAGCGAGCTTCAAACTTTGTCCAGGCTAAATTTCCTCTGATTCTTTTATATGTTGGCAAACTTACCAAGTATTTGAATTGATCTATGAACTTTCTTCCCACCTTTCGTGTCATCCTCTTTCTCATGCATCTATATTAGAATGTGAGTCATGTGAGTATGGAAAGTGATGCGGAGCATAGACGAGCACTTGTGATGCGGAGCATAGACGAAAACTTGCAGTGGATGACGATTTTTGGGTCCGTTCGGGGCCAATTGGCGACTTTTCATATATGGCGTGCCCGGATCGACGTTCGGACTCCGCAGATGTGTCCGGATTCGCGTTGCGAATCGATTTGATATATTATTTCATCATTTTGCATTTTGTTTTGATGTATTTAGGTGGCCCCACCTCCGGCCAATCATAGTCGTCGATGGTGGGATGCCCTAAGTCTCTATTATTATAAATAGATAGGTAGTGGGCTGATTTAAGACATTGCAGAATTTGGAGAGTTGATTCCCGGATTCCCGCGATCATCCCACGGTGTCGACTCAGTGGAACCCTAGGTGACGATTCCTAGGTGTGTATCTCCCTCCCCAAGGTATATCCCCTAACCTTAAGCCGTTCCCCCCCCCCCTACAAAACCCCTTGCCGCCGCCCACCAGCCCCCTCCAAGTCAACCAACCTGCTGCCCAGATTTCATTCCTTGTTCGTTTCCATAGCACTGCTCATTAATGAAATTCATTGTTCAACGCTATAGTTTTCCCTCCCGGTCGACCGCCGGCCAGGTTTTCCCCCCTGTTAGCCGACCTTCCCCTCTAGCAAAAACAACTGCATCCCCTCCACAATTCCTCACAGCCACCCGCCTCCAGTTCTCCCCACTTTCCTCTCACTACCGTTGTCCTCCAGGAGGTCCTGGACAGCCAGTCGCCCTTCCTAATCCCTCCCAACAGTCGGCCAAACCCCCCCTCCGCTGTTTTACTCTCCACCGCCTCCCCTCTAGTGGAACCACCTCCAAACACCCACCATATCCAGATCTGGACTATTGCAGTCCCGATCCATCATTCCCTCCACCCGTACTTCATTCTTTAGCCCGGATCCGCCACCAAACATCGCACTCATCCAACCCTCGTCCGGATCTACCCTCGTGTGGCCGGATCTACCCATTTCCGACCCGATTCCACCATCCGTCGTCGAGGACAGCCGCCTCAGCCATTTCCACGCCACCGATTCCACCTCGGATCGTCGTACCCGCGTCTCCGGTTCTGGATTCTTCAATGTCTTGGTCAGCCCACTATTTGGTGAGATTTCATTGTATTGGTTTATCCTTTTCGGCAAGGGCATATTGGGCTAGCGTTGAGAGGACTCGCGAGCGAGACCGTCTTTGTCGCATCACTAGTTGGGTGGACATGAAGCGCACATTGTGTCAGAGGTATCTGCCTTCATCGTATCATAGTCGTTTGCTCGACCAATTATTTTCCCTTCAGCAAAGATCCATGTCTGTCGTTGAGTACAGGGATTGCTATGATGAGTTAGTTGTGAGGAGTGATATCCGAAAGGACCTAGTTATGACCACTCCCCGATGTCGGTCTAACATACGTACCAAAGTGGTTTTTCATAACTCGAAATCCCTTGAGCAGACATATCAGCTCGCCCTTCGTTATGAACAGTCGTTGAGATCAACAAGAGCTGGTCGATGGGATTCTCACATTGACCACAGCAGTACAAGCTCCTCTCACACCGAGGATTCTCAACTCGATTCTCACTTTGCCTATCATTTTTCCGTCAGACATGGCTGAAGTGATACCTGATTCAGATTGCTCTCACCCCAGTGAGGTGCTTAGCACAGTGAGTGACTTATCTCTTGTTTCTAACCCGCCTCTTGTGACCCCAACTGAGAGTGAGTCTGAGCGACCTATTGAGTATGTAGTGTTGTGTCCCTCGCCCACACCTCTCCTTCTGACATGCAACGGGTTAGTTGGCACCCCAACCATAGGCCCATTTCTTGACACCGCACTCACAGACTCATTCTTGAGTGTAGGTCTATGTCGCTCTCCCATTATCATTACCCGGAGTCACATCACGACTGAGAGCCCAGAGCCTAGTGTTGACCTCATAGTGACTATGTCACCCATTCACGGGGACACAACCTCTTACGTTGGTACTCACATGGAGGATCATGACCCTAGTGACGAGTTTTACGATGACCCCCCTGTTGATCCTCTTGATGAGCCGCCACATCCTAGTGAGGATGCGATTCAGGTGAGACGCTCGTTTATGAGCTTTGATTTATTGGCATCCCTTTCACTATAAACTATAGTCTTGCCCTAGAGAATTGATCTTGCGTTCAGCATAACGTATGTAGGGCCTTCCTTGAGTACGCTTGAGCATACTCATATTTTGAGTGCTTACCTTATGTCGCATCACACCCTCGATGAGTTTTGGGACGCACCATCTGCTGACCCACCAGACGAGCTCTTTCTTTTCGGGTACACGCACCACACTCGAGAGTCACGTGTTCTAGTCGGTGTACACAACTTTCACTTAGGCGGTTGTCTTATCCGTGATGACTTTTCGTACACACCTCTTGGTGAGCCCCCTGATGTGTTACGTTCCCCGAGAGACAATTGGCTCTTTACGAGCTCGTATTTGAGTATAGATATCTCTCACGGTCATCTGAGCACTCGTCTCACACGGGATGAGTTATTCTACACTCCACCGAAAGAGCCTCCTAATAGGTCACCTCCCTTGATAGATTTTCAGGTCATTATTAGAATTTCTCATAGAGTGCATGTTGTGTCGGGCATGTTTCATTTGTATCATTTGCATGAGTCTGTTTAGTCGTTTCTTCATCATTTGCATGTATCTGTTGAGTTGTTTGTCCGCCGTTTGCATATGTGTCATGAGTCGGTCCGACGGAGAATCCATAATGATAATAAATTTTGTAAGTCGCATGCGGATGTTCAATGGCAAGAGCAGGTACTTCATGAAGGCGAGCAGGTAATGGTGAGAATTTGCGTTGTGAGGCTCCGTGCGAGGCTTGCTAAAAGAGCGTTAGGCGAATGGATCCCTATATAATCATGAAACGGATCGAAGTAAATATCTACGATCTTGATATCCCTGCAAGTATGAGCATTCACCCGGTATTTAATGTTGAAAATCTGACGTCATACTATGAGCCTCGCGAGTATATGGGCCCAAGCAGTGAGGACTTCCAGCCGTCCACGCCTCCATTTTCATTGCCTTGCCACCTTCATAGCCCACACACGTCTAATGGCCACCACTACTGACCACGGCGGCCCGCCACCTCCCACGACACCGGTTACAGTCTGGATGTTGGAAGAGTTAAAGAGAGAGATCCTGGAGACCATCCATCTTGCATTCGCCGCGCGGGGTGGGTCCTGGACTCCGACTACACAGGAGGTCACGCTACCAGGTCTGGACGAGAACGCCCCGGGAAGAAGGCCCGGGAAGGAGGTAGCGAGTGGGGGGCAAGAGCGAGATCTCGTCGGGCGAGAGCTCTTCCCCAGTCCGACGAGTGCGGTCCCGGCTAGAGATCTAGTTGCGCAAGTGGAGCCTGCGAGATCGGCGGGTGAAGGGAGCCCAATCTGCAAGCTAGTAGTTTCAGTGTCGGTTCTGGAAGGGTTCAGGGAGCCAGAGATGACGTATTACACTGGCAAGGGCGATCCTGTCCATAACTTACAGTGGTTCGAGGACATGGTTTCCATCAGGCCGATGTCGGACGCGTTCAAGTGTCGTCTCTTCGCCATCACTCTGAAGGAAAAAAAGCAAGGGACTGGTTTCACCAGCTTCCCGTGACATCAATCTATGGGTTCGAGGACTTGCACCGAAGTTTCCAACTGTGTTTCTCAACATCTAAGAAGAGGAAGAAAAGTGTTAAGGCACTCTTCAAGATCCAGCAGGGAGCAAAGGAGTCACTGGCCAGCTACGTAGACAGGTTCCAGGAGGAGATCATGTTCATTCAAGAGGTGTCAAGATTCGCCATCTAGCTCACAGTCACTGTGGGGCTGCGGGATGGATTCTTTAAAATGAGCATGAATCGGAAGCCACCCTTGCACTTCGAAGAGCTGATGGAAAGGGCAGCGAAGGAGAGAGAGGGGGAGGCAGCGAACCCGGCGTTTGCAAAGAAGTTGGCCAAGTTTGTGATGACGACGACGGCCCTCAACTTGATGATAGTACCGTCATGGTTACGGATGATTGCACCGCTCCAACCAAAGACGCGCGTCGTCGTGACAAGAATGAGGACAAGCGCCATCGCCGCTACAATCTCCGCCCGCGGCATTTGAATAATTAGTTAATACATATAATCATGATATTATAAGTATTAATTAATTATTATGTTTTTCTTTTCTAGTTATCATTTGGACTTTTATTATTTGTCATTATTATGGGCTGCACATAGCCAAATTTTGGACTATATTTATGTTTACAAACTTTGGGCTGCATGTAGCCAAAGTTGCTTTGTTAGCCTATATATAGGCCTTGGTGGTACTATTGGAATAGAATTGGATGAAAATAATTTGAGATCTCTTCATTTTAAGAAACCTCCCCCTCTTAATTTTCCTTCCCTCCAAAGCCTCTCCCTCTCCTCCTAGGTTTCGGCCAACAAGAGCAGCCCCCTCCTTTCCCTCTCCCTCTTGGCCGCCGGCCGCCCCCTCTTCCTCCTCTCCCGCAACTTCGGCCGCCCACCACGCCATCACCGTCCTCAAGTGGAGCCGCCCCCTCACAACTAGCCCAACTCCCCCTCATAATATTCGGCCAACCCCTCCACCACCTTTTCTCTCTCCCTCTTGTGGCCGCACCTTTACAAGAAGGTTGGACGTCGAAGGCTTGGATCCGGCGTGACGCGAGAAAGACGGAAAGTTTCTCTCCATCGACGTGCTACCGGTGGAACCGTTGAAGGGCGATCAAATTTTGGCATAGATCAACGTCTCGATCTATCTCCGAGCGGGGTAACGAAACTTTCTACTATTAGTGAGATTATTTCCCTCTTGATAATTTCTTGTGGTGGAAAACGTTGACGTGCAATCTTGATAGCCTTGAAATAATCGTGGATTTCTCGACGAATTTTTGCGTAAATCTTGATCTATTTAAATTCGAGTAGGCGTGGCGGGCCTCGTTTCTTTTTGTTGGGAGAGATCTACCTTTTCTTGCGAATCGTATTTTTTTTGGGTAGATCTCTTTTGGTACAACTCCGCTCGTTCGGACGGAATATTCGTCCCTTTAGCTTGATCGGATCTCGGCCTATAACCGTTGTCCGGTCTCTAACGGATTTGCTACCCGTACGCTAGCATTGGAACGAAAATCGCAAACGTGTGGTTAGAATAAAATTTCTGTGCGAACCGCAAAATTAGTGGGACACCGAGAGAGACCCGTAACGGCTATAATATTAGTGTCGCGCGTGTAACGCTACATCAATTTGGTATCAGAGTCAGGTTGTGTCGATTTCTTAATTGGCACCATCCTAGTTAATTTTAGTACGTCAACACGCACGTGCACAAAGTTTTTCAACAAAAAAAAAATTGTTTTTTCTGTCAAATTTCAAAATAAAAATTTCAAATTTCAAATTCCATTTTTTTTTCTTCTTTCCAAAAAAATCAAATTTCAATTTTTTCCAAAACAATCAAATTTCAAATTTCAAATTTTAAATTTCAAATTTTAAATTTCAATTTTCAATTTTCAATTTTCAAATTTCAATTTTTCCAAAAAAAAAAAAAGAAAAAAAAAAATCAAAGTTTCTTTAATTTTATCCTAGTTATTAGGCAAGAAAAAAAAATTCCACCTTCATAAATTCTGTTGTCCAAAATCAGTGTTTTTGCATGCGCACTAGGCTAGGCTCGGAATATACCCCATCCACCTCCCAAATGGCAAACGAGCGGGATGTGGAGCACAGTTCCACAACGATCGCTGATCTCCGTCAGGAGTTCAACGACCAAATAACGGAGATGAGGGAAATGTTTCACCAAGTGAACTTAAACATAGCCGCTCTCCGAAATCAAGCTGTTCCCCCACGTGACGATAGGAATAATCATGGTCAAAATGATCATGTCCCACGTGCACCTTTACACAACCACCGTGAACCCTTTGAGTTTGATCTCACTAGGGCAGTTCGAGTCAAACCCCCTTCTTACGATGGGTTGGGAGAGCCCCAAGTCTTCTTAGACTGGGTCATGGAGATAGAATGTTATTTTGAGTGGTATAGTCTGACTGACGAGAATAAGGTTAGAGTTGCGAGAATGAAGCTTCTGGGTAGGGCTAAGGTATTCTGGCTGAATGAGGAGCGACGTTTAGGTGCGGTAAATGGTGGCTTACCACCAATTGGTTGGGCAGCCATGAAAGCTATGTTGACGGATCAGTACGTCCCCGCCTATCATCGGACACAGATGTTTGATGAGTTAGCAACCCTTAAGCAAGGAAATAGAACAGTCTCTGAATACATGAGTCTTCTTAAGGACATGATGGTTAGGTGTGACGTTAGGGAGATGCCAGAGATCACCCTATCGAGATTCCGTAAGGGGCTCAACCCTGACATCCAGGGTAAACTTCTGCGTTACGGTCACACTGATTTGAGCACCACGTATAACGCCGCGTTGGATATTGAAAAACACAATGCTTTCAAGTCCAAGAGTCGAACTTATCAGAAGGATAAGGGCAAGTCCATCTTAGGACAACCCCCTCCATTCACACTTAAGGATAAGGGCAAGTTCCGTACTGTCGATTCGAATTCTGTGGTCATCACCGCTAGGAATATGAGGAATCCCACGGGAGAGAGAGTTCCGGTAGGAAAGATTAGTAAGACAAACGCTACTTGTTTTGCGTGCGGTATTCAGGGTCATTACGCTAGTGAGTGTCCGACCAAACCCAAGCCCGTAGCACTGTTAGACGTTGCATCTGAGCCCACTGAGTTTGTGTATGAGGCTGAGGAAGATTCTGAGTCAGAAGGAGTGCCGAGTGATTTAGACGATGACGCCAATATGATGGTGATGAGGTGTATCCTAGCTACTCCTCGTACGGTAGATGCTTGGAATAGGACAAATATATTTTCGGTAAACTTTAAAAGTGGGGAAAAATGGTGTAAACTAATAATCGATAGTGGTAGCTGTATGAACGTAGTTTCTGAGAGTGCGGTATCACGGATGTTATTGACCACTGAGCCACACCCTCATCCTTATAAGGTTGCTTGGGTAAACAAGACATCCCTCCCGGTCTCGAAGCGTTGCTTGGTACCACTTACCATCAAAGCTTATTCTGAAAAAATCTGGTGCGATGTTATCCCTATGGATGTCTGCCACGTGTTGTTGGGTCGCCCATGGTTATTCGATCATGATGTTACCCACTTTGGGCGAGCTAACACATATGAGTTTAAATTTAATGGTAAGACCATTACATTAAAACCTACTCCGCCTAAGGATCCCTCAGTTTCCCCCACAGACACGATTGTTCTGGTCGAAAGGAAGGCGTTAAGTTTATTAGGGAAAAAGGAATTTGAGCGTACCACATTTATAGATGGTATCGTGTATGCACTAGTTTGTCTGCAAGTTAGGGAAGGTGACTCGTCACTCGATAGTTTACCACCATCGTTGCGGAAGCTCCTAGAGGAGTATAAGGATGTGTATCCGGACGAGCTACCGTCCGAGTTACCCCCCATGCGGGACATCCAGCATGCCATCGACTTCATTCCGGGGTCCTCGTTGCCTAACCTTCCTCATTACCGGTTAAACCCTGCTGCACACTTAGAGCTGCAATCCCAAATTTCTGATTTACTACAGAAGGGGTTCATCCGTCATAGCACGAGTCCGTGTGCCGTACCTGCTTTACTTGCTCCCAAGAAAGACGGCTCTTGGAGGATGTGTGTGGATAGTCGAGCGATTAATAAAATTACTATTAAGTATCGATTTCCCATTCCCCGCTTAGATGATTTATTGAACATGTTAGCTGGAGCCACGATTTTTTCGAAATTGGATCTTAGGAGTGGCTACCATCAGATCCGAATTAGGGAAGGTGACGAATGGAAGACCGCATTTAAATCTAAAGATGGGCTCTACGAGTGGTTAGTAATGCCATTTGGACTTTCCAATGCCCCGAGTACATTTTCTCGAATGATGACTCATGTTTTCCAACCGTATATGGGAAAATTCATTGTGGTATACTTTGATGATATTCTAGTTTTTAGTACATCCACGAGCGATCACGAGTCACATTTGAAGATTATCCTATCCACTTTGCGCTCGGAAAAATTATTCGTTAATCTAAAAAAATGTACTTTCCATGTACCATCGGTAGAATTCCTTGGATATATCGTTAGTTCGGAGGGTATCCACGTCGATCCAAAGAAGGTTCAAGCCATTACGGATTGGCCGGAACCCGCCAACATTCGGGATGTACGGAGTTTTCACGGCCTAGCCACTTTTTATCGCCGCTTCATTAGAGATTTTAGTAGCATTATGGCCCCCATCACAGAGTGCATGAAAAAGGGTGACTTCATTTGGACTAAATCGGCCGCTAAAGCATTTCACATAATTAAATCACGCATGTCGGAAGCTCCACTATTGCGCTTGCCGGATTTTAATAAGGTTTTTGAGTTATCTTGTGATGCGTCGGGAGTTGGTATTGGTGGTGTGTTGAGTCAATAAGGTCACCCCATTGGATATTTTAGTGAGAAGCTCGCGGGGCCGAAACTGAATTATTCTAATTATGACAGGGAATTTTATGCGGTCATTAGATGCCTCCAACATTGGCGACATTATTTACTTCCTAAGGAATTTGTTATTTTGTCCGATCATGAGGCGTTGAGGTTCATTAACTCCCAAACTAAGGTTAGTCCTAGGCACGCCAAATGGGTCTCCTATCTCCAGGAGTACACATTCATTATCAAACATCTTAAGGGGACTCTCAACCGCGTAGCCGACGCTCTTAGTCGTGTCTCCCTATTATTATCCACGCTAGAGGTTAAGGTGATTGGGTTTGATCGAATTAAGGACGAGTATGTCAATTGCCCGGATTTCAAGGAAATATACTTTTCCGCTCAAAACGACTCTCCCACGACAATCTCGTCCTATTATATTCGAGACGGTTATTTATTTAATCACGCGAAGTTATGTATTCCACGTTCCTCCCTACGACACTTTATCGTTTGGGAATTGCATAGTGGCGGGTTGGGTGGACATTTTGGTCGAGATAAGACCATCGCTCTGTTAGAGGACAAGTTCTATTGGCCGGGTCTCAAGTCGACGGTGAATAAAATCGTTAGTAGTTGTCGGGCGCGTCAACTGGCTAAGGGTAATAAAACTAACGCAGGACTTTATACCCCTCTTCCGATCCCCTCCATTCCCTGGGAAGACATTAGTATGGATTTTATTCTAGGCCTTCCCGTCACGTTTCGTCGTCATGATTCAATTCTGGTAGTGGTAGATCGTTTTTCAAAAATGGCCTATTTTATTGTGTGTAGTAAAACAAGCGATGCGTCACATGTTGCTAAATTATTTTTTAAGGAGGTAGTGGGCCATCGGGGCATTCCTAAGACCATCGTGACTGATAGGGACGTAAAATTTACTAGCTATTTTTGGAAGACCCTTTGGAAAATTATGGGCACCAAACTTTTATTTTCTTCGGCCTACCATCCCCAGACGGATGGACAAACGGAAGTGGTAAATAGAAGTTTGGGTAGTTTGCTTCGTTGTCTTGTGGGCGACCACAAGGGTACGTGGGACCTCATTCTTCCTCATGCTCAGCTAGCTTATAACAATTCGAAAAACAGGTCCACGGGTCTTTCACCAAATGAAATCGTGCACGGATATAAAGCGCCAGTGCCACTTGACTTGATTCCTTTGCCCCCATCGTACAAATCAAGTCAATTCGCACAAGAGTTTGCCTCGCATGTCCACCATTTGCATAAGCACATTAAAGACACGCTAGCCACACAATATGCGACTTATCAATCTGATGCTAACGTACATAAGAGGGTGTCTCCCTTAAAAGTTGGCGATTTGGTTATGGTGCGTCTCATCCCTGAACGGTTGCCTTCGGGCACCATAAAAAAGTTAGCGAATCGGCGAGCCGGTCCATTTCGAATCTTAAAGAGGTTAGGAGAAAACGCATTTTTATTAGAGTTACCCACTGATTGGGGAATTTCCCCTGTTTTCAATGTTTCGGATTTAACGTCTTATGTTTCGCCACCACTTGAATTGTCTTCCTGCCCGTTTGGGTCTACTGCAACTTCTACTGGGTTTGGGGGTAAGTTGGTTCCTGGATCGCTCTCTACATCGGTCTCCACTGGAGGTACGTTGGATGTTGATGCAGTAAATTTTTCTTCTTCTTTGACTAATGCCTTTCCAAGGTTTCCCAGGACCACCTTTTTGCCTGACAGGATTATTCGGGATGAAGTGCTCTCCTCGCCTCAAGGGGACATTCGCCGCTACTTGGTTCGTTGGCGTGATCGTCCAGCTTCTGATGATTCATGGCTCCCGGAGGCGGACGTGGCTCGTTTGGATGAAGACCTTCTCCGTCAGTACTTTCAGGGCCACTCATCGGAGATGAGTACTTTCGAGCGGGGGAGGATTGATGACGACGACGGCCCTCAACTTGATGATAGTACCGTCATGGTTACGGATGATTGCACCGCTCCAACCAAAGACGCGCGTCGCCGTGACAAGAATGAGGACAAGCGCCATCGCCGCTACAATCTCCGCCCGCGGCATTTGAATAATTAGTTAATACATATAATCATGATATTATAAGTATTAATTAATTATTATGTTTTCCTTTTCTAGTTATCATTTGGACTTTTATTATTTGTCATTATTATGGGCTGCACATAGCCAAATTTTGGACTATATTTATGTTTACAAACTTTGGGCTGCATGTAGCCAAAGTTGCTTTGTTAGCCTATATATAGGCCTTGGTGGTACTATTGGAATAGAATTGGATGAAAATAATTTGAGATCTCTTCATTTTAAGAAACCTCCCCCTCTTAATTTTCCTTCCCTCCAAAGCCTCTCCCTCTCCTCCTAGGTTTCGGCCAACAAGAGCAGCCCCCTCCTTTCCCTCTCCCTCTTGGCCGCCGGCCGCCCCCTCTTCCTCCTCTCCCGCAACTTCGGCCGCCCACCACGCCATCACCGTCCTCAAGTGGAGCCGCCCCCTCACAACTAGCCCAACTCCCCCTCATAATATTCGGCCAACCCCTCCACCACCTTTTCTCTCTCCCTCTTGTGGCCGCACCTTTACAAGAAGGTTGGACGTCGAAGGCTTGGATCCGGCGTGACGCGAGAAAGACGGAAAGTTTCTCTCCATCGACGTGCTACCGGTGGAACCGTTGAAGGGCGATCAAATTTTGGCATAGATCAACGTCTCGATCTATCTCCGAGCGGGGTAACGAAACTTTCTACTATTAGTGAGATTATTTCCCTCTTGATAATTTCTTGTGGTGGAAAACGTTGACGTGCAATCTTGATAGCCTTGAAATAATCGTGGATTTCTCGACGAATTTTTGCGTAAATCTTGATCTATTTAAATTCGAGTAGGCGTGGCGGGCCTCGTTTCTTTTTGTTGGGAGAGATCTACCTTTTCTTGCGAATCGTATTTTTTTTTGGGTAGATCTCTTTTGGTACAACTCCGCTCGTTCGGACGGAATATTCGTCCCTTTAGCTTGATCGGATCTCGGCCTATAACCGTTGTCCGGTCTCTAACGGATTTGCTACCCGTACGCTAGCATTGGAACGAAAATCGCAAACGTGTGGTTAGAATAAAATTTTTGTGCGAACCGCAAAATTAGTGGGACACCGAGAGAGACCCGTAACGGCTATAATATTCGTGTCGCGCGTGTAACGCTACATCAGTTTGGAGAGATCGAGGCGAAAGAGCAAGGAGGTTTCAGACAGCAAGAAGGGAGAAGAAGGGAAGAACCGAGAGGTCAAGGGTTCTAGGCACCTCATGAAGGGCACGGCCGATTCAACCCCCCGGGGTGGAGACTAGGCCTAAGGCCACTTCTACCCCTACCCCAGCAGGCTATGGAAATAAGACAAGGGGAAGGAGAGAGAGAAGGAATAGTCCAGGAGGGAGAGGAAGGGGCAGGGTGGATTTGCCCTACTGTGACTTTCATCAGGAGGAAGGTCATGCAACAATCACCTGCCCAAAGTTCTTGGAGATGAGGAGGGCGAGAGGCCCAGTGCAGCAGCAACAACAGGTGTGGATTGAGTAGGTTGTAGCAAGAGCAGGATAGATGCGAGTTGAAATGTTTGTTGAAAGCCCCGAGATGATTCCGCTGACCGGGCTCCCACTAGCCGGCAGGGCAGGTTGACCTCTCGGAGAGGCAAGTAGAAATGTTTGTTGAAAGCCCCGAGATGGTTCCGCTGACCGAGCTCCCACTAGCCGGCAGGGCAGGTTGACCTCTTGGAGAGGCAAGTTGAAATGTTTGTTGAAAGCCCCGAGATGGTTCCGCTGACCGGGCTCCCACTAGTCGGCAGGGCAGGTTGAACTTTCGGAGAGGCAAGTTAAAATGTTTGTTGAAAGCCCCGAGATGGTTCCGCTGACCGGGCTCCCACTAGCCGGCAAGGCAGGTTGACCTCTCGAAGAGTCAAGTTGAAATGTTTGTTGAAAGGCCTGAGATGGTTCCGCTGACCGGGCTCCCACTAGCCGGCAGGGCCGGCAAGACGCTAGAGTGGCAACACCCCCGATTGGATCCCGTTGACCATGCTCTCACTAGCTGAAAGGGTCGGCAGGTCTCTCGGGTGGTGGGTAGTTATGAAAAAAAGAAGGATTGAGAAAACCCTCGATCGGATCCCGCTGACCAGACTCTCACTAGCTAGCAGGACCGGCAGGTCGCTCGAGAGGTGGGAGTTACTGGAGAAAAGAGTATCAAAACAAAAGGTCGACGAGCACAGGTCGGCGCTCGCCCCAGAGTCAGGAGCAAGGGGTTGGCGAGTGCCCGTCTCGTTAGCCACTCGCGGGCCAATGGAGGAAGCAAGACTTACCTGCGGCATGAAGACAGCAAGGAAGTGGGACGGAGATCTCGGATCCCACTCGCGCATATCTAATGCGTGCACCTTGTCGATAGGGGAGATGCCGAGCCAGGGATCTCGCGAACGCAGGTGCGCAAAAAACTACAACAAATAAAATTTGCCTAAGTCCTAGCGAGGGTTCATGGCAGCGAAAACGTAGGCCGCTACTCGCAAAATGACATAAGAAGAGTTACGATATCATCATTACCGGTGCGGTGGGAGCCCATGGAACGCGAGTTAGTTGTGCGGGTGCAAATACATACCAAAAGAAAGGGTTAAACAAAGACATAAAAGAAAAGCGAGAGGTATCATAAAGGACTCGCTCATGAGCAAAAAATAGAATTATGTATAAAAAGGGGCTTCGCCCATCGAATACAAGGCGAGTACATGAGAGCCAAAAAATGTTGAAGAGGTCTCGCCTCAGATATACAACAGCAAAAGAAAAAGAGTAATATTACAAAATTCACTCTGAGTCCCGGACTTCTCGCTCTCACGAAGGGTCGGGTCGACGTCGTCCTCAGACTCCGCGAGCGGGAGAAACAGCTCCGGGACCACCTCCTTCACGGTGACTCTCGCGACCTTGCTTGTCACGAGCCCGGCCTGATGCATCACCTGAAGTGTGTGCTGCGCCACCTTGTTCGCAATTATCTTCAACATCTCATTGATCTCACGGTTGGAATACTGCTTGAACTTGCTTCTGCCAGGGGCCAGCGGGAGGACAACCTCGAGTAGATGGTTGACTTGAGCATTTAACTCCTTATTCTCCTTCTCAGGATGCTGCGGCGGCCGAGCGACTCCACTTTTGGATCGCCACCCTGGATGAGGCGGAAGATCATTTGGGCCATAGCCGTAGTGTCGGCTCTCCCTTCGGGCGAGTGTGGTTGAACATTCGCCGGGTCCCCACCCGCAATTTCCTTCTCGAGGAGTGTTCTCTGCGAGTAATCAAGATATCTCCAATCCATCTCGATCATTGGCGAAGCAATCGGCTCGGGCGAGCTCAGTAGTGAGCGGAAGATTTGGAAGGGAGGATCCACCCTCCTCCGGGTTGCGCTTGACCATCTTGGCTTTCTTCGGCTTGAAGGGTGAGCTCGGGGTCCGGCGGGCGAGCCAAGACGCGAATTCTATGGTGAAGGGCCGGTTATTTTCCCGTGTGGCATCTAGGCGGGCCTGGACTTCTTTCGAAAGCGGCATTATGTGGTTACAGTAATCTACGGCAGAGGAAAGGGAAGGAGTTAAGAAGCTCCTCACTCCTCGTTATTGGAGGTATTTATAATGCAGAAAAGAGACCCACCATAAGATTTCGTCCAGGCCAGCAAGCACTCTCCGAACACTGGGGGTTGGACTTTTCTTTTCGAGCTTGAGACAATCTCGCAAAGAGCGGGGATTGTGTACGTGCTCGCCGAGTGGACGAACCAGAGCGACCCCACAGATCCAGGCGAGGCGAGGAGGCGGGTCCGTGCTCGCCTAAAGCGGCGAGCACCTAATCAGCGGGGCGAGTCGGGAAGTAGGACCACACTCGCCCCAGGAGAAAGAATGGGAGGTAGGCAAGTGCTCAAGAACTCGCCGAAGAGGTGGGCAAGTGCCAGTTTCATCAGGCACTCGCCACTCCGGGCAGGTGCTCGTTTACAAAGGCACTCGTCATAGAAAGCGGGGCGAGCCGGAGGTTTGCGGGTACCAGCTCCATCAGGGCACTCGCCATCCAGGAATATTCTCTGTGCAATGTTGTATTTATTTGTCTGCTGATAGTCATTCCAAACAGCGGAGTGTGGTTGCTGGCAGGTCAATTTTGGGTGCATTTAGTAAAACCAAAAGGCGGGATTGCGCTATTGGTAGGCTCCGCTAGGAAAAACTATAAATAGACTTTGAAGGCAACCTTTGTGAGGGAAGAGTTTTTATCTTCTTCCTCGTCTGGTAAATTTTGGTTGGCTTCAAAGACTCTCCAAGGTGCCCAGCTTCAATATTGGTGTGGAAGGGGAAGCGCTCTAAGATCTTCCGAGTGTGAGGTGGGATCTCCGCGTTGTTGCCCAGGGCCTGTGTCTAGTTCTACACCTTCAGCCAAACGTTCTTCCTCAGGAGAAGTGCAAGTTGTACCCTTTGGGTCTAAACTCCTCGTTGGGTCGAATCCTGATTCCAACATTGATGACACTCGGATTGTTAGAGTAAAGCTTGATCGATTCACCCCTGCACTTCAACTTCAGTACGGTCGTCTCCATTCACCGGAGATGACAGCTTTTCAATCGGGGGGATTTGATTGGCGAGAACATTTTTCCAGCGACGACACTTGGGCGATCTCTGGTGGACCACTTCGAGTTTTACCTGGCATACAGCGAGAGAATTAAGATCCTTATTCATCCGGAGATGAATTCTTTCAAGCCGGGGAGATTGATGTGGATCATAGACGAGGACTTGTGATGCGGAGCATAGAAGAGAATTTGCAATAGTTGACGAGTTTTGGGCCCGTTCTGAGAAAATTGGCGACTTTTCATATATAGCGTGCCTGAATCGACGATCGGACTTCGCAGATGTGTCCGGATTCGCGTTGCAAATCGATTTGATATATTATTTCATCATTTTGCATTTTATTTTGATGTATTTAGGTGGCTCCACCTCCGGCCAATCATAGTCATCGATTGTGGGATGTCCTAAGTCTCTTATTATAAATAGATAGGCGGTGGGCTGATTTGAGACATTGCAGAATTTGGAGAGTTGATTCCCGGATTCCCGCGATCAAGCGACGGTGTCGACTCCGTGGAACCCTAGGTGACGATTCCTAGGTGTGTATCTCCCTCCCCAAAGTATCCTCTAACTCTAAGCCGCTTTCCCACCCACCCCCTCCAAAACCCCTTGTCGCTGCCTACCAGCCCCCTCCAAGTCAGCCGCAACCTGCTGCCCAGATTTCATTCCATGTTCATTGCACTGTTCATTAATGAAATTCACTGTTCATCGTTATAGTTTTCCATCCCTGTCCACCGCCGGTTAGGTTTTCTCCCCCTGTCAGCCGATCTTCCCCTCCAGCAAAAACAACTGCAGCCCTTCCACAATTCCTGACAGCCACCCGCCTCCAATTCTCCCCCCCCCCCTTCCTCTCAATATCGATGTCCTCCAGCAGGTCCTGGACAGCCAACCACCCTTCCTAATCTCTCCCAGCAGTCGGCCAAACCCCCCCTCCGCCGATTTGCTCTCCACCGCCTCCCCTCTCATGGAGCCACCTCCAAACAGCCACTATATCCAGATCTGTACTATTGCAGTCCCGATCCATCATTCCCTCCCCCATACTTCATTCTTTAGCCCGGATCCACCACCAAACAACGGACCCATCCAACCCTCGTCCGGATCTACCCTCACATGGTCGGATCTACCCATTTCCGGCCCGATTCCACCATCTGCCACCGAGGACAGCCACCTTTGTCATTTCCACATCACCGGTTCCACCTCGGATCGCCGTCCACGCGTCTCCGGCTCTGAATTCTTCAGTGTCTTGGTCAGCTCACTATTTGGTGAGATTTCGTTGTATTAGTTTATCATTTTCGGCATTTATTTAATGGGTTGGACATTTTATATTTGCTTAGAGAAACATTATCATAGAATTTTGGTCCTAGATTATTATTGTGATTTGTAGGGTTTAGTCGCCGCACGCTCTTGCTTTGGCCCTCCACGCGGAGGAAAGGCTAAGCTTGTTTCGCCCTAATTAATTATTGTGTCTTGCTGTGAATTTATCTGCGTGGAATGTTTTAATTATTATCTAACTGTGACTTAATTCGTCGGGCTTTGCATAGCATGTAGGGTTAATTTGCCGATTTTCCGCCGCCTATAGATTCGTCATGCGTCAAAAAGTGTCACCTTTTGTTGCATCCTCCCCAAATAATTACAAGAGTGAACGATTCTTAAGATATTATTCATAGATACATGGGGTTAATGTCATACTACTTCTTTAAAAGATATTAGATATCTTTTATTAATGATTTTTTGTGTTGTACTGTTAACTGAATTTTTCTTTTGCATATCGGATTGATACAAAGCCTTCACTATGATCAATGTTGAACTTCAAAATAAATTTAATACCATCATTGAAACTCTTAAGAGTGATAATGCTCCAAAGTATAAGTAACCCATATTATTTTTTTAATTATTTTTCAACTCATGATATTTTATTGAAGACTTCTTGAACTCACACTCTTGCACAAAATAGTGTAGCTAAGTAAAAGAATCATCACCTTTTTGCAGTCATCCTTCTTTGATGTTTCAAATAAAGGCTCCCAAAGTTAATTGGGCTGATGTTGTACTTACAGTCTGCCACTTAATCCATCGAGTTGTCTCCCTTCATCTTTACAATTAATAAAGGAAGCCCACATCACACCATCAAGTCAATCTCAACCATCAGATTTTATTGAATCTTTTAATCATCTCCCTCCATTTAACTACCAATCGATTCAAGAAACTCCACCCATGCAAAAAACCATCGCCTTCAACCATTTGTTCATGGCAATCCCTTGATCCTTCGTTCATATCAATCGAGCCCTCGCCTCCACCTTCACGTGGATCCCTCTCCACCTCCTTCATTTGTAACCCTATGTCCATCTCCAAGAATCTCCAACATAAGGCTCCCTCTGGATAGAACTTTTATGCCGGTCCCTTGACCCTTCCTCCCCTTCGATCACGTTGATCGAGCCCTAGCCACCTCTTTCATGGTGACTGAATCCTCGCCTCATCCTTCCACTGAACCCTACGTGCACCGCCACAGATCGCTGATGTTGGGTGTCGTCTAGAGAGAAATTTTATAGGTCAAATTTTCTTCATGGGTAAATAACTTCCGAACACAGTCATCGGTTACATGTCTCCATTGATCTATGTGAATTTGTGCAATAACTTACAAGTTTATCTAGTTCAACTTTGCATTAATCGTTGTGGATTTGCCACCATCTCAAGTTTATCCCGACCAAAATGGTCATATGAGATAATGAGATGGCATGATAGATGTGAGCTAATTCTGTCTACCTACAAATCAAGTGTATTTTTTATGAAATAATTGTCTCAAAGTTTGTCGCCTCCTTCGGTCCTTCCCACTCTTGTAAGTCCCTCTTTTTAGATGCACTAGCTACTAAATATATCTTTTTGGGATATCATGAAGTCAAAAATTTATAGGTTCTACAGTCTGAGAGGACTTAGCGCAACCACTCGCACCAAAAGCCCGTACTGTTGGAGGACGGCGCCACTAATCTTTATATCAAAGGTCCTCGGGCGGATCCACGGGGCAGCCAGTTAAGCCATTACCGCATAGCACCGCAGCACGGGGGCGATTCCGGACCGCAGCCCCAACAATCCCCCCCCCCCCCGGAAACGACCCCGGGGTTTCGAACCCGCGACCCCCTCTGATACCAATTGAGAGATCAAGTGCATACCCAACTGCACCAAAAGCCCGGACTGTTGGAGAGGGCGTTACTTAATTATATATATAAGTAGCAGAGCGCCACGGGTCAAGTGAAGGAACGCCGGACCCAACAATCCCCCCCCCCCGGCGTCCAGCACAACCCGTCGGCTCAGAGGTGGGGTTACCACATGGCCCACACGGCTCAGAGGTGGGGTTACCACATGTCCACGGTTGCCTGACCCACCGGACCCACACAGGTAGAAGGGAAAAATCAGGATTTTAATAGCGCCCCCCCGGTCTTGAACCCATAACCTCCCTCTGATACCAATTGAGAGGACTTAGCGCAACCACTCGCACCAAAAGCCCGGACTGTTGGAGGACGGCGCCACTAATCTTTATATCAAAGGTCCTCGGGCGGATCCACGGGGCAGCCAGTTAAGCCATTACCGCATAGCACCGCAGCACGGGGGCGATTCCGGACCGCAGCCCCAACAATCCCCCCCCCCCCGGAAACGACCCCGGGGTTTCGAACCCGCGACCCCCTCTGATACCAATTGAGAGATCAAGTGCATACCCAACTGCACCAAAAGCCCGGACTGTTGGAGAGGGCGCTACTTAATTATATATATAAGTAGCAGAGCGCCACGGGTCAAGTGAAGGAACGCCGGACCCAACACAGTCCTCATTTTGTCTTAGGTGATGTCATTTTTTTTATTCTACACCTTATTTTGGTGACGCCACTTTACACCTCCTCATGAGTTTGCCTATGATCACACTTTTGTGCAAACGTTGAATGTGAAATTGGAATCTACTAATGCAATGATCTATTACTACTGAGTCGACTATTCTACTTGACAATAATAACTTCTATGATGAACAATACACACAAAGACCTTTACTCATTCACACCTACTCTGGAGGGGAGACATATAAGGATGCTACAGTTATTACTCCAGATTCATCTCTACTACCATCTGATCTCACGTTGATCCCACTCTTGGGCTACATATAGTTTTTCGCAAAGGTAATCGAGCTTGTCCTCAACATCATATCACAATATATGTCTCTTATTACTCTCTATCCCCCAAGTATTAGGCTTTTTGACTGCAATGACTTATATCTCTGTTCCTAAGACAATTTAGCATGATATATCTGACATTGATTGGAAGTATACAATTGTGGAAGAAATGAATACCTAGATGCAAACATGTTGAAAATCAAACGGATTCAAACACTAAATTGATCAAAGATGAAGGGTACTTGCTTGAGAATCCAATTAGGTATACACTTAACAAATGGTTGCTTTTGTGTAAGGTACTGCCTATGCATCACTCAAAAGTTTAAGAATTTATGACAAATGTGTTAGAACATTAGTGTATCAAACTCACCTCAAAGCCCTTTTTGTTCCCCACGCCATAATATAATTAATAGGTTAATCTAATATCATGATGACAATGAAATTTAATGACACGTCTTACCACATAAATATGAAATATTATTCTTAAATATCAATTAATTGGGAGCTTCGACTTCAAACACTTTGATGATAACAATAATTTAAATATTATGTATATATTTGTCCTTTATAATGTAATAATTCATCAATTAAAAATGATGTTAGACAAAGGAAATATTTTTATCTGAAAGTGATAGATAAATCACAATATATACCTTCCACTAATAAGTTTAGCAAAAAAAAAATCATTCTCATCCTCGAGTTCATGCATTTGATGTGCTTATGGTAGTACCATAGCCAACTTAGGTTTTGCAAGATTGGCGTTTTTGCTCCATTTCCCACTTTCATCACTCTCAATATCGCTCAAACAAATGGAACCATAATCAAGTACATGTCATATATGATACTAAAAAGAGAACGTCTTACCATTGTACATGTCATCGCTGATCTAGGAGAGGACCTGGAGATTTCATTATAAGTGATGGAAAGCATGTCATACAAAAGTCTGCACGCCTATCATAGGTATTCATCTTGTGTGAATCATTAACTTAGGAGTTTTATTTATTTTTATGTACTTTTTGTATTTTATTTTAAGCGTGTTTGCACAACTGTCATGATCGGAAGATCATGACCATTCATGGAGGTTCCTAACTTTATGAAAAGGGATAGAAGGATCCATTCACAGAGATCAAAAGTTTCAGAGACAAATTTCTCCTTTTGATCACCCAATTTCGAAGACAGAATCTAGACGTGAAGCCTTAGGAACTCCCCCCTCTTCCCTTGACCGGCACATTCACAGGGAACAAAAGTTTGAGAGAAAAATTCCTCCTTTTGATCACCCAATTCCAAAACAGGAATCTATATGTGAAGCCTAGGAACACCCCCCCCCCCCCACTATTCCTCTGACCGGCCCTCCCCCTCCTCCCCTCCTCCCCTCCGTAGTCGGCCATTGTTACCATTGTAACGACCGGGCCAGTCATCACACCTTGGCAAGCAACCCTTCACCACCACCACGTCACCCCACTCATCCTTAACTATCACAACTACCCATAGCTTCCCACTAACTACCATAACTATTACTCCCTTCTCAAAAACACCCCCGCTTCCATGCACAACCAGCTTTCATCTCTATTACAAAATCGTCCACCCCATTAACAACCAATTAACGACCTACTCCACTAGCAACTCCACACCACCACTAATACCAGCCCTCCCCAAGACTGCATTCAGCTGGTTACTCATAATTGCATGTGTTAACCCACTGTCCAGAAAAATTTTCACCTCTCCACACTCATTTCCCAATCCGAGCCCTCCCCCTTGCTCCAAAACTTCACAACAAGCTGCCAGCTCATCTCCCATCCCTTGCTCACGCCCACAAACAGTCCAGGAGTCAAATTCCAAACTCTAGAAATCCTCCCAACCCCATCATTGACCACCATCCAGAACACATCGAGCCCCCATCTGCCCCTCTCCTTTCCAGGCCATAGAGAGTTCAATCCAAACCCTTTCCCCACCATCCCGAAGTCCTCTAATTGCATGAGTTAACCCACTGTCCAACAAAAATTTTGACATTACCCTGTCATTTTCCCCAAGCCAAGCCCTCCTCCTTGCTCCAAAACTTCATAACAGACTGCCAGCTCACCTCCCATCCCCTGTTCCCGCCCAAAAGCAGTCCAGGAGTCAAATTCCAGCCTATATAATTCTTCCCAACGCCGTTAGTCCTCTCCTACAGCCCACTACCCCATCCAACCACCATTCAAAACTCATCGAGCCCCCATTCCAGCTGCCCCTCTCCTTTCCAGTCCACAGAGAGTTCATCACAACCCCTCTCCCCACCATCCGAAGGATCTCAAACCCATTCTCAAGGCTGGAGATGCTTCCCAGAGTCCCCGGAGTTCTCAACACCCCCCCGTCAAGCACCCCATCAACCAAAGCAGTCCAATATAATCCCTATACTTTCTCCACAACCCAACTTCAGTCCATTAATTCATTTCTTGGCTCTCATTTATGCATCGGTGGCGACGTTCATCGAAGGGCTCCACCATCAGGCATCCCAAATTTCTCCTTCCCTAAGTCTTATACTTGTTTGGGTTGATTTGCTTTAGCATTTCATATTTCTCCACTTTAATATGCGCACTCATGTTTGCTCCAATGTTTTAAAGTTCTACTCGCATATGGTTGTTTAGTTATATTTGTATATTTCTTTTATTGTAAGCTAGTTGTTGGGTAATTGTATAATTCATATAGGCATTCTTAGAGTCGTCCTAAGCCCCGTTAGCCTTTACCGTACGACAATAGGCCTAATAGAATTTGAAATATCCTAGTTTATATATTCCTCATTATTAACTAAAAGGACTCCTCAAAAGATACAAATAATCAACACATCACTAATGTGTTAGAACGAAACTAAAAATCTACTCTTCCTTAAAGCACATCTATCAATGAGTATATATTCGTTAAAAATAACCATTAATATAATATATTCACAATTCCACATTCTTACTCCCTTCATTGTAAATATAAATTTCTAGAACATTTCGCGGATTACTAATATTAGTGGATAACTTTTTTGTATGTCAATGGAAATTTCCACTCATAGAAAGGTGAGGTTATGATTGTTGAGAGGTTTGGTTGTAAAAGAGGCAAGTTGACTAATTGAAAAAAAAAATTTATATGAAACCTTTCCTTACATGAAATACTTTCGCTTGGATCATCCACATTTCTAGCATCCAATGGTAAATTATATTCCTACTCAAGAATGGATGATTAACCTTGTGTACCATATTTATCAGATGGCCAATTAAATTTTCTACGACCACCATTAAGGATGATGCATTAGGTTGACAAATAAAGGAATATCATAATTGCAAGTTGTGGAGAGGATACTCCAAATTCAACATGAAGGGGCATACAGAACATAATATGTGAAAGACTATGCATAATGGGGTTCTTAAGTTCAACCAATTTTTACTAAACATATTTTGGCATTTGTTGATGATAGGAAAAAAGAAAGAATTTTGAAGATCTTTCCAGGACTAAATAACAACCAGTAGCAATCTAGTCAATGAAGAGCTTTAAATGTCCTTTTAGACAAACACTTGTAAAAACATATAGAATTGAATGAGTAAATAATGAAGATTCATAAAGCCAGCCACTAATACGTAAGGCTATGCTGCTTATTGTGATAATTATATCAGCACATCAATATCTAAGACATGTAGGACTTGGGAAGGTTCCCATGTTCTTTGCCCAAAGTCACTGCTACACCAAACCTCACCATAGCTCAATTGCCAATGTATTATGGTTCCCCTAACCATTCATTTCCATGTGTACATTTCATTTGCAACTTAGAGTATAACTAAGCTTTTTGTTTCAGACTTCAGAAAGAAAAGCACGACTGAAGCGTAAGTAAAATCTCTCATTTATCACCTTTTCTTTTAACATCACTGAATTCATAGGCAAAGACATGGGAAGAAGTTTAAGCTGCTGGTACAAAAAAAACTCACCGGCTTCCTGACGATAGTCTCAAGACCACCCAATCTGACAGAAGTCGAACAAGTATTGAAGGTCTGATAAGGACGGAAAGCACCGACGAGAGGAGTCCAAGCAGAGGAAGATCCAGAACCATACGAACCTCCCGCTTGCCTGCCACCAGATCCATCCTCCTTGCTTCCCACACCCGCCTCCATGATTCACCGCCGCCCAATCAAAGCATATCCAAAATTCGATCGCCTCCGGGGAAAGAGATCAACGATGAAACACAACTCTCTAATGATCGCATCAAGTACCCACTTCGTCGCAATACCCGGTCTCGGCTCCGATCAGATGAAGACGCGCAAACGCAGTCCCGCCCGACGATTTCAGTCCCATACTACAATATGCCTGATAGATGCCTATCCAGAGCTGCGCCGCTTAGAATCGCGGCAATGACGACGACCCTGCAATGCCTGAAATCGGCTATTCCAATGCAAGCAGAAACTACCGCGAGCAGGGATTGCGATCTCAATTGGAACGGGGATAAGAATTAGGGTTTCTATTCCTTCTAAACGGGGAGAGAAGAAAGAGTGCCCCAACTGACGAACCAGGACGGATTTGAGGCCGTGGTGGAACTAATCTTCCCAGGCCCTGTTTCTTCTCCGCCTCCGTTAGCTTGCTGCTTTATTTCCTCTTCCTTCGCACATTTTAGCGTATATAGCTCAGAGCTAACCACGGTTAAGGAATTCACATAATCTACACTCACTTTAGAAAGTGACCATCACTTGACCAGCCGCCATCTGGCATTTGTTTTTAGAAAAAACACGGCCCTTCTGCGCTCGTGCGGGGTCTGGATTTTGGTCAACTCGAGAGTATGCTTGTATTGCTCACTCGCCTACCCGGTGATTAACGTGGCCGAGTGCTCATTGTCAAACAATTAAAACTTTAACTGGTGATTATGACCGGATTTAATATTAGTTACATTAATATTTTTCGGATCATTAATGAAATTTAATTTATTAGGGCGATTATTAGTAAACCTCACTTTCTTAAGCGCAGGCCAATTTCAGGCCTCAAATTAGAGCCGGAGATTTCCATAACACCCTGTTCGGCCGCCCAGAATTGGAATTGGGTGATCGGATTTCATTTTCGGCGTTCGGCACGAAGGTTTTAAGGCGGAATTGGAATTAAGTCTAATTCCAAGTTTTTTATTTTACGCGTGGCCGAATTCTTAGGGTCCAGGCGAGGTTTTCTTCGGATTTCGCTGCTCATTCATTCCCGATAACCTAGCGGAAGAACTTCTCCCTCCCATCGCTGGCTCGCTGCTTCTCCACCGCTCGCATCTCGTCGATCAGTTGGAGATATGTTTCTCCAGATTCTTCATCCTCTACCTCCTCTTCCTAATCATCTATGTAATTTATCGTTAATGCCTTTTTAGGTTGTTGTCGCTTCTCATCTCATCTCCCCCTTTCCGCCGCTCCTTTTTCGTGGATTGTTTCTCTCCTTCTCGCCGGAGGTATGGCTGTGCTTCTTATTCCTTCTCTATTTCCTCTTCTTTATCTTCTTCACAAGCTGTGCAACATTGTCACCGACACCGTGTAACATCTCACTCAAAATGCCATTTTTTATCATGGTCGAAGCTCTCATCAATCCTATCAGCACCTGGAAACAAAGATCTGTATGAAAACACAAAAAACGTAGCTAGTAAGTATTACAATTCTTCAAAACACTTTGAAGTCCATCCTCCTTCCAGGGTTGCTCATGGCACGGTAGTTGAAATATGTCATCCAGTACACACTCTCCCTAATTAGTTGTTTTCGTGGAGGAATCGTTCATGCCTGCAAGAAGATGCTCCACGCCATGATTTGATGTCATAAGAATGATTGTTTCTCAAGTCCCATCTCTTTCCAGTAACTAAAATTTGATGAGCCATAACACCTCAAATCATCATTTTATCCACTTTGGTGCCTCTAACAATCATTATTTATTACAATTCTTCAATATTATGATACAAATTTAGAGAAGCTTCAGTTTTTCATGAGGTTTGTTAGTTACTTATTATTAACATCCTAATGATTTTCCCAATGAAAAGTTTAATTATAATATCTAAGCAGTACTTCATCAACTAGCAAATGTTTATGCAAAATAGCAAATGTCTGTTAGTTATTATGATAGCTTTAGGTATATTAAATCAGTCCCTTAAAATGTGTTCTTTAAATAAATTTTTTTTGGTTAAATTCTTGTTTGATCTGGCTGGTTGTAGGTCAGTTTCTCCTAATCGTAAAAGTTTTGGTTGCATCCCTACTAGTGTTTACATGTGCACTCCTATGTTTTTGCTTGTAAATGGATGAAAATGAATTAGACTCGGATTCTGAATATGAATTTGAAGTCAATATTAAAGGTGCAGTATTGACAACACTTGCTGCATCTGCAGCAGCACTACAAACCATTCCAAAAGAACCAATACACGTTGCATCTAATAGCGCGCTACGATCTATTTTATTAGATCGTATTTATAATGGACCTAACGTCAATTGTTTCAGTGTGCTACGTATGAGTCAGTTGGCTTTTGGAGAGTTGTGTGATATCCTACGTGCAACAAATTTACTTCACGAAAGTTTATATATTTCGGTAAAAGAATCCATTGCTCTTTTCTTATATATCTTGGCACACAACCGCAAATTTCGGGATGTTGGTATTACTTATATGAGGTCCACAGACACTATCAGTAGACATTTTGGTCTAGTACTTAAAGCCATTCTACACATAGGCAATGATTACATTAAGTTGTCTGAGTCTTGGCAACAATCCACTTGGAGGTGGTTTGAGAATTGCATCGGTGCCCTGGATGGAACTCATATTGAAGTCACAGTGCCAACGAAAGATAAGGGTAGATTTAGAAATCGTAAGCAGGCAATCACGACTAATGTTCTAGGGGTTTGTGATAACAACATGAATTTTTTATATGTATTGCCTGGTTGGGAAGGCTCCTCATCAGATTCTAGAGTTTTGCGAGATGCACTGGAGAGGCCAGATCGATTCAGTGTACCAACTGGTAAAGTATCAACCACAATTTATTTGCCTTCATTGTTAACAATATTATTTGTTTATGAATTCATATACGTGTAGGTAAATACTACCTTGTTGATGCTGGGTATACGAATGGCCCTGGTTTTTTAGCTCCTTATCGTTCCACACGATATCATCTTAAAGAGTGGTCGACACAGGGTAATAACCCCACAAATTATAAAGAGTTATATAATTTACGTCATGCGCGAGAAAGAAATGTAATAGAGAGGACATTTGGCTTGCTGAAGAAACGATGGGCCATACTGACACAACCGTCTTTTTTTGACATTAAAGTACAGGTATTTGTAAAATTACATTTGCAAATTGCTAATAAAAATAAGCTAATATATTAATAGGGGTGGTATTAACAAATGCAAATTTACAGGTGCAAATTATTAATGCATGTTACATTTTACACAACTTTTTAGTGGAGCGGAGATCAGAGAGTGATGTTCAATTACTCGATGAGGTGGATGCAGAGTTAATGACAGCGGATCATGAAGAAGATTTATACGAGTACCCTGAAGGGGTCAATCCAATTCAAAACACACCGGAGTGGATCAATTTTAGAGATAACTTAGCAATTTCTATGTTTAACGAGTATCAGACTCGTAGAGGACTTATGTAATTTAAGAAGACATGGCAATAACAATGTTTAATGTTAATGTACTATTTAATGTTATGTCTTATTAATGTACTGTTTAATGTTATGTACTGCTTAAGTTTAATTGTTTAATGTTCGTGGTTTAGGCTATGTTTAATTGTTTAATACTCAATGTTTAGCTTATGTTAATTGTTTAATTTTAGCATGGAGAAATCAAATGAAGCTTCTACAACTAAGAGTGAACGATCATATATACACTGGACTGTTCAAATGGATACAGCTCTATCAAATGTGTTGCTCGAACAACATAACATGGGTCACAAAACACCAAATGGATGGAAACCAACAGCCTTTACTGCGGCCATATCAGTGTTGAAAGAGAATTGCAATGTGGATGTTAACAAGGAAAAGATCACAGCTCGCTTGAAGACTTGGAACAAATATTATCACGATGTAAGTGTCATGCTAGATACAAGTGACTTTGGATGGGACTGGGAACTGCATATGGTTAAGGTTGATAGTGAGGAGGTCTGGGCAAACTACGTAAAGGTAACCAAGCTTATAGATTTGTTAAGTAAGCATTGTTCTAGTACTGTCATTTATTAATTTGTGCAAATTTGCAGGCACATCCAACAGTGAAACATTACAAAGGCAAAGTTATTATGAACTGGTCTGACTTGGGAGTATTATGTGGCAACGATAAAGCCACTGGAAGTCATGCTGCCACCATAAACGAGAATGTGATTGAGGTAGACAAGGAGTCCTTCATGGAAGAAAATGCCGCACCAGGAGATCGTGCTGTACTGAGAGGGGAAGGTAGCTCCAAAAATAAAAAGAAGAAATCGGTTGGGATTGATGCATTGGCAGAAGCAATATCCAGCGTTGCCACTAGCATGGATAAGTCAATTATTGGGAGACACACTTTAGCTGCAAATGCGTCTATGGCACAAGCCCAAGCCATATACATTGCACTTGGAAATCTACCAAGTCTGGAGAGGCATGAATTACTCACGGCTATGGATATACTCTCACGTGATACCACTAAGTATGGGGTTTTCATGACTTTGCCAGACGACCTGAAGTTGGAGTGGCTGCGCATGCAGTTTAAGTAACAGTATTTTGGTGGACTGTATGTCTGTGGCCTTAATGTTTGTGGGGTTCTTTTGTGGACTTTATATTTATCGAGTTTATGATTGTGGATTTTATGTTTATCGAGTTATGTCCACCGTTTGACTTATGTTTGTGAACTTAGGGTCTGTTTGTTTTAGCTCTGGCGGATTGAAAAGCTGCTGTCCAGATAGAGCTGTTTTAAAATAGATCTCTGGGGAGCTGTTTTGAAAAGCTGCAGTCTGTTTGGTTGTTATTTGCAGAACTGCTCTTTGAAAAGCTGCAGACTGTTTGGATGCGCAAATTTTGGCTGTTTGGAGAAACAACTCTTGGAAGCTGTTTTTTTAAAAACTAAAAATTTCAAAATAACACATAACATTAGTCTTTTATTACATAGTTCTAGAAAGTAGGATAAATATTCTTCCAACATGCAGCGACTCTTGAGAACATCCAATCCAGTAGCATCATATATTTCGCCTTCCGATCACCTGCGCGCATTGTATATTTCTTCGGCAATGATATCTCGTACTGTAGACATATGTTCTGCTCCAGCAGCATCATACATATCGCCTTCAATATCATTCTCTGCCGCAGGGTGTGCATCCTCTGAGGGAATGAAAGAAGACTCATCAGCATCACAAGCATTAAACTCAGGGTCCCAACGAGATGGATGTCTCCGAATGAAGTTATGTATGGCCATTGTTGCAAGGACAATGGAGCGTTGTTTCTTGAAGGTGTACTGCGGCATTTTGCTTAAAATGTGCCACTTTTTTTTCCACACTCCAAACGTTCGCTCGATAACTCCACGAAGAGATGAGTGTGCCTTATTGAAATGTTCGTGCCTGCCTTGAACAGGCCGACTCCCACGGACAAAGTCTGATAAGTGATACCTTGTTTCTGGATACGGCTTCAAATAACCCGTCTTTAACGGGTATCCAGCATCCACCAAATAATATTTACCTGCAATTATTTGCTCTGTTAAACCGGTAAACATTATCAAATAAGGGCTAATTGACTGAATGTAAACATATTGATTAGTATACCTTGTGGGGGATGCGGAAACTGTAATCTATCGTCCGACAAAGCACGCGCGAAGATGCGACTATCATGAGCAGTTCCCTCCCATCCAGCAAGAGCAAATGTAAAACACATGTTAAAATCACATACTGCCATTACATTTTGTGTCGTCGTGCCATGACGTCCTATGTATCGTACTTGATCTTCAACGGGTATCCTCGCATCAACATGTGTACCGTCAATGGCACCAACTCAATCCTTGAAAAATGGCATGTAACGAGAATCATACCGTATCTCAGCGGGAATATCTCTGAACTGACGGTCAATAGGCTTTATAACATCAATCGAGAGTAACAGTAGCGATCTAATCCCTTTTGAAAAATATCTACTTATTGTTTCAGTTGAGTGCTGGAACCGTTCTTTCGTTAATCTAAAAGAACCTCGCTGTGCTAAGATATACAAGGTGATCCCTAGTATTTCTCTTGAGGACGTCCGCCTTGATCCTTGAAGCTCGTGATCTACCTCCAGCTTGTGAAGTAAATCTGTGAAAATCCGTTTAGACATTCGAAATGCATCATGAATTCTGTCAGAATGTCCTTCTAGTAATTCACTGATCCATTTTGCCCCCGTTTGATTAGATGTCATGCATGGGCGTCTGTCTCGGACATGATAATTCAGCCTCTCGATCGATGACATGACCACACGACAATACTCTATATATTGTGTCCGCTCCGGTGAAAGACTAGTTGAATCACCAGAATCTTCAGATGAGTCATGATCTTCCATTACTAGTCACTGCATTTAATGAATAACAGCACGTCAAATCATCTATCATGATATACAATATCTAAAAGGTACATAGAAAACAGTAAGCAGAAACATCAAAGATATATTGTCATGTCGATATATAAAGCATCATAGAACACTAATTATAATCCATATAAATATGATAACCAAAAAGCTAATACTCATGCAGATCGTACAACAACAACAAACAAACATAAACATCATCGTGTTTTAAAAGCAAAATAGACAAGACATAAAATAGATCAAAGTAAGCTCGTGTCACTGAGCCCTCTTCTCGTATGCCTTCGTAATCCACCAAACCCTCATATCTTCTGGGATACTCATGAAGATCTCCCTAGTGGTCTTGTCCCTGATGTGCTCGAGTGCAAAGTAATATAGATCCAGGTTTGTAATGAGCTCTGGGCTGCTTGAAATCAACTCCACCACCTCTTTGATCGTGACAACTGGTGGAGGCTTCAATGCTAGTGTGGACTGCTGTAACTCTGACATCAAAGACAATGCCAGTCCTTTGTTCTTTCCAATCTTCCTTCTTTTACTCGCCGCGGAGGACGCATTTCCAGGTGTTGAACCTCCCCCTAACTCTTCTGGTCCACCTTGATTGGTCTCTATGTTATCAGCCACATCATCGTCTTCCAACTGGATCCTTCCGACATCCGGTGGCAAACTCCCAATTGAAGGAGCCCATGAGTCTTCTCCAGTTGCGACTACCTGACTGAACATAATATTCAATTTCTCCTCCAAGTCAGGTGCAATACCGCCGCATCGAAATTTCTTCACCCCTGGGAAAACCTGGTGCAATAAATATATCAATATTAATACCTGAACAAATATAAACAAATATATCAATATTACTGAAACAGAACATGTTTTCGTGCATACCTTGACCTTCTCTGTCCACCATTCTTCTGATGCAGCAATAGTCCTCTTCTCTGGATCCCAGCCTAATCCAGTCTCACCATGTTTCAACTCCTTCCATAACTTCCAATCCTTCTTCAAATGATCCCATTTATTTTTCATCTGCATTCGATCGTAGTTTTTGCATGTTCTTTCTTTAAACCCTGCAATCAAATTTTTCCATCCTTCTTTGCTAAAGTGCGTGGTTGGCCGATTCCCCAACCCAATCTCTTTTATGCAGAGATCACAAAATAACATCACTTCGCTTGACTCCCAACTTGCTACAATTCCTCCTTCCTTTGGTACTACCATTGTGCTATTAACTAATAAAATTAAAATACAAATTACTAATATATTCACAAACACACACACCCACAAACACAAACATTCACACTCACATTCACATACACATTCACATTCAAACCAACACACTCACATTCACACTCACACTCACACACATATTCACACACACACATTCACATACACACTCACACGCACAATTCACACACACATTCACATACATTCACACTCACATTCACATACACATTCACATTCAAACCAACACACTCACACACACAATTCACACACACATTCACATACAACCCAACACACATTCATTCACATACATTCACACTCACACACACATTCACATTCACACACACAATTCACACTCACACACACAATTCACACACACACACATTCACTCTCACACACATTCAAACACACATTCACTCTCACACACATTCACACACACATTCACATACACATTCACACACATTCACACACACAATTCACACTCACACACACAATTCACACACACACACACATTCACTCTCACACACATTCACTCTCACACACATTCACACACACATTCACTCTCACACACATTCACACACACATTCACATACACATTCACACACATTCACACACATTCACACTCACACACACAATTCACACACACACACACACACATTCACTCTCACACACATTCACACACACACATTCACATACACACACACACACACACACATTCAAGCACACAAATTCACATTCAACCCAACACATACACATTCACACACATTCACACTCACACACACAATTCACACACACACACATTCACTCTCACACACATTCAAACACACACATTCACATACACATTCACACACACACACACACACACACACATTCAAGCACACACATTCACATTCAACCCAACACACACATTCACACACATTCACACTCACACACACAATTCACATACAAATTAACACACATTCACATTCAACCACATTCACATACACATTCAAACACATTAACACACACACACACACACAAACATTCAAACACATTCACACACACATTCACATACACATTCACATACACACACACACACACATTCAAACACATTCACATACACATTCACATACACACACACACACAAACATTCAAACACATTCAAACCAACACATACACACACACACACATCAAAACACATTCACATACAAACACACTCACAACCACAACACAAGCACAACTACTCAAAAAATATAGCACATACACAAAAAATAAAACATATACCTGAGAAAAAGCCGGTGCTAGGGCTGGAGTTGCAGATCCGGAGGAGGAGGAGAAATCTGGAATCGGCTGCTAGGGTTGGAGTTGCAGAACACCCGATGGATGAAGGCTAGGGTTGGAGAAGAGCGTTGCGGAGGTAGGGCTGGTCGCCGGTCGCCGTTCGGGTGTGATGTCGCCGGTCGCCGTTCGGCTGGATGAAGGCTAGGGCTGGTCGTCGGTCGCCGTTCGGCGGGATGTCGCGCAGCGGGATGTCGCACTGGGGGAAGGAGACGCCGATGTCGTTCGGGATCGGGAAGTCTCGCTGCAGGTAGATTTCCGGTCGCCGGTGCAAAGCTGCGGCCGATGCGCGTCGCGGATTCGCCGTCGTCCTGCGGGATCGGGATCGGGGAGGAAAAGAAATCGCAACAGCGATTTTTTGGGGGCAGCGCTTTCAAGCGCTGAACGCAGGGGGGGAGCAGCTGTGGGAGAAGTGCTCTGGGAGCAGGTATTTTAAGGAGTGCTTTTTAATAAAAGCTGTCCCAAACAGACCCATAACAGCTCTGGCGGCTGGAAAAGCGCTTCTCCAACCGCCAGAGCTAAAACAAACAGACCCTTTGAAGAAATTAATGGCGGAGTACTGGTAGAAATCAGAAATGGGGGTGGTCAAAAACTCGGATGCAATCTTTGTTATTTCAAAATTTGTCATGCTGGCTAATTTTGCTCCAAATTAATGTTTACTATTTTGTTTAGAAATTTTTAATTTATTTTTATTTGCGCTTAACAAAATGGTATGGCCTTCTGATGCAATTTTTTCCATCATAATTGATGGGTTCCACCGTCATATATAGAAGAAAGCCCTCCCCCCGATCTCCCCCAAAGTGGGACCATGGGTTGGCCACTCCCCCCATGAACTCTCATGATGAGAAAATCATGGGGGGTGGGCCCCACTCCCTCTCCCCATGGAGGAAAACCGCCGCCGGCCCCGCCGCGGTCGGACCGGCCGCCCCGCCATGGCAAGCCGCGACCCGGCCATGCCAGGCCGACCGGCCGCCGGCGGCCTAGCCGCGGCCGGGCTGGCCGTCCTCGCCGCGGCCGGGCCGCGGCCGGCCTCGCCGCGGCCGGGCCGCGGCCGGCCTCGCCGCGGCCGGGCCGCGGCCGGCCTCGCCGCGGCCGGGCCGCGGCCGGACTCGCCGCGGCCGGGCCGCGGCCGGCCTCGCCGCGGCTTGCCGCAGCTAGGCCACGGCAGGTCGTCGCCGCCGTCCGCCCCCGCTGTCGGCCGCCCCCGCCGCCGGCCACTCAGCCGGCCACCTCCGTCGTCGTGGACGGCTTCCCCAACATCCGATCAGGTATAGGCTCTCCTCGCCGTCCGATCGGGAGGGTAACCACCCGCTACGTTAGTGGTGGGGCCCGTCATGATCCTTCCCCGGAGGCTATAAAAGGAGCTTCAGGACCTCCTCATTCTTCAACTTTTCTCTTCTCTGGATCAACTTCTTCCTCAGGTGACAGCTCTCCGGCCTCCTCCCCCGAGTCAGCCTCCAGCTGTCGTGAGCCACCAGCGGCCACCAACGGCCACCAAAGGCCACCAGCACGCCGCCAGCACGCCGCCGACAGGAAAACACCCAAGTCTCTGAGCAAACCAAAGGAGGAAGACGCCCCATGCAAGCAAGCGTGTGTCGCCTCGAGTACCAGAACACCAGGATCATCCCGCACAGTTCAACACCCAAGTTACTCCAGTGGCGCAGTTTGTTGTCCGCCGAGAATCATAGTCATACTATCTCTCCCCCCAAGTTGTAACGGGAGCGGCATGTCGCCCCGATTCTCCAACACCTTGTAATTAGCAGAAGCTAGTGGAATTTGACCGGCACAGACCCGGTCACGTGGTTTTTTACCCATTTGAGGGGTTTTTCCACGTCATCACACCTTGTGTCATCTTCTCATTCTCATTGACTGTGTGCGCGCTCGACCGCTTCGAGAGCTAGGGCGGTCCAAGAAATAACCGGTCTGATCGGGACATCGAGTTAATTCGCAACAATAATTTTTTCCAACGGAGTTGTGTAGGTGGGCATATCAGGTCGATTTCGCTCTAAATCAAAATTTGGGATGTATGTGTTTGGCTACAACTCTTAGAATTGAGTACTCGTGTTTAGATTTAGGCTTCTTTCGGCTTATTTGCTTTGATGAGTTTAATCAAAAATATCATTATTATAGAATATATTTTTGAGCATAGAATGCAAGATTTTTTTTATGTGAGGTCAAAGTTTCACAAACCGCGGTTATGACTACCGTGTTGATGACCTTATAGATAAACTGAAATGTTTGATTTGGTTCATGTTTGATTCGAAGTTCTTATCACATTTTAATTTTCCTACATGATCGTCATGCTTAACAATAAGTTTGTAGGAATAATTAAATTATATTGTATTTATCTGTTTAATATTGATGGGGATAATCCCCTTTTATGAAGAAGTCAGGCTACACATAGCGGTCCCCCCCCTCATGATCTTCACTAAATTAGTGGGATCATGGATTTGATCACGCATGCGATCGTCACACATGATCTCCTCACGCGCCGATCCCACTAAGCATGATGTCCGAACCACCAAAGACATTGTCTCGTCGGCGTCAAGCGGCCGGCGTCATCTTCGGACGTCGGCCGCCCCCTCTTGCTGCCGTCGGCCGCCGGCGCGCGCCAAAGATAGTGGCCCAACCGGCCGTCCCTCTTCGGCCGCCGGCACGCGGCCGGGCCGTCCGCCCCTCTTCGGCCGCCGGCGCACGGCCAAAGAAGCGGCCGAGCCGTTCGCCCCTCTTCGGTCGTCGGCACTCGGCCGAAGAGGCGGCCAAGGAGGCCGCCCCACTTCAGCCGATGGCGCGTGGCCGAGCCGGCCGCCCCCGACCAACCGTCGGCCACTCCCTTTTTCCGCCTCCGGCTTGGCCGCTGCCCGCTCTCCCGACCATCGGCAGCGACCTCCCTCTTCCCGACCATAACCACCCGGGGGAGCGCGTCCCCACCGTCGGATTTTTTCGGATCGTTCATCGTCGTCTGATTCGCGTGTAACCACTCACTAACTGTCAGGTTAGTGGGGAAATTTTATTATTAAATTAATTGATATACAGGTAGCGAAATAGATGATCATAATGCGCACCCTTAAACTATAGGGAAAATATTAATTTAGGTGGTTATGGTGGGCGGATAGCCGCATAACCACCATAACCACCTCGTGGAGGCTATAAAAAGAGTCACGGGCCTCCTCATTTCTCATCTTTTTCCTCCGATTCTTCTTCTTCTTCAGGCGAGAGCTCTGCCGGATTCCTCCTACGGGCAGCATTCAAGTCATCTTCAAGCCATGTTCAAGCCACCCTCGAGCCACGTTCAAGCCATCCTCGAGCCGCATCCAAGCCGTCTTCAAACCACATTCAAGCCATCTTCGAGCCATCTGACGAAGCTTATTTCATAACTTCTTGGAAGTCCCTACCAGCGCGATTCCAAGGGCTCCACTCCGGCATCCAGCGTCATCGCGACGCACAGAGATGACCATCACTGCCAAGTGTAATTTGTAGAAAATACTGAGTGTGACGGTTCATCGTCCGCCAAGTACAAAGTGTTCTCTCACCTCAAAATTGTAACGGAGAGCGGTCTGTCACCCCTGATTCAGCAAACAGATTGTAACCACAAGCAAATAGTGGAGTTTGACCGGCACATACCCAGTCACGCGGTTTTTACCCAGTTGAGGGGTTTTCCACGTTAAAATCTCGTGTGTACGATTGATCAACCCCATTGACTGTGTGCGCGCTCTACCGCTCCTAGGCTAAGACGGATGAATTTGGACTGGATTAGCAGCGCTGAGTTAGATCGCAACAGTTTGGCATCATCTTTGGGAACACGATTCCTAACATCCTCCAAAGACAGTACCTTCTACACAACGGTACTCTAGGTTAAAGAATGGCAAGAAGAAACGCTCGAACTACCAAAAGACCAATCTCTGAGGGGCGCATCATGACGGCCCCCTCCCGCATGGGCAAAATCAATCAAGAAACGGCCATCGGCAAGCTTGAGGGTGTATCCGCAAAACACGCCACGCAAATAAACACACTTCAAGCCCTGATGCTCGCTATTCGTCGAGAAGTAAAGCAGTCCCCCACAACGCCACCCAAACAAGCTAATTCATTGCCATCGGGAGAACTCTCCGCCTCAACCAAGCTTTCCCCGTACAAGGAATACGACATAGAAAAAGAGTTCTCAAGCACAAGTAGCTCCCCCACTCCGGCAACGCTAACCCAAGACACACGCGATCGCTATCTCAGTGATCCTCAACACGATGAGGACGTCAGAAACGCGATGAATCACAACACGTCAATCAGGAAGCAAGGGTCAAATGAACGGCTATCCAATTACAACTCGTCGACCCCCTGGGCAAGCCCCGCTCTAGAAGGTAACTTAGAAATCCAAAGTTTTAGCAGAACCAACAATCCATTTGCGCACCTTGGATCTTTCGAAGCCATCACGTATGCTCACGATGCCTCGAATCAACTTATGGTCCAAACGTTTCCAATAACGTTGAAAGGGCAAGCACAGACTTGGTTTCATTCTCTGCAAGAAAAGAAGATAAACAGCTACACTGAACTGGTCAACCTCTTCGCCAAAAGATTCTTGACATAAGGAAAGCCCACGCCAGGAAGCTCAAGCCCACATAGAGCTCAGAAGAGGAATCAAGAGAGAAAACCGCACTAGGAGCCTAAAAGGAACTGCAACCGACGCACAAATACATGCCGAACATATGAGTCACATCAACATCAAAAGCTCGCGACACTTAACGCCCCCCCCCCCCCCCCCCCCCAAGACAAGATCTTATAAGCAATTTGCAACCAACTGACACTGCATAAGCCCAGGCAACTCGCCCAAGGTCGAAGAAATCCATCAGAGTACTGTGGATATCACCAGGGGCCCGACCACAGCACCGACAAATGCAACCAACTGAAGGAAGAAATTCAGCGAATCGTCAGTCTGGGGGCAGTCGATCAATTCTTATCAAAGGAGGAGTAGTCTCCTGCTCAAAATATGAGAAGCATAACCATCAGCATCGGCGAGCTGTCAACCAAGTTAAATTGTGTCTTGATAGACGAAGGGATTACAGTTAACGTATTGTTTCTATCAACACTACTTCAGCTCAAACTAACTACTAGCAACCTCAAGCTTGGATCAGCATGCGCACACATCCCGGTGGGCACTCCAGTAGCGATCATAGGTACCATCATTCTGTCTGTCACTCCTAAAAAAGAGCCTGAACAAGCAACCTATGATGTGCAAATCGTTATCATTCAGGCGGATTCTAATCACACCGTGATACTTCAACAATCACTCTTGGACAATTTTCAAACCCGCTCATGCCATTTTTTTCCATAAATTATAACTTTTTACTCTCAGTTCTCATTCAACTTCCCTTTTTCGACTAACTATTGTAAAATCCACGAGCTCAGACTCGCGCAAACAACCTTTTACTTAAATATTGTATTGTATTTTTCCTTTCACAGGAGTCCGATCAGTTGCAAACTAAGCTGCGAGTGATCCTCGTGCGAACTAATCCGTGAGCGATCCTCGCGCGAACTAAGGCGCAAGCGATCCTTGTACGAACTAAGCCGCGAGCGGTCCTCATGCTTACTAAGCCACGAGCGATCCTCGTGCGAACTAAGCCGCGAGCGATCCTCCTGCGAACTAAGTTGCGAGTGTTCCTCGTGCAAACTAAGTCGTGAGCGGTTCTCGTGCATACTAAGCCGCGAGCACTCTTGGTGCGAACGAAGCCGCGAGCGATTCTCGTGCAAAATTGGTAAGACTGCGCATGCGGTTTGAATACAAAAGTTATTCATTGAACCTACCTTTCTACGCCATGACGTTGTTAGGGTCTGCCCCCCTCATGACTAAGCCGTGAGCGATCCTCGTACAAAATTGGTAACACTATGCATGCGGTTTGAATACAAAAGCTATTCACCAAACCTGTCTTTCTACGTCACGACATCATCAGGGCATGCCCCCCTCAGGACTAAGTCACGAGTGATCCTCGTGTGAACCAAACCACGAGCGATCCTCGTGTAAACTAAGCTGCGAGCGATCCTCGTGCAAACTAAGCCACGAGCAACCCTCGTACAAACTAAGCCGCGAGCCACCCTCGTGCAAACTAAGCCGCGAGCAACCCTCGTGCAAGCTCAGCCACAAGCCAGCCTCGAACAAACTAAGCCGCGATCACAACCCGCGCAAAACAACGCCGCAAGTCAAACTCATAAACATCGTTTGAGCAAAAAGGAGAAGAACAACCCCACTACAATAATGACATACCAAAGCACATAAAACGACGCACTAACAATGACAATCAAAAGCAAAAAAAATAAACATACAACAGACTCAACCAAAGAAGACACATGCATACAAGCATAAAGAAACCACGTTGTTACACATCATTCACATCCACACCAGAATCAGGACTCGGGTTCTCATCATCTGAGATATCATCAAAACTAAAGCTAGATACATCACATCATAAGCTCCTGCCAACCAGGTAAAAAGCCTTCGAGACTGCACGTCTAAGCGTCAGTTCACGAACATCCTCCATCTGAGGCTCCACCTTTTTAGTCCATATCTCTTCACGAATCTCCTCGCCAATCAAGCAACGGTCACACATGTAATCCAACGAATCCATGTATTCAGCAAGACCGACATCCTTCAACTCTAACATGCAGCTTTCAGAGGAAAGCGCCTCCACTCGAGCCTCTGATGCCCCAAGCTCCGTATCCAAACGGGAAATCTCCACTTGAGCATTCTTCAGCATCTGCGCGGTTCTCTCCACCAGAGATTTTTCCACCTCCAAAGACGCTCGAGCCTCCTCCAATTCTACCTTCAGCTCCGAATCAATCCGACGAAATTGGGAGGTATCCTGATCATGATCATCTCTCAGAGCAGCAAGTGAGCTCATCGCCATCTGAAACTTCTCCTGAAGAGCCAGATATTTGTCTTTCAAGCTCACGTAATGATCATTCCAAATGATGACAATATGAGCATGAGTCTCGATCTATAAGGGAAAAACAGAGAAAAGTCAGTACAACACAACAACAATAAAAAAAAATCAAAACAACCAAACTCACTTACTACTTCGCTCATCGCCTTCAGAGAAGTGGACACCTGTGAAGTAGAAACCTCTAAAAGAGGGCCCTAGGGGCAGAGTATCCGAGGACCTAAACATCAACCTTGACCGAAGCACTCTCAGCCCGACAACCAGAAGGAACAACCCCGCCTAAAGAAGCCATACAAGGCTCTACACCTGCATCACCGCAGACAACTGTAACAGTCTTCCTCTTTCGATCACGAACTGGAGAAGTCTCGACTGTCCACACTGAGTCGCAAGAAATCCCGCAATGTAGCAAATGCTTTTACTCCACAAATGAGCAAATGCAGAAAAGAGGATTGGCCAACTCGCGGGGCTCCGCAAATCCAAGCATCAGAGAAAACTCTCACTCTTTCCTCTTCTGACGACGGCAACGATCCGGCAGCGCATTCCACAATTCTGGCAAGCCCAAAGAATTTCTAGCGTAGCTAAACAAAGTATTCCCGTGACGACGGTTCGTCCGGGTCTCGAAATCAAGCAACCAAGTCCACGAAACTTGGAGGAGAGCATCCACGAAGCTTGGATGAGAGCGTCCACAAAGCTTGGATGAGAGTGTCCACGAAGCTTACATCAGAGCGTCCACAAAGCTTAGATGACAGCGTCCAAGCGAGCGTTCCTCTGCGGGAGCGTTTTCCAGTGCCTTTTCCTGAGCTCACAGAAGTGTCCACATGAGTGTCGGGGATTGTGCAAGCTAGAGAGGGAGCGGAGCGAATTTCAAGCGAAGAGACGATCTAAGTCTCACATTCTCTCCAGAAAACCTCAAAGATCTCCCTAGTCTCTGGAGTTGTCTGTCTTCAAATGAAGGCGTGATGGCCTTTTTGTAGTTTTCTAGAGGGGGGTGTTGGTAATTGCGTCAGGATATATCTTTAGTTGGTGAATGGCGTATCTCCGCTTCGGTCACCTAAATCACCAACTTTTGCAAAATGATGAATCTGCCCTCAGGGCGATCGGGCGGCATAGACAAGTTGACCGACGACGATTATGGTTGAAGGCGGTAGAAGGCGGCGGAGGCGACCAGAGGTGACAGTGTCCGTCGGCGCACGGGCGCTCGCGCACGCAAGGGGCGTGCACAGCTCGCAACGTGCGCGCCCAAGGGCCGCACACTGGGCGGGCGCCCGGGGTGCATGCGCTTGTGCTCGCGCACGGTGCCTGGGTCCGTGCGTTATGGGGTCACGAGCGTGTTACGTCCGAACGTGCGGGGAGCGCACACACATGCATGTTGCGTGTTCATGTTGGGGACAATTGCGCTTGCGTGTGTTTCTTCTTGTGCAGTTCTTTGGCTCCCTTAGTTTGGTTCCAGAAAACTCATGAGGAATCTCATCAAATGCCCTCAAATTTCAGCGTGTCATGACCCGCGAAGCGATGAGCGCAAAAATTTTAATTGATTACTTTATCTTGTGGTCGCGGACTAAAATTAGTTCTTTAAGCATGCATTTCATGTTATTTTTGGTTGCGGCATGAGAAGTTTTCCCGTTAGACCTGAATGTGTGTGCTAATCACCTGGCGCCACTCATGTTCGCTTCGTGAGTTGAAGGTTCCGCGGTGGACGCCTAGACGATTCTTGCGGTTGATTGCTCATGCATCGACCTTGCTTGTTATGTGGCACTGGCGACGCGTTGTAGGAATGTCCTCTTGTATAGCATTTTATGTGTTATGTTGGTGAGGGAGTGGGTTGCTCTTCGCGTTCCCCCTTGTATGAATGCATGGGTAGGACGTTGCGCATTAGCTTGAGCAGTTGCCTCTTGGCATTATCGTTGTTTGTTGATCTTGGATGTGACGCGGAGGGACACTCCGCCCCCTAGTCTTTGTGTTGTGAGAGCCCCAACGGGTCCGTTCCTACTAGCAAATGAACTTGGTGTCCATTCTTATCAGAAGTTAAGATAGAACCTTTAAAGGCATAAACCGTTGATGACATATGTGTCTCGGGATGTCGGGATGATGTGAGCTTTCACGATTGCAGAATACAGGGTGTCCTAGGGCCTAGTAGCGGGGTGGTGTTTGATGTATCTTATGCTTTATGTTCCTTGTGTGTTGCACGCTATCTCTGGCAATTATCATCGAGCATTGGTGTCGGGGACTTGTTGCTTAAGCTTGATGAGGGGGGACAATTGCTCCTTGCCATGGTGAAGTGGATGGTCTCAGAGTCCATTCCATTAGAGATGGTGAAGAACTTTTGTCCTTTCACGCCTTAGGAGGATCGAGGTCTGTCCGGGTAGAGGTGACGAAAAATCTTTGTTCGTTTGCGCCTCAGGAGGACCGGGGTTCATCCAGGTGAAGGTGGGGAAGAATCTTTGTTCGTTCGTGCCTCAGAAGAACCGGGGTCCGTCCGGGTGAAGGTGGCGAAAAACATTTTTTCGTTCGCGCCTTAGGAGTATCGGGGGTCTGTCCAGGTGGAGGTGACAAAGAACCTTTGTTCGTTCGTGCCTCAGGATGATCAGATCCGTCCGGGTGGAGGTGGCGATGAACTTTTGTTCGTTCGCGGCTCAGGAGGTCTGTGGTCCGTCCGGGTGGAGGTGTCGAAGAACATTTATTCGTTCACGCCTCAGGAGGACTGGGGTACGTCCGGGTGGAAAAAATCTATTATTTTTATAAGTGTTGCGGGTCATCCGGTCTTTCCCCGATCCGGAGAAATCGGACTGCCTTACCTCGGAATTGGTCTTTCCCTGTTTCAATCACCTGGTCATGGTAGCCGTGCGTGCTTGGGCAATGCGCTAGCATGCATGTGCCTTGAGGGAAATTTTGGGCTCCTTCAGGCGAGTGCGGTACTTCTGTATTTTAATTGAAGTGCTACCGATTTAACTTGGTAATTTCAGGGGAATCCCAACAATAAGATTATCATTAATATTTAACAAAATGTAACATTGTAAATACCATTCAATCAAATGAATCTCAAACCGGAGGTCCGGAGCTCATGCCTGAATTGGATCAAATATACAGTAACTCTTTTTTCAGAGCTGTTAACTGTAAGTACAAATCAAATATGGCTACCTGTTATAGAAAAAATATATAAGATTACTTTATTATTATTTTAAAAAAATTCCTCATATTTGAAAAAACTCAAAATTACTGACACATCCTCGACGTCATTGCCTCTTTCTCTGAGAATTCGTAGGCTTCATTTGTTTCGGCATTTCCGTCGGGCGTTTCCCGCAAACGCCGTCGGAACATCGGATAAACAAACGGTCTTGCCGGGCGTTTGCCGCGTCTCCTCCCGCAGCAAGGAGGAAAAGCCGCAGGTTTCCTCCATTTTGTTACCCGCCTCTCCCCCTCCAGTCCAAAAACTGCTTCTCCACCCACGGTCTCCGCCCGCCACCGTCGCGCCAAATAAAGCCTTAGGCTTCGTTTATTTCGACGTTTCGCCGCCTCCGTTTGGTGCAAACGCCGCCGGACGGCAGATAAACAAACGGGCAGCGACGGCATTTGCACCCGCCGGACAGAGAAAAAACAGTCAAAACTGAGCTTTTCCAACCCCCCCACCCCCTCCGGTTCGACCCCTCCGTTTGGACCCGCTGGCTCCTCCCGCCACCGCTCAATCAAACGAAGCTTTAATAGCATTCATACCTTTATCCAAGTGTTTCATGTAGTCAAAGATTTGATTGATGCCTCCCGTCTTCACGGGTCAGGAAACTCTTCATTTCACATGAAATGTATACTATTCATTTCATGGTGTAAATTAAATCATCTCAATCCAATAGCTCATATTAATTGGGCTATTAAATATCTACTTTCACATTACCAAACTGCTCGTACCTTTCCCGAGTCCGCATTTTAATGAGGGTCCTTGGATTAAGATGATTGTTGAAGTATGAGACCGAGTGGTCTGGCGGTCTAAGTCTTGCGGGTTGTAGACCGCGCGGTCTAGCGGTTACTCTCTAGCGGTTTGATATCCAGACTGTTGCTGTTTGTAGCCCGAGCGGTCTGGCGGTTTATCTCAGATGACTTGGAGACCGGGCGGTCTAGCGGTCTCCTACTGCGACTTGTTCTCTTCCTTTTAGTGTTACCGAACGGTTAACCCATTTGTCTAATCGCTCGGCCTGATCGGTCTCTTTATTTCTAGCCGCACAGCTATGTAATTATTTAGTCTCACATTATTTATTTGTACTCTCTTCTTCATTCTATAAAAGAGAGGTCATACCTTTGTAAATCTTATCTTTTTGGATAATAAAACTTTCAATTATTCAAATTTCTAGCTTGTTTTTAGTCGCATGTTCGCTACTTTAACATGGTATCAGAGGAAACGATCGATTCCACCTGATTCCTTTGGCTCTTCGGTCCGCGCGGCTTCGTTCTCTGTTCGCTCAGATACCTGTCTATCCGCGCGACTTCTTTGCCTTGTCGCTGCCCTGTTTGCGCGACTTCCTTCCCTCTTTTCTGCGACCTGTTTTCGCGGGCTCTCTGCTTTCCTTCCTCTCTCTCTTCTCGCTCGCTCGAACCCTGTGTGTTCACGCGACTTCTTCTCTGTTCGCCCTGACTCTTTCTTGTTCGCGCGATCTCCCCTTTTCTCGCGAACTTCCCAGTTCGCGCGATCTCTGCCCCTGTACTTTGGTCTGCTTCCTTTTCATGACCTTTCTTGCCGTTGGTGTGCTAACACCGTGACTATTGCAGCTTCTTTTCTTTAGCCCGTTGCGGTTTCCTTCTTTCCCGCTGCGGCTCCTCTTGTCGCGGATCCTTCTTGTTTGCGCGGCTTAATCCCTTTTCTATCCGCGCGACTTCTCTTCTACTCGCGTGGTTTCCTGTGTTTCTCTATGGACAATTCCGGTCTCTCCACCCCCGTCATCTCTACCTCCACCACTCCTGTGACTCATCCTCCTCCTCCTCCTACTCCTTCCGGAAACCTTGGCACGGTTTATAAACTAGTTGGTTCCAACTATTCGGATTGGAGCGTTTCTTTCACCTTTCTTCTTCGCTCTCAGCGCAAATGTCATCACTTCACCGATGACCCTCCTCCTCCTGACTCTACTCAATTTGATGACTGGGATGAGAGTGATGCGCTTGTCTGCACTTGGCTGGCCAACAGTCTCTCTGATGAATGCCTTCCCGTCATCTGTCATGATGAGACAGTCAAGGCTGCATGACTTCACCTCGCTGTTCTTTACTCGAAGGGGGATCAGACGTCCCGCATTTATACTCTCTATGCGGACCTATTCGCCTGCCCTTCCATGTCTCATGTTGCGGCTTATCAGTAGGTTCAGGCTCTTGGCGCCGAGATCCTCCAGAATCGCCCCTTCTCCGCGGACTTGGCCGAGCAGCACAAGCACTTCCAGGAACTCCTAGTTGTTTGTTATCTTCTGCGACTTCCCGAGTCCTTTGATATGATCCGTCAGCAGATCTTGGGCGAGGCGGAGTCTCCCACTTTGGATGCAACCGCGGCTCGCATCGCCGCTGTTACTTCGCTGCTCCAGCGTCCTCTATTGTCCTCCCCTCCTCCACAGGACTCATATGCTCGCCAAACTCAGCGGGGTGGCACTAGTGGCCGCAGTTAGTCAGGAGGGCACGGTTCGTCTAGGTTCCTTTGCTCTCACTGTGGTCGTACCGGCCATTCTGTTGACCGCTGCTGGCAGAAACATCCTCATCTTCGCCCCTCTGGTGATGCATCTTCCTCCACCTCCACCTCCTCTCGGTTGTCTGCCTCTGTGGCCACGACTTCAGGTAGTGCCCACGTCATTACCCAAGGTAAATGGCTGATTGACTCTGGTGCTACAAATCACATGACCGGTAATCTTCAATGCTTCTCTCTCCTAGAAATGCATGATCGGTTGCCCCCGGTTCTTGTTGTGGATGGTTCACCTTCCCCGGTTCATGGGACGGGCGTGGTTCAAGTCACCCCGTCGCTTCGCTTGGAGGACACCCTATATGTCCCGAAGTTTCCTTGCAATTTATTATCCGTTACTACTTTATGCAAGCAACTTCAGTGCTCCGTCTTATTCAATCCAAGTTCTTGTTCTTTTTAGGGCCTGAGAACCCAACGGACGATTGCTACTTGAACTGAGAGCGGCGGTCTCTACTTCCTCGACAACGTTTTCGATCTGTCTGCCTTCTCCTCATCTTCTACAGATCTGCTTCAATGTCATCTTCGCCTTGGATATCCTCCTCCTCGGATTCTTCGTTAGCTTCTGCCCCACTTACCTCAGACCAGTCCTCCGCTCAACTGTGATGCGTGTCAGCTTGACAAACATCACCGCTCCTCCTTCCCGCCGAAGCAAGGCCGTGGCTCTTCTCGTCCGTTTGATCTCATTCATTCTGATGTCTGCGGTCATGCTCTTACCCTCACCGTTGGTCGGGGTAGTTCTTACTTTGTAACGTTTATTAATGATTTCTCTAAATGTACCTGGGTGTATCTATTAAAAGATCGCTCTGAACTCTTTTTTGTATGCCAATCCTTTTATTATATGATTAAAACTCAGTTTGATATTTCTATTAAAGTCTTTCGCTCTGATAATGGTAAGTAATATCTTAGTCATGAGTTTTCCTCTTTTTGTATGCAACATGGTCTTGTTCATCAGACCAGTTGTGTTTATATATCCCAGCAAAATGAGATGGCAGAGCGTAAAAATCATCACCTCCTCGATGTCGCTCTCACTCTCATGACGTAGATGCAGGTGCCTCGCTCCTACTAGGGCTATGCTATTCTCCTCCTCTTCTATCTCATCAATCGCATTCCCTCTATGGTTCTCCACGATCAGACCCCCTTCTCCATTCTCTACCCGGGCAAGGAACCATTTCCTCTCCCTCTCCGTATCTTTGGGTGCATAGTTTTTGTGCACGCTCCGTCCACTACCCGTGGCAAGCTTTCCCCCCATTCCACCAAGTGTGTCTTTTTGGGTTACTCTACCACTCAAAAAGTCTATTGTTGCTTTGACCCCGTTCTGCGCAAGCAGTTTGTCTCCGCGGACGTGATCTTCTTCGAGAATGCATCCTATTTCTCTCCTGAATCCCCTCTTCCCCCAGATGTTTCTGATTTTCCACTATCTCCCTCCGTTCCTTCCACACATATCGACGTCTCCCCTCCTACCTCATCTCCTCCTCTGTCTCCTCCTCTCTACATTCTACCCCCTCCCCCTTCTCCCTCTGCTCTACAGCAGTCTCTCTCTAGTCCCGGGCCAGCCTTCTCCGCCACGGACGCTCGGGTCACTGAGGCACAAGTCGACCTGGATCTTCCCATTGCTCTTCGCAAAGGGGTGCGGGCGTGTACCCAACACCCGCTTGCGATTGTTGTTTCCTATGACCAGCTTACTCCTTCTTGCAGGTGTTTTGCTTTGGCTATATCGGCTATTACCACTCCCCGCACATACAGGGAGACTCTTGTTATTCCTCATTAGAAATCTTTCATGGATGAGGAGATTGCCACTCTTACTGAAAGGGGTACCTGGACCCTTGTTCCTCCACCAGTGGGTACTGATGTGGTTTGCTGTCGCTGGGTGTTTGTTGTGAAGTTTCAGCCAGACGGCACTCTGGATCGCTACAAGGCCCGGCTGGTGGCCAAAGGTTTTAATCAGACTTATGGGGTTGATTACTTTGATACTTTCTCTTCGGTCGCTCGCCTCAGCACCATCCGGGTTCTTCTCACTATGGCCGTCAACAAGGATTGGGCTATTTCCCAGCTTGATGTCAAGAATGCCTTTCTCTATGAGGATATTCAGGAGGACGTATACATGGAGCAACCTCCTGGGTATGTTACTTAGGTGGAGACACGAGTATGCCGGTTGAAGAAGGCCATCTATGGCCTAAAACAGAGCCCTCAGGCGTGGTTCGACAAGTTCAGTGGTATTGTGGCTGCCATCAGCTTTGCAAGGAGTTCGGCTGATCACTCCTTGTTTATTCGCAAAACCGCCTCGGGACTGGTGGTTTTGGCAGTGTATGTGGATGATATTCTTCTTACTGGCGATGACCAGGCTGGGGTGGACTTGACAAAGAAACACCTCCGTCAACACCTGGTCACGAAGGATATGGGCTCCCCGAAATACTTTTTGGGGATAAAAATCTCTCGGAAGCCCGACTCTTTGGTTCTCTCCCAACGGAAGTATGCTCTTGATCTTCTACAAGAGGCAGGATTGACTGGTGTCAAACCGGCCCGGTATCCCTTGGCTACTAGAGAAGACAAAATATGGACATATGACTCGCCTCTTCTATCCGATGTCACGAGGTACAGACGTCTGGTTGGCAAACTCATTTATCTCACGGTGACCAGACCCGACATCTCCTATGTTGTAGGCAAGGTTAGTCAGTTCATGCAAGCTCCTAGGGAATATCATCTACTGTTTGTCTTGAAGATATTAGAGTATGTCAAAGCAGCACCAGGAAAAGGGCTACTCTTTCAGAAGAATGGTCATCTGAGGGTTGAAGCCTACTCAGATTCAAGCTATGCGGATGATAAAGGCGCCCGCAAATCTACATCAGGCTTTTGCACATTTGTTGGAGAAAATCTTGTGAGCTGGAAGAGCAAGAAACAATCTGTTGTCTCCAGATCCGTGTAGAAGCCAAATATCGGAGTATGGCGTCAACCACGTGTGAGTTAAAATGGTTGCGTGCTCTCATGCTTGACTTAGGAGAGGTCTACGACTATCCTTTTCCTATGTTCTGTGACAACAATACCGCTATATACATATCCAAAAATCCGGTCTTCCATAAGAGAACGAAACATATTGAAGTCGACTATCATTTCATTCGGGAAGAGGTCTTGAAGAAACAGATTTATACTCCGTTCGTCACCTTCGACAAAGAATTGGCGGATATCTTCACCAAGCCGGTTTCTACTTCCATCTTCCACATTTGTGACAAGCTGGGCATGATTGATGTCTATGTTCCAGCTTGAGGGGGAGTGTTGAAGTATGAGACCGAGCGGTCTGGCGGTCTAAGTCTTGCGGGTTGTAGACCGCGCGGTCTAGCGGTTACTCTCCAGCGGTTTGATATCCAAACTGTTGATGTTTGTAGTTCGAGTGGTCTGGCGGTTTATCTCAGACAACTTGGAGACCGGGCGGTCTAGCGGTCTCCTACTGCGACTTGTTCTGTTCCTTCTGGTGTTGCCGAACGGTTAGCCCATTTGTCTAACTGCTCGGCCTGATCTGTCTCTTTATTTCTAACCGTACAGCTCTGTAATTATTTAGTCTCACATTGTTTATTTGTACTCTCTTCTCTCTCCTCCATTCTATAAAAGGGAGGTCATACCGTTGTAAATCTTATCTTTTGGATAATAAAACTTTCAATTATTCAAATTTCTAGCTTGTTTTTAGTCGTTTGTTCGCTACTTTCACAATGATTTAATCTTCATCATAAAATGAATAGTTTTTAATGTATATTTGGGTACATAACGGGTTTGGAGGCTTAACGAGTCTGGTTCGGATACCGGGATATCCGATACCCATATTAAACCTATGGTTTGCATATAAAACCCAAGCTGGGGGGAACAGGGAGGCAGTTCCATTTTTATCACCACCCGGAATGTTTTGAGCGACATAACAATCTCGAAGTTAAGCCTTACTCGCTCGAATCGCCGTTCCCGGATTTTCCCTTGTCTCTGTGATATTCAAGCGTCGCTGCTCAAATTTTTCGTGTTTTTCTCTCGATACCGCCATCACTCGACGAAGAGGAGGAAAGCTGCGTGCCGCTCAGATTGAGTAGAAATTATTTCTACGTCGTCACTGAACGTGATCGTGAAGGAGAAAAGGGGGGATCCTGTCGTCGCCTGCAGGAAATCTCCCGTGAGAAATTTTTCTCACCGTCGTCCGCTAATCGGTAATACAAAAAAACAACCCCTCTCCAGATTTTAGGGTTGTATGCTTCTCGTCCCGTTACAGTCAGTATTGGGAAGGAGGTAGAAAAAGCACAGGCCTACCGCTGACCTAGTTTTGTTTCCCGTCGCCCTATCTCTGCGAAGCCGCCGAGAGCCCTCCTGTCGTTGTTTCTCATGTGGAGCTCTGACGCTGTCACCGATAGGGATTTTTCTTGTCCAGTCGGTGCTCGATCAGGACCGTGAAGGAGGAAAAGGGCACTCTTGCTATCTCTTTCGTCTACTAATCGAGAAGGAGGAATTTCTCTTCCAAACTAGGTTGCGGCTGGTCTTCTACCTGCAGATTGACTGTGGTCTCCTTTCTTTAGGTTTTTTTTTCTGTCAGTTGGAATCCTGGGCTGCTATTGCTTCAAATCAAAGTAGCCAGCCTCTTGTAAGACCCCCTCCCGGAACACAAGATATGGCAGAGGGGAGTCTTATGCCCAGAACAGCCGCCTTGGGGTAGCGCCAACATACAGGTCGACTTGTATCACAAGACGTCTATCATGCCGACTAAAACCAATATCATCAATGTCAACCCAACATAAAGAATGTAAACAAAAGTCAAAATCCACACAAGTATAAAAGTCCAACTAGTACATCAATAATAAGAAACAACATCAGCTTCTATAATATCAGAGTACATAAAAGTCTGCCCCAAGGGCTACAATACGAGTCAGTCAAAACTCACATCTGTAACTGATGGCAGAGATGGTAAAGTCGTAGCAGGCCCTATCACTCTAGCCTGACTGCCCTCCTGCACAACCTGTTGTTGCTTTATCTGCGAGGTTTCTTCATAAAAAGGAAGACGTAGCAATCGTTAGTCATAAAGACTAAGTGGCTATCACATCCGCTCCCCCGATGACTCTCAGGCACCGGGCGGAGAAAGGAAGAGGGTACAATATATATATATATATATATATATATATATATATATATATATATATATATATATATATATATATATATATATATATATATATATACGAGTGACAGGCACGGGCCTCCGGCCCGATGACCACGCGCCACAGTACCCGGTCGGCGACGGCGGGCTTCGCCCGCCCCCCCCCCCCTTCGCCCGCCCCCCGCGATCTCATATTTAAATTATAAATAATATACATATATATAAATTATAAATAATATAATCTTTATATAAATAATATAATCTAAAGTGCAGCTATATATATACATATATAAATTATAAATAATATAATCTTTATCTCTCCCCTCCGCAATCTCATGCATCACTCACTCTCTCTCTCCCCGCCACTCTTTATAATTTAATATACGGTGCTCTCTTTCATATTTAATATTTTAATATACGGTGCTCTCTTTCCCCATCATTCCATCATGGAATTGTCCCACATCGCCTAAAAAGTTATTCATGCATAGTTTATATAGCGTGCGTGGTTGAGAAATGCAATATTGTATAGTGGGCGGGCTTGCGGGACGGGTGGGCTGGCTGGTTATTATCTTTATATAAATAATATAATCTAAAGTGCAGCTATATATATACATATATAAATTATAAATAATATAATCTTTATCTCTCCCCTCCGCAATCTCATGCATCACTCACTCTCTCTCTCCCCGCCACTCTTTATAATTTAATATACGGTGCTCTCTTTCATATTTAATATTTTAATATACGGTGCTCTCTTTCCCCATCATTCCATCATGGAATTGTCCCACATCGCCTAAAAAGTTATTCATGCATAGTTTATATAGCGTGCGTGGTTGAGAAATGCAATATTGTATAGTGGGCGGGCTTGCGGGACGGGTGGGCTGGCTGGTTGACTTATATGCATAACTTGCGAGGTATATTTGCAGACCGGTCGGTCGGGTGGACTGGCTTGGTTTTAATTTCCCTAATTTTTAACCTAGCTTTAGGACACCTCTAGTAGGTTTAGGAGCCCTATAAAAAAGTGGAGAGAGAGGGTGCGTTTCATCAGACGGTTGCCGAATAATGCATTCAGATCGAACGGCCAAAATCACTCCAATGAATTTAAAATTCATGAGTTTGATATTTCTATTATAGTGGTAGAGATATATATATATATATATATATATATATATATTTTTATATATATATATATAAACAGTAGTACAAGCAGGTGGTATAAGACTAATCAATATCAGAGTATCCAACATGTAAAATAAGTGAGTATATCAATCTATGCTCGCAATTCTACTATCAACAACCGTGTAAATTTGTTCTACAACAGGAAAGTAACTCAACTTATAAGAATGTACATACAGACTTACAAGCTAAGAATCGGGTTAACATGAAAGTAACTCACCATATAAGAGTGCTCATACAAACTTATATTATAAGGATCTATGCGGTGCAATGCAATGATATGAATGCAATATGATGACTCACTCATGCTCACACACACACACGCTGTTATGTCGATACAGACTTGTAGTTCCCACTTTTCGAGCAGGTAGCTAACCTCTCAGACATCATCCGTCGTGGCCAGACAGTGACAGTGAAATGGTATTTCCACTACTAGGCTGGTCTCTACACTACCTGGCCTAGGCCTCCGTACGCCTCAACGCTAAGGACACAATAACGGAGCTCCCTGCGTACTACGGCTCAGAAGAAGCCTCGGGTAGATGCGCACCGAGGTCAAAGCCCAACTGACCTATGTCATGGAACGAAAGGAGCCTATGGGAGTGTATCACCACAGGACCAAGCCTAACCGTATCCTTAGCACGGAAGGATCCCCGGGAATGGGCACCGAGGTCCAAGCCCAACCGTCCAAAGTCTATCTGTTAACTCTCGTCAGTGTGACTGGTGAGCTCGTAGACCTGTCACGCTATCCTTACCCAAGATTATGACACCGCGTGTCAACTCACACCGCATGCAATTTCACATGGCCTTGCCATCAACCATCCAGTGCTCAACAATACTTTAGGGCTCCACACCGAGTCCCTTATAATCACATCAATCTAGTGCAGTCAAATACTCACGCACTTACACCCTTTTCACATTTCTGTGCTACAAAGCACTTAAGGGTTCAACACAGGTGGCAAGCCACCTCATACGACGTACCAATCCAACACTAATACTCGTAGGGAGACACCTCTAAGCAGTGGACTATACTAATTATATCATCAAACACTTGAGACTACCATTCCACATATTTCATGGCCATGAGATTTACCTCATCTGATTCCTTCCTTAAAATCAAGCCTTCACAAACAACTATGCTTTCATCTGATAATCACAATAATATAATGATATTTCTCATTATCATCAAGCATGATAACATAGCTATAGGTTACACATTCAATTATCGGGCATCACACCCTCTTTCAAAACCTGTTCCATTCTCTAGGTCATAATCATGCACATCCTTACCGAATCTCACGAGTGCATCATTTGTACAACAAAATCTTATCAAATTGTTTGTTCACTAATTAAGACTCTATAATCATTTGTTTGTTCACTAGTTGTTTGTTCACTAATTAAGACTCTATAATCATTTGTTTATTAAACTCTTTCAAACCGTTTGTACAAATAAGTTTCACCAAACCATTTGTTTACTTAAGGACCTAACAACCGAATCCTATCAACCATTTATTTATCACGATCACAAATAAATTAAGTTCGCCAAAACCTTAACATCTTGCTGTTATAACCTTCTACCGAGTCCAGATCCGATCATACACTAACCTGTAAACAATGCGCATTTAAGTGATACTGTACATCAACTTCGACTAGACTTTCTCGAGGCTACAAGACTCGCATGAAAACTTGTAACCATCTGTTGGAAAGGTCTTTCCAAGGACTATGACTTTCATGTTTATTCAAAAACCCAGATTTGGTCGTATCATACTCGAAAATGGCTTCGAAGTTCGCTGCGCACAAAAAATAGATTTCTGCACGCATCATAAAGCAAGATAAACGACATCGGTTCATCTTCTTCCTATAGATAATTATTCAAGAATATATTCAGACTTTCCTCCTCCCTTATTCACCCTCAATAGACCATTCCTCTTCACGAAACCAAGTCCATCAACTTCACATCGAAGAGAGGAGAGGTTGAAGACTATCAATCTATAGGACAAGGTCCTAGCATGATCTTTTCCTAGGAGATCTTTGTAACACCCTCATCCGTCACATGGAATATAACAGAAGGTCCGGCCGAGGCTCCACGCCATATTCCACGGACAGTCAGTGAAGTTACATATTAATACCAACCTACTATTATAGAATCTCGAATCCTAACACAGAGCATTCTAACGGAAGATTTTAAAATAAGTTGAATGAACCCATCAATAAACATGAATGCCCATTATAGTCCACAACAGAAATGAAAGTAATATACACAAAAGTCTTGGCCTTAAGGCCTTACAACAGTTTTCTTAAAATGATAAGTGTTTTACATGTTTCCACACGTAGGCCGGTCACACATGAAAATAGTAAAAGAAAACACTTCGTTTTGGCCTTCAAGGACCAACACTGCAACAAGGGCTTTAGCCCGCTAATTGCCACTTGGCTTACCTGTTCCCTGCATGAGAACAATCCACAGATTGGTTGCAAAACAAGGCAACGGTCAGCTAAAGCTGACTAAATTATAACGACCACACCACTTACTCGGGACGGCGGTGCTCCTTCCCTGCAATATATTAGCAAAACCAAACATAACAATGAAAGTGAAATTTAAGCGCACTTCACCACAGGCGTAGACACAAATGGCCACACACCCCGTGCTCTCAGGACACATTTTCGGTGTCCTGACAAAAGTCATGGACTCACCACCGTTCACAAGACGGCAACAAACATGAGCATTAAGGTAGTCTTTATGGCACGCGCAAGGCCTAAGACCCATAACTATGGTAACGACAGGTAACACTACCCACGGATGCTCGACATAGTTACTGGGTTGGTTCGGCCCTTTCCCGTTGCTCACATTGCCGGGCGCAAAAAGCCACGATACGGATCGGCCTCCCCCTTCCCATTTCTCTAGACATTACATAACCATGTTATGTTATATAGATGGCTCTCAGGCCACCAAGCTTGGCTCTCAAAGCTCTCAGCCCCATAACGTTGGCCCCAGGTCTCCACGACACAGGCCTCAAACACTGGCCCCAGGTCTCCACGACACATGCCTCAAACAAAGCTCTCAAGGAGCTACCGCCGGCGGTAGTACTACTGCCACGCGGTACCTGACAAAAATGTGATTCTACCCAGTTTTCCGGGTGCTTCTTGGAGTTAGTCCCCAAGGTTCCCTACTGCAATCTACCGCTTAGAAACCCGAAAAACAAACATCATAGAGTCTTCTCCGGCAATACCAAGCATAATGAAAAACATCACCAATCCAGACCAACCTGTCCGGATGGGCTTCACAGACCATGCCTATGTTCGTACTTCGATTCTGAACTCTAAATGCAAAACTACGGGAATACTCCGTATCTACCTGAAGGAAGACCTCACGCTCACCGCACACTCGTGGGAGAGAATTTCCTATGCAAAAGAAAGAGGACTTCACATGTCCAAGTAGATAATTGTTACCCTTTGTGCTCTCTTCGGTGTCATGCCAAAGATCTAGATGGATGAACACGACCGCAACGATCTTGTCTCCATAGATCCAGACTCGTTTTGCGAATCGGAGCTTCGGAACTCCAACGGTGGCGAGATCTCCTTCCTCGTCTTCCTTCTTCGCTCTCCCTTCTCTATAACACTTAGAAAGAGAAGATTCAAAGGAAAACTGAGATGGAAACCTACACTCTCGGCTATATATACTCGCAAGGGCAACCTCTAGCTGTCAGATCCCTTAATAAAACCAGCGAATGGTCACAATTCTATCTAGAATTCAGTTTACGAGCGCTACCGCTGCGCGGTAAGAAGTTACCGCCGCACGGTACCCCAATCATTTAGCTTCTTAAGGACGTCACCGCTCAGAATTCGAATCGGGCGTTGACACGTGGACGCATCATAATTGCTCTGCTACCGCTCCGCAGTAAGGCTAACGCTGCGCGGTAGAATCCCGAGAACCTCATCAATTAAACCGACCCAGCTATCGCCAGCGGTAACCATATCGCCAGGTGATAGCTTCTCAAGATTTCTACCAGTTTAATTCCCCAGCTACCGCCGCGCGGTAATAACTTTCCGCCACGCGGTAAGTCCAGCCTTGAGTTGGCTCAACGCTCTCAACGTTGTCGACGCTAACCCTGGAGCTACCGCCGCGTGGTAAATAACTGTCGTCGGGTGATAACCTCCATAGAATCATTTTCTACTTTAAGAAATTTGGGGTGTTACAATCTTCATCTCTCACAAGTCAAACTCCTTTGAGTCAACATCTCTCCTAAAAATAATAACTAGAGATCTAGCAGCAAGAGAGAGGGTAAGAAGCTCCCCTCATTTCCGACCATGGATCTTGTTATCCTTCTCGACGACATATTCTCCCTCATTGGCATTGTTCTTCACGAAAAAGAAAGGTTCCTCCTCCAAAAAATCAGACTCCGGCAACTTTCTCTCTTCTGACGATTTCGGCACAGGAAACCGCTCAGCAAGAAAATGGAAGTGACGACTAGGGTTTCTCGTTCCTTCCTTTTTATAAGAAGAATTAAGGTTGTCACGTGTCACCATAACATTGGACCGCTCATTATTACTTAAAATAGGTCTTATTGAAAAGACCGGTCTAAAGGAGCCATCAACGCCTATTCCAAAAATACAGTTCAGTCCGCCTATATGAACCTGTAAACACAGTTTGTGCCGAAAATATTCTAAGTAAAAATCGTCGAGATCACTCGACGCTTCGTCGAATGGCGTCGAGTTTACTTGACACACTCGACGCTTCATCGAATGGGGTTGAGTTTAATCAACGCACTCGACGTTTCGTCGAATGACGTCGAGACCACTTAACACCTAGAGAATCCAGAATCAATGAAAGTTAAAATCGTCGAGTATACCTATACACACTCGACGAATCGTCGAATGGCGTCGAGTTTACTCAACGCACTCGATGCTTTGTCGAATGACGTCGAGTTCACTCAATGTACTCGACGCTTCGTCGAATGGAGTCGAGACCACTCAACGCCTATAGAATTCAGAATCATTCTCTAAGTTAAACTTCCATTCGTCGAGTATTACTTGACGATTCGTCGAATGACGTTGAGACCACTCAACGCACTCGACGCTTCTAGAATCCAGAATTATTCTAAGTCCATTTTCCTTGTGCGTTGAGTATCATTCAACGCCTCGTCGAGTGGCGTTGAGACTACTCAATGCACTCGATGCCTACTGCAACCAAGATAATTCTAAGTGAAATTTGCCCTATTAGTCGAGTATCACTCGACGCCTGTTACTAGTGCACCCCGAGCCTGAGTCAACTTTCCTGATTCAAAACACGTGCGAGGGTCTAGCACGAATCGGGACGTTACACCTCTTGTTGCAGGAATTTCCAAAGAAGCAGAGTTTTCTTGGACAACCTATAATTGATCTTGGATCTTCTAATACTTTGTCCGTTTATTGCACTATCGTGGTCTGCTTTACTGGAGATCAACGAGTCTCATAATGATGAAAGGAAACAACGTCTCATCTCCGGTCTCAATAATTAAATTGGAAAATTCACGACGACAGAGTTAAACGATTGGAAGTTGAACACATATTTCGGGATGAATTACCTGAACGTGTTCTACACCATTTAGTTTGATCGTGCTGACGTTATGGTTACTGACGATGGAGCACATTGGTTGCTGATGAGGACTTTTACTGAGACTATTTGCTGAACTGCTTATCCTCCAGCTTGGTAAAGACTTACATCAAGATGAAGACTGCTAAGGAGATCTGGGAGGAGCTGGAGGAGCACTTCAAGCAAGAGGACCAGTCCAAAGCTTACATGGCGGACAAGTTCCATTCCCTCACGTTCGACAATGAGAAAGTGATTCTCCCTCATATATCGGAATTTGAAAATTTTGTAGATTCTTTGCATATCTCTCTACCTGATAGCTTTGTTGCTGACACAATAATTTATAAATTGTCTTTCACGTGGTATAAATTTTAAACAGGAATGTATCGCAAGAAGATGCAGGTTGGTTTGAATGACCTCAAACATTTTATACGTATTGAGGATGAGAATATGACTAGACATGAATTAGAAGCTGTTAACAAACAGAAAGTTGCTGCTAACATGATTTCTAGCTCTAAATGCGTGTCTAATCTTAAAAAAACCAAACCTTCTCAGAGTAGCTCACGGGTTACAGGCTCTAATAAAAAGATCAAAAAGTTTAAGGGCAAATGTTTTAACAGCAACAAGTTGGGACACAATGCATCTGATTGCAGGCTTCCTAAGAAGAGAAGGACCAGGGCAACACAAGACGACAACTTGATCAGTATGGTTAGTCTTGCTGAGCCATCCAACTTTGTCGCTATGCTTGGAAATGTGAAGGCCAGCACTGACTGGTACCTGAATGGAGGACCAACTGCTGTGTGTCTAATTCACGGGATGGTTGGCGAGGATGGAGGACCAGCTGTGTCGAGGGGACGACGTGATGGCAGTGCAGAGAGAACACTACCGGCGAGCACGCGAGATGGGCTGGGCCGGGCGACATTCACCTCTTCCTGAACAGTGGTCTCCTAAAACTTAGGTTTCTTCTCGTCTTTTATCTTTCCTCACCTTTGGAGATATTTGTAATGAACTATTCTGTAATATTCTTTTAATGTGATGACGAGTTTGCATCTCGCGTTTGAGCTTGCGATTTATTTTTCTGTGTTGATACTCGTCTTTACTCTGCGATTTCTTAGGCTGTCTATGCAAGTTTCTGCGAGTCAGCGATCTTCTGACTGGTTTTTTGTGAGATATGATTTAGCGAATTCCCATGATTCGTTGAGTCAGCCCTCCACTTAGGTTGTTACTCACGCGAAGTTTCCATATCCCCCCTGGGCCTTCGCCTATAAATAGAAGAGGTATGTGAGTCATTGGTACGCTGTTGCTATTTTTAAGTACCTCTCATGAGTATTTCGATCTTGTCTCTTTCTCTCCAATCTTTCCCATGTTTCCCTTCCCATTGACTTTACTCGCACTTTCTTTCTCGCTTTTCTACTGCTCGTTACTTGCCTAAGAAGATGGTTAGCGATGATGCCTATGCTCGCCAACAGGCCCATGCGATTAACTTCACCAAGGCTGTTTTCAAGAAATTTGCTGCTACCGAGCAGTACTTGGAGGATTTCTGCAAAAGACACCTGTCTGAAGGATACTTGGCTAGGCTTCCCGCCTGATTCGAGTGACTATACACCTTTCTCGAGGGTGAGATGGTCCTTCCCCTCTGCCACTATAAAGTCGGCCTTCGACTTCCCTTATGGTCAGAGTACTACCAAATCTTGCGGTACTTTGGGATCGTCCCCGCCCAGATCAATCTGAACGGGGTGGCGATGATCATGGAAATTTTCTGCTTCCTGTGGTAAGAGAACATTGTCTTCGATCTTTCCGTCTTCATGAAGATCTTCGCCTTTGTCGCGACCGCAAAGGGCATCATCTTCTTCAACATCCATGTCTGAACCTTAGTCGATACGACAAAAAAAGTCCACCGATGGGGCGAGTACCTGGTTGTTGTCGTCGGTGACTTTGAAGGGGTACCGCGCAGGCCGCACCAGCCTACAGAGGTTGTCTTCCTGCCGCCCATTCCGGAGGGGCCGCGCGAGAATCTGTTCAAGCCTTCCGCAGTCGTTGGTTCGACGTCATCCACTGGCATCTGAACGTCAACTGTCTTGACAAGGTCTTCTCGGTCGAAGGTACATACCTTGGCAAGATCTATGATATACTCACTGACTTTATCGCTGATTCGAATCTACCTCCTGCTGTGGCTAACTCTTTTTTTGCTTCTTCAGCTACTCGCATCCTTTCGCGAGAACCACTCCCCCTAGCGAAGGAAGCTGCGTCGTCGCGTCAAGGCTCGGTGAACCCATCGATCGATGCTGAGGAGATATCGCCTCCCGCTGATAGTAAGGGTCAGGCACGAGCTGACGACAAGGAAGGTTGCTCGCAGAGGAAGTCAGGCAAGGGAAAAGAGAAATTCAAGTCCCCCGATCACGCGAAGTAGCATGCGAGGATCTCCCACGAACTCCTCGATAGAGGGGGGAGCTGTCGGTGGATGTCGGGGCACCGTACTTCCATACTAACTTCAATCTCGCGCGCAGCGGTAAGGACGCCTTCGGATGCCCGTTGGTGTCTTGGGCGGAGAGCGAGCATAAGGTGAATCTGAGCACCAACTTGCCTGCCTGGTCGGAAGACTGAGAGGATAAGGGGGAGGCTTACGATGTCGCCTTCGCACTCTATGGGCGAGCTGATGCCGAGTCACTGCCAGATCTCAGCGCGGAGATGCTCGACCATTAGACGGTTTGCGCGCTCCTGCGAGCTACAAAGTTGCCCCATCACACGGCGAGGAGGTTGCTCGAGTCGCAGGAGCAACTAAAGATTGTCTCGAAGAAGGCGATTGATTTGGGAATGCAGTCCGTCCGGTGGAAGAACTATGAGGTGCCTTTTGCTTTCTTGCTCGACTTCTCCGTAGTCGTCACTTCTCTTGATTGATTTTTTGACAGTTTATTTATACTCGCAGGCTGCCAAGATAGAGACGTTGACCCATATTTTTGTAAAAATCCTCGTGCAATAAGACGGGCTTTGTATTTAAGAGTGTTACTTTTCTAATCGTATTTTACTTTGTAGATCCATTTGAGCCCAACAATTGTTCTATGTCCAGGTGGATCAACTAATGTCAAGATTTGATTTTTGTTTATTGCATTTATTTCCTCATTTAAGGCTTCTCTCCATCTTGTATCAGTGATAAATTCATGGAAAGAAGTGGGAAGGGAAACTATTAATGCTGATTCTATATCCCTGTAAATATCCTGTAGCAACCACAATTTAATGGGCTGTGATTAATCTGGATCAGCATCTTCATCCACAGTAGCAGGTGTGATGTCACAAGCCTGAATGTTATCACTTACCTGGACGGAATTTGGACAAATGTTCTTGTTGGGTATTGCATCCACAATAGATCTGATTTGAAGAAGCCCCTGAACAAGCTAAGTTGAATTGACAATGTATTTGACAATTCTATCAAGTTGTGCTTGCAGTTATTCCATACTAAGTACACACTAATGTCAGGGTGCAGTGGGTCAATATACACGGGTCTGCGCAACGTAATCTCTCGTTGTGTAGATCAGTGTGTTGATTCACGTGTGCTCTCTCTATTTAAGTGTACTTACTTTCAAGTACAGGGTCAAGGTAGATCAAGAGCAGAAGAAGGAGCTAGGATGGGTCAAAAACCAAGTTATCAAAAGAAGGAAGAAGAAAAATTCTTCCAAGTCAAAATCGACGGAAATCGCTAGTGATTCCCGCCGACTTCGACGGGAGTGATTAGTGATTCCCGCCGACTTCGACGGGAATCAATAACGACTCCCGACGACTTATTCTGACTGACAGATTTCAAACAGAAATTCTGCCAAGGCAGAATCGACGGGAGTCGTGAGCGATTCCCGCCGACATTGACGGGAATCACCAACGACTCTCGCCGATTTTGCCTTAGGCAAATTTTCTCCGTTCGCTGGACCGAACCAAGCCTCTGTGCGATGTTTCGGCCGGGGCTAGGGCTTCTCCTCGTGGGCCCCACAACGGTCATTAGGGTTGGCTCCTGGTATAAATATACGTTTATTTTGAAACTCCAAAGAGATACATTCACGGAAATACGAAACAAGTAGACGGTGACCTAGCCGATCGCGAAATCGCAGAACGCTTGTCGCCGCTCGCAAGATCGTCGCCGCAGCTGATCTCAGATCTTCTCTGATCGTCCGATGACAGAACCAAGGCAAGCAGCCGGTCTCACGTATCTCTCTCGAGATCTCTTGTCTTCCGATTCGTTTAACGAGACTTGTTCTCCCTTCCGAATCGGTTGAGACGTTTGATCCGACTAAGATTGTTTGAAGACCTAGCTTGCTTTGTCAAGAAGTTTGGATCTACAAAGCATCGCCACCGCACTCACTTGCCGCCGCCGATTTTGAGAAGACCCATTCCAAGTGAGAAATCCGGTTGTGGACTCTTCGTACTTTTCATGCAAGCTTCAACGAACGAAGAAGGACATCGGAATCTCCATAGCATTGTTTGTATTTTTATTTACATTCAATTTTGTTATAAAGGAATTTTCCTTCCTAGTTGTAAGGGTTGGGTGCAACCTATTGTGGTGGAGTTGTGACTCCGTTGTTGGAAGGGTTCCTTCCATGGTAAGGGGAGCGTTGCTCCTAGTGTGAGGATTGGATTTCAATCCGTTTGAAGAAGTGACCGAGTCGTCCCTTGGTGGGAGATAGGTCGAAGGGGGAAAGTGGATGTATCCAAATCGGGGAACCACTATAATTCTTTGTGTGTTTTCTGTGTTCTGTTTGCTTACTTGTGCAGGTTAGTTTAATTCCACAAAAGACTGCACGACACCTATTCCCCTCCCATAGGTGGATTAGGTTGACACGAGATACTTTCAAGTGGTATCAGAGGGAGGTTACTCATCAATAAGGTTAACACCTTGAGTAAGATCATGTGTCTAGTGTCAAGAAGAAAGAAGATCTCAGGAATGGACGGACTCAAGTATTCAGGAAAGATTCCAGTATGCACCAAGTTCAATTTTCCCATCTAGAAGGAAAGGATCAGGTTCTACATGAAAGCAGTCGATCCCCGACTCTTCATGATAGTGGAGGAGGGCCCTTATATCCCCACTAAGGCCTCCACCATTGATCCAACCAAGATGGTGCCCAAGAAGCTCTCCGAAATGGATAAGGATGAGATGGTGCTTGTCGGACTAGACAAGAAAGCTCAAAACATTTTAGTAATCACCGTCGATGATTCAATGATGCAGAATTTCAGCAAATGCAGGACTGCCAAGGACATCTGGCACTGCCTGATCATTCTGATGGAAGGCACAGATGAAGTAAGGGATGATCGAAAATCCCTTCTGAACCAGAAGTATGAGGCCTTCAGGCAAGATTCCAAAGAAGAAATCGGAGTGATATTTGAGAACTTTCTGAAGATCGTCAATGCCCTGAAGGGTTATGGCAGAGTGTTCACCGATGGTGAACTAAATGACAAATTCCTTAGATCCCTTACTAAGGAATGAGACACCAAGATCTGCGCCATCAGAGAGTTTGGCAAGCTGGCAGAAACTGGTCCCCAGATCCTGTTTGGGAAGCTAATGTCCTACGAGCTTCAGCTGAACACCAGAAAAGCTGAAGAGGAGGCCGATAAGGCTGCTGCCAAAGAAAAGACTGTGGCCCTGAAAGCTTATTGATCACGGAAAGGCAAGAGTGCAGCCTCGTCCCGCTCTCGGAGAAAGGCTGAGGAAGAAGACTTTGAGCCATGCTCATCCGGCTCAGAGCTATCTGAGGAAGAATTCTCCTTCATCACTCGAGAGTTCAAGAAGTTCCTCAAGTTAAGGAATCAGAGAAAAAAGGATGGCTCCTCCTCCAGACATAAGAAGAAGAATTACTCTTCTGACAGGTATGAGTAAATAGAACAAACATCGTTCTACTGACATTATCTGCTTTGGATGCAATAAGCCAGGCCACGTCATTGCTGACTGCCACCAAAGCAAGAGAGATAAGGGGAAAGGAGAGGAGCACAAGTCCTCTAGAGATAAGAAGAAGGAGAGGAGCTATATTGCTAAAAATCCAAAGACACTGAGTGAATCTGACTCTTCAGACTCCAGTGATGATGAGGAAGCCTACTTCGGGCTAATGGGTCGCTCCGACTCAGATGGAGACTATCCCCCATTTACTGGGAAGGTAAAAGATCGCACCCCCCTCTCTGACTCTGACTCTGAGTCTGAGTCTCCTGAGGATGATCACGAGGACAGTCCATCTGCCCGTGAAGCTGAACTCCTCGAAAAGTATGAGCTTCTGCTCAATACTTTCGAAGAGTGCCGAAAGAGGTTAAGCGCTCGGAAAAAGGAAGTCAAATTCCTTAAGGCTGAGGGTGTGTCCCTAAGAGAAGAGATCACTAGCTTGATTTCTCTCTGATAGGAACACCTGGACCTGACTTCTGAGCACTCAGATTCTCTAAGGCTCCTTGACAAAAAATAGGAAGAAATCAACAAGTTGGAAGAACAGCTTGCGGCCGAGAGGAAGATTGTAAAAAGCTTCTCTATGCCCAAGACCGTTCTTCCTCTGGTTGATGAATTCTCTGCTCAGGCTAAGGGGGCTGGCTTAGGGCATGTGGCTGAGCCTGGTAAATCATCCAGGAGAAACAAAAATCAGAGGAAAAACAAGGCTACTAAGAAGGCCTCTGCTGCAGAAAAGGGAAAGGCCTCACTCGGTCCTATTTCATTCTGAAAGCCTAGCTTTCCATGCAATGATCATGACTTTGAGTCAACCTATGGCCACCTCTTCCGGCCCTCGGTTGAAAAGCCCAAGAGCCGGTATGATAGTTGGACCTTCCCCCGCAACTACGGTGAGAGTGTCTTCAAGACACCTTATGAGGAAATCCAAGTGGAGAATTATGACCACTTATCTAGCGGCCATAATAGGAAGCAGGAACCAAAGGCCAAGCCTGTTATATAGAAGGAACAGGAAGTGAAGAAATCGTGTGACTGCTGTCATCATGATGCCTCCACCTCCAGATCCAAGGCCCCGGCTGGACCCACCGTTCCAAGGGTGAAGCAGGAGCCTAGGAAACGGTACAACAGGGTTGACTGTTGGTGCTGTGGCAAAGTTAGTCACTTTGCCGTGGATTGCTGGTTTAATCCAAGATACAATGAGACTCCTTATGTTAGAAATGCGAGGCCGACCACTCGTAGGGTTAATCAACCGAGGGGGAGTGTGCTAACAAGGAATCTAGGACCCAAGTCCGATTGGGTTCCTAAGGGAAATAAATTCTGTTTTGCAGGTATGTCCAAAAGCCACCAAAACGCCAATCTGGTACTTGGACAGTGGATGTTCCCGGCATATGACCGGGACAAGAAGCCTGTTGCGTGATTACTCCCCAGTCGAAAATGGACCCAAAGTCATCTTTGAAGGATCCGATCGAGGAGTCACCAGGGGTTATGGTATGATTTCCAACGGTGTATTCTCTATCACAGACGTGGCCTATGTTGAAGGGTTAAACCATAACCTGATCAGTGTAAGCCAGTTGTGTGATAAAGGATACGACGTTAAGTTCTGCAAGGAAAAGTGCTTGATAATATCGTGTGCCTCTTCGGAGACGGTATTAACTAGCATTAGGAGCAAAAATATTTTTTGCTTAGATTTTCTTAGCTTAGACTCTTCTACCCCCGTTTGCCTAGTAGCAAAAAACAGTGCATCTCTCTATGAACAATGACACAAGAGATTAGCACATATTAATTTCAAAACAATTAATATATTGTTTTCCAAGAATTTAGTAAGGGATGCCCCTACTATTAAGTGCATCAAAGATAACCCTTGTCCTGCATGCCAGAAGGGCAAACAGACTTGGGCTACCTTTAAGGGCATTGCGGACAAAGACTCTTCCAGATGTCTTTATCTTCTGCATATGGACTTGTTCGGTCCAGTGCAAGTTCATAGCTTAGGAGGCAAATCATATACGTTAGTGATTGTTGATGATCACTCTCGGTTTACGTGAGTGTTCTTCTTGAAACGAAAGTCGGATACGTTTGACATCTTCACTAATTTTGTCAAGCAGATTCAGAACGAACTTACCTGCTCCGTGGTCAAAATCAGAAGTGACCATGGAACAGAATTCGAGTCCGGGGCTATGACAGAATTCTGTGAAGAACATGGTATCTTTCATGAGTTTTCCACCCCGCGTACTCCTCAGCAAAACGGAGTTGCGGAGAGGAGGAATAGAACGCTCATTGAGGCATATACGACAATGTTGAATGACGCTTCTCTTCCAGAGTACTTCTGGGCAGAGGCTGTCAATACAGCCTATCACGTGCAAAACCGAGCCTTGATCAACAAGAATCATCGTAAGACGCCTTATGAGCTATTGAAAGGCAGGAAACCGACCATGTCCTATCTAAGGATTTTTGGCTGTAAATGTTATGTACTCAATAATGGGAAGTACTCACGTACTAAATTCGGAGAAAAATGCTTCGAAGGCATCTTCATGGGCTATAGTAGCCATAGTCGGGCATATAGGGTTTTCAATAAGAAAATCCTAGTGGTAGAGGAGTCCATTAATGTTGTATTTGATGAAGGAAGTCTGCTTCACAACAATTATTCCAGTGGCATTCTTGAAGATGCAGGTGCAAGGCTTGAACAGCTAAATCTAGATGAGACTGCTAAAGATGAAACTCTCAAGTACGTCATGGTCTCCACCTCAACGCCAACTGGAGAAGATGACGGTCAGGATGGAGAAATTCTCCCAGAAGAGGGAGGAGCCCGAGAAGATGTTGGAGCTCCAGATGCCAGACTCTTAGAGCTAAGACACGTGAGGGATCACCCAAGAGATCTGATCATAGGAGATCCTCGGGACGGTGTCAGAACTCGCAGAGGTACAATTAACGAGATTCTGCACCTTAGTTTTTTGTCACAGGTTGAGTCAAAGAAGTTCGACGAAGCGAACAAAGATGTGTCGTGGATATTGGCAATACAAGATGAACTGCATCAATTCGAACGATGCAACGCATAAACGCTAGTTCCCATACCAAAGAAATAGAATGTGATAGGCACTAAGTGGATCTACAGAAACAAACTGGATGAACACAGTGTCATCATCAAGAACAAGGCCAGACTTGTGGCTCAAGGTTACAGACAGGAGGAGGGGATTGACTTCGACCAAACCTTTGCACCAGTTTCAAGACTTAAGGCGATCAGGTTGTTCCTGGCGTATGCCTCTCATAAGGGATTCACTGTCTATCTGATGGACGTGAAGTCTGCTTTCCTGAATGGTAATTTAAAAGAGGAAGTATATGTCGCGCAACCCCCAGGTTTTGTTAATCCAACACTCCCTGATCATGTTTACTTTCTTAATAAAGCATTATATGGCTTAAAACAAGCTCCTCGAGCTTGGTATGAGACTCTGTCTAGTTTTCTTTTTGAGAACAAGTTCTCGAGAGGAAAAATAGATAAGACATTGTTTCTTAGGAAAATCAAAGGCAAGATTTTGCTGGTGCAAATCTATGTCGATGACATAATATTTGGTTCAACGGACAACAACCTGTGCAAGAAGTTTTCTAAACTTATGCAATGGAAGTTTGAAATGAGCAGCATGGGAGAACTGAAGTATTTCTTGGGACTTCAAGTGAAACAGTCTGAGGATGGAATTTTCATTTCTCAGACGAAGTTCAAAAATGAACTCCTCAAGAAATTCGGAATGGAGAGTTCAACCTCTATGAGGACCCCAATGGGATCAACTGTGTCTCTGGACAAGGATGAGAAAGGGAAACCTTTTGATGAAACCAAGTACCGAAGCATAATTGGATCTCTGCTCTACCTTACTGCTAGTAGACCGATATTATGTTTTCCACATGCGTTTGTGCCATATATCAGGTGAACACTAAGGAATCTCATTATGTCATTGCAAAGCGGATTCTTAGATACCTTAAAGGTACACCAAATCTTGGCTTGTGGTATCCCGGAAACAATGATGTCGAGCTGATAGGCTTTTAAGATGCTGACTTTGTAGGAAGCAGGGATGATAGGAAAAGCACTTCCGGGACATGCCAATTCCTTGGAAGAAGGCTTATATCGTGGAACAGTAAAAAGCAGAACTGTGTCGCAACCTCTACGACTGAATCTGAGTACATCTCAGCAGGCAGCTGTTGCGCACAACTTCTATGGATCAGAAATCAACTCGAAGATTATGACTTGCAGTTCAGAGAATTTCCTATGTATTGCGACTCCTCGAGCGCAATTGCAATTGCGAACAATCCAGTGTCGCACAACAGAACAAAGCATATTGAAGTGAGCTACCACTTCATTCGGGAGCATGTGGAAAACAAAGATATATCTCTCTGTTATGTCCCCACAGATAAGCAGATTGCAGATATCTTCACGAAGCTACTAGACGAGGCCAAGTTCAATTTGTTCAAAACTGAACTCGGCATGCTGAACTTTGAAGATTGAAGACTGAAAGGCTCAAGGCTCTTGAATCAAAGGGAAGCATCTGCTAGGAACTCAAGATCAGGCATGGATGCAAGAACTAAGGGGGAGCATTTTGCTCCAAGTGAAGTCCCAGGTTTGCAGAAGCCGAAAAGGGGGAGATTACCCTCTCGGCCAAGACTAAGGTGGCTGTCAATGCTAAGTAGGCCACAAAGGCTATGTTGCTCTCAGGAAAATAGTAATGAATTCCACTCTCAACTGAATTTTCATTTTATGATTTTCATTCCCATCTGTTCTATTCACCTTAGCTTGTAGGGTTTAGGCTTCTTAAAATAGGGGGAGATTGTTGGGTATTGCATCCACAATAGACCATATTTGAAGAAGCCCCTGAACAAGCTAAGTTGAATTGACAATGTATTTGACAATTCTATCAAGTTCTGCTTACAGCTATTCCATGCTAAGTACACACCAATGTCAGGGTGCAGTGGGTCAATATACACGGGTCTGCGCAACGTAATCTCTTGTTGTGTAGATCAGTGTGTTGATTCACGTGTGCTCTCTCTATTGGAGTGTACTTACTTTCAAGTACAGGGTCAAGATAGATCAAGAGCAGAAGAAAGAGATAGGATGGGTCAAAGACCAAGTTATCAAAAGAAGGAAGAAGAAAAATTCTTCTAAGTCAAAATCGACGGGAATCGCTAGTGATTCCCGCCGACTTCGACGGGAGTGGTTAGTGATTCCCGCTGACTTTGACGGGAATCAATAACGACTCCCGCTGAATTCTTCTGGCTGACAGATTTCAAACAGAAATTTTGCCAAGGCAGAATCGACGAGAGTCGTGAGCGATTCCCGCCGACATCGACGGGAATCACCAACGACTCCCGCTGATTTTGCCTTAGGAAAATTTTCTCCGTTCACTAGACCGAACCAAGCCGCCGTACGCTGTTTCGGCCGGGGCTAGGGCTTCTCCTCGTGGGCCCCACAACGGTCATTAGGGTTGTCTCTTGGTATAAATATACGCGTATTTTGAAACTCCAAAGAGATGCATTCACGGAAATACGAAACAAGTAGACGGTGACCTAGCCGATCGCGAAATCGCCGAACGCTTGTCGCCGCTCGCAAGATCGTCGCCGCCGCTGATCTCAGATCTTCTTTGATCGTCCGACGACAGAACCGAGGCAAGCAGCCGGTCTCACGTATCTCTCTCGAGATCTTTTGTCTTCCGATTCGTTGAACGAGACTTGTTCTCCCTTCCAAATCGGTTGAGACGTTTGATCCGACTGAGATTGTTTGAAGACCTAGCTTGCTTTATCAAGAAGTTTGGATCTACAAAGCATCGCTGCCACACTCACTTGCCGCCGCCGATCTTGAGAAGACCCATTACAAGTGAGAAATCCGGTTGTGGACTCTTCGTACTTTTCGTGCAAGCTTCAACGAACGAAGAAGGACATTGGAATCTCCATAGCATTATTTGTATTTTTATTTACATTCAATTTTGTTGTAATGGAATTTTCATTCCTAGTTGTAAGGGTTGGGTGCAACCCATTGTGGTGGATTTGTGACTCCGTTGTTGGAAGAGTTCCTTCTGTGGTTAGGGGAGCGTTGCTCCTAGTGTGAGGATTGGATTTCAATCCGTTTGAAGAAGTGACCGAGTCGTCCCATGGTGGGAGATAGGTCGAAGGGGGAAAGTGTACGTACCCAAATCGGGGAACCACTATAATTCTTTGTGTGTTTTCTATATTTTGTTTACTTACTTGTGCAGGTTAGTTTAATTCCGCAAAAGACTGCACGACACCTATTCCCCCCCATAGGTGAATTAGGTTGACACTAGATACTTTCAGTTCTGTTCAACCGACAATAAAGTAGCTTGATGTCCTTGATCCATGGATGAGCCCCACTCCCAATGTTCATTCTCATAGAATATACAATCTCATATAATATACAATCTCTGGATATAATTAGTTGTTTAGTGAAAGGTTCAAGCATACGGTAAGCTTTACTGGTACTATAGTACCCCAATAAAATGCACTTGATACTTGTCTCTTCTAATTTATCCCTTTGCTCTTTGTGCTTATGAGCAAAGGCAATGCAGTCAAATACTCTTAAATGGGAGACAGTGGATTTGTGTTTCAACAAGTCTTCATAGGGAGTTTGGTCTTCAAGTCCCTTAATAGGAATACGGTTAAGGATGTATACAACCGTGAATACTGCCTCTCCCCATAAGAATTTTAGATAGTATGTGAATCATCATTGTCCGAGCCATCTCTAGTATGGTTTTGTTCCGCCTCTCCACATCTCCATTCTGCTGTGGTGAGTGAAAATAGTGAGCTCCCTATGAATCACCTCTTATTGGCAGAATTTAGTGAATTGTGCTGACATGAATTCTCCCATCTATCATCTCTTATTTTCTTAATTTTTTTGTCCAGTTGTTTTTCTACAAGGGCCTTGAATTGCAGGAAAAAGAAAAAGATTTCATATTTGTGTTATAGATGATATTGCCACGTAAAACAACTACAATCATCTACAAGGAGAAGGTAGTAGAGTTTTTTCCCAAGAGAAGGTACTCCATGTGAATGAGGTCTAACAGCATGGTTGCCCTCCTGATAGATTTTGGGGGAAATGGAGTTCTTTGTGACTTACCTTGAGCACATGATGAGCAATTATGGGGGGGGGTGGGGAATTGTGGCATGCCTTGTACATGATGTTTTACTTGAATATGATTGAGGAAATGGAAATTGACATGCCCAAGTAAATGTTGCCATAGGAAGGAAGGATCTTCAGAGGTTGAGTGGTTCCACGTGAGGTACAAAGGAGGGCCCTGTAGCCTGGTTTGAGTACAATGGTAAAGATGTTACTATGATTCATACCTGCTGAGGCTATGATATGTCCTGCATGTGGCTCTTTTATGTGGCATGTGTTGTTGCCAAATGTTACCATATATCTTCTTCGGAGAAGTTTTCCAACACTAAGAAAATTTTGTGGGAGTGTTGGTACAAACTGAACATTGGAGATGAACTTGTCTTCTCCATTAGGTGCAAGAACAAATATTAGTATGTCCTTCTATCTTTTCCTTTTTGCCATCTCCAAGAATGACTTCACCATTGTGAGTCTCATCCAATGTAACAAACAACCCCTTGTTGTTAGCCATGTGGCTTGAACAAACACTATAATTGAACCATAAATTGTGGGAATCATTGAATGTAGGAGATTGGCAGGTGAATAGAAACTGGCCACGATCAATCTCAAAAAAATTAGCTTCTGTTTAGGTTTAAATCTACAATTCTGCTCTATGTGGTTTTGAATTCTGCATTTTTTTCATCGAAAGTAGTAGTACTTGGTGACATGGTTCTTTTTTTACAGATTTTACATTGTTGGGGGAAATGTTGCTTCTTTTGTTTTAGCTTGTCGTCAGGTTTTTTGTTTTTAAAAATGTTTTCCCCCTTATGTCCAAAGACTTCAGGCTTTTTCTTGTCATGTATTCCTCTGAATCTTACTTTAGCTTGAAATGCTTTCTCTAAAATGTTAGTGTCATCAGTGAAGAGATCTTTATGTGACTGTAATGAGCTAAGGAGCTCTGTGACGGTCAAGGTGTCAAGATCATGGGCTTCCAAAATAGCAGACACAATGTGATTGTGAGTTTTGGGAAGGGATCAAGGGATTTTCTCAACTATTTGTTGTTTTTAATGGCCCCTCCAAGCCCTCTGATTTGATTTACAATCTCGATTACTTTGGCAAAATAATCTTGAGAGGACTCACCGGGTTTCATTTTAATGTCATCTAACCGCCTTCTTAGTGTTGTAAGTTTTATTTTTATTACCTTTTTAGATCCCTTGTATTCGTTCTCCAAGGGATCCCAAGCGTCTTTGGTAGATTGTGATATGAGAATACAGAGATAAATTTGATTAGCAACTCCTTGCTAGATCATGTGGACAGCTATAACATCACGCATTTTGTATTTTTTGCTGAGTGTAGTGGTTGCTCCTTCGACGACCTTTGTGGAGGAGGAAGGTTGAATCCCAGTCTTGACAATGTGCCAGAGATCTTGTGTAACATCCCTCAAACAACTAGACCCTCTAGGAGTGGTTTTGTCATGACTAGGTCATGACAAAACCCTAGAAAGCCCAAGAAGACCAAGTGAACAAGGCTCAAGGTGAAAATCACCTTGGTTTACAAGTAGTAGAATCCCAATTACAGTCCTAGGCATGACCTTAGGATTTTAACTTGGTTCCATGATCCCGTCATGGTACCTCTAACCCTAAGGGAGGCCAATATGTCGCTACGGACCCATTGTGGTCAACCAAAAAGAGGTCAAGATGACTCAAGTCTGGGAAGCGTCGAGTGAGTCAACAAGACTCGACGAGTAGATTAGGTATCTACTTAGACAGGTTTTTGGGCTCAGACGTTGAGTGCGTGGAGTGCACTCAACGCCATGGGCGGAATGACGTTGAGTGCACTCAACGCCATCTTACTTAGAAAGAATCTTGGGCTCGGGCGTTGAGTGCGTCGAGTGCACTCAACGCCAGAGGCTGAATGACATTGAGTGCGTTAAGTGCACTCAATGCCATCTTACTTAGAAAGAATTTGGAGTTCGGGCGTTGAGTGCGTTGAGTCCACTCAACGCCATGGGCTGAATGGCGTTAAGTGCGTTGAGTGCACTCAACGCCATCTTACTTAGAAAGAATTTGGAGTTCGGGCATTGAGTGCGTTGAGTCCACTCAACGCCATGGGCTAAATGACGTTGAGTGCGTTGAGTGAACTCAAGGCCATCTTACTTAGAAAGAATTTTGAGCTCGGGTGTTGAGTGTGTTGAGTCCACTCAACGCCATGGGTTGAATGTCATTGAGTGCGTTGAGTGCACTCAACACCATCTTACTGAGAATTTTTCTGGAATTATGGCGTTGAGTGAGTTGAGCTCACTCAACGCCATAAACTGAATGACGTCGAGTGAGCTCGCTGAGCTCACTCTACGCCATTGTACTTAGAAAATTCCTGGCGATTATGCCGTTGAGTGCGTTGAGTGCACTCAACGCCATCATACTGAGAAAGGATTTTCTGAAATTATGGCGTTGAGTAAGTTGAGCTCACTCAATGCCATAGACTGAATGACATCGAGTGAGCTCGAGCTGAGCTCACTCAACGCCATTGTACTTAGAAAATTCCTGGCGATTTTGGCGTTGAGTGAGGAGGCTTGTCTCAACGCTTTTGCTTTAGAGAAATTCTCGGCCCTGTTTGCTGGTTCGGGTGAAAAGGCTGAACTGAATCTTCTCGGGAATTGCACAAGAGCATTAATTGGCTCGTTTCTTTCATTAAGACTTATTTAAATAATAATAGTGGTCCAATGGTAGGGTGCCACGTGGAGGACAGTTTAAACCGAAATTCCATGTTATTGAAAAGAGAGAAAGAGAGAAGTAAATGTCATTCATGGCCTGGAAGGCCAAGGGCCCACTCTTCTTGCTGAAATCACCTCCCCCAGTCAGTTAGGAGAAGGCCAAGGACTTTTCCGGCCATAACAACAATTAGGGGAGGAGAATTACAGTTACGGAAAAGCTTTTCCAGGGGCATTAATGGTCACTGCTAGCTAGACCCCTCCCCTCGCCCATTTTTATCATTTTAAAAGACTCACTGGACTTAGAGGAGCGGTTTCCACACAAACCTGAAGGAGCCGAGGAAGCCCACCGTGCAGTTGCAGAAATCGAGTGGCGCCACCAATGACCATGACATCCCGGTGATCGACACGTCTCCAGGCCGCGAGCAAGGTCCTCCTCTACTCATCTCTTCGTGGGCTAGAGCCTTAGATATTTTAGGAGATAAATCGGGCTCAATTGAGCCCGATTGGAGAAGGGATTTTCTGAAATTTTCATTAATTTTCAAACTTGCGGGATCGCCAGAAACCACCCCTCCGGCGGCCGTGCCGCCGCCCGACGATAGCCCCCACCTCAACGTAGGTGGTGGTGGCGGTGGCCGGACGGGGAGGGGGATGGGTGGCTGGGAAATAAGCTCGGGATAGGCTCCAGGTCGGGTGAATCCTTGCCTTTGACTGGAGGAAGAAGAAAGTCAGGAGCCCCACAATTGTGCTTTAAGATGTGTGCTGGTGATATTTTATTAATTCCTGATTTTGAGTTTTCTGTCTTCAATAACAATAAGTGTCTTGCGAAAGGGAGCTTTGGGCTTCAGCCCATCATAGTTCCTAGTGCCCTTTGAGAGCCCTTCACGGGATATGCCGGGGGCAGTCCCGGGCTAACCTAAACTGTAGGTAAAATTGAATTGCAAGAGTAACTAGCATAATTAGGGGTTCACTTTCACTCACCTCGATGTCTTGGGATGTTAGGTTGGTTCACACAGGCTGTAGGCCCGGGGATTTTGGGGATGGGCAGGTTGGCTCGGCGAGCTTTGGCTCGGTTGTTGGTTGTGATGGACGGGATGGTCCGGGGAGCTTTGGCTCGGTAGTTGGTTGTGACGGATGGGATGGTCCAGGGAGCTTTGGCTTGGTGGATAATACATTAATATTGCATGTGCATAAGATATAAGGTGGTGGGTCTTCGTTATTGGAGGGTCGATACACCGACGCCAATACGTCGACTCGGCAAGTGTGGTTTAGCACTTCGCCATAAAAGTCCGGTGCGTCAGCCGACAAGAGTACTCAGGCGCTCCGCTTAGTGCACCAACATTGAGGTGTACGATAGGTCTGACTGGTAGTGCAATTACCGGTTTATAGGTGGGCGAGGCCTAATCCACCGCTTCCGTTTGCCACTATAGAGGTATCCTGGGAGGTTCGAATCCAGAAAGGGGGAACTAAAGGTCTGTGTACACAGAGTCGAGTGGGTGTATTGCACTTGCATGTTCACATCATGACATAATTGCATGTCATAGCATACATAACCATTGCATATAACCATGACACCTATTGTATAAAATGGTATGGGACGCTTTATACAATAGGCCCTGCAAAACGACCCTATGGTTTATAAGTTCGCGCGAGCGTGCTTATAAGTTAAGGTTTTTATTCTGTAAATATATATGTATGCTTGCTAGAAGATCGACACCCTATCATATAAATTGATATGAGACTTTTTATACGATAGGAGCCCTACAAAAGATCCCTTGGCTTATGTGCTTTCATATAAGCTAAGGTTACTTATTTCTTGAGTAGCTTTTCTTACCTCTGTTATTGCTATATTTATACATGCTCATCAACTGCTAGATTAGTTACGTTGTCACCTGCATTAGCTATTCTCCACTATCATGTCCTCTCCTTTCTTCCTTACCGCTCGGTGCCTAGGAGCCATGGGGGAAGGGGTGAGGGATGATAGGACTTAGTCTTTTAGACTAACGGTTTTCGAACTACATCATTTTAGGGGACCGTGGAACCCAACATGGAGGAGAAGCCCCTGAGGTCGGCACGCTTGGAGATGGGGCAGTCTAGTACCGGAGTTCAGATTACTGGGACTGTGAGTCCAGATCTCTAGTAGTTTATTAGTTTTGCTTTCGCTATGAGAGGTATATGTAGTGAGGTTTTTGATCTACCGGGCATGAGCCCTACCTTTGTGTACTTTTATTATATCTGTGGACACTCCCTTCGTGGAGACTATTTTCCTAATATGTGATTTCTGTGGACTTGTTATTACTATTTTGCTACTATTGTGATCGGTGTTTTGCAGTGGCGACCTTCCCGGACGTGAAGATGTCACCACAAAACGGCGGTTCTGGGCCTAAAACCTCGGTGTTGAAAAAGAAAAAAAAATGGGGTCTTACATCTTGGAACCTTAAGAGAGTTTGCAACTTATCATACCAATACTCATACATCTCACCATTAAAAACATGAATGGATGAATGCATATAGGAGGAAGTTGGAGTGGTAAATGAGGAAGCCATGGGGTTGAAATGGTGGGACCAAAAATCGAATAGTGAATAGATATGTTGGATGATGATCCCTTAAATTCTCTGATACCACTATTGATAAGTTATCTTCTTAATTGAGAGTAGTGGAAGAAGACAGTATTAGAAATTTCAAATTGAATTACTTTTCATATGGTTACATGGAGTGAGGTATAAATATCTCTAACAATACATTCTAGAATACTTTAGACTTTATTTGATAGAATATTTTAGAGTACAAACTATTACATTGATATTATGCGTTACAATTACATTAAACTTAAGCTTTCTTTTCCTGATAAACTAACCCTCTAGCCTTTTCTTTTAGCATTTTCTGTGGCGCAAGTTTGCTATCTGTCAACGGCTACCCTAAAAAAACTTTAGAAAAGAAAGATTCTTAGGGCTTGTTTGAGAGGAATTTCCAGCTCCAGTGTTGTAGGTAGAAAACATCACCACTCTCATAAATCTATTTTTGAGTGCTTAAAAAGAGAAATATGGGTTTTTAAAAAAGTTGGGCAAGACCTCCGGTCGGCATTTTTTACTTTTCGTAAATTAAACCCATTAGTAAAACTCCCTTTGCACGGATTGCTCCAGATCGTGGAACTCCTCCCAGCTCTCGCCTTCTTCTCTCGCTCCTTCTCTCCCTCGCTAGGGTTTCCGACCCTCGTCGCTACAAAATCGATATTTGTTCTTATGTTCTTCCCACCCGTTCTTCAAATCCCCATTTTATCTTCACATGGCTTTGCTCTTCTCTGGTAGATTTCATGTTGCCATCTCTTCCTCATCAAAATCGAGTTCATTCTGAAAATTTGCCTAGCTTCTGAGGTTCTCTAACTCCTACTGTAGATTTTGTCTTTTTCCTGTTTCTTTTCATGCATATCTCGTCGGATCCGGATCCCCTGGAGTTCCTCCGGGAACTCCAGGGGGTGGAGTTCCTCATTTACGCAATAACCGAGCGGAATTACAAAAAGTGGTTAACATCAAAGTTGTATATATCCCCGAGACAAATAACTTTCATGTTGAACATTTTTTGATTTGAAGTCGTTTAGACTCCCGATTGATTTTTTTCGGGGCCCAAATCGGGAGTCTAAACAACTTCAAATAAAAAAATGTTCAACATGAAAGTTATTCGTCTCGGAGATATCTACAACTTTCATGTTAACCACTTTTTGTAATTCCACTCCGTTATTGCGCAAATGAGGAACTCCACCCCTTGGAGTTCCCGGAGGAACTCTAGGGATCCGGATAGCAATCTCTTAAAAGTAAGACTTTCTTAATGAGGGAAAAGTAAGTATTTTGACTGAACTTTTTTTTTCTTGTTGAAATTGTAATTAAGGTTCTTATGATTCGTTTTTTTTTATATTTTAATGATTTTTGTTGGGGATAAAGTTTTGAGGTGTTATTCAGATTCAATTGTCTGGATGGTTTTGTTGGATTTTTGTCTGGAGGAGCTGGATAATTCTGATGAAGGAATTTATTATAGAAAACCAGAAGAAAGTTGGGGCTGATTAGTTTGATAGCAACAACGTTGATAGCGTGAGTTCTACTTCGACGGCTTTTTATGGACTGACCCTGAGTCAGGAGTCCGAGAGAAGTCTATTCGCAGTTCACGCTTGAGAAGTATCTGGATGCTCTATACGAGAGGAGGGTTTGCTTTTTCTACTTCATGTAAAAGTAAATCTGGCAATCATTAATCTGAATGCTCTATAGTGATGGGATAGCCAATAATTGCAGGAGAAATCACGAACACAGACAATGCCAATTTATAATATAATTTATAAATCAATTACAATGAAGAAACAAGTGAAGAAATAACCGTCCGGTGAAACGCACGCGGATGCGCCGGACACGCACGATCCGCAAGAAATGGAAGATCTGGGACTGCAATCCGACTAACGGACGCACATGGTTCACCGAACCTTCAACGTCAACTTCCGACGTTCAACCGCAACCACCGCCACCACCGGAGAGAAACTCCAAGTTCGGACCCGGACCTTGCCACGAACGTGTAGCCCGTCCTCAACGCAAACTTTTCCTCTCCACAGCCTCCACAAACAGCCGGGTTAAAACAGCCCCGTCCCCGCCTTCCTTCCACGGCAACGACCGACTGGACTCGGACGGCGACGGTGACGGCGGGCTACCCTCCTCTTTACGTCAGCGACGGCAAACACCGGCGGCTGCCTTCCTCCAGCGGTGACTCCGGCAAGAGATCTCAAGGCAGCAGCCTCCTGCACCAAGCCGAGAGAGAGAGAGAGAGCGGTTGCGGTTTTGAGAGCGGGTGGCGGGCTGCGATTTTTAATGCAGGGAAGGGGGTTGTGGTTACCATTCATGGGAGAGAGAGAGAGAAATGAATATAATAATAGGTATATTATATTCCCATTACCACCTCCCAATTAAAACCACCGGGCCACATTCCAAATTAAAACTTATTAAATTTGGACAGATTTGAAAAAACAGTTTTTAATTTGGACAGCTTTCAAGACAGCACAAAAAAGGTTGCAACCTCAAATACTTCGTTGCAACCTATTTTCTGCTCCTAATGCGCCCGGTCCATTTGAACTAGGTATGAGCCAACCCAACATATAGCGTGCTTCTCATTTATGAAACGCTCTGCAAACAGTGTTCACCCAAACAACTTTTCATTTGCAATAGATCTTTTTGCACTAGCCCCCATTTCTTACCCTCCTTTTGCTACCACTCCCTTTTCACACCGTCATTGCTCTCTCAAACTTACACTAATTAAAGCCATATTTACTTTTACATGAAGTGGGAAAAGCAAACCTCCTCTCATATAGAACATCCAGATACTTCTCAAGAGAAAACTATGCGAATCAATTCTCTCCGGCTCCTGACTCAAGGTCAGATCATAAAAAACCGTCGAAGTAAAACATGTTATCAACGTCGATGCTATCAAAATCAAACTGATCAGCCCCAACTTTCTTCTTTTTTCCTATAAGATTTTCCTTCATCAGAATCATCCAACTGATAAGCATCTTCATCCACAGTAGCAGGTGTGATGTCACAAGCCTGAATGCTATCACTTACCTGGACGGAATTTGGACAAATGTTCCGTTCAACCGGCAATAAAGTAGCTTGATGTCCTTGATCCATGGATGAGCCCCACTCCCAGTGTTCATTCTCATAGAATATACACTCATATAATATACAATCTCTGGATATAATTAGTTTTTTAGTGAAAGGTTCAAGCATACGATAAGCTTTACTGGTACTATAGTACCCCAATAAAATGCACTTGATACTTGTCTCTTCTAATTTATCCCTCTGCTCTTTGTGCTTATGAGCAAAGGCAATGTAGTCAAATACTCTTAAATGGGAGACAGTGGATTTATGTTTCAACAAGTCTTCATAGGGAGTTTGGTCTTCAAATCCCTTAATAGGAATGCGGTTAAGGATGTAGACAACCGTGAATACTTCCTCTCCCCATAAGAATTTTAGATAGTATGTGAATCATCATTGTCCGAGCCATCTCTAGTATGGTTTTGTTCCGCCTCTCCACATCTCCATTCTGCTGTGGTGAGTGAAAATAGTGAGCTCCCTATGAATCACCTCTTATTGGCAGAATTTAGTGAATTGTGTTGACATGAATTCTCCCATCTATCATTTCTTATTTTCTTACTTTTTTTGTCCAGTTGTTTTTCTACAAGGGCCTTGAATTGCAGGAAAAAGAAGAAGGTTTCAGATTTGTGTTATAGATGATATTGCTACGTAAAACAACTACAATCATCAACAAGGAGAAGGTAGTAGAGTTTTTTCCCAAGAGAAGGTACTCCATGTGAATGAGGTCTAATAGCATGGTTGCCCTCCTAATAGATTTTGGGGGAAATGGAGTTCTTTGTGACTTACCTTGAGCACATGATGAGCAATTATGGGGGGGGGGGGATGGGGAATTGTGGCATGCCTTGTACATGATGTTTTACTTGAATATGATTGAGGAAATGGAAATTGACATGCCCAAGTCAATGATGCCATAGGAAGGAAGGATCTTTAGAGGTTGAGTGGTTCCACGTGAGGTACAAAGGAGGGCCCTGTAGCCTGGTTTGAGTACAATGGTAAAGATGTTACTATGATTCATACCTGTTGAGGCTATGATATGTCCTGCATGTGGCTCTTTTATGTGGCATGTGTTGTTGCCAAATGTTACCATATATCTTCTTCGAAGAAGTTGTCCAACACTAAGTAAATTTTGTGGGAGTGTTGGTACAAATTGAACATTGGAGATGAACTTGTCTTCTCCATTAGCTGCAAGAACAGATATTAGTTCGTCCTTCTATCTTTTCCTTTTTGCCATCTCCAAGAATGACTTCACCTTTATGAGTCTCATCCAATGTAACAAACAACCCCTTGTTGTTAGCCATGTGGCTTGAACAAACACTATAATTAAACCATAAATTGTGGGAATCATTGAATGCTGGAGATTGGCAGGTGAATAGAAACTGGCCACGATCAATCTCAAAAAATTTAGCTTCCTGTTTAGGTTTAAATCAGCAATTCTGCTCTATGTGGTTTTGAATTCTGCATTTTTTGCATCGAAAGTAGTAGTACTTGGTGACATGGTTTTTTTTTACAGATTTTACATTGTTGGGGGAAATGTTGCTCCTTTTGTTTTAGTTTGCCGTCAGGTTTTTTGTTTTTTAAAATGTTTTCCCCCTTATGTCCAAAGACTTCAGGCTTTTTCTTGTTATGTCTTCCTCTGAATCTTACTTTAGCTTGAAATGCTTTCTCTAAAGTGTCAGTGTCATCAGTGAAGAGATCTTCATGTGACTGTAATGAGCCAAGGAGCTCTGTGACGATCAAGGTGTCAAGATCATGGGCTTCCAAAATAGCAGACACAATGTGATTGTGAGTTTTGGGAAGGGATCAAGGGATTTTCTCAACTATTTGTTGTTTTCAATGGCCCCTCCAAGCCCTCTGGTTTTATTTACAATCTCGATTACTTTGGCAAAATAGTCTTGAGAGGACTCACCGGGTTTCATTTTAATGTCATCTAACTGCCTTCTTAGTGTTGTTAGTTTTATTTTTATTACCTTTTTAGATCTCGTGTATTCGTTCTCAAGGGGATCCCAAGCGTCTTTGGTAGATTGTGATCCAAAATACAAGGATAAATTTGATTAGCAACTCCTTGCTACATCATGTGGACAGCCAGAGCATCACACATTTTGTCTTTTTTGCTGAGTGTAGTGGTTGCTCCTTCGACGAACTTTGTGGAGGAGGAAGGTTGAAGCCCAGTCTTGACAATGTCCCAGAGATCTTGGGACCTTAAGAGAGTTTGCAACTTGTCATACCAATACTCATACATCTCACCATTAAAAACATGAATGGATGAATGCATATAGGAGGAAGTTGGAGTGGTAAATGAAGAAGCCATGGGGTTGAAATGGTGGGACCAAAAATCGAATAGTGAATAGATATGTTGGATGATGATCCCTTAAATTCTCTGATACCACTATTGATAAGTTATCTTCTTAATTGAGAGTAGTGGAAGAAGACAGTATTATAATTTTCAAATTGAATTACTTTTCATATGGTTACATGGAGTGAGGTATAAATATCTCTAACAATACATTCTAGAATACTTTAGACTTTATTTGATAGAATATTTTAGAGTACAAACTATTACATTGATATTATGCGTTACAATTACATTAAACTTAAGCTTTCTTTTCCTGATAAACTAACCCTCCAGCCTTTTCTTTTAGCATTTTCTGTGGCGCAAGTTTGCTATCTGTCAACGGCTACCCTAAAAAAACTTTAGAAAAGAAAGATTCTTAGGGCTTGTTTGAGAGAAATTTTCAGCTCCAGTGTTGCAGGTAAAAAACGTCACCACTCTCATAAATCTGTTTTTGATTGCTTAAAAAGAGAAATATGGGTTTTTAAAAAAGTTAGGCAAGACCTCCGGTCGGCATTTTTGACTTTTCGTAAATTAAACCCATTAGTAAAACTCCCTTTGCACGGATTGCTACAGATCGTGGAACTCCTCCCAGCTCTCGCCTTCTTCTCTCGCTCCTTCTCTCCCTCGCTAGGGTTTCCGACCCTCGTCGCTACAAAATCGATATTTGTTCTAATTAATGTTCTTCCCACCCGTTCTTCAAATCCCCATTTGATCTTCACATGGCTTTGCTCTTCTCTGGTAGATTTCATGTTGCCATCTCTTCCTCACCAGAATCGAGTTCATTCCGAAAATTCGCCTAGCTTCTGAGGTTCTCTAACTCTTACTGTAGCTTTTGTCTTTTTCCTGTTTCTTTTCATGCATATCTCGCCTGTACCTGATAGCAATCTCTTAAAAGTAAGACTTTCTTAATGGAGTAATAGTTAGGTCAGGAGCCTGACAATGCTCATGGTCCTACACCAATGAGAAGCCTACAAAGGAGGTGGGGCCCGCGCTTTTATGGCTTGTGCCATACACTTTTGCGCGGGGCCCGCACATTTTGGGGCTTCTCATTGGCTCTCTGGATCATGCTCATAATCAGGCTACTGACCCAAAAAATTTTCTTCTTAATGAGGGAAAAGTAAGTATTTTGACTGAACTTTTGTTTTCTTGTTGAAATTTTAATTAAGGTTCTTATGATTCGTTTTTTTTTATATTGTAATGATTTTTGTTGGGGATAAAGTTTTGAGGTGTTATTCAGATTCAATTGTCTGGATGGTTTTGTTGGATTTTTGTCTGGAGGAGTTGGATAATTCTGATGAAGGAATTTATTATAGCAAACGAGAAGAAAGTTGGGGCTGATTAGTTTGCTAGCAGCGACGTTGATAGCGTGAGTTCTACTTCGACGGCTTTTTATGGACTGACCCTGAGTCAGGAGTCCGAGAGAAGTTTATTCGCAGTTCACGCTTGAGAAGTATCTGGATGCTCTATACGAGAGGAGGGTTTGCTTTTTCTACTTCATGTAAAAGTAAATCTGGCAATCATTAATCTGGATGCTCTATAGCGTGCATCTCATTTATGAAACGCTCTGCAAACAGTGTTCACCCAAACAACTTTTCATTTGCAATAGACCTTTTTGCACTAGCCCCCATTTCTTATCCTCCTTTTGCTACCACTCCTTTTTCACACCGTCATTGCTCTCTCAAACTTGCACTAATTAAAGCCATATTTACTTTTACATGAAGTGGGAAAAGCAAACCTCCTCTCATATAGAACATCCAGATACTTCTCAAGAGAAAACTAATGCGAATCAATTCTCTCCGGCTCCTGACTCAAGGTCGGATCATAAAAAATCGTCGAAGTAGAACTCATTCTATCAACGTCGATGCTATCAAAATCAAATTGATCAGCCCCAACTTTCTTCCTTTTTCATATAAGATTTTCCTTCATCAGAATCATCCAACTTCTCCAAAAAAAAATCCAACAAAATCATCGAGACAACTGAATTCGAATAACACCTCAAAAATCTTATTCCCAATAAAACACATTAAAATATATAAAAAAATGCATCCTAAGAACCTTAATCAATATTTCAAAAATGAAAAGACAAGTTCTGTCAAAATACTTATGTTTTGTCATTGAGAAGTCTTAAGAGAGCGCAATCAGGTACTAGCCAGAAAAGCCTGAAAAGAAACAAGAAAAAGACAAAACTATAGTGGGAGTTAGAGAACCTCAGAAGCTGGGTGAAATTCCCGACCAGACTCGATGCAGATGAGGAAGAGATGGCGACATGAAATCTACCAGAGAAGAACAAAGCCATGTGAAGATCAAATGGGGATTTGAAGAACGGGTGGGAAGAACATAAGAACAAATATCGATTTTGCAGCGACGAGGGTCGGAAGCCCTAGCGAGGGAGAGAAGGAGCGAGAGAAGAAGGCGAGAGCTCGGAGGAGTTCCGTGATCTGGAGCAAGCCACGTAGAGGGAATTTCGTGACGAAAAATCGAAAAACAGCGAAGACCATGACTTTTCTAAAAGCCCATATTTCTCCTTGGGGGTTGGGACATTCCGCCCCCCCCCCCCCCCCCCCCCCCAACCCCAACCCCAACATATTTATAGGAGTGGTGGCATTTTCCAACTACCACACCAGAGCTAAGAAGCCCTCCAAAACTGACCCTCAATATGAAGAGAGAACTTTATGTGCGGAACCCCCACGGGAGAACCGTGGGGGTACCTTTTTTATATAACTGAAAATACAAATTCCTCCTATAATTTTTATTTTTTCGCTTATATAACTGAAAATGTGAAATTTTACTAAATGTATTTTTCGCTTATATAATAACTAGTGACCGACACGAGACTGTGCACCTACAACCAACCGTGATAGTATCTCAACTGCGATACTACATGACGGACCCCCATGCCCCGCGACTATCCCGGCCACGACATTGTCCCGGCGCGACGATGGTCCATGCCCTCGCAAACCCCTGAATATTATACTCTGTTGTGCACAAATTTACAAGCGACGAGGAGAATACATTTTTTATTGTAGCAAACAGATTTTGTTTATATGAGATTATGAGAACACATTTTTTAAAATAGAAGGAAAAAACACACAGATTTTAAAAATCAAAATTTATTTAATAAAACAAAGTAAAATCTGAAATTAAATGTTTAATGAAAGAAAATTTTCTCATTTAATATAGTATAGATAATAATAATATAGATTAGTGTCTATAACTATATTTATCTCGCTAACATCGGAAAATACTGAGAATGTTTAACCAAATGTTTATTAATTTACACAATTTTTTTTTATTAAATGCTATTATTTAAATTCTTTTTGAAATATAAAATAATACATGATGACGGGTCATAGAAGACTTCGCCGGATCGACGGTGTTTTTGCTCTTATGAGTTTGGACAAAAAAATGCCATCATGTTTGACAACACAACAATTACGCCCACCACCAAGGAAATAAAACGAGTTTTGAACATAAATTGGATGAAATTTCTTATGTGAGGCGAGACGGTCACGAACAACGGTTTATAACCACTGCGTTTATCACCGCTGCCACCGCACCAAAAGAACACAAAGGCTCCGTTTGGGATTATTTTCACCGGTCAAGCGGTTACGGCCGCATGAACCGGACCTTAATTAAGGTCCGGTTCATGGGGTCGTAACCGCTTGACCGGTGAAAATAAGTCCCCCCAAACAGAGCCAAAATCATAAATGTTCTCTCGGTAGTCGGCTGCGTCTCACTTTTCACAGTCCTGGAAGCAGTGGGGCAAGCATAGGTGCACGACTCCTAGGTTATGTATTTGCGAGCAATAATTTGAAATTTGTGATCAAATATTTGTCTCTGTGCACCCTTCAGTTTTTTTTCATATATACTGCAATAAATTAATGGAAATAATGAAACGGAAATATGTATATGCGTGTAAAGCATATATAACATATTTCCGCGCACCCCTTCGGACGGAGGAACTGCTTCATCACGTATATAACATATTCACTGTCATCTGCTTCGTCACGCCATTTAAAGTGAGGCGGCCGGCGGCTGCGGACTCGCCCGGGCCTAGGGCGGCCAGCGAGCCCGCAGCAGCCTGCCGACCCTCTGTAAATGCAATTTTTTTGCTGTTGGATTAAATCCAGCAGATATGGATTAAATCCGTGTAAACTTCTTGACAAAAACTTTATTAGGGTTATTAAATAATAAAAAGATTAAAAAAAAAAGGATATATCGGGTTAGAGTCGTAGACAGATTCAAAAGGAGGAAAGAAATAAGTTTATATTACATTGTTTAATCTATGCTCCCAGCCTCCCAATATCACATAGTATTATTATATGTAATAATATAAATTTCATCCAGTTGTTCAAAAAATGTTATTTCTTTACTAAAAGTTATCTTCTTTAAATTATAATAAAATAAAACAGATAAAATAAGATAAAAAATTAAAAGCATAAAAAAACAAAAAAAACATAATATATATTCAAATACAAAAAAAGAGAGATAAATGAAATATATTATGGTAGAAAATTATGTAAGTTTTTTTTTTTTGAAAAACCACAGTACTATGACATTGGGTATGGGGAGTGTAAAGTGCAGCAAATGCACTTTGTCGTGCAGTGTGCGTGATCCGACGGCTGCGAGCGCATCTCAGCTCGCACGGCGCATGCTTTGAGATATGTGTGCACGCTTTGAGATATGTGTGCTGAGATGTGCACGCATCCCAACACACTCGCATCCATTTGGATCGCACTGCACGGTAAAATGCAACGGCTCGCGTCTGTCCTATTTGATGCACTTTACCCTCCCCAGACCCCTACGACATTACACCACTAGACATTTTTTGTGGCACGTGACAACTGTGTATTGTTGGGGCCCCAAGCGGCCACACGTGATCAAGGCACTGAAGTGCCCTATAGAGTATTCCTCCTACAAGTTGACACATAATTCACTAATATCTAATGTTATGAGAAATACTAAACCTCCTGCAAAAGTTGGGGATCAACACTAGCCTGTTTGACATGCGGGCCGCAACTTCAGACTGGATTCTCTCGCCCCGCTTCGAATGGAGGGAAGCGGCGTTGTTGAACTCGGAAATCACAATTCAGCGAGAAGTTCGGACCGTAGTCTTTACACCTCCTGAACTGGCACCCTGAACTGAGGACTAAGAGCTCGGAGACCTTCTCACCAGAACCTCAAACAGACCCCCGAGCCGCAACGAGGAGGTCCCGCCACACACCCGGAAGATCTTAGAACACTTAACCTCCCAACCCAATGCTGGACCACATTTTTGGAGGGCTTTGAGAGCTCCTGACTACCCACTAGAAAACCACGGTGAATAGTGAGCATAAGTTTTTGCCTACCAAAGCTTGTCAAAGGAGAGAGAAGCCAAGAAGAAATCCCCCCACCCCCCACCAAAGATGACATTGCGGGTCTATTTATAGTTTTATGAGGATGGTCTGCAGATAGCAAAATCCCGTCTTTTGCTTTTACTATGCATAACCCAGATTGGTCTGCCAATAGAGAAATCCTGCTGTTTGAAATGGCTAATGACAACCCAGAATGAGATGTCACGGGAATGGGGAACACACCCCTCAGCAGGCGACCCGAGCGGGTCAAGGACTACTCACCCGAGTGGCGAGTGCCCGGTGAAGTCGTCACTCGCCTCTTGCTCGCCGGCTCCACTCGCCCCACACACCTTGCCTAGGTTGCGGATGCCCGGTAAAACTAGGCACCTACTTACCTCCGGCCGCCCGATCCCACTCGACAAATACAGTGTTGCACACAGACGCGTTGGCAAACCGGGCAAATGCCGTCCCGCCGTCCGCACAGTTGGGTTGCATCCCTTCCGCCTCCTCTTTCCTGGTGCTCTTCATGTTGATTGGTTTTTTCATTGCATAAGGATCAATTTATAGACATAATGCTGTAGTTGAATATATCTTTCAGCAAATAAAATATTTTTGTATTAAATTAAGAAAATTCAATGGTTCAAATAATTAGCGGGCATATTGTCTGAATGTATCTCTATTTAGGATTAATTCAATGCATTATGCATATAAAATTATTTCAGCTAAAAATGTGCAAATTGGGAAAATTACTATGGATGTTATTAAATTTTATTCAACTTCATCATTTAGGCTCCGTTTGGAGGGACTTATTTTCACCTGTCATGCGGTTACGACTATACGATTCATTTGTAACCGCTTGATAGGTGAAAATAAGTCTCACACAAACGAAGCCTTAGTTGCAAATATTTTTTAAAAAAATTATTTAATAGTTTCATCATTTGTAAGTTTAGGATAATTGACAAATCTACAATTTTAATGAGCAGAAATGATTTGCTCTGTTCATCAAGTAAACAAAAAATATATATAAGACTTTTCATTATTAATTAAAGAGAAATTAAAATGTTCTTCAGCCATCCCTATGTTGGGTCCTACATGCTCCTAACTCCTAGGGACAGGCATCAAGGAAGCTTAGCTTAAGCGCGCTCAATTACGAGAAATAGTGATAGAAAAATGAGTCGTGATAGAGAAATCAGCGTTACGCGGATTTAGTCATCGCTTTTCATAACAACCGTTGGATTAGATCTAACGACTATAATTAAGTACGGATCGGTAAAAAGGAATAGTGAGCCCGATCAGTGAGAGACCTGACCCTGGCCCAAAGCGGGTCGCACTCGCGCGCACAAGCTTTGTAAATGACGGGAGGGATTGCTATATAAACAACAATTTCACTTTGTTACTGGAGGTGTGGGACTTTAGTCCCACACCGCCAGTAACAAAGTGTAGGGTCAGTTTGGCTCCACGTTACCGCTCCATTGAGTTGGTATCAGAGCGGAGCTTTTTTGGGGGGTCAGTTTGATTTGGCGTTGCGGCGGCATTGGAGGAGAAAATTTCCGTTCTCAACGGAGCTTTGGGAGTTCCTGAGAGCTCCTTTTCAACGGAGCTTTCCAACGTCACACACTGTTGGGTACACTGAAAAATATGTACCAGATTTAGAGAAGCCTCATCTTACTCAATGATATACATCAATTTGTATTTGATGGATGTTTGAGTTTCATTGTGCAGGTGTAAGGTTTGCAAGAAATTTTTCTAAGTACAAGTGTCGACACTTGTGAAGAATTGTGTCGACACCCAGAAGTTATGTCGACACTAGAAGCAAAGCTGTGTCGACACCCAGGCATTGTGTCGACACCTGAAGAAGAATTGTGTCGACACCCAGAATTGTGTCGACACCTAAGGCAGAAATTGTGTTGACACCTAAAGCAGAAGTTATGTCGACATCCAGGAGTTATGTCGACACCAAAAGAAAGGCTTGTGTCGACACTCAGGAATTGTGTCGACACCTGAAGAAAGTTTGTGTCGACACACAGGACTTGTGTCGACACACACTCAACGCCATTTGTCTACATCAGCTATGTCAAGACCAGAAACAGTTGTGTCGACACACAGGACTTGTGTTGACACACACTCAACGACATCTGGATGACACTCAACGCCATCTTACAGCAACAGCCACACTGAGTCTGAAGCAGTTGTGTCGACACACAAGACTTGTGTCGACACACACTCAACGACGTCTCGACGCACACTCAACGACAGCTGGACATACACTCAACGCCATCTGCCAGCATCAGTTATGTCGAGATCAGGAATAGTTGTGTCGACAAATAGGACTTGTGTCGACACATACAAACAGAAGCTGTGTCGAGTAGCAGAAGAATGACTATGTCAACACATGAAGTATTGTGTCGACATCATCAAGACTTGTGTCGACGCCTAGTCTATTTGTGTCGACACATGTGAAGCATTTTGCTGAGTGGTTCATGCTGAGTTGTCAAGTCTTTGAGGAATCAACTATCATGACTGGTGACTCGACAGCTGTCATAACCAATAGGTCTGACACCTGTGTCAGAACTGTCAGAAGGTTGTTACAAATCGGATCAGCCGGTAATCATGAGGAAATTCTATATAAGGGACTGATCCTTGACAACCAAAACAATAACAAAAAAAGAAGAAAACCAAGGAAGTAATCTAGCTATTACAGGAAAGAGAATCTGACAACAAGAAAAGGGAAAACCCTTAAGAAGGCAGATCCAGAACTGTCTGCAAGAAAAGAATCAGATCTTATTCTGAATTCAAGGAAGGAGCTGACAGCAGATCAACTTCTACATCAAGTAAAGTTTAATCTTATTTTGTTCTATCAAGAAGCTTTGAAACAGCTAAGTCAGGTTGAATCAGAAGATTCAGTTTATTCAAGAACTGATCAAGAAGCTCTCACCTATAAAGAGTTATATCTGGTGATATCTTCATATCTCTTAAACATTCAATTATCTTGTAGGATCTTTGTAAGATCTGAGTTGTAAGTCTGTAATTATAAAGGCTGAGGTAGGACTGACTGCTTGAGGTGTAGGACTGGTAATAATCTGAGTTGTAAGCCTAGTGATAAAGGCTGAGGTAGGGCTGAGGCTTGAGGTAGGATTCTTGGAAAGAATCTGAGGTAGGACTTGTATAAGTCTGAGCTGTAGGAACAAATCTGGTTCTGAGTTGTAAGATCTGTGGATTTGAGTAAGTGGAAGGAAGTTGGGTTGAATCCAGTTTTCTACTGGATAGGCGAAAGGGGAAAGTGGATATACCCATACCTTGGGGAGCCACTATAAATCTGGTGTTTGCTGTGCTGTGATTTCTGTACTGTGAATTGTATTTCCTGTGCTGTGTTAATACTAGTTAAATTGCCTTAATTATAAAAGAAAATTAGAACCTATTCACCTCGCTCCTCCTCTAGGTGTCTAGGCTCTTGAAATAAGACTTTCACACAGCATCTACAGGGTGATGGTGCCCGAAGCCATGCTCCGTTGAGGGACGGCGGAGGTGTGCTCCGGAGATGAAAGCGAGTGAACTGCTCTTCCATTGCTCTCTTTCAACAGCTCTGGTGATGGACGGTGGAGCCTTGCACCGGCGAGGAACGGTGGAGCCTTGCTCCGGGCAGGCATCTCCTCCACCGCCATGGACGCCGGCGAGAAGCCCCCCATTCTCCCTTTCCACCGCCATGGACGATGCGGTCTACCATGGACGCCTGAGCAGCTGAGCTCCTCCAGCAACCCTCCTGGCGAGCAGCCCCCCCCCCCCCCCCCCACTGGAGGCATTTCCTCCACCGCCTTGAACCATTGCGGGCGTGAACATGGAAATCAAATTTTCGGCATAAAAGTGTATAGTTTAATTTCGTTATTATCATTATTTATTTTATTATTATTATTATTATTATAATTATTATTATCACTAAATTTAATCAAAATCTATCTTTATTAAATCAATTATAATATTATGAGTACCATTCTGGTTATTACTATTTTTATTATGATTATTATTTTAAATTTTTTATGATTATTATTATCAATGAATTTAATTTATAATAAATATTAATTATAATTATTTTTAATTAGTGTAATTATAATTTATTTTGATAATTAAATATAACAGAAACGTCATCACTATTTTGTCAAACTGTTTCTCCATTATGAACAGTTTTGTCATCGTTGTTTTACAAAACTGTTTTTCCATTCTGAACAATTCCATTCTCACAGCTGTATTCTCACAACTCCATTCTCACAACTCCTTTTGCCACCGCCACAGCAGAAACAAACGGACCTGTAGTTGTTGTTTATATAGCAATCCCCCATTTGACTAACGAAGTCCGCGCACGCGAGCAAGCTCTCTCTCGCGTGTGCGATCAAGGTTGATCCCGCGCTGGCCTTGCTCTTCCGTTTTAGCCATTCGTGCAGAATCTCAGCCGCTGGATTAGATCCAACAGCTGGTATGAACAAGCGCAAAAATATGTAATATCCGCATTGCGCGGATATACATATTTCCGATATGCATATATACACACGGATAAATGTACATACACGTAACATATATATATCATTTATCCGCATGAGCCCGCTGTATTACAGCGGGGCGGCCGGGCAAATGCATAGAATAAGAAAAAGTCAAAAGAAGAAAAAAATAATAACACATTATTTAAAATAATAACATATTTTAAACTAAGATTAGATTATGCAATTGTAGCTAAGAAAAAAAAAGAATAAGAAAAAAAGAAAGTAGGAATTTCCAATTTTAAGAAAAAGTCAAAACATAGAAAAAAAACAGTTTCAATTTTTTTGAGAGAGGAAGTAGGGAAGAAAATGGTCGAGCAAATGGTTTCAGGTTTAAGAAGATAAAGGCCCTGCTTGGGAGAACTAATTTTCACCAGTCAAGCGGTTACGATCGCATGAATCAGATCTTAATTAAGGTCTGATTCATGCGGTCGTAACCGCTTGACTGGTGAAAATAAGTCCCCCCAAACGAGCCAAAGCCAGTGATGGGGTTGAAACGGCAACCAAAAAGAAGCGTAGACCGGAAAGGAGATTCGTCGACCGGGCAAATCAGCGCTAACCTGTTGATAAACCCTCGATAATAAAAAAGACCATTTTGGAAAGGAAATCTTTTTTGGTCTGCGGATCGAACTAGAGAAAGATTAGAGAAAGATCCACTTAAAATTTGTGCAATCACAGATTAGACCGCCAGCAAAAGTCACAATTAAAAAAGAATTGAAAAAATAATATTAGGACGAATTTTAAAAAGCCCAATGCCCAGCCGATTTTTTTTTTAAAAAAATCATTTTTATAGAAAAATAAGATCTTTTAAATCATTTTTATAGAAAAATAAGATCTTAAAAAATTAATAATTTATTTTTAAAAAAATAATTTTTAGTAGAATTAAAATCAATTTTTTGATGTCCCAGCAGATCAAAAAAATTTCTTTTGAGAGCTGCTTTCGAAAACCAGACTTAAAATGCCAATTAAAAGTACTTTTAAAAGAAAGCCCTTTTATACTGTCCAGCATCGAAACAGCCTAATCACAGCGGTGGCTGGTGCAATGGGAATATAGTTTTTCCCACCACCACCGCTTTCCCAAACTGAGCCTAAACCAGCAGAAAATATCACTGGGAATATACATTTCTATATATAAAAAAAAAATCCTTTCAACGACTCCTTCAATGCCTAGCACTCCCTAGAAAAATTGATCATATCAGTTGGCTTTCTATTGATTACACTCAAGACTCAAGAGGCAATTTTCCTAAAAATAATATTTTTTTATATAATATTTATTATCTAACATAAAGGCCAAAAACATCACTATACTTCATAAAGACGATGAAAGCGAATATTTTCCAACTTGAGAGCAGTGTTTCAGCAGAGAAAAATAAGTTCAAATTTTGCACGGAGGGGCTCAAAATTGAGCCTTTAAAACTGGGCAAAAATGTGCAACCTGGAACCCTATAATAATATAGATGGTCTTTATTGCAGCCAAGCATCCCTGCGAGCGTTCAAAAAAGAGTCGCACCACAAGGGTGAAATATAGGCAAGCTTATCCTATATTTTTTACAAGAGGCTGCCTCACGGACTCCATTTAGGACGGTTGTGGTGGAAGAGTCGCGGTGAGAAAAAACAGCTGCAGGAAAAAGAAATAGGAGAGCAAAGATGAAGAGCTACGAGAAGCATGCAAAAAAACACGAAAAACTCCTTTTAACTTTTCTGAAAGTGGGAGAGATCAATGCTTTTCAAAACGACCTGAAAACACAATTTTCTCACGAGCACTTTTCCCACTACCGAAGAATCAAGCGTCATCGAAACAGCAGTGACGGCGAGAATAGCACTTCTCCCACCGCCACCATCGCCCGAAAACACATTTGTGTGTGTGTGGGTGCGCGGGCGATAAGTTTCAACCTACACGGCACAAAAGAATCCAATCTATCCATAACAACTGTTTTGAGAAGCAATAAGCCATGTGACAGCAATTTAAGAAACAGGGGAGACAGCAAGATGAAGTGCTGATGGGAGGTCCTAAAGAATAGTTATATTGATCAGACTGCTTCCAAGTCTTTCATTTCTGAATATATTTTAATTGTGGTCTCAAACAATGAGCACGATGGCCGCAGGACCAACGGACATTGGGAGGTCGTAATCTCCCGCTTGTGGTCCCACCTGGGGGGCATAACATCACGACTGTTCCGATTTTCACGAGGGTGCTCGAGACACGGGGTTGCCCGCCACCGGAAATAAAATATCAAAATTAACTTGAGGTCGACAAATGCGTCAAACTAGAGTAAGTTTAACTTGGAGTAAGCTCAAGATTATGGAGTTCAACTCGATCCAATCAAATAAATCAGGTCCAAGGGGGGAATCAATCAAACTAAACCGGGTCCAACCAGGAAGTCTCCTATTTCCTAAATTCCGTCCATTCTATGAAAACTTAAAAGATAAAGCATAATGGTAGAAGCAATTATATATATATATAGGGCCATTTACCGGGACCTCCCCTCTAACTTTGCAAAATTACTGACAGCACCCCTCTTATTTTTGAAATTACAAAAAAACTTCTCCTAAAGTTTTCATTTCATTACAAAAACCTCACCTGAAGTTTTAATTTCATAACATCCATGCAAAAAAACCCCCCCCCCCCCTCGATGAACAGTGTTCAGGGGGGTATTTTTCTTCATGAATGCAATGAAATGAAAAGACCAAGGGATGTTTTGGTAATGAAAAAACTCAAGGGGAGTTTTTTATAATTTCGAAAATAAGAGGGGTGCTCTCACTAATAATGCTAGTTTACAGGGGAGATTTGGGTAATTATATATATATATATATATATATATATATAAGTTAGACCAATCACAAGTTGCACCTCTCTTGAAATTACAAAATCTCCCCTAGTTTACATTTCATAACCCCACACAAAAATACCCTCTCGGAGCAAAGTTTTAGGGGGTCTATTTGTGCATGAGAGTTATGAAATGTACTCTTATAGGGGAGATTTTGTAATTACAAACATAAGAATGCAACTCGAAATTTAGCTAACTGGGTAAGTCGCGATAAATGGTCCAATGAATCAAGACCATCCGATTTGGTTAGCATAACATCTCAATCGTTCGATCACACAAACGAATTAGGATAATCCATAAAATTTTCCATAGGGCTTCTACACCTAGGATAGCAGAGGGTTCTAAACCTATAATTTTAATAGAGCTCATACCCTACAATGTGAAATTACCATTTTACCCTTCAAACTCTGAAAAAAATCCCCTGACCGCAATTGGCCGCACCAAAAAAAACCGCACGTGGGCATGCTCTGGCTAGCCCGCCCGTTCTGATTAGCCTACAGATGTGTCAAATTTCTAACTAAGCAAAGCACTTCTATTATTTAAAGCCAAAACACATAGCAAAGTCCACGATGTGGGACTAAAAGTAAAAAAATAATAATAAACGCACGGGGGGCTCACACATAGGCTCCGCCGCCGCCGGGCGGAGCCGGCGGCGGCCTGCCCATACAGAGGCGAGTTTGCCGGACCCCGGCGAACCCGCCGGGGCTTATCCAGAAGCGACCAGGCAGGGTCACCGCCGGCGGTGTCCCTGCCCGTGAGATCCGGTTTTGGGTCTCACGGGCAGGTCCCTGCCCGTGAGATCCGGTTTTGGGTCTCACGGGCAGGGACATCCGATTTTGGGTCTCACGGGCAGGTCCCTGCCCGTCAGATCTGGTTTTGGGTCTCACGGGAAGGGCCCTGCCCGTCAGATCCGATTTTGGGTCTCACGGGCAGGGCCCTGCCCGTGAGATCCAGTTTTGGGTCTCACGGGGAGGGCCCTGCCTGTGAGATCCGGTTTTGGGTCTCACGGGCAGGGCCACCCGGTCACTGCCTGACAACCTCCAGTGGGTTCGCCGCAGCCCAGGTACTGTTGCGCAGGGCATGGGGGACTCTTCGTGCACTATCACTCGGATCCCTCTTCTAGTCGTCGGATCTTCTTCTAAAACATCAAAACCCTCCCAGAGCCTCCCTGCGATTTCGTTTTCCCCAAGAAGCACTCTCGACGGGATCACAAAACCTCTCCCGGCATCGTCCCCGGTAAAAGCTCCCCTTCCTCAACCTCTTATTTCTTCCTTCTACATCTCTTCGGGCTCCTCCATTTTTTGCAAATCGGCGACCTCACCGGCACGAGTTAGGGTTGTATTTGACCGGGAAACTAGAACATGTTTACTTTGTTTTGTGATCGCCAGCTCGCCCTTTACGATCTACAGCTCGTCATTTGTGCTCGCCATTTGGGCTCGCCAGCTCCACGACGTCATCGCAGATCGAAAAGTTTATATCCTTCAATTTGATGCAGGGCCAGGAGTCCACCTGCCTGCCACCCTAGAGTCCACCAGGGGCCCACCATGGAGTCCACCAAGAGGGTTTATCAGGGTCGCGGTCGTACACCTCAACCCATCCCCAACCCCACAACAGAGCCGATAGGTTGTTGAGGTCGGGGCTAGATCCTCCGACCTCCTTGATAAAGAACTCTCATGCGAGTTCTCATCACCAACTGATCTGCACTTTTATGATGCAGGGCCAGGAGTCCACCTGCATGCCACCCTGGAGTCCACCAGGGGCCCACCTTGGAGTCCACCAAGGGGGTTTATCAGGGCCGCGACCCGCACACCCCAACCCATCCCCGGACCCACAACAGGGCCGATAGGTTGTTGAGGCCGGGGCTAGATCCCCCGACCTTCTTGATAGTGTTCGCACGAGAGTTCTTTATCAAGGAGGTCGGGTGATCTAGCCCCGGCCTCAACAACCTATCGGCCCTGTTGTGAGGCCGGGGATGGGTTGGGGGTACGGGACGCGGCCCTGATAAACTCCCTTGGTGGACTCCAAGGTGGGCCCCTAGTGGACTCCAGGGTGGCAGGCAGATGGACTCCCGATCCTGCATCACAATTCCTCACCTCTCTCTCTCTTACTTTGGCTGTCGCAGAATTCAACACCCCGCATTTCTTTTGCTGGTAATGTTTTATACATATACACAATATGTTAGATAAAGGGTGTTTACATGGACTCTCCTATAAGTTTACAAAATTAAAATTTGCACCTCTATATTTTGAAATTATAAAATCTGCATCTGAGAATACATTTTATAACATTCATACATAACAATACCCGTAATATAATATTCATACATAACAATACCCCTTTGGAGCACCCTCCTAGGGGCAAAAAGTTCTGTACATGTAAAATACCAAGAGGTAGGTGCGCAAATTATTTTTTGGGGCAAAATTATGGTCTTTTTTAATAAATAAATTATTCAGAAATTACAGTTGTAATTGACAACCGTAAATGACGTTAGAACAGTAATTTTGCCTATACAAAAAGGTCCAGCACGTACTCATGGTACGTTACACGTACAAAAAATTCTCTCCCCTCCTAGAAGGTATTTCTGGACATGCATGTTATGAAATGTAAACGCAAACGAAATTTTTTAATAATTTTAAAAGTAGAGGGGTACAACCAATAATTATGCAAATATATCAATGTGCATGTGCGCAGCGTGTACGCAGAGAGAGAAGATGTATAGTAATCTCAAGACCACAAATCAATTTTCAAGCAGCTTCAAACTCAAATGAAGCCAACAAGAAAATCAATACAATTTAAACAAAGAGGGCGACACAGTGTAGAAAATGATAGACATGAAAATCATACGGCACAAATAAATAGATTGATTGAGACAAACATAAAAGAAAGATGGGCAAAACTACGCCAACGGTAATAGCAATGAGAATCGAAAGAAACATACAAATTATGAAAGGAAATAGCCTAACATAGACTGAAAAAAACTCAAAAATTTCTGAAAGAACTGAACAAGAAGTACAAAAATACACGTAAAAATAGTATTATTGCAAAGAGGAAATGACATTGAAGAAATCTTTAAGAAGGTAACTGCTTAAAATCAATGCTCATGTCTTATAATAACCAATCACACACATAAATTTGGTAGGCTATGTAAATCTAATCAAAAAATATGAAAATAGTAAGAGCAAGAGTTACAAGTGTTGGAATATAATTTATTTTGAATGCAACAGCAAGTAAAAAAATATAGAAGACTTAAAAAAAGAAAGTGAGTGCTACTAAATGGCATACCTGCAGGTGTCTTGGATTTACCCAAATGCCTGCAGGATGTCTGAGATAAATTTGAAGACACCCTGAAACTGAGGCGTTTCATCGCATGCCGCCGCATGCATAGGCATGCGGATATGCATGCACAAGGATGTGCACACGAAGAAGGTCGAGGATGGAAGATCTAATGTATAAGGAGAATAATTTTCAAATTTCATAGAGTAAAACACAAATTATATCAAATGTAAAGGCAAAAAACAACAAATTTTGAGCCTCACATGAACACCAACAATCTACGAATCCAGCAGCCTAATCATCCGTCCCAGCTCCCATACAACTGTATCCACCAATTCCAGCATCTTCTTCTCCAGTCCTAGCCATTCCTCCCTCACTCATGATGCTCCCGAGCTCCTCCATCCTAAGCCGAGTCATTCCCAATCCCAATCTATCTCCAAAGCCCCAATATCCCAAATCCCTAAAATCCCCACTACCCTAAAGTCCCAAACCTAACAAATCCCACTAATCCCCTAAATTCCCCAAACCTTAGAAATTCATCATTCGCCCACAAACCACATATATGATCACTTGCATCGCTCCTACGACATTCCCTCTCTCATATTCCACATCCTCCAATGTCGTTTTAGTCCCCATATAACATTGGTCACATCGTCGGAGGGTGGTCGGAGGTGGAGATGATGGTTCAAAATGCGGGGATACTATAGAGCTAGAATCATGGTTGTCTAAGCAGCATGTGCACGGAAGAGAGAGCGCTACCACAATCTCATAACAATGCAAAAGAAAATATATTTCATTCTTTTTTTATTCATTGAACACACACTTGCCTTTAAATAAGCTTACATGACTTTAATGACACCTAACAAGTCCGAACAAATAAAAGAAAATTATAAAGCCAATAATAAAACACAATAATATCTAGGACCGAGGCCCATAATAGAATGACAAGCCTATGCCCATAACATATCATCTCTCCTTTTCTTCGAGCTTATCCTAAAGCTCGGAACCATGGTTAAGGGCTTTGAACATGAAGTTGTGACCGTTCCTCTAGTTCCTTAAATTGGCACGAAAACAACACCGTGCAATATTGCCTCGTTAAAAAAATATTGTCGTTGCACCAATTGAATGATGACAAATACTCCACAGATGCTTGATGGTTGCTCATAACCATATCAATTTGTGTTTGTGTGAGAGAAATGCCATCAACGATCTTCGCACAATCGATGTATGGCAGAGGGGTGACCTTACACATGAGCACAAACACTAGAGCACGATTGTCAGGTGACAACTGGATTGGTCAGAATATCAACGACTTGTGCCTCGTTGGGTAGAATATTCGGGTGTGTCATGAGCTAGGGGTGCAAATAAAGCCCGAAATCCCAACCAAGGTCTGCTGGTCTGGCCCGGGCCTATCTAGATTCGTGTACGAATCAGGCATTACAAAGCCCCCCTTCTCGGCTTGAGCCCGACCCAGGCAAAACTCGTCCCCGGTTGGACAGGGCGCAACCCAAAAAAACAAGGTAGCGCCCATATAGTTGGGCGGCGCCCAACTATATTAATATAGCTAGGCCGCTCAGTTTTGTTGCGGGCTGCCTGGCACGACCTGCCTAGTCCCGGCTTAGCAGACTCAATTCACCCCCCCCCCCCCCCCACACACACACATTATTAAGGACAGGCTCAACCCGACCTGAGCCCGATTTAAGGACCTGACTTCGGCCCGGTAATAAAATACCCAAATCCTGTTGTTCCTAGGTCTGGTTGGGGCCCAACAGGCTTTATTTGCACCTCTATGATGAGAGGTTGTTTACTTTTTTGCGCAATCATAAGATCAAAGAGTTCAGCGAGGATGGTGACGCAGATTGCCAGTGTTGTCCTTGCGAGCTACTTCTCTGTTTGTTTTTGCTTCCTTCCATTCGATAATGGTCTCCATTTTTTCTGGAAAATAAACTAATTGATTAACTGAAAATAATAATCAATCAATTAAATAATTTGGCTCAATTATCGCCATCCCGATGTCTTACGCCACATGCGGCTAAAAGGAGTGCACAGAGCTCGAAACCAGAAGGGGCGTGTGGCTCGGCGATGAAAAGTCGGGGATGACATTGTGCTCGGAGGTAGAGGGCACATACAAACTTTGAAAAAGGAGATATGGATCGATGTCTGTTGGCGTCGTGCTCAAAACAAGGTGTGTGAGGATTCATGTGTGGGTGTGGCTACAATATATAATGTGGTTGGAACAGAGAATGCTGCTAAGGAGGTCACTCAAAAAAAAGCAATCGTTGGAAAGGAAAGTTGATGAGTAGAGCTGTCGCGGGACAGTTCTCGACAGGACGGAATCTGGGCTTGCATTTCAGTGGGGCTCGGCAAAGGCGAAGTGTCTGCTTCTCTGTTTTCTATTTACATTGGAGAGGAGCAGGAGACAAGGTCATAGGTTCACACTGACCTTCTAAAACGACGATAGTGCGTGACGTGTTTGGAGCTGACGATCGACAGAAGATCGCAAACGAGCAGAACGACGACTTGTGATGATGAAGAGGAGAGCAACAATATGTGGAAGTGGAGTTCACCAAGCCTAGGAAATGTCTCATCTAGATTCTATGGTCGAGGAAAACGATCAGTGCTTGTTGAACGTGAGGAAGGTGAGGGCGTCGTGGGGCTGCTTCGAAGGAATGAAAATGGTTATCGAAGGCAGATGACTAGCGCTGGGTAAAGTTGTGTATCTTCCACTGAGGTTGAAATGATGGATGAAGAGGGAAGTTGATCCGAGCTAAAGAAGGAACAAGCAGGGTCTTTGTTGAGTAGTAGTTGATCTGTGAGGAGTGATGTTTGGAGGGAAAAAAGAAAACCTTACTGTTGTTTGTGAGAGGTAAGGGGACCCGAAAGCTGTTGAGTTATCTTCTTGCGTTGACGTCGTGGCGTTAACATCTTGAAATGGCATGAATCCATCAAAAATGTTGGAGTGTGCAAATAAGGGCAACATGGGATTGCGCCTTAGCTTATTGGTGTCGAACTTTAACGATGGATTTGTCCGTCATGAAAGTGCGCATTAGTTCCATAAGCTTACTCATTTGGTCCGCGAAATCCCCCATGTCATTGATGTTGGTAGAAGAATGGTGATTGGAGCACAAGAGGAGGGTTCGTATACTGGACGATTTTGATACCTAGTTGTTATCGGTCCTCGTAGAAACTTGGTCACTTCGTTGGAAAGTGGTCAGAGGTGGAGATGATGGTTCGAGATGCGGGGATACTGTGAAGCCAGAACCGCGACAGTTTAAGCGGGGTGTACTCGGGAGAGAGTGCTACAAAAATCTCATAACAAGACAAGAGAAAATAGACTTACTCTTTTGATTCATTCAACACAAAACTTCCTCTTTAAATAGACTTAAAAAACTTATTAATGGCACCTAACAATTCCTAACAACTAACAACTATTTAATGACAATAAAAGACAATAATAACTAGGCTTGAGGCTCATGACAAAGTGAAATGCCTATGCCCATAACATACTGGTGAAGACTATGTGGCAAGCTTTTACTTTGGATGCCATTTTTGGACACTTGTATGGATTTACCTTATTAATCATAGTAATATCTTGCTCCAATTATTTTTTATTGATTTTCATTCATTGAATGTGCATTTTTTATTCACCTTGTGCTTTGATTTAAATGCACTTTCAATACCTTGCAATTGTTATTTGTTTACTTGAATCACAATATTTTTTTATTAATTGTGACACCTGCATATGATTTTAACTTAATATTATTTAATTAACTACACATCGAAAGTAATTGCATGATTGAAGTGTTGCATTGACATTTAGCTTTGGATTTATGTAGTAGGTATCCGTTCATTGGATTGTGTGTGCATTGCATTCTTCTGCAAATTCATTTTAGGATCGTCCGGGGTTCCAGTTGCATTAATCGTGTGATTATTTGGATTCATCTAGGGTTAGGTCATCTCGTATGTTACCTGTAGATTAATTGTACATGCATGCAAATAATATCACCCGAATGGTTTCAAAATAATTTGGGTGAAAAGTAATCTTTCAAAGTGTATGCTCATATGCTCAGAAGAAGTAAATAACGCATTGAGGTGAGTTTTTTCTAATCTGAATAGTTTCAAAATAATTTGGATCAAAATTAATCTTTCAATGTGTATGCCACTCTTTACTCAGTTTAATAATGTAGAGAAGGGAAAAACCAACCTTGTATATATGTTCACTTGTGTAAAATACAATGAGTACAAATATATAGATGAGAGAAAGAGAAAGGAAGGTCCTATACATGATGTGGGACTAAAGAGGAGAAAAAATAACAATAAAAAATACATAATGGGCCTAGATTAAATGGGTTTCTCTAACACTCCCCCGCAAGCTGGAGCGTATAGGTCATATGCACCCAGCTTGGACAAACACCGGTAAAACAAGGTACTTGATAAAGCCTTTGTGAGAATATCAGCAACTTGATCAGTGCCCGGAACATGCTTTAATTCAAGTTTCTTCATTTGAACTTTCTCTCGAATAAAGCGACAGTCGACCTCGATATGTTTCGTGCGCTCGTGAAACACCAGATTCTTTGTTATGTGTATGGCTGCTTAACTATCACAAAATAGAACAGCAGATGAAGGAAGTTTTACTCCCAGGTCAGTAAGGAGAGTTTCAAGCCATGTGAGTTCTGAGACAACCGAAGCCATCGATCGGTATTCAACATCCGCGGAGGATCGAGTGACCACGGCTTGTTTCTTACTTTTCCATGTAATGAGATGACCACCAAAAAAAGTACAAATCCCACTGGTTGACCGCCGATCGTCCAGGGAACCAACATAATCGGCATCAGAATAAGCAATCAATGCTGGAGCAGAGTTGGAGGTTTTGTAAACAAGCCCTTGACCCAGAGCTGCCTTAAGGTATCGGAGAATCCGTTCAACCGCCTGGAGATGAGAAACTCGGGGAGCATGCATGAACCGACTGACAACCCCAACAACAAACGATATATCAGGCCTCGTGACCGTTAGGTAGATCAACTTTCCCACAAGGCGTCGATAGTATTCCGGATTCTGGAGAAGCAAATCATCATCAGAGGCATGAGCACATAGTTTGTGATTTGCCTCCATAGGGGTATTAGCTGGCTTGCAACCAGACTGACCAGCGTCTTTGAGAAGATCGAGACAACACTTCCGTTGGGAGAGGACAAGCCCATCCGGCTGTCATGCGACCTCAAGACCGAGGAAGTAGCGAAGATGCCCCAGGTCTTTGGTCTGAAACACGGTGCTCAGATGTTGTTTGACCGCTTGAATCCCCTTTGAGTCATCCCCAGTAAGTAGGATGTCATCAACATAAACCAACAGAAGGACTGTTCCAGTTGCCCGGTGTCGGGTGAATAGGGAGAAGTCTGCAGAACTCCGAGTGAAACTCATGTCCCGAACCACCTTGTTGAACTTGTCAAACCACGCCCAAGGGGATTGTTTGAGACCATAGATGGATTTCTTCAGAAGACACACACGAGACTCCCCCGTGGTCTCAAACCCGGGAGGTTTGCGCATGTAGACGGTTTCCTGAAGATCGTCATTCAGGAACGCATTCTTGATATCCAGCTGATGAAGAGGCCAGTGGCGATGCACAGCTACGGAGAGAAGGACACGAACAGTATTGAGCTTGGCCACCGGAGAGAAGGTTTCCTCATAATCAAGACTCTACTGTTGAGTGAAGCCGCGGGCCACCAAGCGGGCCTTCAAACGGTCAATAGTGCAATCAGAAGCATGTTTGATGATGAAAACTCATTTACACCCAACAGGGTGCTGCCCGGGAGGTAAAGGGACAAGGACCCAGATCTGGTTGGCCCACAGGGCCGTCATTTCTTCATCCATGGCAGCCCGCCAGCCTGGATGTTGAAGCACCTCCTGCACAGAGTTAGGAATAAAAACAGAGGATAATGATGTGGCAAAGTGAAGAAGTGGCGGTGAAAGGTGATGAAGAGAGACAAAATTCGCCATTGGATGAGAAAACAGGCCGTGGAGAGCGCAAAGTTCCAGTATGGTTTGGGAACCTGCATTTGAAGCATAAGGGAGCGAGCTATATCAAGAAGGTGATGATTCTTGCGCTCGGCGACACCATTCTGTTGTGAAGTATATGCACACGATGTTTGATGAATAATGCCAAACTCAGAGCAGAGGGTCGCGAAGTCATGATCAGTGTACTCGCGCGCATTGTCAGAACAACAGTTCGAATGGGCGCAGAGAATTGAGTACGAGTCTCAAGAAGGAAGGCCCGGAAGACTCGAGGAAGCTCAGAACGATCGCGAAGGAGATGCAACCATGTCATGCGAGAATAATCATCAATAAATGTAAGAAAGTAACGGTAGCCAGAAATACTAGTAATCTTGTAGGGACCCCATATATCGAAGTGTACCAAAACACAAGGAGCGAAGCTCCGAGTACAATGAGAAGGAAAAGATGAACGTGGCTGCTTGCCAAAAATACATGTTTCACAATGAAAAGCAGGAAGAGATATATCCGGGAGAGCCTTCTGGAGGACTGGGAGAGGAGCATGACCAAGAGGTCGATGCCAATCCGAAGAGGAGATAAATGTGAGGAGAGTAGGAAAGTCATCAAGAAGGTAGAGCCCGTTCTGCAGCCGCCCCCTACCAATGATAGTCCGCGTCTGCTGATCTTGTATCTGAAAAGAAGAGGAAGTAAAAGTGTCATTGAGCAATTTAAATCAGTAGTAAGGCGACCAACAGAAAGTAAATTGAAAGGAGAGCCCGAAACATGAAGAGCCGAGCGCAGGAGAAGGGAGGAGGCGAGAGGAATATCAGCACATCCAGAGATAGGGACAGATGCCCCATTGGCCACAGTAATGTACTTCGGGTGAGGGGAAGACAAGTACTGAGGCGATCGAACAGAGGTGATGTGATGAGTGACACCAGAATCGAGGATCCATCGCGGGTCAGAGGAGAGGCAGGCGATACCTTCATTGGAGATGGAGGCAGCAGAGGCAACCGAGGATGGTGGGTGGTTGAGCAGACCATGGAGATGCTGGAGCTGAAGGCGAACCTCGTCGAGGTCAGTACGAGTTGGAGAGGAGTCGGTGGCAGCAACAGAGGCCTGCGAACGAGGAGGGCGACCATGCTTGCGATAGCACGTGGCTTCAAGATGCTCGTCTTTGCCGCAGAAAGAGCACTTAGGCCGAGGCCGGCCACCCCGCCCCCGCCCCCGAGAATTATAGCGGCCCCCACGAGCTGAAGAAGGGAGAGGCAGTAAAGGAGCAGGTGTCTGCTGGACAAGCGCCGGAGAAGGAGGTCCAGACAAATCCGGAGGCGGGGAGACCTTGAGAAGCATCGAGCACACATCCGAGAAGGACGGGGTAACAGTAGAGGAGAGGATGTGAGCCCGTACACTGTGAAGGTGATGGGGTACCCGAGCCATCATCATGGTGATACCCACAGCTTCCTTCTGGGCACGTTGGGCAGCAAGGTCCACAGTAGGAGGCTGATGTTGGATCCAAGCTTCGACCAGAGACCGAGCCTGGGCAACAAAGGAGGTCAGATCGGTCGCTCCACCACTATCAAGGGCCTGGAGAGCAGTGATAATGTCATACAAATGGTGGAGACTATCCTTGCCGGAGTAAAGGGTATGGATCTCATCCCACATGCCCTTGGCCGTCTCGTGGTACATGGCCAGGCGATAAGACTCGCCATCAAGAGAATTAAGGATCCATGTCTGCACACGACCATCGTTGCGTAACCAGTCGTCAGTAGGAGTACCGGTAACGACCTGGGTCAAGTGATGAAGAAACCCCTTCGATTGCAGGACCCTGCGAACAGAGAGCGCCCATTTCACAAAATTCTTCTTGCCGGTCAGAGAGATAGTAGTAATACGGAGCTCGTCGCGTACTTCCGGAATAGAGGTCGGGCGGTTTGCAGGAGGAATCGTTGTTTCGGTAGAACCAGCAGAGGAGGCCAGGAAGATAAGTTGCGGCTAGGAAAACAGATCGGCAACAGAGGAGACTGCGCGACTAGAGTTGAGACCGCCTGGTCACAATGTGAAGACACCAGCGGCAAGAGGAGGCCGCGACCAAAGGCGGAGCCCGGTAGAAAGAGAAGGCAGCAGCGGACAGAGAAAAGCCGCGTGGATAGGAGTGAGGGGAAGACCACGACCTAAATGCGGGAAGGCAACAGTCTGCACGGTCTGGCTGAGCACAGCAGCGGTCAGAGTAAAAGGAGGCCACGAGTGGGCAGAGAGAAGAGACCGCGAGTAAAGAAGACTCAAACGGATAGAGAGATCAGATCGCAGCGATCAGGAACAGGCCGCGGCGAGTACAAAAACGCGAGAAGGACACCAGCGACAAGGCAGCGGTTAGCAGAACACAGCAGACAAGAAGAGTCCGCGAGTAAGACAAGGCAGAAAGTGGCGAGAAGAAACAGGCCGCAACGAGCTGGAGCAGGAGCAGGACGCTAGAGGCGAGCAGGAGCAGGCCGCGAGAAGAGAGCGCGGTCTGGACTAGTAGAAGCGCGTAAGGAAGAAAGCGGACGACAGGAGGTCGCAGCGGACAACAGGAGATCGCGGCGGATTACAGAGAACCGTAGTTCGCGGCGGGAAGAAGAGGGAGGCCGCGCGAGAAGAGAGTGCGGTCTGGAGGAGATCGCAGCGGTTTGAACCAGGAGCAACAGGGAGAGGTGGACCCCACAGGATAGAGAGGGGAGGCTATAGGAAGCCTGAGGGGAGGGTGGAACCACGGAGAAGAAGAGGAAGCGGAAGAAGAGAAGCAGAGCGGACAGGCGAGACAGGCCGCAGGAGACCGAGCGGCAAGGGCGGGCAGCGGACAGAAGAGCAGTCCGCAGCAGGCCGCAGGCAGGGAAGAGGACCACGCGGGATAGGCGGTTAAGAAGGGGGAATCCGCCCAAGGAGAACCGGTGCCTCTGATACCATGTAGAGAAGGGAAAAACCAACCTTGTATATATGTTCACTTGTGTAAAATACAAAGAATGAGTATAAATATATAGATGAGAGAAAGAGAGAGGAAGGTCCTATACATGATGTGGGACTAAAGAGGAGAGAGAATAACAATAAAAAATACATAATGGGCCTAGATTAAATGGGTTTCTCTAACACATAATAAAACATTCACACATGCTTTTTTACATGCAATATTATCTGTCAACTACAATATATCATATGCAATGAATCTATCAATGCATAGTTTATTTTTTAAAATTTATATAATTTTTTTAATTATTCCTCAATGATTTCATTATTATCTAGATAGACTAGAATTGACATGAAGGAAATTAAAAATGCAATGGTTGAAGGATACTTAAATCCTAGAGACATTTAGGATACGTTTTAAAATTTTAAGTATTTAAATATAAATTATATAATACCAAATAATATGAAAATTTCTAACAATTAATGAACATAAGAATAGCATTTGGTCTAAATAGTATGATGCTCACTAGTGAGAAGTTTGAATTCAATTCTCATAAGTACCCAATCTATACATAATAAATAAATTGTCAAAGGGCCATATAAACAATAACCTTAAACATAGATAGCATTCTGTTATGGGTTGTTATGAGAAGTTATGGGATCTCGAGCACAAAGCCCTTTTATACTTATTATTGTCTTTATGTCTCATTAGGTCAGTTATTAGGAATTGTAAGAGTCATTATTATCCAGTAGCCTATATTAAGGCATGAACATTGCATGCATGGTATGAATGAATGGAGTTCTAGTTCTTGTCCCCCTTATTGTAAGATCTTGGTGGCTCTCTTCTCTAACGAGCAACCCCGCCTAGGCAGCCGCGGTTCCGGCTCCACGGTACCCTCCACCACCGTCATCTTCTCCATTTCTGACCTCTCCTCCGGGTAACATTCTGAGACCCGTAACACATTCATATACCACACGAACTTTAAAAAATCATTAAGAACCATATATAAATAGATTTAACTTACAAAGTTACGCATTTACATAAGAATTTTAAACTATTAAAAATTTATCATCAGTAATGCACTTCAAACAAACAGATCATTAAAGTAACTTGTCAGATGAATTTAACAAATTGATCAAAATTCAATAATATAAAAGGATGATTTTTTTTCAAAACTAATAAAGACATTTAAGATATTTAGCTTTTGTGAAGACCTACTTTGGAGAGAAATTACTCTTTAACCTCAAAGCAAGGTTAGAAGTTTTATTTATATTATATAAAATTGAATACCTACTACTAGATATGACTAAAACATATCTTGAGGGATCCAAATAAAATTGCAGCATAATTGTCAAACCAAAATTTTGTCAGGCCATGAATGGTGGGGACGACATAAATTCTGCAATTGTGCGAGGTATAACTCAATACTCAGCTCTAACACTGGATCCAGCTAGGATGCCACCTATAAAGATAGTGAATCTAGTGGTGGATTCCATGTATGTAAGCATCCCGCCCAGTCAGTCAGGGAAAGCTTCAATTTTTGTATGTCCATAATCATTGTAAACAATGTCAACTAAGATTTTTGTTCATATATCTAATGACACACAGACCTGCATCCCACCGGACATTGGTTAGTGATGTCATAAACAAACTAACCTTACGACACTTGAAATATTAGGATGTATTTTGGTAAGGTAGTTAAATTTTCCATCTAAGGCACATTTATGAACAATTGAATAAAGGGCTTACAATACATCTAATTTAACAGTATGGCCACGGCCCAGCCAGAGTAGGACTTGGCCTCCTCAACAGATCATGGAACAATATGTGTATCTTCAAGAGTAGATAGTAAGGCAACCATGTAGACAAATAATCCTTGATAAGATGAAACATACCATGGCATATCTCTACAAGTAAGAGCACCTTTGCAAACAACAATGAGGAGCTCATTGTGACCTGGAGTAGGTACACTAGCAATCTCGACGTCATCTCGTGGGATAATGTCTAAAGGAATAGACGAGTCCGAATTATGAGTAGAGTTGGGAAGAAGTAGGGGCAATGATGTAGTGCCAGTCGAACAATGACAGTAAGTACGACCACAAAAATGATTTGTCGTGTTCTTGGCCGGAGAAGGAGATAACTCAGGATAGAGCCTAAAAATGGAATCGAGTGACACAACAAAGTTCGTCGACGCAGACTCCGTTGGAGAGAATAGAGTTGATTCTACAAAAGTAACATCGACAGATATAATGCATCATTTTAGATCGTGAGAGTAACAACATAACTCTTGATGGTGAGAGAATATCCCTAGAAGATACACTTTAGATAGTGTACATCAAGTTTAGAGAGATATGAGCACATGTCTCAAACATATAACAAACACAACTAAACACACAGAGAGGCAAAGAATGTGCTGGTTGTGTAATAAACAATGTATGTTGCGGTGTCTCGACTTGAGGAATATGGGTAGGGAGATGATTGATAAAATATATAATTGTAAGGACAACATCGCCAAAAAAGTGTTTAACCACTTTCATATGATATAATAGGGCATGAGTAATCTCAATGAAATGATGGTTCTCACATTCCGCAAAATCATTTGTTGTGGTGTGCCGATGCAAGAAGTCTAATGTGCACAATTTTTTTGTTACATAAAAAGTAGACATTGAGAAAAATGAACTCGATCAGAATGGACAACATCAAAAGGTGCTAAAGCTCGTTTCTTATCATGAGGTACACAATTGACTCTATGATGTTGGGTAAAATGACGGGACAAACAATTGAAACTAGGAACAAACTACAACTAAGGACACATTTTGGAGAAAAGACGCAGGAGCGTGACCATAAAGGTAATGCATATCCATGATCTGAGCAGAGACAGTAGGACACACAAAGTAACTACAAAAAGAATATACCATAACATGGTAGGTTGTTTGTTTCACCACAAAAAGAGGAGAAGATAACACTACAATTTAAATCACGAGTACGCTTACCAACAGACATCAAGATGTAGTAAGCTGGCTATAGTACAGGAGCAACATAAGACAAGTCATGTAGGATCTAACTACATAATCACCAAATCCAACAATTGGAATAGACCGCCCATCAACTGCAATAGATGTGCCACTATGGGGATGGTATAAACCATGGTTGCAGATGTCGGATGTCGGGTTCATGTCGATTTGAGTTCAAAATGTCAAATGTCGGATTGTGGGGGATATATCAGGGATATTTTACAATGTCGGATTTAAATATTTAAATAAATTTATTCATATATATACACAATTTTTTTAAGGGCATTGTTATATATAAACCGTGTTTGGCTATATACAAACCATTGTTATATACAAACTATATTAATTCAAAACCGGTTATATGTAGACCAACTTGTTATATGCAGGCCAATGTAAATTTTTTTAAAAAAAAATTTAAACATAATTTTCTTATAAGCAATCAACTCCTAATATATTAGGAGAACATGCATAACATATTATATTAGCCAAACACAATCAAATGTTCAAATTACTAAGATATCATATGTTGCATAATTAAACAATTATCAAATGTTGCAAACTTATCACAAAATTCACATATTAACAAACCGAGAATCAAAACCAACAGAAAAACAAGAAATGCAAGGCTCCTTATTAACAGACATGGGAGGTTCGCCGATCTTTAAAAATCCCGACCCAGGTCGCAAACATCTGGATGTGGTATGTTCGCCGGCGAAATATGTATAAGCAGAGGGAGAAAAATAGTAGGGTTAGGGTTTTGAATACCTCATTTTGAGAAGATCGAGCCAGGTCTAAATCATCCGGATTCCTATTTCTGGATCCATCGTTGGACGTGGGGGGTTCGCTGGCCTTGAAGAATGCCACTGAAGTGCTCGTCGGAGATTTATCAGAGGACATTGGCCACAGGTGGCCGCCGCCGGCCACTGGAGACGGGATCGTGGGAGTAGGACTTCTCGCAAGGGAGAGGGGAGACGGGAACGGCTAGGGCAGCAATCAAAAATAAAAATGAGAAAAGTGATTTTTTTGAGGGGAGGGAGGTATTAATTTGGTTTGTCTATAGTAGAAAAAAAAGTAAAAAAACTAAATTTTAGGTCTGCATATAGCCAAACATGATCTATATATAACAATGCCCTTTTTATAAATATGTATAATTGTATACATAATATATGTTTATAAATTACAAATAAACATATATACACAATGTATGTTTATAAATATACAAAAAAAAAATGTTGACTGCAATGAACGAGATAAAGATCACCAAATGAGAGCGGGATTAGAAAGTTGTTGAAGCTAGACTTGGAGAGATGCACGAAATGAATAGCAAAACAAAATATTTATGTTTCATCTCTTCAAAAAATGAAAAAAAAAATTTAATACTCTCGATAATATATCGGTCCCGAAATATTGACTGATATATCGGGTTAAACCAATATACCGGGCGATATTTTCAAAAACATCATTTTTGCTTAAAATATCGATGTCGTGGCGTTTTATTTCCTAAACCTTTATGTCGACTGACATGTCGGATATGTCGGCTGATATCTATAACACTGTTATAAACATAAGATAATATGGTGTTAGTAAGGTGCTAGTAAGGTGATAAGAAGTATCAGAATCATCCAACCAACAAATAGGGAGCTGATTGGCACATGTTGGGTGGATGGTTCGGGCCACACAACACTATGAGGAGATGTATTTAGCAAAAAGGATGAGAGTCTTTGATATTTAGTATAAGAGATCTCAATGGTCTTCTTGCTAGCGGCATCAACAATATAAGTGTTACGGGAAGAGAAATACTAGGAAGTAGACTGCAACTTATGAATTTCAATGAAGAATCTAACATGTGTCTTTGGAATAATCGTAGCGCCCAAGTGCGTGCAACATCTGGTATCAGTATCTCGACTACGACCATTGAGACCGCCAAGGCCACCTCCATAGTCGCAACATGAAGCAAATGTGGTGAGTTAGAAGTACCAAAAGAGATCTGCAATGTTGATGGAGGTATATCTGCAGTGATTGACCCTGCCTTGGTAAGACAATAGTAGAAAATAGCTATTCGTAAGGTGTAATACTCCACCCGTAATTACCTCATGGCATGGGTTCGGTCGGTCCCCACTACATAGAATAAACACAAGCGAACTATAAAAACAAGATATAAACTAAAAACATCTAAACATCCGGGCATTCTTATATAAGCACACAACAAAAATCTAAAAGATATAAGTCACAACCACTAGAGAATGTCCACATCTAAAATATCAGAATAACCTTGACTTAATGACCAACAAAGCTCTCAAATAAAATTACGACTGTTTAACAAAGAAATGGGTACAAGCACCAAAAACACCTTGGCTTGCAAGCCTGCTCAACGACTAGACAGTAAAGCGAAGAGAAAAGAAGAACAGGTACACTTCACGAAGTGACTCTAGCGGCACTCTGCATCCTTATCGCACTCTACAATCAATACAACAAAAGCGGTACACATGAGTTAGCTATGAGTTGACCACAACTATATAACAACACCACTCCTCTTGGTCGTCCTAGCGGACCCGGGGAACTACATCACCCTGCAAGTCAACAATTCACAATATATAATATAAAACAATAAAAGAATAAAGCAGGAAGCAGTAAACAATAAAGAAATCTATAAAGCAAGAAAGCCTACTACATACAAGTTCAACAATTACTAACATCCCACAATATTGTTAATTCATCTACGGGAGAGGCTCCTGAGTCACAAGCTATTAAGGCATATATCCAACCCCTGAGTCATAAGGGTGAAAATCTCCAACCCCATATTTGCATACTACAAGAAGTGAGCCATGTCCGAACTCCATGAGTCCACGACTACAAGAGATGAGCACCTCTCTAGAGTCCACAACGTCACAAGATCACACTTTGTGCTTTCTAAGAGCTATCGCCGACGATAGGGCTACCGCCTGACGGTAACTCCCAGGAAAACTACAATTCCCTGTTAGGCAAATCAACAATTCCTACGTGTATCAAAATACAATACGAATTCATCATGACTCAATCATAGTGCCTGGAAGCACTTCTGGACAGTTTCCTTAAAGCTATCGTCGGCAGTAGTGCTACTGCCCAGGCGCCCAGTGATATTTCCCAAGAAACTCAAATCCTGACTTCAACGTCTCCACAAACAACCCTTTGTGTCATAAACGCATCACAAGGCATTCCAGTACAAACACATCACCTTTAAACACTCATACAAATTTTCTGGGAGCTATCATCTGCAGTAACTACTATCGTCGGCGGTACCTCCCAGAAAACCATGTAACACCCATTTTCATCCTCCCTAAGCCTTCCTACCCCATGTCCATACATCCAATTAGCACTAGGGCATCATGTATTTCCCTAACAATATTTCCAACAAAAGATTTCACACAAAACACCAAATCAGGTCACACACCACGATTATGGCTTCACAAAAAAATCCAAATGAAGGGAAAAACATGGGACAAAACAAATAACATAAACATGTATCCTATTACATAGAAGGAGAGGGTTGTTACCTTAAGGGTACATTTCGGAGCCATGAATCTCAGAGAAATTTAGGTGAAGAACACCGCAACCGTCAGCAATATATCTCTGGCAATGGCTCGTCGATCCGAGCAAACAAGCTCCAGCAATCTCCTTCCTATCCACCCTTTTTGCGCCCTTTCTTCTCCTCTCTCAACCATGACCTAGCCGTAAAGGGGAGAAATAAACTGTATGAAATAGAATAGGGTTTTCGGACCCATTTAGACCCTCTTGGCGAACCTTTCCTGACCCTCAGATCAAGTTAAAAGATGGCCTAACGGCTGAGATCGTGGATCTTAAACAACTTGATCTACCTAAGAGCCACTGTGCCAAGGTAACACTACTACACAACAATATCTCCCAAGCCTTACTGACCACTCATAACGAATGTTACCACTAGAGGTAGAATTACTGCGTGGTAGTAACCCATGGCTGCCCGCGGTAAGGAACAAAGCACGGGGCCAAAATGAACTAGTTTTGAATTAATTTTACATTGGTGGTAGCTACTACCGCGACACGGTAGCTCTCAGGCTTCGACCTTTCATTTGTAGAAATCAGAGTGTTACATAAGGTAAGATGGATTTTCCAGCATAATTGTCTGTCTTTGTAACTGAGAAATTTGAAGCAAGGTTACTCAATAACCAAAGAAGGTTAAGATGTTTTCTTGTGCCTGATGCTCTTCTCTGGCAAAAGAAATTTCACATAAATCAAAATCTTCATCAACAAGAATTTTCCACTCTACAAAGTACGATGTACTAGGACAATTTTCTCGTTTCAGTTCAACCATCTTAGGGAGTAGTTCATAATGCCAATAAAATTGTTACCTGTGAGAACATCATATAAAAAGTATCATAAAGCTCCTTCATAATGTTACAATTATGAACTAAGAAATCCATGGACCCGACAAGTTAAAATTAGACAATCCTCAGTATACCAGTTATAATACCCATGACTATCCAGTTTATGAATAGGAAGATGAGTAAGATGGAGCATACCATGTAAGCCAGAGAAAACATGGTCACACCCTTCCTCCAAAGTTTAAACTTGGAAGAGGTAAGGATAATAGTGACAATTTTAGCATATGGAGGGTACATGTTCTACTCGACATGCGACGCAGTAGAAGCAGTATTGGTGTATCTCAACTTTAGTAATGAGCATATTCAATTATAGGTAGAAGGATAACTAAATGTAATTAAGGACAATGATCACACAAAAAAGCAGTGTAATTGAAACTGCTAAAAATAAGTACAATAACAGGTATGGTTTAGGTGATACTAATTGTTTTCAACATGTTGAGAAATGATTCAAAGGGACTACAACCTAGACAGAGTAAACCAAGGATCATAAGGGTCGGTCAAACCAGAAAGACCAAGTAGTAGTTACGACGTAGTTATCTACAACAAAATCAGGACTACAAAGGGGTCAATGATTAGAGGTGTCCTCTATAGATTAATGGATAGGGGCCAACATCGCTGACAATCGATGTTGATTGATCGTGAGGTCAATGAGACCAGAAGTTTGTGTCATCGATTCTAAGGCAAGCAAGATGAAGAGATCTCTCCCATAATCTTCGTATAGCCGCGACAAGGATTCAACGTAGAGGATGGTGATTTCTCACCTAAGGGCTCTGATACCATATGAAAACCTAATATGGAGAGAAAACTCTTAACGAAAATGTGACGTTAGGAGTTCCATTTATATTAAAGAAAACTAAATACCCAATACAAGATCAAACTAAAACAAAAATACGTAAAATACGAAATATTCTAACAGATTTGATATAAAATATAAGTCAAGCATTGAGGCATGGTACTATTCTTGTTCCAATGATCAAGTACAACTGTACAAGATAGTATGTGTTCAAAGTCAAAATAACAAAATGTTACTTGGTGGTAACCATATGATAACCAATGGCTAGGGTTTCTTTCATATGAATATTGTTAGAGAAGCCTAGTTAAGGGCCCATCTAGTGACCCATTTTTTCCTTTTTTCCTCCTCATTGTATTAGTCTCATATGTTAGATTGAGATTTCTCCTCTCTCCTTTCCTATATAAATGTATTCATACTTGTAACTATTAACACGAAAAGTATATACAAGGTTTGGGGCCTCTCCTTACATGGTATCAGAGCCAACCGGTCTACTCCTTGTATTTGTTTTTCGGTCTACTGTTCGCGGTCTCCTGCTTCTATCCGCCCGGACTTGGTTGTCCGACCTGTCCACCTGGAAACCGCGCAGCCTTTCCTCCTCCCTCTTAGCCGCCGTCTCGTGCGGCCTGTCTCCTTCTAACCGCTCTCTCTACTTTGTCTCCTCGTGGCTTCCACTTCTCCTTCTCCTCCTCCTCCCTCTCTTTTATAAACTGTAACGTGGGGCCCACCTTCTCTTGTATCTGTCCGCGCGGTCCTCCTCCCTATCCGCGCGGCCTATTTTTCTCTCCTTTCCGCCTTCCGTCACTTTTCTAGTCGCCACGATCTCCCTCTGTCTCTGACCGCGCGGTCTCTCTTGCTATCCGCGCGAACCCCCCCTCTCTCTCTTCTGCCCGGCTTTACCTCTTCCTGCTGGTCGCGACTTCCCTCGCGTTGCCACGGTTTCTCCTCTAGCCGAGTGTCCGCATCTAGGTCGTGGCACCTCTACTTGCCGCTGGTGGCTTCACCTTGACCGTGCGGACTCCCATCCTGCTTCTACATCCGCTAGCCGCTGCGACTTGTCTTGTCGATCGTGGTCTCTTCTCTTCCTGCAAGCCGCATCCTGGTCACGATTCTTCTTGTCGCTGGTGTGTCCGCTGAGACCGTGCGGCTTGTGTTTCTACCGCCCCTTATCTCTCTATTCGGCCTTCCTCTAGCCGCCCGGCTTGCTGTTTACTAGCCCGACCTTCTCTGCCAAGCCGAACGCCTTCAACTGCTAGCCGCCCGGCCTCCTCCTGCTAGCCGCCCGACCTTCTCCTTGCTAGCCCGACCTCCTCCTTACTCTCCGCACGATCTCCCCCCCCCCCGATAGCCGTCCGGTCTCTTCTGCTAACCGCATGGCTTCTGATGCTTCCACTGCCACCTCTGCTCCTCCAGCCCGTGCGGCTACTGCGGCTTCCGAACTCCGCGATGAGCTCCAGATTACTACCATTTCACTGACTGGGAAACGGAACTTCGTTGAATGGGTTCACTCGGTTCGTCGTGTCCTGCAGACCAAGGGTCTTCTTCACCACTTCACCCGAGCTACCCCTGATGCTCCCTCCGATGACTGGCTTCGTGATGATGGTCGGGTCCAGTCCTGGCTCCTAAATTCTATGGATAATGAGTCTTACAGGATGTCCATGTATCGTGACACGGCCAAGGTCATGTGGGAGGAACTCCACTCTTTTTACTCAGGGCACAATAGTCTTCAGCACCTATATGATATTATCTCCGACATGCAGAACCTCACTACAGGTGCTCCAGGTGATATGATATCTTTTGTTGCCCAAGCCAAGACCCTGGTCGAGGCCTGGATTCAACATCAGCCTCCCACCACTGATCTCGCGACTCAACGGGCCCAGAAAGAGGCTGTCACCATCGCGATGATGATGTCATGTGTTCCTCCCCACCTGCATAGTGTTCGGGCCCAGATTCTCTCTTCTACGACGACTCCTTCGTTGTTAGATGTCTGCTCCATGCTGCTTAAAGTTACGCCTCCTACTGAGGCTCCTCCAGGATTTGCACCAGCTCTCCTTCAGCAGCCTCTCCTTCTGACCCCTCCTCCTGCTCGTGGCTCTTCCACCCGGGGGGGCCGACCTCTGTCTCAGGGATGCGGGCGTGGGGGTCGTTCTTTAATGAAATGCACCTACTGTGGCCGGGATGGTCATCTCGAGGCTACTTGTTATCGCAAGCATGGTCTACCTTCCCACCTTGCAGCTACTTCATCTACTGCTTTTGCTCCCACTGGGGCTTCTACTCCGAATTCGGCATCTACTACTCGCCAACATTGATGAGCTTCGCACCCAACTCCAACAGCTACAGGGTGTCCTCGGCCGCTCCTCCGGTTCGGTTGCGTCTTTCTCTGCGGAAGGTATAACCTGTCTCTCTTATATCCCCCGCTGGATCGTTGATTCTGGCGCTACACACCATATTACCTCCCAGAAGCCTTCCCAGTATCTCCAGACGGCTCATCCTTCGCATATCACTGTGACCAATGGTGACACCTTACCGGTCTTTGGCGCCGCAACTCTCCAACTTACCCCGGCCCTTTCTCTCTCCTCGGTACTTCATGTTCCAGGGTCGCCCTTCAATTTACTCTCTGTTAGTCGCGTGAGACACACGAACTTGATTGTTGCATAACTTTTTCTCCTTCATCTTTTCTTATGCAGGATCGCCGCACCCGGAGTATCATTGGTGAGGGGCAGCTGGTGAATGGGCTCTATATCCTGGATATACCACCCACTCTTCTCTCCGCTATCTCCACCGTCGACTGGCATCGCCGTCTTGGACATGCTCCTCTTCCGATCCTCAAGCGAGCTCTTCCCGATGTTCCTCTACGGGAGTTCTCTTGTGAATCTTGTATCTACGGTAAACAACATCGTTCTTCCTTCCCCCTGCATGTACCAGGAGTAGTACTCCTTTATCTCTAGTTCATTCAGATGTATGGGGTCCCTATAAAGTCCCCAGTATCTTTGGATTCCGTTATTTTGTCACGTTTATTGATGACTACTCGCGTGTTACATGGCTATATTTACTGCATGACCGTACTGAACTTACCTCTGTGTTTCGTGCATTTTTAACTGAAATGCGTACGCAGTTTGCCACCCCTCTCAAAGGCATTCGCACTGATAACGCTCGCGAGTATACTAGTCGCACCTTCTCCACTCTTTGCATCGAATTTGGCGTCATCCATCAAACTTCGTGCGCGTACACCCCTCAATAAAATGGGGTGGCTGAACGGAAAAATCGCCACCTCCTTGATGTTGCTCGGTCTCTTATGTTTCAAATGCAGCTTCCGACCGAATATTGGAATTTTGCTGTCTCCACAACATGTCATCTCATCAACCGCCTCCCCTCTTTTGTTCTTGACTTTGCCATACCTATTCAACTTCTCTTTCCTTCTGTGAATCCCGCCTCTCTCACCCCGCGAGTCTTCAGGTGTGTTTGTTATGTTCATCTTCTTGGCCCCCCTTCCGACAAACTTGCTCCTCGGGCGGCCAAATATATGTTTGTTGGCTACTCTCGTACTCAAAAGGGGTATGTTTGCTACTCTCCTTCTGATGGCAAGTTGGTCGTCTCGGCGGATGTCACGTTCTGCGAAGATCAGCCATTCCACTTACCTTCATCCCCTTCGACTTCCTCTCCTCCTCTTCCCCGGCCTGCTATACCTGTTACGTCCTCTTCCCTGCCATCTCCAACCACCTCTCTCCCTGCCCCCTCTCGGGTTCCTCCTCCCCATATCCGTGTCTACACCCGTCGCTTCAAGGATGCTTCCCTGCACCAGCTACCACCCTCCAGTGACACCCCGACAACGGCAGATCCGGCTCCCGCCTCTACAGCTCATCCCTTGGCCCACGACGTTTCTCTCCATCGGCTAACTCCTCCTCTCTACACCTTTGCCACCTCTCTTTCCTCTATCTCTATTTCTAACATTGTGCAGGAGGCACTGCAACACCCGGGGTGGCGGGCGGCCGTGGACGATGAAATGCAGGCTCTCTGGGCAAACCGGATTTGGGATCTGATTCCTCTTCCCACAGGACAGCACTGTGTGAGCTGCAAGTGGGTCTTTGTTGTTAAACATGTGGCAGATGGCACCGTGGAGCGACTCAAGGCCCGCCTCGTGGCCCGGGGTTTTACTCAGCAACATGGCTTGGATTATGAGGAAACCTTCTCTCCGATGGACAAATTGAACACCGTACGCATTCTTCTCTCTTTGGCTGTTCATCGACATTGGCCCCTTTATCAGCTGGATGTTAAGAACGTCTTCCTCAACGGCGATCTGCAGGAGACTGTTTACATGCACCAACCTCCTGGGTTTGAGACCACGGGGGAGTCTCGGGTCTGTCTTCTTCGGTAGTCTATTTATGGTCTCAAACAGTCCCCGCGGGCTTGGTTTAAAAAATTCAGCAAGGTTGTCTGTGATATTGGCTTTATTCGGAGCTCGGTTGATTTCTCTCTCTTCACCCGACACCGGGCAACCGGAACTGTGATCCTACTTGTTTTTGTTGATGAAATCCTCATTACTGGCGACGATACTACAGAGATACAACATATCAAGGAACAGTTAAACTCTGCCTTTCAGACCAAAAACCTTGGCAACCTTCGATACTTTCTTGTCCTTGAGGTTGCTCGACGCCCTGATGGTCTTGTACTGTCACAAAGGAAGTACTGTATGGATCTTCTTCATGATGCCGGCTATTCTGGATGCAAACCTGTGGATACTCCTATGGACGCTAATCACAAGCTCTCGGCCCACAGCTCTGACTTCGATGAGCTGCTTACAAATCCAGAATACTATAGACGCTTGGTTGGGAAGCTGATCTATCTCACGGTTACTCGCCCAGACATCTCTTTTGATGTAGGAGTCGTGAGTCGTTTTATGCATGCTCCCCGGACAACTCATCTTCAGGTTGTTGAGCGCATTCTTCGATATCTCAAGACCGCTCCAGGACAAGGGCTGGTGTACAAGCCATCCACATCTCTATCTCTTGTCGCGTACTCTGACGCTGACTATGCTGGATCCATTGATGATAGACGCTCCACAACGGGTTTATGTACCTACTTTAAAGGACATCTCATAACTTGGCGTAGCAAGAAACAAACCGTGGTTGCTCGCTCTTCTGCTGAAGCCGAGTACCGGGCTATGACCGTTGTCGTTTCTGAGTTAACTTGGCTTGAGGGCCTTCTGGGTGACTTAGGTGTTTGTCTCTCATCACCGGCGACCCTATTTTGTGACAGCCAAGCCGCCATACATATTGTCAAGAATCCGGTCTTTCACGAACGCACAAAGCATATTGAAGTTGGCTGTCATTTTATCCGGAAAAAAGTACAGTCAAAGAAGATAGAGTTGGAGCATATCCCTGCTACAAACCAAGTTGCTGACATCTTGACTAAAGCTCTCTCCCGGCCGCTATACTATCAGTTTTTATCCAAGCTTGGTGCCTCCGACTTGTACGCTCCAGCTTGCAGGGGAGTGTTAGAGAAGCCTAGTTAAGGGCCCATCTAGTGGCCCATTTTTTCCTCTTTTCCTCAGTGTATTAGTCTCACATGTTAGATTGGGATTTCTCTTCTCCCTCCTTTCCTATATAAATGTATTCATACTTGTAACTATTAACACAAGAAGTATATACAAGATTTGGGGCCTCTCTTTACAAATATGATACGTCTTGAGCAAATAAATAAGAAAGAATCAAGCGAAGAAAAAAAAGACGAGCGTAACCTAAGGGCATTCCTCGATTTGAACATGGTATCAGAGACCCAAAGGGCCGTATCTTGTCGTTCGGTTATCATCCCTACAAGGATCTGATTTCTTTTGTTATTTCTTGCGACGATAACATCTGATCATACGTCTGGTTTGTACGTGTTGTGTCTTCAGTGTTTCTCCAAGTAATCCGCCTAGCTTCTTGATTGTCTTCATCGTCATCATCTAGTTCTTCGTCGGTGTATTTCACGTTCTGCTTCTGTTTTGTTCTCTATTCGGGCTATTTCGTGTGTCTCCAGCTGGATTCCAGCATCTGCTCAACCGTTTACCATCCCTTATTAGTTGCCAACATGATTCTGTGAGTTCTGCCTATTTTCAAAACCAATTAATTATAATATTTTGTGATTCACAATCCTGATGTTCCATATCCTGTAGATACATTTTTTGAGTTCCTTATCTGGAAGCTCACTGAGTCACAATTCCATCTACCATTGCGGCATATATTAAGCATCTAAATCTTAATTGGTGTAGTCTCCCTCATTCCTTCTACTTCTTGTCCATGTTTCCTTCCACGGCACGAGTCTAAGCATTTGAATTGAAGTTTGTTCCTTCACAGATCTTTAATGGGAGTTGGAGGAGTCTTAGCTTTACTACTAGATCCAAACCTGCCGCTAGCACAATGGACCCCTCTTATGAGGAATGGGAATGAGAGAACTTGATTGTGATCAACTGGCTCATTAACTCTATGTAACCCAACATAGCTAGTCAATTTTTGTTTTGCAGCACTGCTAAGAAGATGTGAAACTTAGCATATAGAACTACTCCAAAAGGAAAACTCGGACAAAGATATATCAACTTTAGACTGAGCAAACTTCTATGGTTGATATGAATGACTTGGAAGGACACTACAACAAACTTATCCATAAGTGAGTGGAGATTGATCAATTCTCTGATATTCATTCCGTCGAGGACTATCAGAAAGAACTAATGCAAAGATGAGTCTTTGAATTATTTTGTGGACTTCCTGCATAGTTGGAGGTTCAAAGAGCTCAAATGTTGGGAAGAGATTCAACTCTTGATCTGAAGACTACAGATCATTATATTCGGGGAGAAACTAGTCATATAAATTCTCTTCGTACTTGTGAGTATAAAATATGATAAATCCATCCTCATGTTGGAACATAAGAAGTGTAATACAAAAAATTTCAACAATTAAAGTCAATCAAAGTCCAAAAGAAATGAGAATAAGAGTACGATAAAGTGGCCATAATGTGGGAAGATGACATGAGAAAAATAAATGTTGGGAACTATACCTAAACTTTATCACATGAAGATGAATAAGAGTTATTGATGAAAAATATGTGACCTCGCACAGCTTTGTATGTTATTGTGGACCATCAGAGGGATCCTCCAGTTGAAAATGAGACCTTACTTAAGGACCTAGCAGCCTTGAAAGTCGTTATTGGGCGGTTCCAGGTCGAGCGCCTATACGGAACTGGTGCCCATACCCAGACTTTTTTTCTTCTTGTTCGAAAGTAGTTCACTTCCTAGAGTATTGATTTTAAGGCGTTGAATCATATGACATGATTTTCTAGTGGGATCCCTCTGGAAGTGTTAAACGTATCGATAGTTTGCCCATTAGTGGCGGGTAAAGGGTCATTAAAATTTCTCCTTGTATTCCCCTCAGATCAGTCATTTTAGTTTATTTATTTCCTACAAATATGCTCTTTGTGAACAATTTGACTAAACAACTTAAGTATTGTCTTTCATTGTATCGTCCAAGACGGAGTGGGAGGACGATTTTGATGGTGGACATGAGTCGGGAGGAATTTATGTATTTCATATTGGGCTTATTTACGCACTGTCATTGTAGTCTATAAATAGAACCCTTGGGTCAAGTATGAGACCATCAATGAATTAAATCAAGTTTTTAAATCTCTTTCTAAGCTCTTCGTCTCTCTCTCTCTCTCTTTCTCTCTCTCTCTCTCCCCCTCTCTCTCTCTCTCTCTCTCAACATCTACTCCATCTTAATTCTAGGATTAGTCTATAAATAGAACCCTTGGGTCAAGTATGAGACCATCTTAATTCTAGGATTAGTCTCTCTCTCTCTCTCTCTCTCTCTCTCTCTCTCTCCCTCTCTCTCAACATCTACTCCATCTTAATTCTAGGATTAGGGTAGAGCAAGACTACTCATGCATCTTCGCCTCCACCACCACCTCTACCGAGATTCCAACGAAGTTATGGGCTAGGCCCATAACATAATCATAAGAGCAGCATAAGATTGATAGTAACAATATGTGAAATATGAATTCTCTTAACTATCATCTTCTGAAGGAACAAAGCTCCATAAAATACCATAACAATGTATCTCAATTTATAGGAAGATTGACAGGAACCTCAGCAGCATGTTCCAACAAGTACCTGACTTCCGGCTGGAATGCTTCACACCTGACAAACATCTCAAAAGATTTCAATGATGAATTTGGAGTCTCACAACTCCATTAACGGTTGGGAAGGGAGAAATGGAACTACGATTTATAAAGGTAAAATAAATATTTTGAAAAATCGCAAGCAAAGATTTGAACAACACAATATAAAAAATATCAAGATAATAATTTATATACTTAAAACAATGATCTTGCAACAATTGTAGATCATAAACTCATATGAATGCAAATAATAATAACAAATTTGAAAAGTTAAATAATTTCAGAATATAAATTAAATCCAAAATTGTGGAAGGTAAAATGTCAAAATGTTATGAAGAATGAGACCCCAAAAATCAGAATAAATCAAAGAAATATGGACGAGAAATCACTGACAAGTCGCCACTCTCCAAATAAGAACCATTTGTCCAGTCATGTTCAAACGACAAGAAATGGGAAACTCGCCACTTAAGGCGGGTTAAGTGATAAACAAAGGTTTAAGAGAGGAATTCTAAGCATAGGATGAGATGTTACCGGGCTTCAATTCATGCACATGGTTCTTTTAGCCGCTAGTGCAGCGCTCGGGCAGTCCAATTCCAAATCCCCAAATCCATCCAATGGAGCGAATACATAATGATGTATACTAATTCCATAATTTGAGTCATTCCAAGGATCGAAACATAATGCAACAAATCAAATGATGTCAAAGAAAGCAACATACATTCTGACAATTCATGTCTGCACTAAAATAAATACCAAGGTAAAAAAAAATAGCAATAATTTCGAAGTTAGAACATATTATGTTATGCACAAAAAAGAAAGACGAACAATACGCCAATATCTATGTTGTAGAAATGTGACGGAAGAGGAAAAAGTTTTCGCGGCAAATAACAAAGAAATCTGCAAACAGAAACCTTAGGTTGAGTTTGTTAAGGGTGAAGAGACGAGAAACCTAACTATATGGCTTGCAATGAAATCCTTCTAGAGATCCCTGATGCCGCTCAATATTGTTAGAACAGACAAAGCATCAATGACAAAGGACCGAGGATAACTACCAGCAAAAAAATACTTCTAATGTTTCTCATGATGCTAAAGGAAATTAAAACTATGAACAAAGTTAGAGTAAAGGAAAATCTAATATGAATGCAAACCAAAAAATCCAAATATAAATCACAGTAAGAGAACGAACATTTAGAAAAACAATCCCATCTCAAAATCAATGCATAATGACTAGTACACATCATCAGTAGAATAAGTCAACATCAAAGAGTAAGTAAAAGATTGTAAAATTGGTAATATAATCCTCGGAAACAAAGGAAGTCAAACATAAGAAAATTCAAAACATAACTATTTGGTCCCTACTACACAATCAACTACTCCGCAAACCAAAATGCAAAGATGAGAAAATACCAGCTCCTTGAAGAAGACACATCCTGCTCCATGAAGAATCATCTTGCTCCACGAAATAATAGGTGCCATCCCCTGAGACAAACATAGTGAAAACTCAAAGGAGAAGACACTGCAAAAATACGTCGTAATTAAGTAAGAGGAAGAATTTTTATGTGATCTCAATGTATACTAATCTCAAAAATTGGCTGAATTGAGATCATGTCCATAAATCACCACTTAAAATCTTTCTTTTTCATTATTGTTGATAGTGGGCCCACCGATCATAGAAAGGTCAAGGCCGACCATATAAAGCTCAAGACCCGGGCCCACAGCCCGACTGCACTCGGTGCACCCCAACCCGCTCTCCTCCTTGGATATAAACCGTGCGGCGGGTTATTGAGGCCGGGAATCGACCCCAGGACCTACTTTATAAGAGGATTTTAACTTCTCTCGTACCCAACTAACTCGCATCCCTAGGTATTCTCTACCTACCCACCTATGTCAGTTTCAGGTACAGGTACCCTTTTGTTGAAGGTCGTTCGAGCTTCTCCTGGGAGTATGACATGGGTTACTTCAGCGCCGTAGTGCTGGTACTCGGACATTGGCTCGAGGCATTTCCTCTCAGTTGGGCATGAGAGAAGTTAAAATTCTCTTATAAAGGAGGTCCAGAGATCGATTCCCGGCCTCAACAACCTGCTGCACAGTTTATATCCAAGGCGGAGAGCGGGTTGGGGTGCACCGACTACAGTCAGGTTGTGGGCCCGGTCTTGACCTTTATATGGTCGGCCTTGACTTTTGTTAAAAGTGGGCCCACCGACCATAGAAAGGTCAAGGCAAACCATATAAAGGTCAATACCCAAGCCCACAACCCGACTGCATTCGGTGCACCCTAACCGGTTCTCGGCCTTAGATATAAACCATACGACGGGTTGTTGAGGCCAGGAATCGATCCCAGGACCGCCTTTATAAGAGGATTTTAACTTCTCCTTTATAAGAGGATTTTAACCTCTCCTTTATAAGAGGATTTAACCTCTCCTTTATAAGAGGATTTTAACTTCTCTTTCATAAGAGGATTTTAACTTTACCTCTTATAAAGTAGGTCCAGGGAAAAATTCTCGGCCTCAACAACCCGCCGCACGGTTTATATCCAAGGTGGAGAGCGGGTTGGGGTGCACCGACTGCAGTCGGGCTGTGCGCCCAGTTCTTGACCTTTATATGGTCAACCTTGACCTTTTTATGGTCGGTGGGTCCACTTTTAATAGTTATAATATTCTTATCAAACAATTTGATGGGGATCAGCTACAGGACCGACATTGGACTTCGGGCCACCATTTGGCGAGAATCGCATTTGTGTACTCAACAAGCTTGCAGATGTCAGATGTCGGGTTCATGTCGGTTTGAGTCAAGGTTGCAGATAACGGATGTCGGGTTCATGTAGATTTGAGTTCGAAATGTCAAATGTTGTATTGTGAGCAATATATCAGGAATATTTTATAACGTTAGATTTTAATATTTAAATAAATTTATTCATATATATACACAATTTTTATAAATATGTATAATTGTATACATAATGTATGTTTACAAATTACAAAATAAACATATATATACACAATGTATGTTTATAAATTATACAAAAAAGAAATGTTGACTGTAATAAACGAGATAAAGACCGCCAAATGAGAGCGGGATGAGAAAGTTGTTGACGCTAGACTTGGAGAGATGCACAAAATGAAAAACAAAACAAAATATTTTTGTTTCGTCTTTTCAAAAAATGAAAAAAAAAATTTAATACTCTTGATATCGATCGCGAAATACCGGATATATTGGATTAAACCGATATATCGGGAGATATTTTCAAAAATGACATTTTTGCTTAAAATATAGATGTCGTGACATTTTATCCCCAAAACCTTTATGTCAACCGACATGTCGGACATGTCGGCTGACATCTACAACACTGGTATGAGTTTGAAATGTCAGATGTCAGATTGTGTGGGATATATCATGAATATTTAATAATGTTGGATTTTAATATTTAAATAAATGTATTCATATGTATATATACGCAAGGTCACGGGTTCGAGTTCGGGAAGAAGCCTCTTGCAAAAATGCAGGGTAAGATTTGCCTACATTTCAGATTTCACCCTTGTGGTGGGACCCTTCCCCGGACCATCGTTGCACGGATCAAACAACAGAGTACTACTCTGATTGTGACAATGCACTGGGCAAACCGCCAATGCCCCGCACGATACTACTCCAGCCACGGTATTGCCCCGGTGTGACGACGCTCCCGCCGCTTGCAAACTCCCGAACGTTATATTATGCCCGCTGCTCATTTTATCCTTGTGCATGGGGGTTTGTGAGCGGCGGTGAGAGCACATCTTTTTATTGTAGGTAAGAAATTTTTGCCTACATAAGAGCAAATATTTTAAAATTAAAAAAAACATATAAATTAATGAGATTTAAAATTTTATAATAAAGAGGGATAAAATTGGAAATATAGATGTTTAACCAAAGGATGTTTTTCCCTTTTAATATAGTAGATATATATATATATAAGTATTTTTTGTAAATATATACAATTACACAAATAATGTGGGTTTATAAATTACATAATAAACAAATATACATATAATATATGCTTATAAATTACACAAGAAAGAAGCGTTGACAATAGTAAATGACATAAAAAATAGTAAATGACATAAAAAATAGTAAATGACATAAAAAATAGTAAATGACATAAAAAATAGCAAATGAGAGTGAGACGAGAAACACATCGAACCTAGGCTCAGAGAGATGCAAGAAATGAAGAACGAAACAAAATATTATTGCTTGGATGCTTAATACAAATGAAAAATATATATTTTTGTTAGGAAAACTGAAAATACAATGATAATAATATTAATGTGATGATTCCTCTTTATATAAATGGGTAATATGTGTATAATTATTTAATTCTATTACTCCCCCTCAACTCAGGCATGTTATATTTTTCATACCCCACTTGTCAATAAAACCATAAAAATCATTTACCCTCAGACTCTTAGTAAGAATATCAGCTAATTGTCCCTCTAAAGGAACAAATGAAGTACAGATAATCTTCTTCTCAATATTCTCATTAATGAAGTGATTATCCACCTCAATGTGTTTAGTGCGATCATGTTGAACGAGGTTGTTGGCAACACTGATTGTAATTTTGTTGTCACAATACAACTGCATAGGACTAGCTTCACTTAATCTCAGATCACACATAAGTGAGTGTAACCACAATCCCTCACATATCAAATGTGTCATAACTCTAAATTTTGCTTATGCACTAGACCTTGAGACAACATGATTTTTACTTCTCCAAGTAACCAGATTCCCAATTTCCCACCAACAAACGAGCAATACCCAAATGTAGATCGTCAGTCTTCAACGGATATTGCCTAATTTGCCACAATATAAACTTCAATTTTCAATTATGTATTGGGGGTGAAGAGAATCCCTCTTCCTAGTGAGGTCTTCAAATACCCCAAGTTTCTATGAGCAGCATCGAGATGCCTCGTCTTTGCGGAATGCATAGCTAACACCCCCACAACAAAAGCTATGTCAGGGCAAGTATGGGATATATTAACCGCCCGACAAATCCTTGGTAACCAGTAACATCTTCAATATGATTTTCATCATCCTTTCAAAGGTTGTGGTTTATCGCCATAGGAGTATCAGTAGGTGTACACTAACTCATACTGGATTGTTCCAACAAATCAAGGATATATTTTCTCTGAGAGATGAAAATATCCGGCTAGGATCTAGCTACTGCAATCCCCAAAAAATATTAAAGTTTTTTCAGATCCTTCACTTCAAACTTCTTTGTCAAATTCCCCTTTCAAGCATTCACTTCTTCAACATCATTTTCTGCTATGACGATGTCATCAACATAGACAATGAGGGTCGTTGGCATGTTATCCCTCTGTTTTATAAACAAAGTATGGTCGGTGTGACTTTGTCTGTATCCAAGAGAGATCATGAATTTGTGAAAACAACCAAACCAAGCCCTCGATGATTGCTTTAGGTCGAAGAGAGCCTTTTTTAGTTTGCGCACTTTCCCTTCAGAACCGGTAAAATCAGAGGGAGACATATATACTTCTTCTAAATTTCCACGAATGAATGCATTCTTCACATTCAATTGAGTTGATCACATCCCTTGCATGTAGCACATGATAACAAGACTCTTATAGAGTTCATTTTTGCAATAGAGGCAAAAGTTTCTTGATAATCGATCCCTAGAGTTTGAGTATATCCCCTTGCCACCAACCTCGCTTTAAAACGTCCAACCAAGCCTTCAAAGTTCTGCTTCACGGTAAACACCCACTCACAACCAATGGTCTTCTTTCCGCGTGGGAGATGTGTTAAATCTCATGAATTTTTTTTCCAAAGCAGTCATTTCCTTAATCATTACCTCTTTCGACTTTTGATGCCCAAGAGCTTTCTACCATGTGGATGAAATAGAGACAAATGCAAGGGAAGAAACAAAGGCTCGATGTGAAGGAGTTAGAGTGTCATAAGAAACTGTTATACTATTTCTACTCCTAACCGCGAAACGGGAAAAATACCTGAGATAGCTCTTCTCTGATGCCCTGGGGGATGCGCCATGTCCCCCCCCCCATATACCCAGCCGAAGACCTGGATCGGCTGGGCCGGACCGGTTTGATTAGGAGGAAGGTGGGACTGAACCAGATGGTTCAGTCTGTCCCCTGGCCCCTTCCGGGTCATAACATTCCCGCTGTCTTTGAAAACATGCTTGTCCTCAAGCTAAAACTCGAGAGACAAGATAGTAGCTTGATTCATCAACTGGCCTGTCTCACCCTGCAGCATGCACTTCCTTCCTTCGTGTGTGAATTCCATGATTATTTTCTTCCAGTTGTTCGTAACTAGATCCAGCAGCCTCAACCACTGCACTCCCAGTACCACATCTGATCCTCAAACCGGTAGTAAATGCAGATCCACACAACACCTGACTCCCTAGGCCAAGAGTGGCACCTTCCTCACGGTCCTGATTCACTGTAGAAAATTTCCATCAGCTACGAGTACCCTGATCCCCTTATCCTCCGTTGGCATGGTAAGCAAATTTCATGGCTACCTCGGTGTTGATGACGTTATGGGTGCTTCCGCTGTCAACCAATATGGAAACCTTCTGGCCCACCACCCTTCCTGGCATCCTCATCATGGAGGGTTGTCCTCCCACATTCAAAGAGTGAATGGAAGCTTCAATCTCTATCAATTCAAGGACCTCCCTCACCTTGGAGTTGTCCCTGTTGGACTCCGATCCGCCCTCCTCCTGCAACATAAGCACCTGAATCATCTTACATTTGTGTCCGGGCCCAAACTTCTTGTCGCACGTGTAGCAAAACCCTTTAGTCTGTCGATCCTGCATCTCCTGCCACGACAATCGCTTCACTGCGGCTTCCTTCTTTAGGGATGGTGTCTGGCTGATTCCTTGGGACCTATCCTATTCCCCTCCATGTTGCCCCATCGGCAGGTTGCGTCCGCCTTGCGTCTTACCAGTTTCTCCTCTTGCAACCGGCAATCCCGATGGCTTGTGCTACGCTCCTGGGCTGAAATGCATGCACCTCATCGCTGATTTTTTGCTTGAGTCCGGCCATAAAACATCCCAGAAGTGCCTTCTCTGACCACTGTACACGGTTGGCTAATCTCTCAAACTCCTTCCTATACTCATTGACGGTCCCCGTCTGTCTCAGCTTATTCAACATCATATCGAAGTCCTCATACTCAGGTCGGCCCAAACGTCGCGATGAGCCCCTCACAGAGTTCCTCCCATGTGGGGTAGAGTCATTGCTTCCTCCACCAACTCAACCACTGATAGGTGTCCCCTTCCAGAGGTAAAGAAGCGATGTGCACCCACTGGTGCTTGGGGAGCTCTTGGTACTCAAAAAACATCTCAGCCCGCTCGATCCACTCCAGTGGGTCTCCGTTTTTGTACTTCAGAAACTCCATCCTCGTCAATCGGGGTTGCACTGGTGGCCGGTGTTGCTGCGGTGCCCGGGCCTCCGGAAATTCTGGGGGTCGTCCCCAGCCATGATTCCATGGTCCTCCATTCTCCCCTGACCTTCCCCTGCCTTGTATAATGGGCCCTCGCCCCCCCCCCCTGGTGGTTCTTCGCTAGCGCTTCTCCTTCCCCTCTGCGCGGGGTTAGTGCGCCCCCGCGTCCTCCCATGCCGACTCTATTGCCTCCTCCTTCCCCCAGCCCCAATAAGGCTGTCGGAAGGGCTAACCGCCGCCTCTTCCCAAATCCGCTTCCCGCTGCCCCCTATCATCTTCTTGCCAAGCCACAAGAGGCTGCCCATGCTGCCGGAGCCCCCTCGTGTCCCTAGTGAAGCTGCAAGAGCCACCCGAGCCTTCGTCGGGCCCCCAGAAGCCGCGCGGTTGCTGGCCCTGGCCTCGCTGGCCGGAAACGACAGTACCAGTGGCCCCGCACTGCGCTTCCAGCCTGTCGTCGGCGGTAGTCGACGGAATAAAAGTTGACGGAATCGAAGCCGCCATTCTCCGGTCGGCCGATGCTCCCCCCACGCCACTAAGATCGGCGGTGTCGTCGGTTGCCACCTCCTTGCCGCGAGCATCCGACCGCTTGATGCGCGCAAGCTACTCCCCGAGCGCCACCGTCCCTCCAGGAAAGCCGCACGTGAGCGCTCCTCCTCGTCGTGTATCTGCTGCGACAATTCAAGCCTCAGCGTCTCAACGACTTCCTGCAGGTTTTGTTGCCCCTCCTCTTGCGACGTGATGCGAGTACCGTGAGTGGTCATGCCCGTCGATGGAGGTCGATGGAGGTCGACGCCTCTGATACCAATTGTTACGCTATTTCTACTCGTAACCGCGAAACAGGAAAAATACCTGAGATAGCTCTTCTCAGATGCCCTAGGGGATGCGGCATATCCCCCCTCCCATATACCCAGCCAAAGACCTAGACTAGCTGGGCCCGACTGGTTTAATTAGGAGGAAGGTGGGACTGAACCAGATGGTTCAGTCCGGCTGTCCCCTAGCCCCTTCCGGGTCATAACAGAAACATAATGATATAATGGATGTTGGGTGCAAGATTAGATATCTTTATGAAGGGCAATGAGAAGTTCAGAGGAATCTGCTGACAGAGTTGGCACTAAGACCGGTAGCATGGGATGAGACTGTGTGTTAGGACTTTAACTTTGTCTTGTGTACACCTGTAATTCTTGTTCTTTACGAGGAGGTTCACCTTGATTGGGAGTCTCGTCGTGAATCAAAGTATCTGGAGGAATAGTGTATGGTGGAGGGATCGATAAGGATATAGTAGGGGAGATCACTTCTTCCGTAGTTGCAGGCTCCCCCTGAAATGAGGTCACATAATAAGGCTCAGATTCAAGAAATAAAATATCGTGACAAAGATTCTCTTACTAGGGGTGGTGGGGTGGGGTGGGGGGGGGGGGGGTGACAACAATTATACCCCTTCTGAGCAAGAGAATAACAAAAGAATACACACTTGAGAGTACGAGGGTCAAGTTTAGACCGGCCTAGAGAGTGTACGTGAGCAAACCACGACCAAAGTTTTTGATTGGAAAGAGGTCGGGATAACACCTAAGGTGATAAAAGGCCCCAATACCTGAGATGGCAAGTGGTTGATGACGTAGAAAGTCATGAGAACAATACCACCTCAATAGAATTTAGGGAGGTTCACAGTGAAGAATAAATACCGAGTAATTTCCAAGAGGTGATGGTTTTTTCGCTCAGCGACTCCATTCTGAGAAGGGGAGTGAACACATGTTTGATGAAGAATGTCATGATCAGCAAGGTAGTGTTCAAAGTGGGAGTTAATATACTCTCGACCATTATCACTACGCAAAATTTTGAAAGTAGCAGAGAAATGAGTATAAACCATTTTATAAAATTTCTGAAAAATAGAAAATAATTCATTCATATTTTTCATCAAATAAACTCAAATATTGTGAGAAAAACAATCAATAAAGGTAATAAACCAATGACATCCAAAAATTGAGAAAACAGAACAGGACCCCCAAACATCAGTATGAACGATATGAAAACGAGTAGTGCTAGGTAATGAAATAATATTAACAATAATACGATGATGTTTGGCAAAAGCACATACATCACAAACAAGGTTTTTACAATACATAGAATAGAAGAAAATACATGAAATAAACATTCCATGGTAGCAACAGAGGGATGGCCAAGCCAAATGGACCAGGTAAGCAGGTTGGGTGTCTGCGAAGTGTGGAGAGCTTGTGGAGATGAAAACGCACAAAAGGAGTCAAATACATACATCCCAAAAACATCAGGAATGCTACCGGAGCCAATCACCATTCCCGTCTTCAAATCCTGAGAAACACAATGAGAAAGAAAAAAGGTAACTGAGCATTAAAGAGAATTAGTCAAATGACTAACAGAAAGCAAACTATGAGTAAAATTTGGAACATAAAACATAAATGATAAAGTGAGAAAAGAACAAGGGATGGGTCCTTTTCCAGCAATGGAGGATTCATCAGCAATGCTCACTTTATCTCTTCCATAAAGAGGTAAATAGAACACAAAACCTGAAGCTGATCCAATCATGTGATCAGTGGCTCCGAAGTCGATAATCCAATGAGTAGAATAACGAGTAGTAGCAGAGTGGGAACTGTTGTATTTGTGTGGGAAAGGTAAATGGAAAGTTCAGATGAATCTGATGACGGAGTTGGCACTGAGACTGGTAGCGTAGGATCAGCCTGTGTTAGGACTTCTACTCTACTTGGTGCACTTGTAATTCATGTTCTTTACTATGATGTTCCCCCTGATTGGGAGTCACATCATGAGTCAAAGTATGTGGAGGACGATTACCCTGTAAGAGAAGAAAAATCTTGCGGTGTACTTGGTAAATCTAGGTCGTATTCCCCTTACAAGAATAGGTAGACTCAGCACGTTTCCATATGTAAGCAACAGTGTCCAGGAAAGGGTAATTCCGAGCAATGGATTCCAGCATGGAATTTGTGATCCATCACATGACAAGGAAGTTTTCTGACTCCAACTGAGGCAAAGTTGGAGAGTTCTTGGTTGGTACGTTGATGATGCCACTGATATAGCCAAATAGATGTCGACTATTTAAGGTTGGAGTAATAGGGCGAGAGCATGATAAGTATTTAGTGCATCCACTCGAATCATTGTGATCTAAGAGAAGTTGTAATCCTAACCAGCCCAGGTAGATTTAGCGGGGGTCATGGAGTTCCCAGAATTAATCACGTCTGACATAAAAATTATCTTCAATAAAACTCCTCCAAGATAATGGTGGAAAGGAACATAAAACACGTCTTCAAAGAGTGGAAGTGGGATAATGCATCATTGTAGAGTTAGAAACCTTCCTCTTAATGAACAAAAAAGGCTACACCTAATTTTGGAAAAATCCAAACGTTAAATCTTGTAAAACATTAGTACTACAATAAGTTCTAAGTGAAAATTTACCCAAAGTTTGCAGTCAATCGGACCGTCGGAAACTGACGGAAACAGACGCGCGAGCCGATTGGCGCTACGGGTAGGGAAATGAGAGGAACAAGCCTTGGTTTGGATGGCGTCGGGAGGTAAGAGCTTCGGGGGTCGATCGGCGGGCTGCAAGACAAGGTCGAACAGGAACGAGAACCCTTAAGTCAACCTCATTTTGATATCATGTTAAGCAAACTGAAAAATATGATGATGATAATAATATTAACGTTATAATTACTCTTGTATAAGAGGGGTAAAACATGTATGATTAATTAATTCAAACAATTTTTAATACTCTTGTCGATATATCAGTTGCAAGATATCGCCGAATATATCGGGTAAGATCGTGAGGATATTTGCAAAAATGACAGTTTGGCTTATAATGTCGATGTCGTAATTTTTCTACGCAAAACCTTTGTGAGATATGTCAGCCACCATCTACAACACTAGTACTGGCGTAGGAGACGTTGATCGAATCGACGATCCGAGGGCACGAGCGCGTCCAGAGTAACAATCATATCACAGTGCGACACCGCGAGACCCCGAGGTGTGACGCCCCAGTTCATTTTTGTTTTCCCATTTATATTCTTGTAGCCCCCTATCCCCCCCCCCCCATCCCCTCTTATCATCAATAACTACTCGATTACAGCTTGTGTACCATGATCGACAGCGACAAACATCTCGTTTCAACTGAAGGCTGACACCCCCTTATCGATCCCGCTCCAACACACTTGCCCTCTCTCGATCCAGTAAACTAACAAAGTTCAACTATTGATCCCATGTCCTACAACCTCTCCTCTCCCAATTCCCAACCGCACACTTCCAGCAACAACCTTCCTCTCGATCCCTCCCAACAACGCTTCTTCCTCGCTCACGCAAGCCTTTTGTCGCTCGACCTCGCCAGAGCCAATCGACCCCTCTCCCGCAAGTAGAACCCTTCCCCATTCGAGCACTCCACTTCAACCCCAACCCTTGCCGCACGTTCCTCCATTCTTTACAGCAAACTAGTGTCCTTCCTCAGTCAAACACTCTACCTCAGCCCCCAACTTTTGTCGCAAGCTCTTCTACTTTTCCCTTCCCACAAAGGGCAAGCCCCATTCCAATCCTGGTTCCTGCAGTTGAAGCCTCTCCCACTTACAGCGGTCGGCCCTCTTTTTCTTATCATTATTTTATTTCTTTTGGTGTTATTCTAGTTTTGTTAACAAAGAAAAACTAATTTGATAGAAAGGGAAAGGAAAAAAGATTTGTAGATTGGACCCTCCGTCTCCCAAATATTTATTTTCCTTAAATCTTTTACTTCACATATTACCATTAAGTGATTTACATTACCGTATATATAGTAAAAGAATCAGATTTCTTTGTAAAATTATTCTCAACCTAAGACCCTTCTTTTCTGAAGTGCCTTGCCAAGATTCGAGTTTAACGTTTACACCCGCGCGCGTCTCATCGACCAAAACGATAACATTCGCAAACAATAAACACCAAGGTATCTCTTGTTCGACATGTCCGGTGAGCTCATCTAAGATAAGGGTAAAGAGATAAGGTCTTAAAGCTGAACCTTGATGTAAACCAACAGTGATAGGGAATTCATGTGTTAATCCTCCGGATACCCTCACCCTTGTCACTGAACTTGTATACATATCTTTGGTTATGTCAATGCATGATACAATTAAACCTTTATTTTCTAAGACTCTCCATAAGATCTCTCTAGGTACTCTATCATAAGCCTTCTCAAGATCGATAAACAGCATATGCAAATCTTGTTTTCTTTCTCAATAATTGACAATGAGTATCCTCAAGAGATGTATAGCTTCCATGGTTGACCACCCTGGCATAATCCAATTTGATTTTCCGTGATGCTAGACTCTCATCTTAATTTTTTTTTCTATTACTCATTAATTTAATTTCTCTATAATTAACACAGTTTTGTATCTCTTTTGTTTTTATACAAAGGTACTAAGATACTTTCTCTTCATTAGTCTGACATCCACTTTGACTTAAGTATCTTATTAAAAAATATGTAAACCACAAAATTCCTTCATTCATCCATTCCCTAGAGATAAAATTATTAAAATTTCTTGCTTTTGTAGTGCATCAACATTGCAAATTCAAGCATTTCAATTCAAAAAATTTGTTATAATGAATAATCCCTTACAAAATGGGAATTCCCATATCTTTGATATGCATTTATGTTCAGGTTTTTAAGCATTTCTAAACAGATGCATGACTAAACTCACTCCGTAGGACATGTATTTTATCTTCCTAATTGGACTAATAAGTCAAAGTCAATGAGATTTATCTTTTAATTAAAAAGAAAAACTACTACACTATTTCCTTTGCTCAACCTGATTTAGGCCTAGTTTTTTTATCCTTCAGCAATTTACTCTATATATATGGAATCACACTAAGATTTGTTTATGTGGTTGAACTTGCAAGTATCAATCTAACAGGGCTCTTTTCATATATTTGCATATTGTATTGTTACCTCCACTAACAACTGTGAGAAGATCTATGTGAAATATCAGAATATCGACACAAGGAAACCAAGAATCGTGAAAAAAAATGTTCCGGATGTGAAACTTTACATGGTATTAAAATTACTCAATCTTAAGCTGCCCAGATATTCCCTCGCTTATTTAGGCCTTTCGTTGCCTGCTTTAAACTCCACAATCATACAACGATTGTCCAGCTTCTACGCCAACAACTGTCTCCTTCTAACGTTTGCCTCTAGCACATGCATCAATGTCTGCAATCACAGCATTGTATTCAGAGACCATCTAGCACCATCTTTCTCTGGTCTTCCAACTTCGATCAAAAAATTTCAACATAGGGTTATCGACTTATCGTTCTTTCCTCCTCAAGTAGTCCAATTTATGTCAATGTTTAATAGAATCTCTATTACAATCTTGCAGTGCGGTGATATAGTCTATCGGCGATTAGTTTCAATGCAAGTCATTCTTAATCATATATTTTTCAAACACTTGCAGCTACAATTTCACTTGTTTTTTCCTCTCCTAAAGGGGCACAAATTCTTCCTTTGCACTGATTCAGCACTAAAAAACTCATCATTTTGAGTCAAAGGAGAGTGATTATAATGAATACTTACGAAAAATGAGACTTCCCTTCATAAGACAATAACAAAGATACCACTCACATCCTTGAAATATATAATGTACCAATTTTGTGTCCATATTTTCCAGCATTTCTAGACAAATGTATGATAGACCTTTCTCCACAAGCTGCAAATTTTGATCTCCCTAATTGGATTAAGAAGTTAAACTCATGGGCTTATGAGAAGATATTTCTTTCTTTTTTTTAATTAAAAATATCCTTTTAATATTCCTTTCTTTCAGCCCAAGTTGGATCTACTCATGCAAATCAATAGATATTTTATTTTATCGCATAACTACATTAAAATTAGTTTCTTGTGGAACAATTTAAGTTTTACCATAACGCCTACAAGTAGCATTGATGCGGAGCATAGGCGAGGACGCATTTTGGGCCCGTTCGGGGCTGATTTGGCAACTTTCCATATTTGGCGTGCCCGGATCGACTATCGGACTCCGCGATTGCGTCTGGAACGTCGTCGCGAGTCAAAAAACTATATTAGTTTACTTTTTTTGAGTTTGTTTTGATGTATTTTAAGGGGCTAACCAACCGGCCAATCATAGCCGTTGATGGGGATGCCCTAACTTGTCTTTTCTTATAAATAGGAGTGTTAGAGGCTGAATTGAATCATTGCAGAATTTGGAGAAGCAGTATTCCCGAATTCCAGCAATCCCTCCCCGGTGCCGACGTCGTGGAACCCTAGGTGACGACTCCTACGCCGCCAAACTCCTCCCCAAGGTAACCCCTACCACCACCTTCGTTTTCCACCCTTCAAATCCCTTTTCCAGCCATCGGAAACCCCCCAAAACCGTTGCAGCCCGTCATTCCAGCCAGCAACCACTCTTCTCTACCCAAAACACTGTTCATCCGAGCACTGTTCACCAGGACACTGTTCACTGCCACTGTTCACCCGGAACACTGTTCACCCGGACCACCAACTTCCCCTCCTTCCTAATCCGCCAACTCCCCTCCGTGGATCCACCATCCCAATAGCCCTAAAATTCTAGATCAGTCTAGATCTAGGATTCTAGTCACCCGATCCGTTATTCCCACCGCGCAAACTTTCCATTTTTGCCCGGATCCGCCCCTAAATAGTGGATCTACCCATCCCCGGCCCGGATCTAATTATTCGTGGTCGGATCCGCCGTTTTACTACTCGTTACCACCGTTTTCTGCCAAGGGCAACCACCGTCACCGCCGTCTCGCCACCGGTTCCACCTCAGATCCCCAATCTACACATCCGGCCATCCAATCTTCAGTGTCTCGGTTCAGCCCTCTATTTTGTGAGCGTTTGTGGTATTGTATTATGTGATTTGACATTTTTCATTTGGTTGTTTATCTATATTGTGCTGCGATTACGGTTGTGTAATAGTTATTTCCTTTTATGCTATTAATTATTTGTGGATTTATTCGCCGTGCGCTTGCTTAGGCCCTCCGAGCGAAAGAAGTCGTTGCCAAATTGCTAAAAATTAATTGTTTGTTTCATTATTTTGATTAACTGCGTGGTGCTATTACTTTTCATTGCTTAAATTAATTGTTGTCGTCATCCGACTGTCGCATTGCATTTAGGTGTTGCATCCCCCGCACATACACGTAGAGTCCTAGCGCCCGAGCACCACTAGCCTACCCCTACATCAGGCACCCCTACATCAGGCATGCTTACCCCTCTTCATCCTATATTTCTCTGCTTGCAATTAACTTACTATCTCCTTCTGTAAATTTCTATGTGCATGCTCTTCGCATTTGCTTAAAAGGCTCAAAACTTGTATGTATTGCTTGTGTATCTAAATACAAGGAGAGAAGACAAATATATAGGAGGAAGAGACAGGGAATAAATCCTATACAAGATGTGGGACTAAAGAGGAGAGAACATAAATGGGCCCAAAAGATGGGCCCAATACATGGGCTATTCTAACACTCCCCCGCAAGCTGGAGCGTACAAATCGTATGCGCCAAGCTTGGACAAGCATTGATAGAAGAGTGCCTTGGAGAGAGCCTTTGTGAGGACATCCGCAACTTGTTCAGACCCTGGGACATGCTTTAGATCGAGCTTTTTCATTTGAACTTTTTCCCGAATGAAGTGACAATCGACTTCAATGTGTTTCGTTCTTTCATGGAAGACTAGGTTCTTGGCGATATGTATAGCAGCTTGGCTGTCACAAAGGAGAAGAGCCGGTGACGGTAATTTTACACCCAGATCAGTGAGAAGACTCTCAAGTCACGTCAGTTCCGATACAACAGATGTCATTGCCCGGTATTCTGCCTCAGCTGATGATCGAGCAACGACCGCTTGTTTCTTGCTTCGCCATGTAACCAAATGTCCTCCAAAGTAGGTGCAAAAACCACTAGTAGATCGACGGTCATCAAGAGAACCAGCATAATCAGCATCTGAGTATGCCACCAAAGTTGGAGCAGAAGAAGAGGTCCGGTAAACAAGTCCTTGACCAGGAGCTGTTTTAAGGTACCTGAGAATACGTTCAACAGCCTGTAGATGAGATCTTCGAGGAGAGTGCATGTATCGACTGACAAGACCAACAACAAAAGAAATATCTGGTCTGGTAACCGTGAGATAGATAAATTTTCCAACGAGTCGACGATAATATTCAGGATTCTAGAGAAGTAGATCCGAGTCAGACGCCTGGGCGCACAACTTGTGGTTTACATCCATAGGGGTATCACTTGGCTTACAACCTGAAAGACCAGCATCATGAAGAAGGTAAAGACAATACTTCCGTTGAGATAGAGTAAGCCCATCCGGTCGTCTGGCAACCTCTAGACCCAAAAAATATCGTAGAGGTCCCAGATCCTTTGTCAGAAAGACGGAGTTTAGATGTACTTTAACTGCTTGTATCCCTTGTGAATCATCTCCTGTAACGATGATATCGTCAACGTATACTAACAGAAGGATCGTCCCTGTTGGTCGGTAACGAGTAAACAGCGAGAAGTCGGCCGAGCTTCGAGTAAAACCGATATCACGAAGGACCATACTGAATTTTTCAAACCATGTCCGTGGAGATTGTTTGAGACCATACAGAGCCTTTAGAAGGCGGTAGACCTGAGACTCCCCCGTCGTCTCAAACCCGGGTGGTTGTTGCATATACACCGTCTCCTGGAGATCCCCATTTAAGAATGCTTGATATCCAGTTGAAAGAGGGGCCACTGGCGATGAACAGCGACAGAGATGAGGACTCGAACGGTATTGAGCTTGGCGACCGGAGAGAAAGTTTCCTCATAGTCGAGTCCCTGTTGCTGGGTGAAACCACGAGACGAGCCTTTAGACGGTCAATTGTCCCATCAGCAGCATGTTTGATGACAAAGACCCACTTACACCCAACCGGTTTCTGACCCAGAGGAAGGGGGACGACGGTCCATGTCTGGTTGGCCCAGAGAGCAGACATTTCTTCCTCCATGGCTGCACGCCAGCCTGAATGTTGAAGCGCCTCTTTCACAAAGTTAGGAATAGCAACCGAAGAGAGAGAAGTAGCAAATGTGTGTAGAAGGGGAGAGAGGCGATGAAGAGAGATGTAGTTAGCCAGAGGATGAGCAGTGGAAGGCGGTACTTGATCAGCAGGACGCGGAGTATCCGTGGTAGAGGTCGTCTGCAGAGGGGCAACGAAACTGGGAGGGCGACGAGTGTAGACACGGATAACAGGTGGTTTGGAGGGAGCAGGAGCCGGTGCAGGGGAAATCGGCGATGATGGTGTAGTAGCGGGAATAACTGGGCGTGGGATGGATGGCGGGGGAGGAGGTGGGGGTAGATCAGTGGGTAAAGGAGCAGGAAAAAACGGTTGTTCTTCCAGGAAGGTAATGTCAGCAGAAACGGAGATCTTTCGAGTAGTTGGAGAGTAACAAACATAGCCCTTCTGGGTGCGCGAATAGCTGACAAAGATGTGTTTAGCCGCCCGGGGATCCAACTTATTCGAGGATGGCCCCAGACAGTGGACGTAGCAGATGCTGCCAAAGACACGAGGCGGGAGAGGAAAAGTCAGAGTGGAGGGAAACAATAGGCTAAACGGAGTAGTATAGTGGAGGACGGAGGAAGAGAGACGGTTGATGAGAAAGCAGGCAGTCGAGACCGCAAAGTTCCAATAAGTCTTGAGAACATTCATTTGAAGCATGAGGGAGCGGGCTACATCAAGTAAGTAGCGGTTCTTCCTTTTGGCAACACCGTTTGGCTGTGGCGTGTAAGCACATGAGGTTTGATGAATAATCCCGAATTCAGAACACAAAGCGGTAAATTTGTGGATGGTGTACTCACGAGCATTGTCGGTGCGTAGAATTTTGAGGGTGGTGTGGAATTGTGTACGGGTTTCGAGGACAAATGCCCGAAAAACACGGGGAAGCTCGGAGCGATCACGAAGTGATGCAACCTGCGTCGCCTCATTTTTATTATTTTTATCGCACATGTCGTTTATTATTGTAGCGCACGCTTTCGCGCATTTTTGGGTTGTTTTGTTGTGTTGAGTTGTATCGCGCACGCTATTAGCGCATTTTGATGTAATTTTGTATTGTGCACGCTTTCGCGCAAGTTTTGGTTTGGCGCGTTGGTGTGACCGGCCAACGTGACCCTAAATGCATAGGTCCGGTATTTTAGGAGGTAGGTTAGATTAGGGCAAGCTTATTTTTAATTAACTATTTTATGTTGTAACGTCCCTTATGCCTATAGCGAGCCACTTCGAAATCCTCATTCGGATAGCCGTCTAATTGTTGTTTAATATCTGTAGGCCCATCTTGAAGCCCACTTCCCCACCACCAAAGTCCATTTAATTATTTTAAAACCCTAATCCTACCCCTTTATAAGAAATCATTCCACCCTAATGAGAACCTAACCAGCCCACTCCTAAAAGCCCAACATCAAAGCCCATTTTCCTCCTCCAAAACCTAACTCCCCCTTATAAAACCTCCCCCTTCCCACTATTCACGGGGGCTGGAAAATCGAACTGAACGAGACCTAGGTCGTCTTCGTTCGGTTCACCTCCAGCGCCGCCCTCTGCGGAAGCCAAGCCCGCAATCTCCAGTCGCCGGTGAGTCCCGAAGCCACCACCTCCTCCTTCGGCTGAGCACCTCCTCCTCTGCCTGAAGGCGCCACGGCCTGCGATCTGCGATCACGAGGAACACCGTCCAGAGAAGCTCGGCCAGGTGCCGTCTCTACTGCCCGTCGCCGCCTCCGGAAGCCTTGCCTGCCGCCGACAAGGATTCCTGAGGCTTCATTGGTGGTCGACGACCTTCCAGCATCCCTCCGAAAACCTCCACCGCTGCCTTCCGGCTTCTCCCCCCACTGCATCCGACAACCCAGCTGCCGCTGGTTTCCTCTCCAGCTCCGTCCACTCTTGCTGCGCCGTTCACGGCCATTGTCGAAGGGTCTCCGGCCATTTTCCCCTTCAGTCGACGGTTCTCTCTGCTCCAACACCCAACCGGCAACCTCCCCCGGCGGTTCCAACAAAGTTCACATCAAGCTTCTTCCTCCTCTCTGCTTCCAGCCAGCAGCAGCCCCTTCCCTGCCGACAGTGCCACTCACCCTCCATGGTATACCTCTCCATTCCTCCAAGTCTCAACCCCTAGTTTGTTTATATGCTTAAAATCTTTAATGAATAGTAATTAATTGAGCTTGCCCTAGCTAATCTCATCCCTTAATTACCGTTGTTTTCATTTTCGTGTTGCCACCCACTTGATTGCTAAGTTTGTGGAATTAGCTTCATAACGTTGTATGTTCGTGCGGTAGCGCTTACGCTCGTGTGCGACTCCTCGACCGTTTATTTCGTTAGAAATATCCCGCCAGAATCTCCCGCGCCACATTAAATTTAAATAGGTCGTTATATTATATTTCAAAACTACAGTCCCCTGATTTTAAATCACATCAATTCAGTCCCCTGATTTTAAATCACATCAGTTCAGTCCCCTGATTTTAAATCACATCACGAAGTAAGTATAGCCACGTAGTGCGAGAGTGATCATCAATAAATGTGATAAAATAGTGAAAACCAGAAATACTTGTAATCTTAAAAGGGCTCATACATCAGAATGCACTAAATCAAAGGAAGCAGCACTCTGAGTACAATGCGAAGGAAAATAAGAACGCGGCTGCTTGCCGAGGATACATGAGTCACACTGGAAAGGAGTAAAAGAGACATCTGGAAGAGCCCGCTAGAGGACCGGCAGAGGGGCATGCCCAAGGCGACGATGTCACACAGTGGAAGAGACTGAAGACAGAATGGTGGGAGAGTCGTCGAGAAGGTAGAGCCCGTTCCACAGCCGGCCTTTAACAATGGTAGTCTGCGTCCGCCGATCCTGTATAACAAAGGAAGAGGAGGTGAATATAACAGAACAATCAAAATCACTCGTAAGACGTCCAACAGAGAGTAAATTGAACGGGGAACTTGGAACATGAAGAGCCGAGCGAAGGGAGATTGACGGGTTGAGAGAGAGATCTGCCGAGCCGGAGACGGGAACCATCGCCCTATTGGCCACAGTGATAGACTTTGGATAAGGAGAATCTGAGTACTGGGCAAGCCGTTGCGAAGTAATATGATGAGTGGCACCAGAGTCCACAATCCAGCCCAGGCTGGTGGATAGACAAGCAGTACCTGTGTTGGAGACGAAGGCGATGGAGGCAGATGGTGGGTTGAGCAGGCCCTGGAGATGCTGGAGCTGAAGACGGACGGTCTCAAGATCAGGAGGACTAGCGTCAGTAACAACAGATGTCGTCGGACGAGGAGGATAACCAATTTTCTTGTAGCAGGTCGCCTTAAGATGACCATCTTTCCCACAGAAAGAACACTTCGGCCGACCCCGGCCACCACGGCCCCGAGAGCCCGAACGTCCCCCCCCCCTCCCCCCCGAGCAGAAGTAGGAGGAGATTGTAGGAGCGGAGGGGCCTGCTGAAGAAGGGTCGGAGGGGAAGGAGCAGAAGTATCCGGAGGAGGTGATACACGGAGAATCATGGAGCATACATCAGAGAAAGATGGTGTGGTGGGAGAAGCCAGGACCTGAGCACGAATGCTCTGAAGGTGAGATGAAAGACGGGCCATTATGATGGCAATACATGCGGCTTCCTTCTAAGCGCGCTGAGCAGCATGATCATTGGTGGGTGGCTGATGCTGGATCCAGGATTCAGCAAGAGTTTTAGCCCGAGCGACAAAAGAGGTCATATCTGAAGCCCCACCAGCGTCGAGAGCAAAGAGGTCAGTGAGTATGTTGTAGAGATGTTGAAGGCTGTCTCGGCCTGAGTATAAGGAATGCAGCTCATCCCACATAGCCTTGGCGGTGTCGTGGTACATAGCCATTTGATAAGGCTCACCATCCAATGAATTCAGGATCCAAGTCTGAACGCGACCATCATTGCGGAGCCAATCATCGGTAGTAGGAGACGGAGGTGCCTGAAGAAGGTGAGGCAGAAGGCCCTTGGCCTGAAGAACCCGTCTAACTGAGTGCACCCAAGGGATAAAGTTTTTCATGCCAGAAAGAGAGATGGTAGTGATCCGCAGCTCGTCACGGACTTCAGCAGAGCAAACCGGGCGGTCTGTAGGATAGGCCGGGCGATCAATAAGCGGACTGGCCGCCAAGCAAGTGGAGTTACCAGAAGAACCCATAGAAGCAAACCGCAAAATCAAAAACCCAGAGGAAGACCGCCGCGAGAAGAGCAGGAGGTCGCACGACAAGGCCGCAACGGGAAGGACTGGAGACGACCGCAACCAAAATGCGGGAAGGCAACAGTCCGCAAGGTCACACCAGACACCAGCAATTAGTAAGATCGCGACAAAAATGCGGAAAGAAAGGAGTCCGCACGGTCTAGGTGAACACAGCAGCGGTCATAGCACAGGAAGCCGCGAGAACTCGAGCGGCAGAAGGGAGAGAGAGAGACAGCGGCGGACAGGAGCAGTCCGCAAGAGAAAGGAGCCGACAACGGTTAGGACAGAAGCAGTCCGCAAGGAGACTGGCGCGAGGAGAACTCAAGCGCCAGGAGGAAGAGGAGAGCCCACAGCGGTTAAGGAGGAGTTCGCGGCGGGAAGGAGAAGCCCGCGAGTAGAGAAGCTCGAGCGGACAGAAGAAGAGACCGCGCGGACAAGAGGGGGAGAGGAGCTCGCAGCGGATAAGAGAGGAGCTCGCAGCGGATAAGAAGAGACCGCGAGTTTGAAGAACTCAAGCAGCAAGGGAGGAGAGGAGCTCGCAGCGGACAAGAGGAGAGCCCGTAGCGAATAAGAGAGGTGGGCCCCACGGGTCAGAGCAGAAGATGGCTATAAGAAGACTGAGGAGGGTGGAACCACGGAGAGAGAGAAGAGAAGCGGATGCAGAAATTGTAGTCCGCAGAAGCCACGCGGATAAGGGGAAGAGCAGACAGGATAGATAGGCCGCAGGAGACCGGAGCGGATAGACCCGCAGTCCGCAGGAGAGGAGCCTGCGGAGATAGGCGGGTAGGAGAAGGGAGGTCGCAGAGCAAGCTGCGGACAGGGAGGCGGGAGGGTTGGGCGGTTAGAAAAGGGGAAACCGCAGCTATAGGACCGCATCCTCTGATACCATGTTGAGAAGGCTCAAAACTTGTATGTATTGCTTGTGTATCTAAATACAAGGAGAGAATACAAATATATAGGAGGAAGAGAGAGGGAATAAATCATATACAAGATGTGGGACTAAAGAGGAGAGAACATAAATGGGCCCAAAAGATGGACCCAATACATGGGCTATTCTAACAGCATTCAATGTTTTTTATTAATTCTTATTAATAAGCACATCCTTACAATTCTCTGTAGTATCTTATTTAGACTTCAAACTTCATTAGAACTTTAACTATGAGTCCATGTCGCACTTCATATTACGGGTCTGGTTTAGCTTTGCACTGCACCATTGATCATAACGATTAACCGCATTGGTTTATAATAGTAATAGGTAACCATGTCATCACTTTTGTATGTATTTTATTTTTGCATTGAATATGTGTTATTATAGCATTATAAGTTCAACTGTCATTTTAAAAATATTGACCTAAGTTGTTGTTTTGCTGTTTAAGTAAAAGCGTCAAACTTTCAAAAGTTGGAAATATGAATTTCGCCAAACTTACATTACGTAGTATTAAGATATGAATTGAAGGGTTCTTTAACATATTCATTCAAAAAATACAAATAAACTGAACACTGAAAGCACAAAGATCTTATCCATGACCACAACAATTTGAGGCTTTCTACAACTTTTGAGAATCTTAAGTTAAGCATATGGCATTCTATTATAATTCTCCTCGTAAATCTTCGTAAAAATTAGAGAAAGAAAGAAGAAGAAATATTTATGAACAGTAACTTGCAAAGAAATGCTGACTGAACAAAATATTTAAAATCTACAAAATCCATAATAACCTACAGAAGAAGATGAATGTAGAGAATAGGTGCTAGAACATGGTATCTACTAAGTAAAAAGCAGAAAAAGGGGAAAAGGAACAAGCTAATGTGATAATAGGAAATTTGGTGTTGAGATTAAAAAAAAGGAAGTGTGGAGGGATCTAAGACATGAACTCTTGGGAGAAAAAACGTTATATCTATGACATCCCTAGCCTACATTAAGTACTTCTCAATGTTCTTATGATTGCAGACCCCAAAATCTTAAATTTCTTCCATCTTTAAAGATCAAGTCCAAGTCTTGCATATGGCAGTATTTTTATATAGTTATTGATAAGTTGAATAAATACTAATTGATTTACACTTCCCAATAATATATAAACAATCCTGACAAAATATGATGCACTTCTAATCACTTTATATTATTTCACTCTATGAGAATCAATGGCATAATCTCTCTTGCAATTAGTTCCAATGCAAGTCATTCTTAATTCATAATTTTTTAAACTCTTAGAACTGCAATCGTACTTGTCTTCTTTTTTCCTCTCTTAATGGAGTACAATTTCTTCCTTTGCACTGCTTCAACATTGAGAACTAAAGCATTTTGAGTTACAAGAGAGTTGACTCTAATATATACTTTCTTATGAAAAATGAGACTTCTCTTCATAAGAGAACAGCATAGATACCACTCACATCCTCAAAATATATATTGCGCCACATTTCTGTTCAAATTTTAAGCACTTCTATATGAATAGATGACCTTGTAAGAAGATATTTCACTAATCAAATTTGATCTCGCCAATCAGATTAACAAGTTAAACTCATGACCTTATAAGAAAATATTTCTAATTTTATTTTTAATAAAAAAACTCCCATGATATTCTCTTCTTTCAGACAGAGTTAGGTGTACTTTTGTGTATCTTACATATTTATTCTATAGGGGAACTACATTTAGATTTGTTTCTTTTAAAACATTATAACTTCTGCTTAACTCCTACCAGTAGCATGATTACCCCTCTTCATCTTATATTCTTGTACTTGCACTTAACTCTCCAGCTTCGTGATAATCATTAGAATTAACCACATTGATCCCAATGAGAATTTGCTTTGTGTATGTCTCATTCAATGTTCTTCATTAATTGTTCTTAAGAATCATTTCCTCACAATTCTCCATAGTAGCTTATTTTAACTATAAATTTCATTGGAAACTTAATTATAATTCCATGCTACACTTCATACTAAGGATTTTTTTTAACATTCCACTGCATTTCACAATCCCTCCCACACAAAAATAAATAAATTAACTCAAAAGGTTAGCAATGGCTCATACCTCAATACGTCTTTCGCAGTCATCCGAGCCCTAGTACCGGCTTATCCTTCTCATAATGCGATCATAAGAATCAAGCCTGCCCGCCTTTTGGAAGGAATTCCTCAACTTCTCAATAACTGTAGGCTGCAACTCAATGCCCATGTCAAGCATCTCCTCAGCATACCTTGTCACATCGCTCAACCTCTCAAACTCCCCTAAACCTAAAAGAACCAAGTTGGCACACTCACTACCTTGCGGCGGAGCTAGATCCTCCATGACATAACTCCACACCTCAAGGGCAGTCACTGGATCAAACTGATTGAAGAACATCCTGATAGCAGCAGCGCAGTTAGAAGGAGACGGCGGCTGCTCGTTTTTCAGCATCTCTCGGAAGAACTTTTCAGCCTCACCAGCCCGCTTGTTCCTTACAAGACACTCAAATACAGAGTTGTAAGTTGTAGCATCAGGGAAAGCACCATAAAAGGGCATTTCATCGAGAAAGCGGAAGGCTTGGTCAATGTTTTGGTTGTTGCAGAGGAGGGAGATCATCGCGTTGAACATGGGTGAATCAGGGACGAGACCGCTGTCGGTGACCATGACATCCCATAGAGTAAGGGCATGCTCGGAATTATTGTGCTTGACGAGGATGTCCAGGGCATTGCTGAAGAATTTGAGTCCCGGGAGGCAATTGTTGGTCTTCATCACCTTGAGGAACTTGAGGGCCTCCTGAATCTGGTTCGCCCGGACGAGGGTGCTGAGAAAGGCGTCATAAGCAGACATGTTGTCGGCTTTCCAGCCAATGCGGATGACCATCTCGCCGAAGGTGGTCTTGGCGCGGGTGGTGTTGCTCTCCTTCTCCCATCCCTCGAAGAGAATGGCGAAGGTGTCGGCGTCCGGGGGCACGCTGGTCTTGACGCGGTCGTAGAAATCAGCTGCATCAGTGGCGTGTCCGTCCTGCCGGCAGATGGCACTGAGAAGGGAGTTAACAGCAACGACGTCCTTGGCAACGCCGTAACGATCCATGACATCGAAGGTCATGATGGCTTCTTTAATCTTACCAGCAGAGCAATAGGAGCCGAAAGCGGAGGCAAAAGTGGCGGTGGACAGCACGCCGCCCTCCTGCTTCATGGAGCGGATGGCGTCCCACATGGCGTCGAAGAGGGCGTTGCGGCCGAGGATGTCTACCATGAGGTTCCAGGAGCGGGGGCTGTGCTTGAGGGAGAGACCCGACCAGCGAAAGAACTGAACGGCGGAGGCAGGGGAGGAGTAGGAAAGGCAGAGGACGGCCTCGACGAGCTCGGGAACGGGGGTGATTCCGCAGCTGGAGAGCGCGCGCTCCAGTTCCGTCGTCGGGGCGCGGGAGAGGATGTCGCATAGGGAGCGCACTCGGGGATCATTCGGGTGAAGGTCGACTGGGATCGGAGGAGCTTCTCCGCCGCCGACGACGGACTGAGGATGTCGACGGTCATCCAAAATGACCGCCGCCATCACGGCCGGGCCTCTCCGCTTACTTTCGCCTCTTTCTTCTTCGCGGTGAAAATCCCTAATGATGAGCAGTATCCAGTAGGGCAAACTCGAGCTAGGGATGAGAAATGAACGGCGACCTAAACCTAAGGGCGGTGGATTTGGGATTTGGCGTGGCGCGGATCCGACAAAAGCCGATGTTCCCGTGACAACTTCGAGTCCCGAATTTATGCGAGAAGGTTCGTGTGGATGCACTTTTAAGATTTGTGCAATTTGTGATGAGTGCAATAATTCACGCAGACCGTTGGATCAATTTAATTTACTTCACGGTAAAGTATACTTGTACAATTTCTCCCGTTTCCGGTAAGACATAGCGATGTTTGGTGGTGACAGTAGCTATAAGGAGTGCCTACAAATAAATTATTTTATGTAGCCACTATGATTATAGAAAGGTATTTGGTGAGCCCGCTTGGTAAAAGCTATCACGTTGTCATGTGTACCAAAATTTCAATTGATAAGTCAATCCATCAAAATGAATATTTTCATGAATTATCTTTAGAATGTCATGAGACCAATATCTATGAATTCAAACATTTGTTATCAAATATAAAGTGATTAGTTATAGCAGTAAAAGAACGTAATATTCTAATCAGGAAAAAATAATCACAAGTCAGCATATATATCTAATTTACAAAAAAATAGAATATTTGATTTTATAAAATCAAACAATGTTCCTACGATTATTATGAATATTATTAATTATTTTACAATTGTGTTATACCATCAAGTTTGGAATGATACAAAAAAAACTGTGATTATTATATCATCAAGTTTGGAATGATATAACTAATAATCATAATATCAGGACACATATCAACAACTTCAGTATTTCTTTTTTGAATGATACTCAAATCAGCATTTGAATAAAATAATTGTGTAAGACATCAGATTTGAAATGACTGACAACTATTCATTCCTGACTTTCATTCGATAGCATCTGGAATACTTCGGTGTACTTACTCTAAATGTTTGAATGTAAGCAGACTTCGGTTCTAAAACTTAAAACATAAGACATGTATTAAGTCTCACCAAATAGACTTTAATATCATATCTCTCAATTAATTGTTAGAACATTACATTAGTCCTTGATGAAGACATTTACTACATGATCTTTTGATCTTACGGCCAATAATAAGATTATCCCCTAACTTATGAGATAAGTCAATCAGACATATTTCATCCTTAGTTGTTTTTGTTTTTCATTGAACAACGTATTTATTGCAATGATCTTTGTGTCTTGATTATCACAATAGATCGAAATAGAGTGCATTTTCAAACTCATTATTGAAATGTCAATTATCAGATCTTTTATCCACTCTACTTCTTCTCCCGCTGATGCTAGAGCATAGAGTTCTGATTTCATAGAGGATAGTGCAATGCACGTCTGCCTTTTAGACTTTCAAGCTACTGCAGCGCCTCTTGGTGTAAATACAAAATCACTAGTGAATCCACTATCACCAATTTTTGAGCACCAAGAGGCGTCATAATATCCTTCAAGAACCGAAGGATGTCCACTGTAACATAAAATATATTTCTTAATGTACTTTAAGTAACTTATTAGTCTTTCTAAGACATAACAGTGGTCCTTCCAAAGGTACTAGTGAATCTACTCAAAATGCCGACCGTAAAGACGATGTCAGGTCTAGTACAAGTTGTAGCATACATGAGACTTCATATGAGTTTGAAGTAACTTAACTATCTAATAGGCGAACCTTCATTTGGTTTCAGTTTATTGTTATAGTCGTATGAAGTCTCAATCTTTTGGTTCCCCACTTTTCTAGTAGATTTATAATGTAGTGACTCTAACTCAGTTATTCCCTTCTCAGAGAAGTTCACTTTCATTCTTATGATGGTTTTCACCATTATTAAGTCAGTCATGTTAAATTATCTCGTCAAGATAACTTTCACGTCTTTCACCTCAAACTGATCAGTACCCAGAAATTAGCATGTCATCAACATACAAGTATATAATTGTCGCTTTATTTGAACTTGTTCTAACGTACAGACATTTATCTGATAAGCAGGATTTGAAGCTCATGTCTCTAATACAAGTGTCAAATTTTTTGTGTCACAATTTTGGTGTTTGCTTCATTCTATATAGTGACTTAATCAACTTACAAAACTTGTTTGCTAGTCTTCTATGACAAACCCTTCAGGTTGATGCAAATAGATCTCCTCAGTCAGTTCTTCATTCAAAAATACAGTCTTGACATCCATTTGATGAATGGTTAAATATTCAATAGATGTTAACACGAGCAGAATCTTAATTGTCGCAAAGTGACAAAAAGGTAGTATATATCAAAGTAGTCTATACCACTCACTTGAGTGAAACTTTTAGAAACTAGACATACTTTATATTTGGTGATACTCCCATCAAAATTGACCTTATTTTTTAGAACTCATTTACTTCCAATAGTTCTGATCAATCTACCAATATATTTCAACAATCTCATCATATATTGTATATAAACAATATAACATAATAAGTCACTTAAAATAATAGTTAATAACGACAAACATGTGTTTTTCAAAAACATTGATATGAGTTTTAGAGTATGGATAAATCTAAACTCAAACACATGGTTACAGACATAAAGGTAAATAAAACTGAAAACTCAAACTGATGATTGATCTCTAGTCTACACAAGTAACAGATCATCGTCATCCAGGTCGAAAATAATTTTCTCTTTGTCATTCTACTTTTGATTTGCAAATAGTTACAATATGAATGTCATAAAACAAATCTCTATAAATTTAAACGTTTATTATTAAGGATAAAATAATTAGTTTTAGTAGTAAAAGAACATAATACTCTAACCAGGAAGAAAGAATCATAAATCAGCATCTCTATCTAATTTACACAAAGTTAGAATATTTGACTTTATAAAATCAAATCATGTTCATTTGATTATTAAGATTATTATTAATTATTTCACAATTGTGTTATATCATCAATCTTGGAATGATATAACAAGTTGTGATCATTATATCATCAAACTTGGAATGATATAACTAATAATCATAATATTAGGATACATATCAGCAACCTCAGTATTCTTTTTTGGAATGATACCCAAATTAATCTTTAAATAAAAATAATTGTGTAAGTCATTAGATTTAGAATGACTGATAACTATTCATCTCTGATATTCATCAGATAGCATCTGAAATACTTCAGTGTACTCACTTTAGATGTTTGAATGTAAGCAGAGTTCGATTCTAAAATTTAAAACATAAGACATGTATTAAGTCCCACTAAATAGACTTTAATCTTATTTCCCCTGATGTTTTAGTTATTAGAATCTTACATAAGCCCTTCGTAGAGACATCTGCTATATTATCTTTTGATCTCACGTCTAATAACAAGATTATCCCTTAACTTGTGAGATAGGTTAACCAAATATGTTTCATCCTTAGAGCATAAAGTTCTGATTCCATAGAGGATAGTGTAATGCAGGTCTGTCTCTTTACTTTCAAGTTATGGCAGTTACTCCTAACGTAAACATACAACCATTAGTGGATCTACTATCAACAATTTCTAAGTATCATGAGACATCAGAATACCCTTCAAGCATAAGAGGATGTCAACAATAACATAAAGCATACTTCTCAATGTACTTTAAATATCTCATTAGCTTTTTTACGGCATCCCATGTAACACCCAAGTTTTCTAGAACTTGAGGCTCTGGGAGCTACCGCGCGGTGGTAGGTAGCTATCGTCTGGCGGTAGGCTTCTTTCGTCGAGACTAGAGCATCGAGACAAAAGCGTCGAGTGGTAGCGCACGACGTTAGTTAACAATCACTCGGCGGTAGCCCCTTTTCATCGAGACGAAGCGTTGAGAGGAAGCGTTGAGATGAAAGCGTTGAAACGAAGGCGTTGAGAGGTTATCGTGCGATGGTATCGATACCGCTGGCGGTAGCGGGGCGTTTTGTAGAGGTAGGCAACTCTGTGAGTTACCGCGGTGCGGTAGGTAGCTACCATCTGGCGGTAACAAGCGAAAGTAGTTTCATAAATGGTGAAATTAGGCTCAGAATCCTTCGTCCCTGAACTTTAAGTAGGGCTGAAGAACTCCTTCCCCTCATTCTTCTCATCATTGGGTGAGAGTTAGGGTTTTGGGGGTGTTTGAAGGAGGAGAAAGAAGAAGAGCATCTTTCGCCATTGACGTAGTTTCAAATCTCCGTTCGTCGATCCGAGACCAGATCCGTAGAGAGGACTTGAAGGCGCACACTTTCATCCGTTCAAACCAAGATCTCCATGGCTAGAAAGAGAAGTCGTATGGTAACGACATTTATCCTCTCGATTTTTAGGATGAGTGCATGACATTCATTTCGTTTTTGCTTTCTTTCAAGCATTTAGGCACCAGATCTCTCAAATGAGAGGGGTACGGGTTGTCATGGTTCAAGAGGAGCCATCGGGTCGATTGTATCCGTCCCCGGCATGATGTTGCATTAGAAATCCGCTCTGTTAGTGGATTAGGCATTATGGGTGAAGCCGTAATCATGACCGTTTGTTTGATGCGGTGATGTTGCATGACGAGCACTAGGAATTTTACTAGAAATTCGAATGCGGCGAAGACATCGTTTGTAATGTTTGTCATCTTTTTTGTGTGAGAACGAATGGTGATTTAGGGCGGAATTAATAAGGATGATTTTGAAGGCTTGACTTGGTCTCTGTGGTCGGCTAACTAGCCTGTGACATTGCAAGTCATGTGTGGAGAGTGTGCCGGCGAGACAAGTACCCTTATGAAAAACTGATGAGAACACCAAGCTTTGGAAAAGCCCAGACGATGAAGCCCACGAGCGGACGGGGTCAAGCAAGGGTTTTTAGCAACGGTTTGTTTGTGTGACGGAACTGACGTGTGATTCAGAGCTTGCAGGCAAGCCTCGGTTTGAGACCCATGAACGGGTGGGGCCTAGATAAGAGTTCCGTGTTGCGGCTTGAATGCCACTAGGGTAAATTTGAAGTACCCGCATGGATGATTGTGGAGTGTTATGCGTGATGATTTGTTAGATTCATTCGCATTATAAGGTGACTTGGGTGAAATCCAGGTTTGCATACATGCTGCATTATAGGCCCCTTTTATTAAATGCTCAACCTAGAAACTTGATTGATGTATGTGACATCCAAACCTAATACTTTTATGTATATATACATCGACATACAAAGTGCTGACCTGCATGGTGATGGAGTGCCGCGGGGTCTGTTAGGGACGGCCGAGAGGAGATGTATTAATTACACAGGTCAGACTTTGCTGACCCACGTTATAACAAAACTTTTACAGGGCAAGGATCGCACTTTGGAGCAAGCTCGCCGGACAAAAAGGCCTAAGACTCATAAAGTGTTCTATCTTTTATTAGTTTATGAAGTGTTGAATTTTTTGTTCCGTGAACTGTAATTCGGCTTGCAAGCCGAGGTAGCCTAGGAGTGCTAAGGCACATTGCTTTGTTTATTGTTGATACAGTTTTTGACATTTGATTGTTATAAGGCCTTAAGGGCATGTTGGACTCCTATGGTTGTGGATAACTTCTGTGTTGGTTGTGTGTTTCCACTATCTTGTTGTCTGTATTTTGAGATGCGTAGTTCTTTATATCACTTTTTAATGTTAAAGTTGTGACGTCTATATGTTGTGGGTATTGGGTTTTGTTATACATCACAACAGTTGTGTGTAGTGGAAATTAGGAACAAGAAAACTCAAAAGAGTTCGGATCTAGCGATAAACATTAATCAAGAAGAAAGGTGCGGTAAAATTTTTTTTACCTTTGAGGGATTGAGTCAATACTCAACAAAGGTGCTCCGATTGATTCCAACGAATGCCAAATTGATATGTCAACATTTGACTCGACGAAGGCTTCGAGTGATCTCGACGCACTCAACGTCTGGCTGAGTAGACTTGATACACCCAATGCCATCATTCGACGAATCAACGATTGACTCGACGAATCGTCGAGTGGTCTCACACTCTCAATGCTAACTCGACGAATCAACACTTGACTCGACGAAAGCTTTAAGTGGTCTCGATGCACTCAATGCATGGCAGAGTCCAGTCCTTCACTCATCTCATGCCAGTACTTATTCTTTCACTCATCACATGAGCAAGACCAACATAATCCAATCTTCCAAATTCTACAAACGTTCTTACGTGCGACCTTATAGACTCATATTATATTGGCAGTGATGTTACATGTTTGATCACTTTCAGATCACCATGGTAACACCAACAGTGGGGCCCGGACCGGACCAATATTATATGGTCATTATAGGGGAGGTGTTACATCCCAGTGGTCCTTCACAGGGTTACTAGTGATCTATTCAACATACAAGCCGTAAAGGCGATGTCAGGTCTAGTGCATGTTATAACATACATAAGACTTCTTATGAGTTTGGAGTAATCCAACTATCTAATATGTGAACCTTCATTCGGTTTCAGTCTATTGTTATAGTCAAATGGAGTCTCAATCTTTTTACTATTATTGTAACCTCACTTTTCTAGTAGATTTATAATGTAGTGACTCTAACTCGGGGTTATACCCTTCTCAGTGAAATTCATTTCCATTCCTATGATAATTTTCACCACTCCTAAGTCAATCATGTTAAATTGTCCCGTCAAAGTAATTTTCACGTCTTTCACCTCAAACTGATCAGTACCTAGAATTAGCATATCATCAACATACAAGCATATAATTGACATTTTATTTAAACCTGTTCTAACATAGATACATTTATCTGATAAGATGGATTTGAAACTCATGTCTCTAACACAAGTGTCAAATTTCTCGTGTCATAATTTCGGTGTTTGCTTCAATCCATATAGTGATTTAATCAACTTACATACTTTATTTTCTAGATCTTTTACGACAAATCCTCCAGGTTGGTGGATATAGATCTCCTCAGTCAGATCTCCATTAAAAATATAGTCTTGACATCCATCTGATGAACAGTTAAATATCCAATAAATGCTAATGCGAGAAGAATCTTAATTATCGCAATATGACAAATAGGAGAGTAGAAATGCTACAGGCAGCGCTGACTATTCCGTGAGAAGAAATGCTACAGGTAAGTCAAACATCATGTATTAAATCGATGGTGATAGGAGGGAGAGCGATTCTCACATTGTTGTTGGCCAGCGACGTTGAGTGACTTTTGATTGTCACTGATAGGGTCACACCCATTTTATAGGTAAACCGAGATGCATATAGCGAAAATGTCTACTCCCCCACTAAAGAAGTAAGGGGTTATGGTTCAAACTGCCTCGCGCGAGATCACGACATCCGATCTAAGCCATAACCGTCTTGCACCGAATCATAACCACCGCATGCGGGATCCTAACTCCCGCTCATAGGATCCTAACCCCAGCGCACGGGATCGCCAACCGCCGCTAGGGATCCCGCGCGTCGGCCACCTCGCGGCCGACAAGCGGCCTCAACGACACTGGCCGCCCCATTTCTCCTCGGACGCCCTCCTTGAGGGCGACCGAGGAGGCGCCGACCCCCAAGGGGCCGACCACCTCTTTCTCCTCGGCCGCCCGCCGCAAGGGAGAGTAAGGAGGCGCCGGCCCCAAACGGACCGACCGTCCCTTTCCTCTCCAGCTGGCCGGGAGGCGCCGACCCCCAAGGAGCCGACCTCCCCCTTCGGCTGCCCACCATTTGGGCGGCCGAAGGTTCGCCCAGCCTATTGGGTCCGGTCGTCTCCCATGGCCGGACAGTAGGAGGCCTGTCGGGGGATTCGGCCAGCCCCAAAGGGTCGGTCACCCCCTCCACTGCCCCCGTAGGGGGCGGCCGTCGCCCATGGAGTGAGTGGTTAGGGGTGGTTACCGACCGTAACTGCGCCCATGGCCCGTCAGATCGTCTCTTGATCCGGGCGGGTCTCTTTTAGGCCCAGGGGTAGGGATGGAATTTTCCTAAAAGGGGTGATCTGAGTGATCATTTTCAATCCTACTTATTGGTCCGTCCGATGGTTATCAAGGGAGATTAGTGGATCGCCTCTCTCCAAGCCTATAATAGACCCTTATCCCTTCTCATTTGGCCAACTGAAAAAGCCGGATCTCTAAAGAATCTCTCTCTCTAGTTTTTTTTCTCTCTGCAGGTCCGTCGCCACCGTGCTCTCCGCTACGACAAAGGTCTGCCGCCCCCGCTCTTGACTCCAAGTCGAAGTCCGTTCGCAACCTCCTTCGTGCACATCGAGGTCTGTAAAAAATTGCTCGTTCGTCGCCCGCAGCCACCAGAATCCAGAGCGTGCCTCCAGCAGAGCACCCGCAGTTCCAGCCCTGCAGTCAGCCTGTGATCGTCCATAAGCATGCAAGCGCTCTCCCGCACGCCGAAATTGCTGCATGAATTGCAAGCACTCTCCTGCACGCCTGCGGGTCAACAAGAAATTCGTTCCGAATTGCTACACGAAATTGACACCGTGAGCGAGGAATTAGCAGCCTCCAAACAGTCCATGGATCAACGTTTCACCCGTTTGGAAGATCAGGTGAACAAGCTCTGTAATTCCATATAACAGTCACTTGACCAATCCAACGCATTGGCTAAGGCGCTGCCAACCTTTCAATCGACGGTCACAACTCGGCTGGAACAACAACCATCTCCTGCAGTTTCAATTGAGGATACACGCGACAAATGACTGATAGATGATTCTTACGCGCTGAACAGTAACCAGTTTGGTATTCTGGGTTCTCCACCAGCAATCCCACGCTCGATTTGCCATCAGCCACCTCAACGAATGGCCCCTGTATCTTTTGGCGGAGGACAAACATCGGGCTCAAATCAAGATTCTTTTCTCCAGGAACCTCCCCACCAGATAAGTCTGCCCTCTCCTATTTTTTTCATAATAATGATAAAAATTCTACATCTACTTTTCAAAATCAGAGCCACATTAATTTTAAATTTCCCCGTTTTGCAAGTGGCGATCCACCCGATTGGCTGAATCAAGCGGAATATTATTTTCATTTTCATAACATTTCTCCTATGGATTTTCTTTTTATTGCCGCAATTCATCTTGATCACCCTTCTTATCGTTGGTATCATTCCATGAAAAACGAGGATTTTTGTACCACTTGGCTGACAAATTTTAAATCGGCTTTAATGCAACGTTTTGGCCCTTCTTACTTTGACGAACCTATGAGGAAAATAACGAAATTGACGGAACTTACAACAGTTCAAGCATATAAAGATGAAGTTGAAAACATAGCTTATCAAATCTCAGGGCTGCCAAGTGTTTTCTATAAAAACACTTTTATTTTGGGATTAAAAGCTAATATTCATCGTGAAGTTATGGGAAAGGAACCCACAATGTTACACAAAGCTTATTCCTTGGCTCGTTTATATGAAGACACGACTGTCCCAGAAATCCCTCTTCAGCCAGGACAATTTGGGCGGCAGTTTGCACGACCACAAAAACAAGTCACCTACGATATGATAAACAAAATTATAAATCATTGTTTAGGGAAGAACTTCAGTTTAAACGGGAACGCGGTTTATGTTATACATGTAATGAAAAATAATTAACAGGACACAAGTGCAAAATAAAGCAACCTTCTATTGCTTAGAGGAAGATACACAACTATCAGATGGAGAGTCAGATTTAGGTGCTGAACCACATAAAAATATGGCTCTAGATGACACATCGACACTGACCCCAAACACGGCAGACACAAATTAGTTTTAATGCACTCGTAGGACGTTTCACTAGCAAATCAATACGATTTATTGGGCAAATACTAAATCAACCAATCCACCTACTAGTAGATTGTGTGAGTACTACGAATTTTATTTCAAAACGACTCGCAATTTATTTAAAATTATCAATGACAACCGCACCTCAATTTTACGTGTTTGTGGGCAATGGGGGAAACACTTCAATGTAACGGTATCTGTCTTAACATTCCTATTGTAATTCAATCCATTTCTTCCCAAATCAATGCATTTGCAATCGATCACCAAGGCTCTAATATAGTCCTTGACGTGATTTGGTTAGAGTCCTTAGGACCGGTAACTACGGATTAAACGCAAAAGAAAATGACATTCTCTTTAAATCATAAAACCGTCAATTTACAGGGATAACCAATGTTGACCCAACACTTGTATCACCTAGTTCTTTAACAAAAATCTTAGGCAAAGAGGCAATCTCGGAAGGCCTATTATGTTTTGTCTTTGCCATGCATGAGTGTCAAGTAACAGACGATGCACCATTGTTTGGGGACTCGACATTACATTCGCCTATTAATGCACTCCTAACTGAATTTGAGGATGTGTTTAAGGCACCATTAGTTCTACCCCCACCTAGAGAGTTAGACCATAGAATCCTTCTTAAACAGCCCGGGATGATCACGAAAGTTAAGCCCTATCGATGGAAAAGGGGTTAATATATCCAAGTACTTCGGCGTTTAGCTCACCGGTAATATTAATTTATAAAAAGACGGCTCATGGCAATTTTGCGTCTATTATAGAACACTTAACACGGATACTATCTGTGACGCTTTTCTGATGCCTAACGTGGACGAATTATTAGATGAATTGTTTGGGTCCAGGATTTATTCTAAATTAGATCTTCAATTTGGCTATCATCAAGTGCGAATGCACCCACAAGACATCCAAAAAACAGCTTTTTGCACTCACCATGGGTTATACGAGTTTATGGTTATGCACTTTGGGCTAGCTAATGCAGCCGCCACAATTCAATCCCTCATGAATTCAATATTTCAACCATTTCTGCGAAAGTTTGTCGTTATCTTCTTCGATGATATAGTAGTCTATAGTTCAGATCGGGCCTCTCATCTAAACCATCTGCGATTAATCTTTTCTTTACTACGCAAACATTCATTTTTCGTTAAACAAAGTAAGTGCACTTTGCAACTGCATCCATAGAGTTCCTAGGACACATTATCTCAGGAAAAGGAGTTTTCCTCACCAGAAAAAAATAGCAGACATTTTACAATGATCTATTCCGTCAACTGTTAGACAATTACGCTCTTTTCTGGGAATTTCATGTTATTATAGGCGTTTTATACAAAACTATGCTAGAATCGCTGCGCCCCTAACTGACTTATTAATTAATGAAAATTTTAAGTGGATAGAGGAGGCAACTTCGGCTTTTGAATCACTCAAAAAGCTTCTCACATCTACGCCTATTTTAGCACATCCAGGTTTTTCTAAACCATTTGTGATAGAAACTAACGCATCTGGGAGTGGAATTGGAGCAGTTCTCAGCCAAAACAATCACCAAATTTCATTTTTAGCCGCAAATTGTCGAGTCGAAAACTAACAAAATCAACTTATGTGCGGGAACTATTAGCAGTCGCCGTGGTGGTATACTATCTAAATGGCATCACTATTTGTCAGGTACTCCATTTATAATTCGTACTGATCACCAAACCTTACATCATATCACAACTCAAGTTTAACCTCGATAGATCAGCAACGTTGTTTAACAAAATTGTTAGGATATAAATTCACTATCGAATATAAACCGGGACGCAACAATAAAGCAGCCTATGCTTTATCCAGAATGGAAGGGGGGGATAGTCGAATCACTGCATTCTTCTAACCTTTCTACACCAAATTGCCATCTTTTAAATAGTATAGCCAAATTTTATAAGAAAGATAAGTTAGCCAATGAAATTATTACTATCTTTGAAAACATTCCTGGATCTAGATCAGAGTGGTCATTCAAAAACAATAAGGGTCCGTTCATTTGCACGGAATTGGAATTCGATATTGGAATTGAATATTGATGAATATTGTGGAATTAAATATTGATGACTAATTCCAATTCCAATGTTCGTCTAATAAAGAATATTGGTGAATATTGTGGAATCGGAATTTGATTTTTTTGCCCGGGCGCGATTTTTGCCCGGACGCGATTTTTTTGTCTGGGCAAGATTTTTTTACCGCGCCTGGGCGAAAAAATTGCGCCGCGCCCGGGCGAAAAAATCGCGCCCGGACGAAAAAATTCGCGCCCGGGCGAAAAAAATTGCGCCCGGGCGAAAAAATGGCGTCCGGGCGAAAAAATCGCGCCTGTGCTCAAAAATCGCGCCTGGGTGAAGAAAATGCTCGGGGCAATTTTTTTCGCGCCCGGGCGAAAAAAACGCGTCCGGGCGAAAAAACGCGCCCGGGCGAAAAAATCGCGCCCGGGCGAAAACATCGCGCCTGGGCGAAAAAATCGCGCCCGGGCGAAAAAAACGCCCCGGTCGAAAAAAAATGCGCCCGGGCGAAAAAAACGCGCCCGGGCGAAAAAATCGCGCCCGGGCGAAAAAAATCGCGCCCGGGCGAAAAAAATCGCGCCTGATCGAAAAAAATGCGCTCGTGCAAAAAAAACGTGGGCGTGCCAAAAAATTGCGTCCGGGAGAAAAAAACACTCCCGGACGCGAAAAAATCGCGCCCATGCGAAAAAATTGCGCCGTGCCTGGGCGAAAAAATTACGCTGCGCCCGGGCGAAAAAATCGCTCCCGGAAGAAAAATTCGCGCCCCGGCGAAAAATTTGCGCCCGGGCGAAAAAAAACGAGCCCGAGCGAAAATATCGCGCCCGGGCGGAAAAAATCGCGTCCGAGAAAAAAAATTCGCACCCGGGCTTAAAAATGTGTCTCGATCGGAATTGTCCAATTCTTATATAGATGGGAAGGAATTGTCTTTAGTTCAAAATGAATTCTACGGAATTCATTAAAATTTAAATTCCAAAGTCAAGCGTGCAGACGAATGATGGAATTGGAATTAGACCTTCATTTCCAATTCCATGGGCCCAATTCCGTGCAAACGAACAGACCCTAAACTTTTTTACAAAAATAGACTTTATATTCCTGATTCAATATTATGAACTCAATTAATTATTAAGCTCATGATTTAAAAATTAGTGAACATTCCGTGTGCAAACCAACCTACTTAAGACTAGTATATTCTTTTTATTGGCCAAAATTATCAAATGATGTTAAAACATACATTAAAACATGTGATTTGTGTCAAAAATGTAAACCTTCTAATCATTTGCCGTACGGCTTATTAGAACCTCTATCTATCCCAACTCAAATTTGGGCGGATATATCGATGGATTTTATTACCCATTTACTGCGCTCACAATCATTCACAAAGATTTTTGTCGTAGTTGATCGGTTCACAAAAGCGGCTCATTTTGCTCCCTTAGAAGTAGGTTTTACTGGTCCAATAGTGGCCCGAGTTTTTTGGGAGACATGCGGGAAATTGCACGACTTTCCGGAGACAATTGTCTCGGACCGTGATTCAATATTTTTAAATGAGTTTTGGTAAGAGCTTTTCAAACAACAAGGGACTAAATTGAAATATAGTTTCGCTTATCATCCACAAACAGACGGACAAACAGAACGTGTAAATAGATGTTTGAACAAGTATCTTCGGTTTTTTACGCACAATCATCCAAAAACCTGGTCCAAACACCTCAGCTAGGCGGAACATCATTACAACACCATCTTTCGGTCGGCGGCTGGTTAAGACGGGTTCAGCAAAGAATGAAAGTGTTGGCTGACTCCCGACGATTGATGGTTACCTTCAATATCGGAGACACATCGTCAACTGCAACCACATCGTCAACTGTCCCTACATAGCAAACAAACAAAGCGATTAAGTTGCGATATTACGGTCTGTTCAAAATTCCGAAACAAATTGGACAAACTACTTGTAAAGCATTGTGGCGTCACTCCTCAAAACCACGCGGTTAGGGGAGGAGTGGTCGCCCCGCTTATACACCCAGGACTAAGGAGCGCGTTGGACGGTGTGGGACTAAACCACCCGTTTTAACGAGTCGCGACACACGCTCAGACATTACCGTCCATTCCACGTGGCACACTCAACACCCCCCCCCCCATCACCATGTGCTCCCCTGTTCTGATACCATGTAAAGCATTGTGGCATCACTCCCCAAAACCACGCGATTAGGGGAGGAGTGGTCACCCCGCTTATACACCCAGGACCAAGGAGCACGCTGGGTGGTGTGGTACTAAACCACCTTTTTTAACGAGTCGCGGCACACGCTCAGACATTACCGTCCATTCCACGTAGCACACTCAATACTACTTACAAACTTAAACTACCTGCTCAGTCAAAGATCCGCCCAATTTTTCATGTGTCCTTACTTAAACTTTATCACCCAGCTTCAACAGAAATCCCTTTACATTTACCCCCAAACGCACATCATAATAATCCGGTTCATGAAGTACTAACCATTCTAGATGAATGCATATTATGGGTTAAGGGTCAAGCTATCCACCACCACTTTGGAGTTCGCCCAACCTCGCACCTTACCGTTCCGCACAACATGAAGGGGACAATAACCTGCCGGGCACGACGACAACTACCAACATTGGAGGTTTCTCAGCCGTCAAGCCATCAAATACTTGTAGCAACTAGCAAGAGCATGACAAAGCCATCCACAACAGCAACCACTATTATTCCCCGCCAACCTGCTCGACTGCTCCGCTCCCGCTTGGGATTTCCAGGGGTCGTCATTCCAAGGCGGCCGCGCTCACTCCGCAAATCTCTTCGCCAACAAAACCCTAAGCAGAGGGCTTTTAAATAAAGTCAATAGTAACGTGGTCATTGCTTCCTCGGGACAGAAGCCATGTAACGCCGTCTGCAATATCTTTCCGTCAGCTTTCTCAAAGCCTTTCCGTCAGCAAAACTGTCAACTCAGCCATGTGATGGTATTTGCAGGATTGATGTATATATAGATAATACTGTTTATGTAATAGTTGTTGGACACCAATCTCGACATGTCACCATCTGGGAACCTGCATAACATGGAAGGAGCCTTGGGCAACAATCTTGACAGATCATCTCTTGTGGACCTGCAATTCATAGAAGAAGAAGAGGAAGGCGGCAAGTAGCAGTCATGAATTAGGAAAGTGTGTTGCTGGGGAGTTTTTTTATTTTACCTAGGCTTTGCTGGTTTTGTGCTGCCCTCAGCTGTGTTGGATTCTGTGTTTTGTCCTATCTGTGTTGTAAGCCGGTGTAGACCGTTGTTGTGGCCTCTATTTATGCTGCCCCTATAGTCCTGTAATATGTATGAGGAGATGAACAAGTTTTATGTGATGTAATGAATGTTTGATGTTTTATGAAATGTTCTGCTGTTTTTTCTTCTTTCCCTTCTTGTTTTCCTTCCTATTTTCCTACATGATATCAGAGGGAGGTTATCTCTTGCTCTCTGCCATCAGAGGTTGAGAGGATCCTGCTTTGCTGCTCTGTTTTTTCTGTTTTTCCTCATCATATGGCGTCCTCAAGCCTCTCCCACTCTAATTTTGTCTATTATCCATCCGATGTCCCCATCTTTGAAGGTGATGGGTTTGATGTTTGGCAAATTCAAATGCGCACTCTCTTCATTTCTCAGGGCCTTTGGGATCTCATTCTCTTAGGTTTTTCAAAACCATCTGTGGAAAACCCGCTAGAAAGTTGGGACACAACTCTGGCAGCCACCTATGCTGAAAATCTCAAGAGAGATGCTAAGGCACTCTTGTATATTCAGCAAGGAATAGGCAGGAGCGTGTTTCAAAAGATCATGGGGGCTACTTCATCACATGATGCATGACAAATCCTGAAAAATGAATTCCAAGGATCAGCAAAAGTTATCTCTATCAAGCTTCAAAATGCCTGGCAGGAATTTGATACATTAAAGATGTTAGATGGTGAGAATGCTCAAACTTATTTGTCCAGAATTTCTGTTCTTACTAATCAAATTAAGAACTATGGAGATGTTTTAGAAGAGAAGAAAATTGTGTTGAAAGTTCTAAAAACTCTCACGCAAAAATACGTTGTTATTGTCACCACCATTGAAGAAACCAAAGATCCATGCAACCTCACCCTTACTGATCTGCTTGGATCCCTTCAAGCTCATGAAGAAAGAGTCAAGAGGTATGAATGTCAGGCCTTGGAGCAAGCCTTCCAGACTAAAGTGAACATTCAACCCAATAAGACTCAAAGTAGTGCTAATTCCAAAGAAGAGAAAGGGAAGTCATACTCTAGCAGTGCCCCATACTGTGATTTGTGCAAGAGGTATAATCATGATGCTGAGCATTGTTACTATAGATGCAAAAAATGCAAAAGACCAACACACTTAGCCAAAGACTGTTGGTCTAAATTCAAGGCCGTCACTAACACACAAGAAGAAGCACATTTTGGAAGTCAAGAGGAAGAAGAGTACGTGTTTTATGTCGAAGATCAGAACTCTACTATGACTAATGATATGTGGTATCTTGACAGTGGATGTTCAAATCATATGACCCACAACAAAGAGTCCTTTGTTCATCTTAATGAGGATATGCGTTCCCAAGTGATCTTAGGGGATGGAAAGTCAATGTGCATCAAAGGAAAAGGGACTATTGCTTTTCGTTCTATTTCTGGGAAGCTCTTGCATATTGCTGATGTCCAATACGTTCCTGGATTAGCTCAAAGTCTCCTCAGTGTGGGACAGCTAGTCAGCAAGGGATATAAGCTGGTGTTCAATGATCAATCCTGCTGCATCATAGAGAAAGATATATCTCAGATTCTAGCAAATGTACAAATGACAAGCAACAAAGTTTTTCCTCTAAAGTTATCTTACATCGGCCAGAATATGAAAGTCATGGAAGATGCTGCTAGCTAGAAATGGCACCTCAGGTACGGTCATCTCAACCTTAACGACCTTAGTCAACTCTACTCTCTGGAGTTAGTAGTTGGTCTACCTAAAATTCACACACATCAACATTTCTGCCACACTTATGCTAAAAATAAAATACACAAACTGCCTTTTCCACCACAAGCTACTAAGAAATCTTTGGCTCCCTTAAATATTATACATGCCGACATTTGGGGGCCATCTCGCACTCCCTCTCTCTCTGGAAATCGTTACTTCTTGCTTGTTGTTGATGACTTCACCAGGATGATGTGGGTGTACCCCATAAGTCAAAAGTCTGATGCTTTTGGAAAGTTTAAAACTTTTAAAGCTCTTGTTGAAAATGAAACCAACACAAAAATCAAAGCCCTTCGCACGGATAGGGGAGGAGAATTTGTGAATCATGAGTTTGATAATTTTTGCCAAGAGCATGGGATTAAAAGAGAATTGACTGTAAGTTACTCACCAGAGCAGAATGGGATCGCAGAAAGAAGAAATAGAACTATTGTAGAAATGGCCAGATGTATGCTCCAACACAAAAATGTACCCAAGGAGTTCTGGGCTAAAGCAGTGGTTGCGGCAACTTACTTACTTAATAGGGCTCCTTGTCGTGCGCTTCACCATACTACTCCTTTTGAGGCCTGGACTGGTCATAAGGCTCGTGTCAGTCACTTCAGGACATTTGGTAGCCTGGCTTTCATCCTTGAACCTCAAACCAATCGAGACAAGTTTGATGAGAAGGGCACCTCTGGTATATTGTTGGGATATAGTGAAACTTCCAAGGGGTATCGTATCTACAACCCTGATAAAAAAAACTAAGTATAGCCAGAAATGTGATTATTGATGAAGAAAAGACATGGGAATGGAACTTAGCTCAGGGTCAGACCAGTGGACAGGTGGTTACTCAAGGTTAGCACATCTTGGCTACTGATATTCCTGAGCCCCTCCTTACCTGACTTTGCTCCTTTGCTGACAGAAGCAAACAATCTTAATGATTCCATCATTGCTGATGTGTCCTCACCCCCATCATTGCCAAGAGAAAAATTCAAATCCCTTACAGAAATCTACCAAAATTGAAGCATTGTCTTGTTTGTTAAAGAACCTTCCTCATATTCTGAAGCAGCCACCAATAACCTCTGGGTCCAAGCTATGAATGAAGAATTAAGGGCAATTGAGAGTAATGAAACATGGGAGTTAGCTGATCTCCCACCCATGAAAAAATCCATAGGCTTCAAATGGATATACAGGGTTAAATACAATGAAAATGGAGAAGTAAAAAAATATAAGGCAAGGTTAGTTGCAAAGGGCTATGCCCAAAAACCTGGAATCGATAATAATGAAACATTTGCCCCAGTAGCGCGATTTGAATCCATATGCATGATACTTGCCATTGCTACTCAATTTCAATATCCAGTATTTCAAATGGATGTTCTATCAACTTTTCTTAATGGGTGCGTTGAAGAAGAATTATATGTTGAGCAGCCCATTGGATATGAAAGGGAAGGAGAAGAAGGAAAAGTGTTGAGATTGAAGAAGGCTCTATACGGGTTGAAACAGGCTCCCCGTGCGTGGAACTTCAAAATTGATTCACACTTGATTGAAAATGGATTCCAGAAAACTAACTGCGAGCCAGCCATATACGCCAAGCATTACCCCAATAAAGATGTTCTCATTATTTGTCTCTATGTTGATGATCTGCTCATTTCCGGGTCCAACATATCTCTTATTAACGAATTTCGAGCTCATATTAAAGATACTTTTCTCATGACTGATTTAGGCCTGACTCGTTACTTTCTTGGAATCCAGATCCATCAAACTCTTGACACTACTTACATTAACCAAAGCAAGTATGTTGAAGACCTCCTTACTTGATTTGAGATGATGAACTCTAGGCCAACACACACCCCCATGGTCACAGGAGAAAAGTTTAGCAGAGATGTTGGAGAGGAAAAGGTAAATCCTGAAAATTATCGAAGTATAATCGGTTCCCTGATATACCTAACCAACACCCGCCCTGACATAGAGCTGTCAGTGAGTATTATGTCCAGATATATGCAAGCACCTAGCATCAAACATTTGATGGCCGTCAAAAGAATCTTGCGATATGTTAATGGCACGAGGACCCTCGGGTTGAAATATACCAAGGGAAAGAAGATGCAGCTATATGGATACTCAGACAGTGACTGGGCTGGGTGCGCCGATGATAGAAGAAGTACCTCAGGTTATTTGTTATACTTGGGGGAAAACCTAATATCGTGGAATTCTAGAAAACAGAAAACGATTGCCCTATCCTCTACAGAGGCAGAATATACTGCGCTATGCGAAGCAGCAAGAGAGGCGGTGTGGCTAAAGAAACTTCTACATGAACTAGTCGAAGAAGATGAAGACCCAACTCTGATTCGTGTGGACAATACCTCTGCTATTGCACTTGCCAAGAACCCTGTATTTCACAACAAGTCCAAGCATATCGAAATTAAGCTTCATTACACTCGAGATCTGATTAACCAGAAGGAAATCACCCTAGATTACTGTGAATCAAAAAAACAACTTGCCGACATATTAACCAAACCACTTCCATCTTTCCCTTTTTCTGATCTCAGGGCGAAACTCAACGTAACAGACTGTCGTGATTGCGGGAGGATGTTGGACACCAATCTCGACATGTCAACATCTGGGAACCTGCATAACATGGAAGGAGACTTGGGCAACAATCTTGACAGATCATCTCTTGTGGAACTGCAATTCATAGAAGAAGAAGAGGAAGGCGACAAGCAACAGTCATGAATTAGGAAAGTGTGTTGCTGGGGAGTTTTTTATTTTACCTAGGCTTTGCTGGCTTTGTGCTGCCCTCAGCTGTGTTGGGTTCTGTGTTTTGTCCTATCTGTGTTGTAAGCCGGAGAAGACCGTTGTTGTGGCCTCTATTTATGCTGCCCCTGTAGTCCTGTAATATGTATGAGGAGATGAACAAGTTTTATGTGATGTAATGAATGTTTGATGTTTTATGAAATTGTAGCGGACTAACTCGATGCCCCGGTCGGACCGGATAATCTTGGACCGTATCAGCTCACGGAGTGGTCGAGCGCGCACACAGTCGATGAAAATGAAACAATGAACACAAGTCTTGATGACGTGGAAAACCCCTTAAATGGGTAAAAAACCACGTGACCGGGTCTGTGCCGGTCAAATTCCACTAGCTTCCAGGGGTTACAACTTGCTTGGTGAATCGGGTGACATGCCGCTCCCTTTACAACTTGAGGGGAGAGATAAAGACTGAAGCTTCCAGCGGGCAACAGGTTGCTCCGCGGAAATGACTTAGGCGGGGAAACGTGCGTGATGCTTCTGACGTGCGCGCTTGGGGTGGCGCGTGCTTGCTGGCTTCAGATCGCTTCTTCCTTTGGCTTCCTCGCGGTCCTGGACGTCCTTTGGCTGACGGTGCGCTGGTGGTGTGCTTATAGCCGCTGGCAGCAGCTACTTGTCACAGGTGGCCGTTGGTGACTGATGGTGGCTGTCGGAGGTTCACGGCGAGCAGTGGCCAACTCGGTGGAGGAGGCAGGAGAACTCTCACCTGAAGAAGAAGAGGAAGAAGCGGAGAAGAGAAAAGGTGAGGAATAAGAGTCCCCTGGGGGTCTTTTTATAGCCTCCAGGAGCGGATCATGGCGGGCCCCACCACTAAAGTGGTGGGATAGTGGGTGGTTACCCCTTAGATCAGACAGCCGGGAGGGCCTCCCCCTTGATCGGACGGCGGGGAGGCTTCTCATGACGGCAGGCCGCCATGGCGGCGGCGGCGGCCGGGCGGCCGGCGACGGGGGCCGGCCGCGCGCCTCCCGGCGGCGACCTGTCGTCGGCCGGGCGTGGCGAGGGTGGCCGGCCACGGCCGCGGCTGGCCATGGCCGGGGCGGCCATGGCCGTGGCTGGCCATGGCCGGGGCGGCCATTGTCGGGGCGGCCATTGTCGGGGCGGCCATTGTCGGGGCGGCCATTGTCGGGGCGGCCATTGTCGGGGCGGCCATGGCCGCGGCGGTCATGGCCGAGGTGGCCATGGTTGCGGCCGGCCACGGCCGCGGCGGCCGTGGCCGGGGCGACCGAGGGAGTGCCGGCCGCCAGCGGTGGCTCGGCCTCTTGTCGGCGGCGGTTCTCCCCACGAAGGGAGGGAGTGGGGCCCGCCCCCATCATCTCCATGAGAGATCATGGGGGTGGGGGGGGGTGGGGCCCACCCATGACTTTCCTTGAGTGGAGAGCATGGGTGGGCTCCTTGCTTCCTATAAATGAAGGTGGAACCCATCAGAAATGTTCTGCTGTTTGTTCTTCTTTTCCTTCTTGTTTTCCTTCCTATTTTCCTACAATAGTAATGGAATTAATAAAAGTCTTTTTCCTGTTCTTCTTCTTCTTCCTCTCGTCTCATCCTATCATTTGTCTTCTCTCTTATCCCTGCCCATATCCTTTGGGTTTCTTCTCCTTTTCACCTTTCCCTGTTATATTGTAACATATGGTGCATCGAGCGGATGCCGCCGGCGGTCTGATCGGACATTCCATCATGTCTGAACAGAAAACAGAGCGAGTATTTTGAGGAAAGAGATATAGAGAGAGAGAGAGAGCTTTCAGAAGAAAAAGCAAGACGAAGAAATACAGAGAGATTTCTCATTAAGCATTTCTACTAATTAATCAGCTATTAATTACAAGTGGTTTGAAAGTGGAACCCATTTCTTCTTCCATCTCTGCCGCACAGGTCCGTTGAGCACCATTTTTGGGGCATAGCAAGCAAATGGCCTGCCCAAACAGGCTCAATCACACCCCATCAGCCATCTTCGTGTAGAAAGAAAGAGGGGGGAAGGGAGGCTGGGTAAGGTCGCCGGAGGCCCAGCGAGGAAGGAGGCTGTGCAAGGTCGGCTGTGGGGTGAGGGGAGCGGGAGGGAACGCAAAATGTAAAAAGAAACTGTGTCGGACCGCCTCCGACCTACCCCCGTCGGGGTCGCCAGAGTGCGACGATCTCGTTGGTGGGGTCCGGTCAGGCACCGCCAGCTTCGTCGGCGGTAGTGGCCTCCACCCGAGTGGTGGTAGGAGGAGGGATAAAATCGGTATTGCCAATATAACGCGGTGACGGGTAATATTTTATATTTATTAGCTTATTATTAGTATGTTACTGTTTTTATTTACAACAATCAAAGTGGCGCAGCGAAAGCGTGGTGGGCCCATAACCCACAGGTCCGAGGATCAAAACCTCGCTTTGATAATTTCATTCTTTTTTGGCTCGAATTATTCTGAAATTCAGGAATGAAAACTTAGCGGAGAAGAATCAACATGAATCCCTCCAAATGATCTCCTCCACAAGCTTTTACTATTCTGTCACATCTTTGTCGTGAAAATGTTCCAGAGATGTGAAGCGAATGTCCCTCCTCGGATGAGTCATAATTGTTGAATATATTATACAATATTTATAATAGCCCATATGTTTGGACCACTTTTAGGCCCATTTAGCTCTCCTCCTTAAGCACTGTTTGAAAGGACTTATTTTTACTGGTGAAGCGGTTACGTCTGCATGAACCGGCCCATTTTTATAAATGGAGCCTTAAAGTTGTCTCACACATCCGATATGTAAAAATGGATTTTTTTTTCTCTCGTGTTTTTATGCCCTCCTATTGGGATGAATATAACTTTGAAGTCTTTTTTTTTCATTGCTTCTAACATGGTATCAGAGCTTGATATCTTCCCTCAAAATTTTCCATAACATTCCGTCATTTTCCATATTTTTGCCATTCTCAAAATTTTCGCTCCCAATTTTTTTCTTTCTATTCCTACCGATAGGACCCAATGCTGTCTGGGACCCACTGCTCTGTTCATCTCCCCAGTTCTCTATTTACCACTAATAGGAAATATTTTTTCTTTCTTTTCCACAAGCTCATCTTCTCACAAGTTCCTTTGCCCGCTGAACTCGACTACCCGCCAAGTTCCCTTGCACTATTTCCGTCGCAGACACTTCTCTCCTCGCAAGCCTAGCCGTCTGCAAACCTCATCTATCTGCGGCCCTCCTAAGCTCACCGTACTCGACCTCAAGCTAACCGTTGAACTCCCTTGTCCGCCACCTTAGTTGCATATGTCCCCCAAGTTCGTCGAGCTCCATGGTTCAGTGTCCGCCAAGCCTTGTTTGTCCGCCTAGCTCAGTTGTTCGCCAAAATTAAGCCACCGTGCGACCTCCGTTGTAGTTAGCATCCCCTCCTGGAGACCTCCTCCACCGAGCTTTCCTGCCTGTCTATTTGGTTTCAGCTTCTTCGACCTTGCCTGCTGAAGCAGTTTGATCACCCGCTCTTCTGCTCATCTTCCATAGACCATCTAGTTGTTTGCCTTGATGGCCGATTCCAACGTGACATTTGAGTCGCGTCTTTGCATCACTCTTGACGCTACAAATTACATGACTATTGGTCTCTAGTTGTTAAAAATCATCTCTGAAGTCAATGCTTATGGAGGCATATTGATGGAAGCACTCCCCTACCTACTCCCACAACGCCTGATCAAGCCACTGATAAGGCTTACGTCACTCTACTTGAAACATGAACTTATGATGAGCATTAGGTCATTGATGTCATCCTTCAATCTGTCTCTGGCCCTATCATGATGCAACTCGAATCTTATGACGCTGCGACGACTATGTGGAATCATCTTCGTACCTATTTCAAATTAACAGATAGTGTGCGTGAGTTCCAGCTTCTGCAAACCATCCAGTCAACCCGCCAGGGTAATCTTACTATTCGCCAATACCACGAGACTTTGATGGATCTTTGGAATCAACTTTATATTATGTAACTCACTCCTCTTCCCGGGAACACAAGACCATTCTAAAATTAGTATCTTGGTCTCTGTGACCTTCGTTGTCTATTACACTTTCCTATGCATCTCTAGCCTGAATTCCGGAATTTTGCTAATATACTTATTCAACATTCTCCAACTCCTTCTCTGGACATTGTTGTGAACGAACTCACTACTGAGGAAAATAAATGTCTCGCTCTTGAGGCCAATAATCCCATGGACTCGTCTGCTCTACTTTCTCAAGCAGTACACGCTCAACAATCCATTAAGGTTGTTTCTCAAACACCTCCTAGCTCTATCTCTATCAGGTCTTGAATGCCCAAATTGGCATATTCTTCTGGTCCAAATTGGTGTGTGTGGCATAAATGATATTAATACCATATCACCAAAGAATGTCATGTTTTGGCCAATCGTAAGGCTCAAGAGGCTTTATGATCTCGCTTATCTGGTTGCTTTGCTCCTCATGCAGCTCTAGCGGATCACTCACCTGCCTTCTCGCTAGAACAAATGCAACAACTCATGACACCTCTGCAGATGTTGGTTCCTCTATTATTGTTGTTGTCACGGGTATATCTTTTGACACTTGGATTTTGAACTTGGGTGCTTCCGACCACTTGACTAATGATACCCGTCATATCTCTGCTCCCACTCCTCTTGCCTTCCTCATTCACACAGCTGATGAAACCTCACTCCCAATCACTTGTTGTCGTCTCCTTTAAGATCACTCTCTCTTTACTATCCCTCAAGTCTATCATGTTCCCCGTTTGGATATGAATCTTCTCTTCATCTCTCAAATTAATGATCTTTAATTCACTGTTCTTTTAATGGCCCTTCTACTTGTATTATACAGGATTCCCTCACGAGGAAGGTTGTTGGTAAAGGTCTCTATCGAAATTGTCTCTGCTACCTTACTAGCCTACATCTTTCGCTCTCTCAGCCTACACCTAATGCTACTACTTCAACAACCTCAACTACTTCACTTATTTTTGCTTCCTCAACAACCAGATGTGATCTCTGGCATCGCCGGCTTGTCCACATCTCGTTGCCTCAGTTTCAGCTCCTTGCCTCCTCTAGCGCTCTTGGACCCACCTCTATCAAAAAGCTTACTCCTTGTAACCACTATATTAAAGGCCATCATATTACCTCCTCATTTTCCTCCAGTTCCTTTAAATCTAGTGCTCCTTTTGACTTACTTCACATTGATGCATGTGTCCTTCGTGTATTTCAAAAGGCAGCAATAAATATTATGTTATTTTTGTTAATGTTTATTCATGATTTACTTGGATTTATTTATTAAATGCAAAATCTGATGTTCACTGTTAAAATGTTGAGTGCACCTTTATGATCGCAACTCAGTCCTTTAGCAAAATCAAAACTCTATGTTCTGATTCAAGGTGGAATATATCTCTCACCCGTTTCGACAGTTCCTTCTATATCAAGTAACTCTCATGCAATACTCATGTCCTCACACTCATCAACAAAATGGGGTAGTAGAAAGATGACATCGCCACATCATGGAGGTTACTCGATATCTTCTTCTCACTTCTTTTGTTCCTATTTTGTTCTGGGGTGAAGTTGTTAACACTAGTGTATTCTTAATAAATAGAATACCAACTCCAAATCTGCAAAATATATCCTCATATGAATGTCTTCAATATAAGCCTCCTTTGTACTCTTTCTTAAGAGTTTATGGCTGCACATGCTTTGTTTAAATTCCTATAATATAACATAAAAATTTATCTCTTTGCTTAGTTGCTTGTGTCTTCCTTTGTTATAGCTCTCACCACAAAGTTTATAAATGTTATGATCATGCTGCCAAATTCATGTGCATCTCCTGTCGTATTGTCTTTCTTGAATATCTATAATACTATGCTCTCCTTAATCCTCCTACACTTATACCATCCTCTAATCTAGAAGATCTGATATTCTTTGATCATATACTGATGTCTACTTCTCAAGTTCCTACTCTAGTCTCTCATATAGGACCTGAATAAACTGATGATCCTCCTTGTAACTCAGAGCTCCCTAACACACTTGCTCCTCTTCTGGACAATACTAATCTCCCCCATCTCTAATTTTGCATCATCGCTCTACAAGACTAAATAAAATTCTGAAATGTCTTGCATGTTCTCTTCTCATACTCCTGTCCCTCAAGTCTTCCTCTCTATTACTTCTAGTCATTAGGAGCCCCAAACATACCAATAGGACGCAATTATATTTGTCTGGCAAAAGGCCATAAAAGAAGAGTTGCTTGCCCTACATAATATCAAAACTACATACATTATCCCACGACCTAAAGGTAGTCATCCCATCAGCTGCAAATGAGGCTACAAAATCAAAACGTTAGTTGATTGAATGATTGAGAGATACAAGGCTCGCCTTGTTGCCTGTGGATTTCAACAACAATATAACATTGACTTCAAGGAGACATTCACCCCAATTACAAAAATGACCACTATTCACACTATTCTTACCATTATTGCTAGTCACTCATTGGATATCTCTCAACTTGATGTTAAGAATGCCTTTCTTTATGGTGATCTGTCTGAAAATGTCTACACGATACCACCACCAAGGGTCCCTCACTCAGCATGACAAGCCTATCATCTTCGCAAAACTCTCTATGGACTCAAACAACCCCTCATGCATGGTTCTCCAAGTTTACTATTGTCGTCCTGCAGCCGACCTTACTGCAAGTCTCTCAGATCCAGCCTTATTCACACATTCCTCTAACACTCTCCTACTATTGTATATTGACAACATGATTAACACAGGGGGTAACTCAAGGCATATCCAATAGGTCTAGGATCACCTTAATATTCAACTTAAAATGAAAAAACTTGGCCATCTTCATTACTTTCTCGGTCTATAAATTGATCACTCCCACATGGGTTATCTTCTATCTCAACAGAAGTTTATTTCTAAGATCCTTGATAGAGCTGTGATAACTGGTGATCGTGTTGCTGCTACTCCACTAGAGCTAAATCTCAAGCTTTGCTCACAAGTTAGAGAAATTCTACCCGACCCATCAAGATACAAACAACTGATTGAAATGCTAGTATATCTCACCATTAGTCGGCCAAATATCTCTGTTGTCGTCTATATAATCAGCCCGTATGTGTCTCAACTATTGAATACTCATTATGTTGCTCTTCTATGCATATTACATTATATTTGTGGCATAATGACCAGATCCTTATTTTTCCCATCCAATTAAGTTCTAAACCTTTATGCCTTCAATGATGCTGATTAGATTGGAGTTGTATCCAATCATAAATCCATCATCAGATATTGCATCTTCCTTAGCAATTTCTGATCTTTTGTAAATCCAAGAAACAAGATGGGATATCTCTTCCTAGTGCTAAAACTGAGTATCGTGCCATGAATACTACCGCTGCTAAGATAACTTGGCTTCGACATCTCCTATAAGATCTCCATATCCCAATTTCAGATGCCACATTGTTGTTCGATCTGTGACAATACAAGTGTTATTCAGATTGCTTCCAATCTAGTGTTCTGTGAACGCGCCAGACATATTGAGATTGAATGTCACTATGTCCATCAGTAGTACCTAAACAAAACTCTCTTAATTTCTCATATTTTGTCGGTGCTTAAGATTGCTGATTTCTTTACCAAGGCTCATACAGTTCAGAGACATGATTTCCTATTTCAACAACTCTCACTGGTTGACCCTAAAACTTTTCTACGAAGTATGACGTTCCTTCCACTGTCCGTCAAACTCACATGCTCACCTTTATGAATTTGAGGGGGGGTGTTGAATATATTAAACAATGTTTATAATACAGTCGTAATTTTGTAATTAAATCATGTAAAATGTGTTGTACGATCAGAATTTCAATCAATTGTACATCAAAAATCATGTTTGCAGAAAATAAACTGTCTTAGGAAAAAGAAAAATCAATAAACCGACCCTAAAATCCGAAATATCTGTGCACAAATGGGAAAATTTTTCGGTCCGACTTTTGGACCGTGAAAACCGTCCGCCGATAAATACCGCTTAATTTGTGGGACCCACCTCATTCTCTCCTTTTCGAAATTCAAACTCCAGCAAATCCGCGTCCCCGAAATTTCTTGCCCTAAAGCGGAGAAAATTCCATCGCCGGAACAAGGATTCTCCTTTCGGCCGCTTTATTCGTCGCCGGCAAGCACGTTTGGTGCCAGTGGTTTAGGGCGAACGTATCGCCGGCAAGGACGTTTGGTGCCAGTGGTTTAGGGCGAACGTATTGCCCACAGAGCATCGCCGGAGACTTGGATTCTCCTATCGCCCGCTTTTCCTGTCGCCGTTTCGATTATAGGTTTGCTGGAGTATTCTCGCGCCTTCCCGACAAACCCTAAAGCATCAGGTATGATGAAAGTGAACGAATTGGAAATTTGGAGTCGCCGTTTAGATTATAGGTTCCTCATTTGGATATGTTTTTTGTGTTGTTTGGAATGTGCTCACAGAAAATCTCCTAAATACATTTGACTTGTGATTTCGGAATTTCTGTATTAATTTCACAATGTTTTTTATGTTTGCAACCTCATTTCTCCCCGTTTCTGTACTGTTTGGAATGTGCTCATATTTGTTTAGGTTTAATTTTTTTACTATAAAATCTTGATGATCCGGTCGGATGTAGGCCGTATGGTCAGCACTGCATTTTTTTTATATATGATGTATTTGAAATCCGACCGGATCACATCTTTGAATTTTTTTTTACGTGTAGATGGAAGGTCATCCAGCCGGCACATTTCTTAATAGTAGATGCGCAATATCGACCTTCAAGAAACAAGCAGAGTCATTGCTTGATTTAATTTCTGATGACTCAAGGCAAATGCTGATCGATGCCTTACTGATGCATTTTTTCAATTTGCCTGATCTATACCAGAACATCCCCCTTTTGTACCGACTCATTCTGTTGTACAGGCCGGATAAATCTGCCTTTCTGCTAGGGCAATATTATGTTAAACTGACAGTGAAAGAGGTGGCTGTTATACTTGGTCTACCCAATAGGGGTCAAGAATTCAATTTCAGAAGATTACCACTATCTAATGTCACACAGTCCGTGCTTGTGAACCATATTAATGAACTAGCAAACCTTGAGGATGATTCAGATGTAGTTGAAAAGCAAAGGGTTGATGCTTTTGTTAAATACATACTATGCCGTTTTTTATTTCCGTTAAAATCTCTTAGAATTCCCATGTGCCTAGAAAATTTTGGTGAATTAGAACAATTTAGGAGATATAACTGGCCCAAGGCCGTCCACGCATTTCTGCACCAATAATTTGATGATCTGCATGCACTCAGCTCCTCCCAAAAACAGCCGGCCAGTCTAGGTTACCTCGAAGGGTGCTCAATTATACTTGTGGTAAGTGTTTTGTTGGTTTTATAGTATTATTGTTGTGGAACCATTGTTATTTTTTTTAAAAAAATTACCAATCTTGTAGGTTTGGTTTTTCGAACATACCAACATCCAGGTGCCGATGGATGCGATGGCACAACCGCATTTGTGCCGGTGGGCCGCAAAAGCCAGTTTTACTCATAAGTTTTGTGAGAATCTCCCGAGCCTTTTGTTTTCGAAGACACAGGTTTGGTCTATTTTGTCACTTGTGGTTTGATGTTGTCTTATCCGACTTGCGCTAGTTTTTCATAATACATCTCATGTGTAGGTAAAGCCGTGTTTGATTTACTTAAGTTCGGAGGATCAAGAAACATATGGGCTTGATGAATCAGAATCTGACTTCGAGGAGGTACTAAAATTAAGGCCTCAAAAGAATCAAAAAGTTAGAAAAAGAAAGGAAGGGTCAGAGGAGATGTTAGATAGGGAGAACTCTAGGATAATGAAGGAGAAGATTAGAAGGGAGGAGGAGAAGAAAAAAAAGAGAGGACTTTGAAAAAATATATTAAAAGGGAGATTGCACAATCGGAGAGAAGAATTCTTGCTGAGATCCGTGGACTGAGCACCAAATTCCAAGAGAAATATGATTCTCTTATTTCCATGATTAACACGATGTCTCAAGTGCATGTTCGCAAAGCTGCTGCCCCCACACCATCGTCGCCTACCGACACATTAGTCCCGGCTACGCAAATAAAATCAAACAAGGAAACAATTTGTGTTAGTGAATCCACTCCCGATTCGAAAAGCCAAAAAAAAAACGCCAAGCTTCCAAAGCGACCGGGAAATCCAAAGAAGAAATTGATTTCCCAGGGCGTATATTTTTGACTCCAACAGACAAAGAACTCATAGACTCAACACTGAGTCCCTACGAGAAGAGGTATTTTGAGTTAGACGGTAACATATGATCATCTATTTATATTGTGATTTTTTTTGTATATATTTTGTAGTGAATGTTTATTTGAATGCGGCAATACAACAATGAATAGAGCAGCTTTTGAGGATTTATTGCGCCAAGGTTGGCTAATGGATAGCCATATAGATGCATATGCCGTTGTGCTGAACATTCGACGGAGCAAAAATCCGGTTGCATGAAATAAATTTTTATACGTGTCTCCAAATTATGCGGTAATTTTTATACATGTTATAGTGCACTTATTTTACATTTACTATAATGTTTGTTTGTAGAGCCTGTTAAGAAATTAAATTGATGCAGTACTTCAAGAGTTGCGGTGTCGGGTACGAGAGCTTACTAAACCATATTACTCCTACAAGTGTCCAAGCCGCGGATATCATTTTGATGTCAGTGCACTACCCAAGCTATTGGGCATTGTTAACTTGCAATCTTAAAGAGGAGATGTGGGGTATGTTGTGTGCAATTATTTTTGTGTGTTGTTAATATTTTTACTAATGTTTTTTTTTTCCACAGATTTCAAGCTTGCAGCAGGATACAGGCAGCTCATTACCATCAGAGGTACATAATTGCGAGATTCTAAAGGTAGGGGAAGCACCAATGCAGGAAGGAGGTGACGATTGTGGTATTTTTGTGTTAAAGTATATGGAGGCGATAGCCAGCACAAAGACAGTGTCTTGGTCAACATTTAAAGGCTGGCATAAGAACATGTCAAGATTCAGGCTGAAATTGCAGTGGAAATGATTAAGCTATTTTGCTCAATTAAGTAGGACGTGGTCAATATATTTGGTTATAATTTGTTACTATTGGCTCTCTTGATCAGCTATTTTCTTTACTGGTTTTTTGGACTATGCACTTACTATTGGCTAATCTGCATGTTTTATGGTATATTGGTATATGCTGTATTTTGTTAAACAGTTAGAAACTATAGCATTTGGGATATACAATTATTTTATAAATCAACCAATTAGAACAGTTAGAAACTATAGCATAATGTATGTATGTCACCAAGCCTTAAGAAGACTTTCCTGATTTTTGTTAAACAGTTTGAAACTTGCTGAGATCTCGTCATGCTGTATTTTGTTAAACAGTTAGAAACTTCCATACCCTTCTCACCGTGGCTTACTATTGTTTTATAAATCTTGGTACATCAGGGACACCACAAAATTTTATAATATAGGTGTTGTGCCATCATATATATGTGTTGTGCCGATTCACAATTACATAGTATCATAATGTATGTATGTTGGGTACATTGGAAAATGTGTACCTGATTTGAAGAAGCCCAACCTAGCTCAATGATATACATCATGTTGTATTTGATGTAGTTTTGAGTTGACATGTGCAGGTAAAGAAATGTTAAAGTTTACAGAAAAAATTCTAAGTCCAAGTGTCGACACAAAGGAACATGTGTCGTCACATAGAAGAAAGTTGTCGACACAACACTGGGAAAGTGTGTCGACACAGAAGGTGTAAGTCGACACTACTCTGGGAAAAAGTGTCGACACATAACATAGTCTACAACAACACTGGGAAATTGTGTCGACACAGAAGAAGTAAGTCGACACAGCACTGGGAAATTGTGTCGACACAGAAGAAGTAAGTCGACACAGCACTGGGAAATTGTGTCGACACAGAAGAAAAACGTCGACCTCAACATTGGGAGAATGTGTCGACACTGAAGAGTATAGTCGATCTCAAGTTTGTCGACATCATCTAAATATGTCGACACAGAAGAAAACAGTCGACACCTGAAGGCCAAGTCAACACTTACTAAAGTTATGATTCTACAACAACTGTGTCGACACACAGGACTTGTGTCGACACACTGCAGAGTCAAAGACCAAGTTAGTTTCAGAAGAAGATGTGTCGACACAAAGGCAATTTAGTCGACATCACTGAAGGCAGTGTCGACACCAAAGTCAATTGTGTCGACACAAATAGACAGATTGTCTCGACACTTTCTGACAGACTGTTTCAACACTAAGGCACAGGACTTGTTTGAAGACTTGACAGCTGTGGGTTATCACCAGTTAACTGAAGTTGTCAGACTTGTCAGAAAACGGTTGGAAACCGGATCAGCCGGTTACCATGAAGAATGTCTATAAATAGACAGATTCAGAAGGAGAAAAAGACACTGAACTACATATAGAACTGATCCTTTAAAATACATTGGATCAGAAAGTAGAGAGGGATTATATTCTACTCATTTTCAAGAAAGTGCTAGGCACTTAAGAAGATCTTCTCCGGGAGATCTAAGAAGACTATCTAAGGATAGATCTAAGAAGAGTTCTAATCAGAATTCAGAAGAATCATTCAAAGTTCTGGATAGAGAGAGATCAAGTCAGAATTTGAAGAAGAAGAAGGAATCCACCAATGGATTCTCAAGAAGCTGTTTGGAATCAACTCAGCTAAGTACATTTTCAAGAAGCTTTGAAGAAGGCTAAGAAACAGTTGATTGCATCAGCTGATTAAGATTTGTCATTGCCTTTTCTCTCTCAACCTGGCAAGACAATTTAAACTATCTTTTCTATATTTCTGTAGGATCTGTTTATACAGATCTGAGTTGTAAGCCTATGTTATAAAGGCTGAGTGTAGGAGTGTTGAACTCTGAGTGGTAGGGCTGATTGCCTGAGTGTAGGAGAAGGATATTCTCTGAGTTGTAGGCCTTGGGGCAAGGCTGAGGTAGGGCAGTTGTGCCTGAGTTGTAGGAACCAGTTGGGTTCTGAGTTGTAAGATCTATTGATCTGAGATAAGTGGAAGTTTGGCCGAATCTAGCATACAGCTAGATAGGTGTAGGGGGAAAGTGGATGTACCCAGACCTTGGGGAACCACTATAAAACATAGTGCAATCTGTGATGTGTTGTTTTCTGTGATTGCTGTGTTTTTGTATTAGTTAATAAATTGAATTCTGTCTAGAAGTTTTAGAAAAAGAAGCAGGACCTATTCACCCCCCCCCCCTCTAGGTGTTTTAGGCTGCCTTGAAAGTTAAACTATCAAGTGGTATCAGAGGGAGGTTCCTCAAAAAGGACTTAACAGTCTGAGGTAGATCTGATAGGCAGAATCAAGAATCAAGAAGATGGGTTCTGGAGAGAATCATAAGGAGCTAGGGTCAATGAAATTACCCATATGCAAGAAGGAAATCTTTGGGATCTGGAAAGAAAGAGTCAGATTGTTTATGGAAGCATCTGACCCAAGGATTTACATCACAGTACAGGAAGGCCCCTTCATACCAATGAAGATATCTGTTCTTGATGCAAATATCCAAACACCAAAGACTTATTCTGAAATGACCAAGGATGAAATCATCTTGGCAACCATGGACAAAAGGGCACAGAACATAATTGTCAGTGCCATAGATGATTCAACATTTCAGAATCTGATTCACTGCAAGACCTCCAAGGAGATGTGGGACACATTGATTGTCTACATGGAGGGATCAGAAGAAGTAAGGCTGGACAGAAAATCTATGCTAAATCAGGAGTATGAAAGTTTTAGACAAGGAAAATCTGATAGCATAACTGAGTGCTATAAGAAATTCTATAGAATTGTGAATGAGCTAATTTCCTATGGAAGAGTCTTCAGTACCTATGAACTGAATGACAAATTCTTAAGATCCTTATCAAAGGATTGGGATACAAAGATCTGTGCCATAAGAGAAGTGGCAAAATTGGCAGAGATATCTCCTCCAACTCTGTTTGGAAAGTTGCTATCCTATGAAATGCAACTTATGGTAAGGAAGGAGGAGGAAAGAAACTCAAGAGGAGAGCATAGAGAAAAGACTGTGGCATTTAATGCTGAAGCCACCAGAAAGAATAGGAGGAAATCACCATCTCCTCCTAAGGAAGTTGAAGAAGGTAGTTCTGAAAATTCAGATAAGGGTTCAGTCAGCAGTGATTCAGATGCAGACTTTGCTGCATTCACTAGGCAATTTCAAAGGTTCTTGAAAAAGAAGCAATGGAAGTCTAGGCCTTCCTCATCACAGCAAGTAGATGACTATTATCAGAAAAGAAGGTCATCTAGGAAAGAGAAAAGCAGGTCAAAGCCCAGCAAAGCCACTACTTCAAAGATTGTCTGCTATTGTTGCAATAGGCCTGGACATGTAGTGGCTGATTGTCCTGACAAAAGGAAGGAATCTTCAGAAAAGAAGAAGACTTATCAGAAAGGCAAGAAGGAGAAATCCTTTGTAGCAAAGAAAGATAAAAGTCTGTCAGACCAGTCAACTTCAGAATCAGGATCTGAAGCTGAAGCATATATTGGATTATATGCTGCATCTGAGGAAGAGGAGTTTATGCAGTTGCTAGACTCCATCAATGAACATCAATGCATGGGTTTGATGACTAGATCAGAAGAGGACCTATGCCAGAATCAGTCTGGTCCTAATGAGGTAAACAGTCCTTCCAGTACATTTGTTTGTAGTACAAGTGAAGAATCAGCTACATCTGCATCAAGTGATGAAGATGCATCTGGATCTGAAGGAGATGTCTATCAATTGATAGACAAGTATGGGGACTTGTTGCAGGCCCTTAAGAAAAGCAAGAACCTGGTTAAATCACAGGCTCAGGAAATTGCTGATCTAAGGGTTACAACAGCTGAGTTAGAAAAAGTCCTTGATCAAAAGTTAGCTGAAATTGCCAAGCTGAAAAATATAACTATTATTCAGATGGGCACAATTAATTATACTAATGATCAAGTAAAGAGTCTGGAGGACAGACTTAGAATTGAAAGGGATTTAGTGGCTAGTTACTCTAAGCCAAAATCTGTCTTACCCTTGATAGATGAATTTGTCACTCAGAAGGGTAAGGCTGGATTAGGATTTAAGGGTAACTCCAGGGCTAGCAGATTCAAAAAGAAAGGCAAAGCCCCTATTCAGCCACTAAACCTTTCAGTCCCCATAAGGTTTGGTAAGAAGAAAGTGCCTTCTAACATATATGATCATGAAGACATTCAGGATCATATCAAGACAAATGTTCTGAAGAACAAGGGTGTTAAGGCAAGCAGGCCTACCTATGGTCATAAGCCCTATGGTTTTAAGAAACCAGCAGGAGAAGTTGCAACAGCACCAGCAATGAACAGAAATGCTTCTGACAAGGATGTATCTAGATCTAGATACAATAAGTTTGAATGTTGGTGCTGTGGCAAGAGGGGTCATTTTGCATTGGACTGCTGGTATAACACAAGTGTTATAAAGAATAAGAGTCTACCTGTTAGAAGAGGTTATGATAACTTTATTAAGGCTAACCTGAACCAAGGACCCAAGACTTACTTGGGTTCTAAGGGTAAGTAATTCTGTATTGCAGGTGAATCCAAGTTACCATGCCCCTATATGGTACTTGGATAGTGGTTGTTCCAGGCACATGACTGGAACAAAGGGGCTGCTGAAGGAGTATTCATCTGTCAAAGATGGACATAAAGTGATCTTTGGTGGATCTGAAAAAGGAGTCATCAAAGGATTTGGTAACATCTCTTCAAACCTAATTACTATCACCCAAGTGGCCTATGTAAAAGGTTTGAAACATAATCTAATAAGCATAAGCCAGCTGAGTGATCTAGGATATGACATTTCATTTGGTAAGGATGGATGTCATATCAAAAGGTCAAGTGATCAAGAGATCATATTGACTGGGTATAGGAAGAGAAATGTGTATTGCCTTAATTTTGAATGTGAGAATAAGGCATCCCCCATTTGTCTTGTAGCTGATGACAATGCTTCTCATTGTGTTAAGTGGCACAAGAGATTGGCTCATCTAAACTACAAGACAATTGGCCAACTCTTTAGTAAAGAACTAGTGAGGAATGGGCCTCAAGTTAAGTGTATAAAGGAAGGGGTATGCTCAGCTTGTCAAAAGGGCAAGCAGACAAAAACCTCATTTCAAAGCCTTGAAATCAAGGATTCTGTGAGGTGCTTATACCTCTTGCATATGGATCTTTTTGGTCCTATGCCAGTTCACAGTCTAGGAAGGAAGGTCTACACACTAGTGGTTGTAGATGACTATTCTAGATTTACATGGGTGTTCTTTCTGAGACAAAAATCTGAAACCCCAAGTGTATTATTTAAGTTTGTAAAGCAAATTCAGAATGAACTGAACAGTACAGTGGTCAAAATCAGAAGTGACCATGGTACTGAGTTTCAATCTGAAAGCATGACAAACTTGTGTATAGACTTTGGGATTTTCCAAGAGTTCTCCTCACCTAGAACACCTCAGCAAAATGGAATTGCTGAAAGAAAGAATAGATCATTAATTGAAGCTGGTAGAACTCTATTGAGTGACACCTCTCTCCCAGAATATTTTTGGGCTGAGGCAGTTAACACTGCTTGTCATGTCATCAATAGGGCTTCTATCACCAAAAGCCACAGAAAGACTCCCTATGAGATTGTGAAAGGCAGAAAACCAAATCTATCCTATTTTAGGATCTTTGGCTGCAAGTGCTATATACTTAACAATGGTAAGTCTTATTTGACTAAGTTTGCTGCCAAATCCCAGGATGGGATATTTGTTGGGTACAGCACAAATAGTAAGGCCTATAGAGTCTTCAACTTAACTACTCAAGTTGTTGAAGAATCTGTGCATATTGTATTTGATGAAACAAGATTAATCAATTGTGAATTGTCTTGTAGATCAAATGACTCAACAGGTATAAGCAAGAAGATGGACAAGCTCTCCATTGCTGAAGCTTCAAAGGAAGAGGGAGCATTGGAAAATGAAGGCTGCTGTCCAGGGGGAGTACAAGAGATAATGGAAGCTGATGAAAACCAAGAGGAGCAGCAGAATGAAGAAGCTGGAGATGCTCAACCTGAAGGGAATCTACCTCCAGCTATAAGATATCTAAGAGATCATCCTACTGATCAGATAATTGGTGATCCAAGACAAGGAGTGCAAACTAGAAGCAGAAATCAAAGCACAGTTTTGCATTCTAGTTTCTTGTCTCAAATGGAACCTAAGAAGTTTGAAGAAGCTATCCAAGACCAGTACTGGATTGATGCTATGCAAGAGGAGCTGAATCAGTTCAGAAGGTGCAAGGTCTGGGAGCTTGTTCCTAAACCAAGAGGCCACAACATAATTGGGACTAAGTGGATCTATAGGAACAAGCTAGATGAAAGTGGAATAATAATAAAGAATAAAGCAAGATTGGTTGCAAAAGGATACAGGCAGGAAGAAGGGATTGACTTTGATCAAACCTTTGCTCCAGTAGCAAGGCTGGAGGCAATCAGAATGTTCCTTGCCTATGCAGCCTACCAAGACTTCAAAGTATACCAGATGGATGTAAAGTCAGCATTTCTGAATGGTGATCTTAAAGAAGAAGTATATGTAGAGCAGCCATCAGGTTTTGTAGATCCTCTTAAACCTGATTCTGTGTACAAGCTTAGGAAAGCTTTGTATGGGTTAAAACAAGCTCCAAGGGCTTGGTATGAAACCCTGTCTACCTTCCTCATTGAGAATAAATTCTCAAGAGGAAAGATAGACAAAACTCTATTCCTTAGGGAATCCAAAGGAAAGATCATCTTAGTCCAGATCTATGTTGATGACATAATCTTTGGATCTACTGAAAACAACCTTTGTAAAAAGTTTGCCAAACTTATGCAAGGGAAGTTTGAGATGAGCAGTATGGGAGAACTTAAGTTCTTCTTGGGACTCCAAGTAAGACAGACTGATGATGGATTGTCCATATCCCAGTCTAAGTTCACCAAGGAATTAATTAAAAAATATGGTATGGAGTCATCCTCCTCCATGAGAACTCCTATGGGCACAAGTATGCCAATATGCAAAGATGAGGCAGGTAAACCTGTTGATGAATCATTGTATAGAGGAATAGTTGGGTCACTACTATATCTCACTGCTAGTAGACCTGACATTATGTATGCAACATGTGTCTGTGCTAGGTACCAAGCCTGCCCTAAAGAATCTCATTATACTGCAGTAAAAAGGATTCTGAGATATCTAAAGGGCACTCCTACTCTAGGTCTTTGGTACTCTAAGAATAGAGATTTTCAACTAACAGGCTATTCAGATGCAGATTTTGCAGGATGTAGAGAGGATAGAAAGAGTACTACAGGTACTTGTCAATTCCTGGGAGGAAGACTAATATCTTGGAGTAGTAAAAAACAGACTAGTGTGGCAATTTCCACAGCTGAGTCAGAGTATATTGCTGCAGGAAGCTGCTGTGCACAGCTATTATGGATGCAGCATCAGCTTAAAGATTATGGTATTCAGGTAAGTAGAACACCCCTTTTATGTGATTCTAAGAGTGCTATTTCTATTGCTAATAATCCAGTTTCTCATAGTAGAACTAAGCATATAGAAATCAAATATCATTTTCTTAGAGAACATGTAGAAAAAGGTGACATCTCATTGGAATTTGTAAAAACAGATTATCAAATAGCAGATGTATTTACTAAGCCTTTAGATGAAACCAAATTCAATAAATTCAAAATTGAATTAGGTATGTTAACCATTGATTAATGTATTAAACAAAATCATTAACAATGCTATTGAAATGGTTAATAAGTAAGTAAAAGTAGTAACAACAATAATCAAGTGTTAAAAAGGACACATTGAAGTTACAAAAAAATTGGCTAAGTAAGAATGTGTCGACACATTCAGTAATAATGTGTCGACTCAGAGAAATTATGTCGACAAGTCAGAAATATTGTGTCGACACAGAGAATATGTGTCGACACTTAAGAGTTTTATTGTCGACTTAACCAGGAATGTAATGTCGACTCAACCAGAATTATGGTGTCGACACTTACAAAATATGTGTCGACACTTGTCTTAGTGTCGACACAGAATTTCTGTCTTTCTACTATATATCCAAGGTGTCGACATAACCACAAATTGGTGTCGACACATAGTAGACTGAAGAAATGTCGAGTTAATAGAAGCTTGTGTCGACACATTCCGTCTGTGTCGACACATTTAGACTGTCTTTGGCGCCTTTTGAACTTCTTTCAACAGAAGCTATAAATAGGTCAAAAAGCTCTTTGTGTCGACACGCTTTCAAGGTTTTCGAAACTCAAACCCTGTGTCGACAGTCTTTCTTTCTCTCTTCTCTCAAGCTTTCTCGACACAACGATGGCGCCAAGGATTGAAGACAATGTTAATGAAGGGTATGAGTTGGTGCGCCAGGCGTTTGCAGAGGCGCCGCCTGATGTTCAAGGAGTTATCACCCTTCTCTCTGCATCAGGGTTAGAATTCCTTGTCTCAGAACCATCCAAGATCTGGAAGAAGGAGGTGCACGAGTTCTTTATCTCTGCATCAGTCCATTCAACTGGCCTCAAGATTAAGTCTACAGTTCAAGGGAGTAAGATCAAGATTAACCAAAGAAGTATAAGAAAAATCTTCCACTTGAAAGTAGTTGAAAATGAAGAGGAAGTTCCTATCTCCAGGACAAGGGAAGCCCTTCAATGGTGTGGACTGGACCAAGGATTGAAGATTGGAGCTGCCTTCAATAGGAAGGGAATGAATCAGCAAGGGAAATTCTTGTCTGAGATAGTTGGGAAGGTAATCCTCTGCAAGACAGGTGGACATGATAGGATTTCTGCCTATATGTTCAGCCTGATGACCAGGATAGTCTTTACTATTCCTACTGATTGGTCAGGAGTGCTCTTTGACAAGATCAAAGAGGGAATCAAGAAGCCTAACATGGCTAGGATCATGAGCCTGTACTTCAATGGAGTAATTCCTGAAGTGATGCAGCAGCTGCAGGGGAGCAAGATTAACCATATGAGAAGAATGGATATGAGACTATTCACCAGGTGGGATAGGGTGCTGTCAAAGGATGTGCCTGAAGAGAACAGGCCAGACACCCCTGTGCAATCCCCTACACCAAATCAAGAATCTGACCAAGTACAAGAAGGGACACAGCTTGACTCAACTGTGGTCCAGGAAGTATCAACACCTGCACAGATGCAGGGGGAGCAAGTTTCCACTTCTGCTCCAAAGGTATCTACACCTGCTTAGGTATAGGAGGAGCTAATGTATTTTAACTTTAAAAGACATTGCTCTTATTCTTATTACTGCACAGGTTCAGGGGGAGCTAGTGTCCACACCTACACCTGCCACTACAAATATTGAGGTGCAAGTCCAAGAGGTAGCACAGTTAAACATATCTCCAGATTTAACTGCTGCAAAAGTGACCACTCAACTGGAATTTACTATGGAAGAGTTATTCCCAGATGTTGATACAGCTACTGATAGAATAGAAGAGGTTCAAGATGTTGAGCAGCCTCTTGACATAGAGCTAGAACAAGGAGTGGAAAAAGTTCAAGAGATTGAGAAAGTACAAGAAGTAGAGGAGGAGCAAAGAATTGAGGGGGAGCCTCTACATGTTGAAACTGAGCAACATGGCACTGAAGCAGATAGAGTTAACATAGAGAGTACTTCTGAATCTGAGACTGAAGAAGCCAGGTTGGCTAAGAAAAGAAAACTGGTTGTATTTAAAAGAAGAAGCAAGACTTATAGGCAGGCTTTACAGACAATACCTCCACCTCCACCTCCTGAAGTTGATTATAACAAGTTCTTGGTGGATTTACAGGTGAAATTGGATGACCACAGGGTGGCCATTGAGAAATATGTTGATGAAAGAAACAAAACTCTGCAGTTTGACTTAGCCCAAGATATCAAATCTATCCAATTTCAAGTCAACTTGAATAAAACTGAAATGACAGATTGCTTCCACAAGGGTGGCAATGCTGTAGTTTATCTGGCTAAACAACAGCAGGCTATCTCTACAAAGGTGGATGATATTGTTTTGAAGCAAGGTTATGTTCTGGAAAATCAAATAAGAATGAATGACAATTTAACTGAATCTCATAATGAGATCATTCAAGAGGTGAAGAAGATTGTTCCAGGGATGCCTGCAGATAAAGCCAAAGAAATGGCAGAGTTTGATAAGAATTTTCAGGCTGCAATTGCATCTGTTAAGACTGCCATCACAACCTCTCAACAGGAAATATCTGAAAAGCTTCAAAAGTTAAGACCATTTTTCAAGGAGGGAGTGAATTATTTGGATGGCCAAATTCGATTCCAGAAAGAAGATCTTAGAGATCATGTCTCAAGAGAAGCCATAAAGGGGGAGAGGATGCTAATTCATGCAGGCTCTGAGCATGCCAAATGGGTGACCAATAGTATAAGAGCCACATTGGGATATCCACCATTGTGTGATGATAACATGGTGGCTGAGTCAGGTCTGCAAACAGGACTACTTGAAGGTGACCAACCTGAGGTTGCCCAAGTCATATACCCCCCCTCCAGATTTTGATATATTGGATCAGCAAGTGCAATATATGTATAGTCCTTCAAAGGAGGTTGTAAATGTTATCTTTGGAAAGGTTGATAAGCCTGAGGTAAATTTGCAAGAACAGCAAGATGCTCTACTGTCAAAGAAAAGATTTAGAGAGCAGGCTGAGCTGAAGCCAGATTTTGAGCAGTGGAGTCCTACTTCCAGAAATATAATACTCACTGCATGGAAAGCTGTCAAAGATCAAGTTCATTAAAGGGGCAAGTGGTACAATGAGCAGGAATGGCAGAAGTATGAGGCAAGACAAGAAGCCATTGTACAATTCAGAAGGAAAGCTAAGATGGGAAGACTTCCAACTGATGCTATGGAGCCAAGCAAATACTTCCCAAAGCCTTTTCACTATTTTGAAAGGCAAAGGCTCAAGGAAGAAGCTAAGAAGAAAGCTGATCTTAAGGGAAAAAAGATGGCTGAAGAATCAGAAGCTCCTGTGACAGCTAAAATTAAATCTGGCCAAGGGATTGTTATTAGAGAGCCTGATCAATCCTGATAATGTTTTAGTTCTTTCATAATGTTTTGTAATGATGTAATGTGATCAGTCAAAGAAAAACCATGTAATCAAACATTACCCAGTAATAAACAAAATTTTGTTAAATCTGTGATAGATTGTTTTATCCATGATGTTCTTATTATTTTGTTTATAATTAAGTATCCCTGTGTATTGTCATATATCATCATTTTATACTATTTATAAATGGTGTATATCATTGGCTATAAGGGTTATGACTTCTCCAAATAGGGGGAGATTGTTGGGTACATTGGAAAATGTGTACCTGATTTGAAGAAGCCCAACCTAGCTCAATGATATACATCATGTTGTATTTGATGTAGTTTTGAGTTGACATGTGCAGGTAAAGAAATGTTAAAGTTTACAGAAAAAATTCTAAGTCCAAGTGTCGACACAAAGGAACATGTGTCGTCACATAGAAGAAAGTTGTCGACACAACACTGGGAAAGTGTGTCGACACAGAAGGTGTAAGTCGACACTACTCTGGGAAAAAGTGTCGACACATAACATAGTCTACAACAACACTGGGAAATTGTGTCGACACAGAAGAAGTAAGTCGACACAGCACTGGGAAATTGTGTCGACACAGAAGAAGTAAGTCGACACAGCACTGGGAAATTGTGTCGACACAGAAGAAAAACATCGACCTCAACATTGGGAGAATGTGTCGACACTGAAGAGTATAGTCGATCTCAAGTTTGTCGACATCATCTAAATATGTCGACACAGAAGAAAACAGTCGACACCTGAAGGCCAAGTCAACACTTACTAAAGTTATGATTCTACAACAACTGTGTCGACACACAGGACTTGTGTCGACACACTGCAGAGTCAAAGACCAAGTTAGTTTCAGAAGAAGATGTGTCGACACAAAGGTAATTTAGTCGACATCACTGAAGGCAGTGTCGACACCAAAGTCAATTGTGTCGACACAAATAGACAGATTGTCTCGACACTTTCTGACAGACTGTTTCAACACTAAGGCACAGGACTTGTTTGAAGACTTGACAGCTGTGGGTTATCACCAGTTAACTGAAGTTGTCAGACTTGTCAGAAAACGGTTGGAAACCGGATCAGCCGGTTACCATGAAGAATGTCTATAAATAGACAGATTCAGAAGGAGAAAAAGACACTGAACTACATATAGAACTGATCCTTTAAAATACATTGGATCAGAAAGTAGAGAGGGATTATATTCTACTCATTTTCAAGAAAGTGCTAGGCACTTAAGAAGATCTTCTCCGGGAGATCTAAGAAGACTATCTAAGGATAGATCTAAGAAGAGTTCTAATCAGAATTCAGAAGAATCATTCAAAGTTCTGGATAGAGAGAGATCAAGTCAGAATTTGAAGAAGAAGAAGGAATCCACCAATGGATTCTCAAGAAGCTGTTTGGAATCAACTCAGCTAAGTACATTTTCAAGAAGCTTTGAAGAAGGCTAAGAAACAGTTGATTGCATCAGCTGATTAAGATTTGTCATTGCCTTTTCTCTCTCAACCTGGCAAGACAATTTAAACTATCTTTTCTATATTTCTGTAGGATCTGTTTATACAGATCTGAGTTGTAAGCCTATGTTATAAAGGCTGAGTGTAGGAGTGTTGAACTCTGAGTGGTAGGGCTGATTGCCTGAGTGTAGGAGAAGGATATTCTCTGAGTTGTAGGCCTTGGGGCAAGGCTGAGGTAGGGCAGTTGTGCCTGAGTTGTAGGAACCAGTTGGGTTCTGAGTTGTAAGATCTATTGATCTGAGATAAGTGGAAGTTTGGCCGAATCTAGCATACAGCTAGATAGGTGTAGGGGGAAAGTGGATGTACCCAGACCTTGGGGAACCACTATAAAACATAGTGCAATCTGTGATGTGTTGTTTTCTGTGATTGCTGTGTTTTTGTATTAGTTAATAAATTGAATTCTGTCTAGAAGTTTTAGAAAAAGAAGCAGGACCTATTCACCCCCCCCTCTAGGTGTTTTAGGCTGCCTTGAAAGTTAAACTATCAATGTATATTTACCAAAGAAGCACATCAGGGACACCACTAAAATTATAAGGTTTGGACGCAGACACAGCCTCAATTTCTTCTCTGAACAAAGACTGAGAAACATTGTCAGTGCTTTTGTCGAAGTTTCCACTTCCAAGAAAGTCAAACTCCTTTGGTTCTTCAGCTCCTCGTTCAATCGTAGATTTAGGGTCCTTTTTCTTCCCTGCAAAATTTGCACTTTACGTTAAAGGTTGTTGCAAGCATATGGAAGGTCAATTTTCAAAAAAATATAGAAATGCAAACTTACTTTGCTTCTTTGCCGGTCTTTCGAAAAAACTCTTTAATCGAGCATTCGAGACACCTTTGGGACGTACTCCTTTTGGATCCTTTAACGTGCTATTGCTATGAAAATTTTGTTTGTTAAATCCTTTCTGACCACACTGTTCGTTTTCTACAATATCTTCTGTGCTCCTCCGCAAATCGGTTAAGGCAGCCAAGACATGTTGCTGAGCCGGATGATATGTACCGACTATTTGGGCTAGGTCGTAAGTGAACCGTAAAAGATGATTTCTAAACACCAAGTTAGGTTGTACCTCTTTCTAGGAAGTGCTCTTCGAAAGGCATAATTCTTTTTTGGCAGCTAGTGTGAATCTTCTTAGTAGGTAAGAAGAACTTATTTCTTTCACATTCTTGGCTTTGTACACACTTAAAATATGTTTGCACAACAATCCTCTTATTTCAAAACCCTTGCATGAGCACATAACATCCAATGTGTTAGGGTTAAATTTAACCACCCATTGCTTGTCGTCCGCGGTTGCATCACAATGTCTAGTGACATATAAAATATGACCATCCTCGGATGTAACTGTTTCACTTATGAACACGCTAATAATTCCATCCATAAAAATATGTTCGAAAACGGAGAACATTTTTCTTGTGTACACTTTCGCTACTTGCTTTAATAAAGGGCAAATTTTATATCGTAAAGTGATGCTTCCATGCTTGCACTTGAAATCTTCATCGTGTTCGGACCTACGCCACGAAGAAACCATCTTCTCCATCTCGGTATAACACTCAACAAGGGAACTTGTTGGTTTTGCGCACCCATGTAAAACATTATTCGCAGATTTGCTTCTCTGAGTAGATAGAATGCCAAGGTCTAGAATATCTTTATTAAACGCAGTAGACCATTTATTTCTAATTTTATACAAATCGTAAAGCCATTTGTTGTCCTTCAAATTGCCTCTTGAAATCATCTCACTCCAATGAAAATCAAACTCGGCCTCATCGTCGCATTTGCTCATGCAATGATAGAATGAACCTCTAACACTCTTATCGGTGTTGAATGTTGGAACCTTCGACGGAGCTTTCTTTGAAATATGCCACTGACAAAGGCGGTGTCGAGTGCTAGTGAAAACTCTCGCAATTGCAACGGTCATCGCCTGATCCTGGTCTGTATAAATAATGTCCGGTTGTTTCCCCCCTCTAAACCTCAAAAATGTATCAAAAACCCAACAGAATGACTCGATTGTTTCCTCTGCAACGAAGGCCCCGCCAATAAAGACATTTTGCTAGTGATGGTTAATCCCAATAAAAGGAGCACAAGCAAGATTATATTTATTCAACCGATACGTGGTGTCAAATATAATAACATCACCAAATGAATCATAATCAATTTTGCTATGACCATCCATCCAGCAAAAACTAGTCAAACGTCCTAACTCGTCCGTTTGGACATCGTACGAGAACATGATATCTTCCCTTTGCCTTTCCTTAAATATTTTCAGCAAACTCGTGGCATCACCGCTTTCTATAAGAGCTCTCCGTTCTCGTTGAACATAATTGTAAGCATCTGTTTTACAAAAACCTACATTTTCGTTTCCCCCCACCTCATCAGACATGAAGTTGTATGCTTGAATTGTTTTGATCCCAACACCGGTCATGCTCTTAAGAAGACTTCCTTGAACTTCGGATATATCCCGATGAGATCTCAACAAATGACTGTCATTCTCTTGAGCGAGGGGGTGATTGTGCTTCTCTACGAATTTTACCACCTCCCAATTCCTGTCATCTTCATCAGCAGCAAAATGCAAGCAAGCCAAGCACCCTGAACGAGTATCAAGTTTGCGGAATTTTTTTTGGGCATCCTTCTCGTCATTCACTCGTTTATAACCTGCTTTTGCGCATACAAACTGCCTCCCCTTAACAATCCGAGTATGGGTCCAGTGTACAATATATTCTTTACGTACACTAAATCCAACTTTCCGGGCGTACTCCCTGTACATATTGTAGGCTTCCGCATCAGAATGCACGGTCGGGAAGACAACAACGTCAATCTCCTCCTGTGAAACAAAATCAGATGTGTCCAGTGACCCTTACACCTTAAAACTATGCAACATAACAATTCACATTAAATCCGCTCAGAGAAATAACGATTCACATAAAATCCGACCGGAGAAACATTCAGTTTGCTTACAGATTAATAAATTACGGCCGGATGAATCCCAACAAAAAAAAAACCATACAATAAGGAAAGTTTTTTTCTGCAGTACTTGTGGAGGCAGACAATGAAAGGTTTTTTCTTTATTACCTTAACTGGAATGTTGTCCAAAGTTTCTCCAACTACCTCCATGGTAGCGGGATTGTGTGAACTGTTCTGAGATAAAAGGGGACGAGGATGACGGGATCTCCAAGGATGACAGGAGTTATTCTGCAGTACTTGTGGAGGCAGACAACTGTTCCGCGCTAACTGGAACGTTGGCCGAATTATCCTCGCTGGGAGAACACTGCGAGGATGGCCACCGGGGCTTTGGAGCTTCTCGGCGAAGGGAAATGTCTTCAGGCAAGCCTCGCACAATGAAGAAGAAACCCACCGGAAACCTTAGGCTCGTGAGAAAAGGAGCTTCAGGCAAAAAAATGGCGCCTGAGCAGAAATTTTGCGATAAAAATTTTTCAGGAAAAGAAGGAAGGAGAAGGGACCCACTATATTTATCGGCGGACGGTTTTCACGGTCCAAAAGTCGGACCGAAAAATAAATTTTCCGCACAAATGGCTGCAGTCCCACTTTTTTCTCCGTGGACCGACTGGAAAATTATCAGAAGTCTTCATGTTCTGCCACCAACGTCTACATCTTTCTCGTCTGCCGGCGGCGACAATTGATCGGCTCCGGGAGACCGGGTCTTCTATTGAAAAATCAACGCTCAACTGGCTCAAAATTGGAATGATTTTCCGATCGATACTTCTTCGTCTTCCCCATTGGAACAATTCCAACATCAAGTTACTCGCTTCTCCTTCCGACGGTTTAGGTATTAATGGAGGAAACCCTCCGTAAGAGGAGAATTTCAGCCCAAGCAATTCGTTCTCTTAGATCTAGCCACTGAAACTTCCGATCGAGCGGCCAAATGGAGAAATCCGGATTCCACGGCGCTCAGCTTCCGATCTTATCCGCCGTTCTGGTTTTGGGCGCGGTGGCTTTCGCCTGCTGCGTGGCCGCGGAATTCACCAAATCAAAGGTGAGATCGGCATACTGGCTTAATTCCTCGCTGATTTCTTCTGATTAGCTGCTAATTGATGTGTAATTCTTGGAAGGCGTCAAGAGATGTGAGGCTGGATGGAAGCCTCTGCTCTCTACAGAGAAGTTCGGCTTTCGCTTTGGGGATTACGGCTTTGGTCTGCCTCTCCGTCGCTCAGATCGCCGGAACCTCCGCGGCAGGGGCCAAACTTTGCTCCGGCAAATCCCGGAAAAACCGAACAGCTTCGATTGCTTTTCTGATTCTATCCTGGTCCGCATGACTCTATTCAATCATAGTCGATCAAAACATTCATAGAAATTCGTGCGCCCCTCCGCCGAGAAAAATGCTCACGGGGGAGAGAAATTTGGGCCCGAGCAAAGAATGCGTGCCCAAGTCAAAAATAGCCAGCTCAGGCGAAAAACGTGTGAGTTGAGTTGAGCCGGCTCGAAAGCTCGATGAACCGGCTCGAAAAAAGCTCGACTCGAACTCTAGCCTGTGGAGCTCGAGCTCGATTACGAGTCGAAAAACTTGTGTTTGGGCAAAAAACACGCGTCCATGCAAAAAATTGTGCGCCAAGGCGAAAAACGTGCTCTCGAGCGAAGAACGTGCGCCCGGGCTGAAAATAGCCACCCCGGGCAAAAACGGGTGCTCAGGCTTAAAACGCGAGCCCGACCGAAAAATGCGCTCTACCAAAATACGCTCGCACGTGCAAAATACACTCACCCGTGCGAAATAACGAGCGCCCCAACGAAAAAAAACTCCCGCTCGGGCTAAAAGCACAAGCCCTGCAGAAAAATGTCCACCCGACCGAAAACACGAGTTTGGCCGAAAAATACATGCTCGAGCAAGAAAACACGTCCGGGCCAAAAATGTAAAGCATTGTGTTGTCACTCTCCAAAACCTCACGGTTAGGGGATAAGTGGCTATCCCGCTTATACACCTAGGACCAACGAGCACGCTAGGCGGTGTGAGACTAAACCGCCCCTTTTAATGAGTCACAACACACGCTCGCACATCACCGTTCATTTCACGTGCTGCACAAACAAAAAATCGCGTGCCCGGAAAACTCATGGGTGGAGGTAAGAATTGACAATTTTTTTAGTTCAAAGTCAAAATCATGATTTTCACATAAAAATCAATACCCACATAAATTTTGTCCGCACAAATCCTAAATTAAAATTTTAATCTTCAATGTCAATTGTAGAAAACTAATAGACCCCTGTTTAAATTTGATCTAGTCTTATAATTTATGTAAAGAGTTGGGTAAATTTGCAGGCTGAGCTTTGGATTGGCGGCCATCATGCTGGGGACGGCATCGAGCATGAACGATTTTCAGGAATACGGGAGGGGGTGGTTGGACGGAGATTGCTTCGTCGTCAAAGACGGCGTGTATATTGGATCCGCGATCCTGGCCGTCTTTACCGTAATCTTCATTTTGGGATTCACGCTCATGGCGGCGAGGGTTACCATTCTCCCTACCGGCCACAGCGCCGGCGGCAATGAGATCCGGAAATCGCATCTCATCGAGTTCAATTCAAAAGATTCGCCGGCCGCCGCGTCGTCGGGAGTGCACGGAAGCGACAATGATGAGCCTGGAGCGTTGAATTAAAGTGAATATTTAATTATTTAGATTATTTTTATCAGAATTGTAAGATTCCGGCGAGGATAAGGAGTAATAGTTAGGTCAGGAGCTTGATGGGATCCGGATCCTCTGCAGTTTCCTCCGGAAACTGCAGAGGTGGAGTTCGCAAACTTGCGGATTAACGGAGCGAAATTAGAAAAAGTGGTTAACATGAAAGTTGTAGATATCTTCGAGACGAATAACTTTTATGTTGAACATTTTTTGATTTGAAGTCGTTTAGACCCCCGATTTGGGTCCCGAAAAAAAAACCGTCCGCAAACAATTAATTAAATATTTTGCGGACGGTTTTTTTTCGGGGCCCAAATCGGGGGTCTAAACAACTTCAAATCAAAAAATGTTCAACATGAAAGTTATTCGTCTCGAAGATATCTACAACTTTCATGTTAACCACTTTTTCTAATTTCGCTCCGTTAATCCGCAAATTTGCGAACTCCACCTCTGCAGTTCCCGGAGGAACTGCAGAGGATCCGGATCCGAGCTTGATGATGCTCATGATCCTGTATAAATGAGAAGCCTGCAAAGGAGGTGGGACTCACGCATTTATGACTTGTGTCATACACTTTTGCGCGGGGCCCTCATAATTTGGGGCTCCTCATTGGTTGTCCAGATCATGCTCATGTCCGGACCATGCTCGGCCTCGACTCCAATTAAAATGGGAAGGATGACTCAGTCTGACAAATCGGGACCAGTCAAATCGGGTCTGGCAAGACCGAGCAGCAGTGACAGATCCAGGAATTTGAAAATGCAGGCGCACAATTTTTTTTTAAATGAAATAGCATCATAAGACTGCGTCACTAGGTTATAGGGGGGGGGGCTGCTTTCATCTTATCAGAGTTATTTCTCCCTCATCTGATCACTCTTTTTTACATATAAGTAGTCAAATTCATTGTCTCGACGAAAGAAATCCAAATCTTTTAATCATTTTGAAAAATAATGAAGAGTCAGTGCCCCTCAAACCCCCTCGACGAGCTCGAGCTTGAGCTCAGATATAATATATTGTTCATGGACTCGCGAGCCGGATCGCGATCGTTTTATTCCTCTATTTTTAAAAAAAAATTAAAAATATAAAGAAAATCAGACTCGTGAGCAGCTTGAACTTGTCTCGAGCTCGATAAACAGTCATTGAGCTCGAGCTCGAGCTAGGACAAAATGAGCTCGAGCTTGAAAATTTCGAGCTCGAAATGATTAGTTTGAGCTCGAGCTTGGAAATTTTGCCAAACTTGTCCCGAGCTCGACTCATTTGCACCCCTAGCTCCGGCGAAAAACATGCGTCCTAGCGAAAAACGTGTGCTTGGGCAAAAAACACACGTCCATGCGAAAAATCGTGCGCCCGGGTTGATAATAGCCAGCCTGGGCAAAAACGGGCGCTCGGGCTTAAAATGCGAGCCCGGCCGAAAAATGCGCCCTACCAAAATACGCTCGCCCGTGCAAAATACACTCGCCCGTGCGAAATAACGAGCGCCCGAACGAAAAAAAACTCTCATCCAGGCTAAAAGCACCAGCCTTGCCGAAAAATGCCCACCCGACCGAAAACGCAAGTTTGGCCGAAAAATACATGCCTGAGCAAGAAACACGCCCGAGCCAAAAATGTAAAGCATTGTGTCGTCACTCCTCTAAACCGCACGGTTAGGGGAGAAGTGGCTACCCCGCTTATACATTTAGGACCAACGAGCACGCTAGACGGTGTGAGACTAAACCGTCTCTTTTAACGAGTCGCAACACACGCTCGGACATCACCATGTCTTCCATGTGGCGCACTCAACACTCCCCCTGCCCGTCATGCGCCCCCTGCTCTGATACCATGTAAAGCATTGTGGCGTCACTCTCCAAAATCACACAGTTAGGGGTGGAGTGACCACCCCACTTATACATTTAAGACCAGCGAGCACGCTATGAGGTGTGGGACTAAACCACCCCTTTTAGCGAGTCAAAACACACAGCTCAGACACCAAACAAAAAACTAAATGCCCAATTGTAAACACTCAATTATGCTGAAAACTATGGGTGGAGGTAAGAATAGTAATAATAAAAAAATCAGTTCAAAATCAAAATCATGATTTTCACATAAAAGTCAATACCCGCACAAACGCTAGAATTAAAATTTTATTCTCCAATATGAATTGTAGAAAACCAATTCCTTTTTGAAACTAATAAACACTTGTATAAATTTGATCTAGTCGAATAATTTATGTAAAGCGTTTGGTAAATTTGCAGGCTGAGCTTTGGATTGGCGGCCATCATGCTGGGGACGGCATCGAGCATGAACAATTTTCAGGCATACGGGAGGGGGTGGTTGGACGGAGATTGCTACGTCGTCAAAGACGGCGTGTATATTGGATCCGCGATCCTGGCCGTCGTTACCGTAATCTTCATTTTGGGATTCACGCTCATGGCGGCGAGGGTTACCATTCTCCCTGCCGGCCACAGCGCCGGCGGCAATGAGATCCAAAAATCGCATCTCATCGACTTCAAATCAAAAGATTCGCCGGCCGCCGCGTCGCCGGGAGTGCACGGAAGCGACAATGATGAGCCCGGAGCGTTGAATTAAAATGAATATTTAATTATTTATATTATATTTTTCAGAATTGTAAGGTTCCCGCGAGGAGCCGAGGATAGGAGCCTCCGGATAGTAGTGCTGTCAATATTAGTTTAGGGAGTTGTTAAAGGCAATTTCTACTATTTTAGGGACTCTTTGAGAGGACTTTTTAGTTCCCTTTTGTTTTACAGGAAAATGCTATCACAGCTAAGAAAGCGTTCGGATTGTCTACCGGTGGGAAAAGCTATCGCGAAAACTTCATTTTTTTTTTCATCTTTTGGAAAAGTCACTTGTCATTTACTTTTCAACATTTTCTCGTCCCAAAACACTTATCTTTTTTAAAAAAGGGCAATGTTAATAGCACCCCTGAAGTCGCTATTAGCAGCCATTTCAATGTGTTATTTTGGCTTTTTTGGGGTGCTATTAGCCAATAGAGGGGTGCTATTAACATTGCCCTAAAAAAATCTCCAACTTTATTTTTTTGTTCAGACGTGATTTTTTTTCGAGGCAAAATTTTTTTGCCCGGCCGCGATTTTTTATCCCCGAAACGAATTTTTCGCCCGGGCTGGCATTTTTCGCCCGGGCATGGCGTTTTTCGCCCGGGAGCGCTTTTTTCGCCCGAGTGCGATTTTTTCATTTGTGCCCGATTTTTTTTCCCCTAAGACGTGTTTTTTTGGCCGGAATCGATTTTTCGTTTTGGCGCGATTTTTGCGTCAGGGTGCATTTTTTTCATCTGAGTGCGATTTTTCCGCCCGTGCAAGATTTTTCTTGCCCGAGCGCGTTTTTTTTTTGCCCGGACCGATTTTTTTGCACGGACGTGATTGTTTTCGTGCGGGCACAATTTTTTCTCCTGGGTACGATTTTTTCGCACGGACGCGATTTTTTTGTTTGGGCCGAATTTTTCGCCCGTGCGCTGGGTTTTTCAGCCGGGTGCGTTTTTTTCGCCCGAGTGCAGTTTTTTAGTCGCACGTACCCGTTTTTTTTCGCCCCGGACGATTTTTTCATCCGGACGCGATTTTTTCGCACCGACGCGATTTTTTTGACACCGGCGCGATTTTTTTCCCGGACGCGAATTTTTGGCGCGGATGCGGATTTTTCGCCGGGGCGCGATATTTTCGCCCGAGAGCGAATTTTTCGTCCGGACTTGAATTTTTCACCCACGAGCGATATTTTTCAATGAACTTGTTTTTTCCGCTGAAAAACGGTTCTTTCGCTCAGGCGCAATTTTTTTGTCGAAGAGCGGTTTTTTCGCCCGGGCGTAATTTTTTCGCCCGAGCGCAATTTTTTGCTTATGAGCGAATTTTTGGCCTGGGCACTATTTTTTCGACCGGTCGCGAATTTTCGATCGGCCGCGAATTTTTTGCCTGTGAGTGATATTTTTTTGCCCGGGAGCGTATTTTGGGACGTGCGCGATTTTGTCGGCGAAGAGCCCGGGGGCAAATTTTCGCTCAAACGCGATTTTTTTGCCATGGCGTGATTTTTTTGCTCGTTGGTGATTGTTTTGCCCGACCACGTATTTTTTTTGCCCGAATGCTATTTTTTGCTCGAGTGCATTTTTTTTACTTTCGGGCGAAAATATCTCGTTCGTGAGAAAATATTGTATCCGGGCTAAAAATTCACGCCGGTGCGAAAAATTCGCGGCCGGGCGAAAAATTCGCGTTCGTCCGAAAAATTTGCGTCCGGCCAAAAAATTATCGCCCGACCGAAAAATTCATGCCTGACCGAAAAAATTGCTCTCGATCGAAAAATTCGCGCCCTACTGAAAAATTGGCGTTCGGGCGAAATATAATGCCCACCCGAAAAATTTGCGCCCAGGAGGATAATATCGCATTCGGGCGAAAAATTTGCGGTCGGGCGAAAAATTTACGATCGGGTAAAAAAATCGCGTCGGGGTGAAAAATCCGCGTCCGGGCGAAAAAACCACGTCGCGTCTAGGCGAAAAAATCTCGCCCGGACGAAAAAAACGTGTCAGGGCGAAAAATAGCGCCTGGGCGAAGAAACAGCGCATGGGCGAAACATACGCGCATGGGCGAAAAAAAACGTGCTCGGTTGAAAAAATGACGCTTTCCCCCCGGCGCGCATTTTTGGTCGGATATGCATTTTACTCCTGGACGCGCATTTTTTGCTTGTACGCGCATTTTTCGCTTGTACGCGCATTTTTCGCCTATGCCACATTTGTCTCTGGACGCACATTTTTTTAAAAAAATATCACAATGGAGATTTGCTAAACGGTTTATAAAGTGATTCTACTTTCTGAAAATCTCTGCAAAATAATTTTACCCAAACAAACATCATTTTTCCAATAACATTTTTCAAAAGCTCATTTTCTTTCCTTATTTTTGTCACCACTCCTTTTCTTTGGTAAAAAACCCTCCCAAACTGTGCCTTAATTTTAAATTTATTTTTCAAAAAATATCAGTGACAATCGCGAGGATAAGAGCTATATGGTTAGTTTGTTTCGGCGATGACGGTGACAAAAGGAGCTGTGAGAATGGAGCTTTAAGGATTGAACTATGAGAATGAAGTTTTTCGGAATGAAGAAACAGTTTGGTAAAACAGCGGTGACAGTGCTGTTCAGAATGAAGAACAGTTTGGTAAAACAGCGATGACGTTTCCATTACATTTTATTATCAAAATAAATTACAAATATATTAATTAAAATGAATTATAATAAATATTTATTTTAAATTTGATTTATTAATAATAATAATCATAATATTTAGTATTATAATAATAATAATAATTATAATATAGTTAGCATTTTAATTTATTTATACTAATGATAATTATAATGATAATAATATTAATGATGATTTAATAATAATAAATACCTAGAATCTAGGTCACCAGAATAGTAGCTTTCAATATCTAATCAGCTGGGAAGGAGGAGGAGGCGGGAGGGAGGCTTCTCTCCGGCATCCATGGTAGACGGAGAGAGAGCTCTAACGTCTATGGTAGAGGGGGAGAGATAGCAGTTCCGGCGACCTAGTAGTGGGAGAGAGAGCTCCGGTAAAACGACGTCTATGGCAGTGGGAGAGATATCAATTTGACGACCATGACAGAGGGAGAGAGCGAGTGCAGGTCAGCGTCCATGGCAAAATCACTGATGAGGAAGGCGGCGGGGGAACGGAAGGATGGGGGAGGGAGCGGCGACCAACTCCGATCATGTGTTGGGAACGCGACATTGAAAAGAAACTCTGAGTAGCTGTGGCAAAATTCCGATGGCAATGGAGTTTTCTTCCGCCAATGCCGACGCAACGCCGCCACAAACTGATCCAAAAAAATTTTAGGGTATGTTGCGGACTAACTCGATGCCCCGGTTAGACCGGTTATTTTTTGGACCGTCTTAGCTCACGGAGCGGTCGAGCGCGCACACAGTCAATGAAAGTGTGAAGTTGACACAAGGTGTGATGACGTGAAAAACCCCTCAAATGGGTAAAAAACCACGTGACCGGGTCTGCGCCGGTCAAATTCCACTAGCTTTGGGTGATTACAATGTGTTTTGGGAATCGGGGCGACAGGCCGCTCCCGTTATAACCTGGGGAAAGAGAGAGACTATGACACCCTGCGAGCAATAGGCTGCGCCGCGAGAGTGACTTGGATGTTGAAATGCGAGGGATGACCCAGGTGCTCTGGCGCTCGGGGCGACACATGTTTGCTTGCAGGAGTCGCCTTCTTCCTTGGGTTCGCTCCATGACTTGGGCATTTTTTTGCTGGCGACAGGCTGGTGGTGCGCTGGTGGACGCTGGTGGTTCGCGGCGGCTGGAGGCTGACTCGAGGGAGGAGGCCGACAAAGCTATCACCTGAGGAAGAAGATGACCGGGAGCAGAAAAGGTGAAGAATGAGGAGGCCCTGAGGCTCCTTTTATATCCTCCGGGGGAGGATTATGGCGGGCCCCACCACTAACGTGGTGGGTTAGTGGGTGGTTACCCTCCCGATCAAACTGCGAGGAGAGCCTCCCCCTGATCGGACGGTGGGGAGGCCGTTCACGGAGACGGAGGTGGCCGGCCGAGTGGCCGGCGGCGAGGGCGGCCGGCCTTGCGGCCAGCGGCGGAGGTCGGTCGAGTGTCGCGACTTGCCGTGGCGAGGCCGGCAGGAGGACGGATGCCGGCGGCAGTTAGGCCGGCCGACGGCCGTTTTCCTCCATGGGGAGAGGGAGTGGGCCCCACCCCCCATGATTCCCTCATCATGAGAGTTCATGGGGGGTAAAATTGACTTGGTCAACCCATGATCCCCCTTTAAGTGGAGATCATGGGGGGAGCCTTTTCCTATAAATGATGGTGGAACCCATCAATTCCCCCCCCAATCTTTGCTATCCGGGAGCGAAGTGAGCGAGAGTGGAAGGATTTCTCCCGCTATTCTATTGTTATGACAATTCCTGGTGAGAAGGCAGAGGCGGCGACAGCCAATGCTTCCAAGGTATTCAGAGAGAAATTTGTTGGGGAGGTGTCGGTAGGCGAGGACGCCAAAAGGGGTCGCTCTCGCCCGGGCGGCGCGGCCGCCGACCGCGTTTTCGTGATTAGGCCGCGCGCGCACCGGCGACGCACGAGGAAAGCGCGACGGCCGGCCGCGCTCGCGATGAGCTTGGGAGCACTCGACCTGCGGGCGTGGGAATGGGTGCACGCAGGCTGGGCGCGCGCAGGCCGCGTGCACGCGTGCTGTCCGCGCGCGTGCAGGCTGCGCGTGCATTGTCCACGGGCGCGTGTGGGTTGTGCGCACGCTGACATGATGTGCGCAGTCCGTGCGCGCGTCGACGTCTTGCGCATAGGCTGTGCGCGCAGTGGTCGTGCACGGTTTGCTTTTCTTGCGCGCTGCTCAGGATGTGTGCTTGGATGTCTGACCCCGGGCATGTACTTTTGGGCAATCCTGATCTTTTAATTTTTGCTTTGCACGGTTTTGAAGCGTTCTTTCGGCCCGATGCGCCTGCGCTCCCCTTTGACCGATGATGGTGTGAAAATTTGGAGGACAAAGTATGGGCTTCTTGCCGACTTGGAAGTGAGGATTCCGCGCCCCGAGGAGCGAGTCCAGAATCCTCCTCGTGGTTGGTTGACGATCTGCGAAGTCTCCATGAGGTCCGGCTTCCGTTTCCCGCCTTGTGAGGAGGTGATTGAGATTTTGAAGTTTTGTGGAGTGCCTATCTCCCAGTTCATTCTGGCTTGAATTGCCCGAATTATGGGCTTGGTTGCCTTTTTCCGTTAGCATGGGGGCCGGTTTTCTTTGGACCAATTCTGAGATTGGTGCGATGTTCGTTCAGATGGTAGTGAGCGGATGGAAGTACGCAACAACAAGAGTTGGTTGGGATTCGAACCCTGCAAGGACCGTCGCCATGACAATACTTTGTTTGGATACGTCAAGAATTCCTGGGGTCTTCCCGAGGTGTGTGATGTGCTTCCCAATCACTGTCACCGTGTGAGGGGGAAGGAGCGGGATTTTCCCCGGTGCTCGGGTTTTCTGAGCCTCGTGAGTTGCCAACCGTCTTTTCAACATTTATGTTTATGTGGAGGAGAAGCGGTTGTTGCGGTGTGGTATTTCGTTGGACTCTGTTCGGTCAGCAGGGACTTCTCAAGGAGGGGGTCGGAAAAGGAAAGCGGTGGCGGCCCCTCCTGGCGATCTTGACGTGGTGGTGGCAGCGGTTACTTCTGATACTTGTCTTGGGTCGACTCCTGAGGTGTAGATACTTGCTTCTCCAGTTCCTCAGGTGTCTGCTGGCACAGTAGCTCCGCGGATGTCCTCTTCCTTGAGGGCGATGAGCGACACAGTAAGGATTTGACTTTTTCCCATGACTTTTTCCTTATTTTCTCTTGCTAATAGAAGCTAATTTTGATCTTTTCTTTGTGCAGGTAGAGACACAGACGTAGATTGCAGTAACCTGGAATGATCATTACGTGAGTCTGAAGGACGAATATCTTGCTCTTCAGGAGAAGCTTCGGTCGACGACGAGTTCGCTTGCCTCCCTGAAGGAGGAACACGACCGGGATATTGCGCGGTTCCGCCGGATTGGTTCAGAGCTGAAGTTTTCAGTAGAGGATGCTCGAGCGGCTTTGGAACTGGATAAGATTTGGTGGAGAGTACCACCCAGATGTTTAAGCATTCGAAGGAGGAGACTTCAGGCTTGGGAACCCAGCTACAGGCGGCGCGGGAGGAAGTCTCAGGCCTTGAGACTCAGCTTTGAGCAGCGAAGGCACAAGTGGAGATACTGTCCTCTGATGATCATGCGTCAGAGCTGAAGGCTGCAGGGCTTGCGGAGTACCTGGAGTCATTGGACTAGATGAGAGATTGTAGCCTGATTGTGGAGGAGGTTCGTGACGATATTTGGTCCAAGGAGGTTGAACCTCAGATGGATGACATACGCGAGTTGGCACTCCGTCGGGGTGTTTCGAAGGCCTTTCGCTTTGTTGAAAAGAGCCTAAGGATATGACATATCCTGTTTCAGTTTTGTAGATGTTTCTGAGGATGAGCGTTCTGACTCAGATGTCGAGGACGAGTAGTAGCATTAATATCTCCGTTGTTTTATGTTTTGTTGTTTAGTTGAGTGTATTGTATTTTGCCTCATGTTTAGCTTTATTTTGTTATGAAATTGTTGTTTTTATGTCATCTTGGTTGTTTGTTTGTACTGGTTTGCTGCTTAGCGAGGGATGCTCGTGACATAGTTTGCGCGAGGGATGCTCAAGGCTTAGTTTGCGCGAGGGATGCTCGTGATTTAGTTTGCGCGAGGGATATTCATGGCTTAGTTTGCGCAAGGGATGCTCGCGACTTGGTTTGCGCGAGGGATGCTCGCGATTTGGTTTGCACGAGGCACGCTCGCGGCTTAGTTTGCGCGAGGGATGCTCGCGACTTAGTTTGCGCGAAGGACGCTCGTGACTTAGTTTGCGCGAGGGATGCTCGCGGCTTCGTTTGTGCGAGGGATGCTCGCGGCTTAGTTTGCACGAGGGACGCTCACGGCTTAGTTTGCACGATGAACGCTCACAGCTTCGTTTGTGCGAGGGATGCTCGCAGCTTAGCTTGCACAAGGGACGCTCGCGGCTTAGTTTGCGCGAGGGACGCTCACGACTTAGTTTGCGCGAGGGATGCTCGCAGCTTCTTCGTGAGGGGGGCAGACCCCCACGGTGTTGCACGAGGGTTGCTCGTGGCTTAATTTGCGCGAGTCATGCTCGTGACTTCTTCATGAGGGGGGAAGGCCTCCATGGTACTGCACGAGTGTTGCTCGCGGCTTATTTTGTACGAGGGATGCTTGCGACTTCTTCGTAAGGGGGGCAGACCCCCACGGTACTGCGCGGGGGTTGCTCACGGCTTATTTTGCACGAGGGATGCTCGCGGCTTCTTCGTGAGGGGGACAAACCCCCACGGTACTGCGCGAGGGTTGCTCGCGGCTTACTTTGCACGAGGGATGCTCGCGGCTTCTTTGTGAGGGGGGCAGACCCCCACGGTACTGCGTGAGGGTTCCTCGCGACTTACTTTGCATGAGGGATGCTCGCGGCTTCTTCGTGATTGGGGCAGGCCCCCACGGTACTGCGCGAGGGTTGCTCGCGGCTTACTTTTCACGAGGGATGCTTGCAGCTTCTTCGTGAGGGGGCAGGCCCCCACGGTACTGCGCGAGGGTTGCTCGCGGCTTACTTTGCACGAGGGATGCTCGCGGCTTCTTCGTGAGGGGGGCAGACCCCCGCGGTACTGCGCGAGGGTTGCTCGCAGCTTGCTTTACACGAGGGATGCCCGCAGCTTCTTTGTGAGGGGGGCATTCCCCCCACGGTACTGCGCGAGGGTTGCTCGCGGCTTAATTTGCACGAGGGATGCTTGCGAATTCTTCGTGAGGGGGGCAGACCCCCACGGTGCTGCGCGAGGGTTGCTCGCGGCTTACTTTGCACGAGGGATGCTCGCGGCTTCTTCGTGAGGGGGGCATACCCCTACGGTGTTTCACGAGGGATGCTCGCGGCTAAGTTTGCGCGAGGGATGCTCGCGGATTCTTCGTGAGGGGGCAGACCCCCACAGTGCTTTTGCGATGGCTTGGCGTATGCGTTCGATTTGGTTGCACAACCTAGTCTGGTAAAACCATTTCTTGATTAAGCACTGCTATAACAAATAATGAAAAGATAATCTTCGCAAGCTCTAGCTTGTGATTTTTTACAATAGTAAACAAACAAATAAACGAAAGCGGAAGCTGCTTAAGGATGGAAGTGACGAGAGCGGGATTGGAAGACGTTTATGAGCGATTGTTGGAGTATTGTTGTGTAGTCAGAATCAGCTTGGATGACAACGAACTGCACGTCGTAGGATGTCTGTCGATGTGTTTCTTCAAGAGTGACTGAGAGAGTGATGATGCCAATGACTGGTATTGGATTGTTCCCTGAAACATGCGCGCTGACAGATGTTAGTTTTAGGTTGCCAGTGGTCAGCTTGAGTTGAAGTAGTGTTGATAAAAATAGCACATTAACGGTGATTTCTCCGTCCACCAACACTTGGTTCAACTCGATAGATGGCTCGCCGATTTTGATTATTGTAGATATCATACTCTGACTGGGAGGCGGTCTCTTCCTTGATAAGAACTGATCAACTGCCCCAGACTAGTCAGTCGCGGGATTTCTTCCTTTAGTCGATTGCATTCGTTGGTGCTGTGGCCATGACCCTGGTGATACTCGCAGTATTTTGATAAATCTCCTCGGCTGGGGGCGAGTGGCCTTGGCCTGCACAAGGCTGGATGGTCACAAATTGCTTCGAAGATCCTGCCTTGAGGGGCTTTGAGTGCCACAAACTGACGCAACTTTTGTCCTTTGTAGGTATTTGTGCGCTATTCGCAGTTTCTCTTGTGCTCGGGGCGTGTACCTCTTTCTAGTTTCCTTTTCTGGACTCTACTTGGACTAGGCTTTTCTTGTGAGGGTTTCTTGACTGTCGTGAACCTTTCGATGAAGAGAGCTGCGAGTTCAATATAACTGTACATCTTTTCTTCTTGTAGAGAATGAAACCAAGCCCGATCTTCTCCTTTTAGTGTTGTTGGAAATGCTTGGATCATGAGTTGATCTGAAGCGTTGCGAGTGTGCAAGATAGTTTCGAAATACTCCACATGTGCCAACGGGTTGCCTGTTCCGCTTAAACTACAGATTTCAAGACCATCTTCTGAGCCCGGGGCTGCCCAGGAGTTTGGTGAGTTGTTGTTGAGGAGATATTCCTTTAGTATTTGCTTCGTGGCAGAGGTATCGGGACCCATCGTGTTTCCAGCGCTTTCTTTGTAATGAGGACAGACGTGGTGGTGATCGTACATCTCTTGAATTGATGTAGCGGGTGTGGGGGAGCTACTTGTGCTTGAGAATTCCTTCTCTATGTCGTACTCCTTGAGCATGAAATGCCTGGTTGAGGCAGAGAGTTCTTCCGATGTCAGCAAATCAGCTTGCTTGATTGGTTGAGGAGCTCTTGGCCGGTGGAATGTCGGATCATTCCACATTGCGTGCATCGCGTTAGTGTGGGTAATATTCAGAGAGGAGTATTCTTGAGGCGGACGTTGCCCCCCAAGTCCCTTGAGAGTTATACTGACGGGGCACAGCTTGACGCCATTATTCCTGTCCCAGGAAAGTTTGTCCCTTTCTTTGTGGAAATCCTTGCGTCAGGCCATGATTTGGCAGAGGCGGGGGAATGTCTAGTGTTGTTGGTAGCGAGGGAGCAGGTGGTGTTCCCAGGCTTCAGACCAAGGTGAGCACTTCGGTCTGTAGTTCTTCCATCTGGCGAACACGTTCCTCCAGGGTGGTAATGGGGGCAGAAGCGACTTCAGCTATTTGCGACACGTCCATCAAAGAGTGGGAGCGTGCGGGTTCGTCGTGTCCGCCAAGGGCGGAGCCTTCGGTGGCACAGATGCTTCTCTTTGCCATTAAGGCTGAACTTGAAAGGGGCGATGCTTGTGATCTTTTAATTCGAAGGATGTTGGGGGAAATCGTTTCCCACAGACGTCGCCAAATTGTTGCGGACTAACTCGATGCCCCAGTCAGACCGGTTGTTTCTTGGACCGTCTTAGCTCACGGAGCGGTAGAGCGCGCACACAGTCGATGAAAGTGTGAAGTTGACACAAGGCATGATGACGTGGAAAAACCCCTCAAATGGGTAAAAAACCACGTGATCGGGTCTGTGCCGGTCAAATTCCACTAGCTTATGGTGATTACAATGTGTTTGGGGAATCGGGGCAACATGCTGCTCCCATTACAGCCTGGGGAAAGAGAGAGACTATGACTCCCTGCGGGCAACAGGCTGCGCCGCGGGAGTGACTTGGATGTTGAAATGCGAGGGATGACCCGGGTGCTCTGGCGCTCGGGGCGACACGTGTTTGCTTGCAGGAGTCGCCTTCTTCCTTGGGCTTGCTCCAGTACTTGGGCATTTTTCTGCTGGCGACGGGCTGGTGGTGCGCTGGTGGCCGCTGGTGGTTCGCGGCGGCCGGAGGCTGACTCGAGGGAGGAGGTCGACAGAGCTATCACTTGAGGAAGAAGATGACCGTGAGTAGAAAAGGTGAAGAATGAGGAGGATCTGGAGCTCCTTTTATAGCCTCTGGGGGAGGATCATGGCGGGACCCACCACTAACGTAGTGGGTTAGTGGGTGGTTACCCTCCCGATCGGACGGCGAGGAGAGACTCCCCCTGATCGGACGGTGGGGAGGTCGTTCACGGCGACAGAGGTGGCCGGCCGAGTGGCTGGCGGCGGGGGCGGCCGGCCTGGCGGCCGACGGCGGAGGTCGGCCTGGCGGCCGGCGGCGGTGACCTGCCGTGTCCTTGCCGCAGCTTGCCGCGATGAGGCCGGCCGCGGCTTGCCGTGGCGAGGATGCCGGCGGCCAGTCGGCCTGGCGTGGCCGGGTCGTGGCCTGCCGTGGCGAGGCGGCCGGTCCGACCGCGGCGAGGCCGGTGGGAGGCCCGATGCCGGCGGCGGTTTTCCTCCATGAGGAGAGGGAGTGGGCCCCACCCCACATGATTCTCTCATCATGAGAGTTCATGGGGGGTGGAATTGACTTGGTCAACCCATGATCCCCCCTTTGGGTGGAGAACATGGGGGGAGCCTTTTCCTATAAATGATGGTGGAACCAATCAGGGTTGTCGCAGAACCGCAACGGAGCTCCACCACTGAAGCAAATTGACCGATCGGCTTTGTTGGACACGGTGGTAGCGGTTGTAAATGCATGGGTTAAAACGTCATTCATTAAGGATCACCTAACAAAAAAGTTGATAAAGTTCCACAGGTGTGCGTTAATAAATGACAATTTAACCCCGTGTTCATAACCGCCGCCATCATGCCAATCGGAGCCTATATAGTGACAAGAGTCTTGTGAGAGACTTTCCTAACTTGTCTTAGGCTCCGTTTGGGGGGACTTATTTTCACCGGTCAAACGGTTATGACCGCATGAACCGGACCTTAATTTATAGTCCGGTTCATGCAGTCATAACCGCTTGACCGGTGAAAATACGTCCCCCCAAACGGAGCCTTATTTTCGAGATGAACACATGTATTTGAATGGTGTCAATCTAGGAAAACACATCACCTCGTACTTGTGTAACTAATTAGGTAAATGAAGCCTAAGAGGCTTAGGCGGGCTCGGGCTTTATTGCTGCTGGGCTCCGACTCCACTTAAAATGGGAAGCATGACTTAGTTTGACAAATCAGGACCAATCAAGTCGGGTCTGGCAAGCCCGAACAGCAGTGACAGATTCAGGAATTTAATAATGAACGTGCACATTTTTTTAAAAAAATGAAATAGCATCATAAGAATGCGTCACTAGGTTATAGGGGGCCAAACCTCCAACAAAAAATAATTTGAACGCTTTCATCTTATCAGAGTTATTTCTCTCTCATCTAACCATCATTTTTTACATATAAATAGTCAAATTCATGATCTCCACTAGAGAAATCTAAATCTTTTAACCATTATAAAAAAACTAACGAGAGTAAGTGTTCCTCAAGCGCCCTCTAAATCTGCCCCTGCCAAACAGTGAAAAACCATCTAGCAATATAAGCAAGAATATAGCTAGGTCAGTGCCGAGCAATATTACAATAATATAGTTGTGCCCAACTGTAATGTAGCTAGGCCAGCGCCCCAGCAATATTAAAATATAGTTGGGATTGGGACAACCCCTAACTATATTAAAATATTGCTAGGCTAGTGCCCAACTATATTAAAATATAGTTGGGTCAGCCATCATCTATATTTTTAATATAACTGGGTGCATTCCCAACTATATTGTAATAATATAGTGTAACTCGGGTTTGAGCCTAGCAATATTTTAATAATATAGTTAAGCTTGGTCTTCGAGCCCAATTATTTTAATAATATGACTGGCCTCAAGCCCTTTGCCAATTGGGCATCAGGCTATATTGTAACGCCAGTCTATAGTTTAATAAGTCTAGTGCTTGGGCAGGTCTGGGCCTGGCCCAGGACGGGTCCATGCAAAAAAAAGGGGACCTGGTGAGTCCCCCTTGGCCCGTCCTGGGCCTTGTCTGGCTCATCGTCGGGCAGACACAGTTTGAGCAATCGAGTCCAAGCTTTATTTGCATCTTTTGGTGCAAGGCGTCATTGTAGTGCACTCATAGCGACTTGATGGGACCATGTGCCACACCCATGTACTCAAGAAACATTCACGTGATGGTGTTCATAGATGACTTCTCACGATACATACGATGTATTTTATGAAGGAAAAGTCAGAATTTTTTTGAAATTTCGTAATATTCAAAAGAGAGGGTTGAATGGGTATTGAACTTGAGGATCAAGAAATTAAGGACAATCTGACACTTGGTTGAAATGTGCAAATATTAGTTGCATGTAAAGACATATCTAAGGTCTTATAGGTGGAGAGCATGACATGTGTCACACTGGATTAACATCAGTGGCAAATCAAGAAAATTAATAATGAGGGTGCACAAATTGATAATGAGGGTGCACAATTTTTTTAAAAATGCGACGTTGGGTTCTAAAAATTTTAACATGAGGGGTCAGCCATCTAAACATTTTCATCTTATCGGAGTTTTTTCTCCCTCATCTGACCACCGTTTTTGACGTATAAGTAGTCAAAATTCATTGCCTCGACGAGAGGAATCCAAATACACTGATCATTTTGAAAAATAATGGGGGTGTCAGTGTCCCTCGGGCCCCCTCTAAATCCGCCCCTGATTAACATGTTACTTCCTATGTCCAAATGACCTAAACTCACCACATGATTTCATGTTAGGAGAGATGTCGAATATGTAGCACTTACATGCGTTTGGTGCTACTTGATTTATCCATATTTCAAATTCTCTTAGAATCATGTTGGATGCGAAGACACGAAAATACATCTTCATTAGGTATGACAAACGAAAAAAAGAATGTAAGTGCATGAACCCGCAGATTCATCTGTTCATTGTTTCCCATGATATGGATATTCGATAAGCTGGCATATTATCAGGATGCTTCTAGCATGAATCTGGATAAGGAAGAAGTAGGAATAGATGAGAGATATTTGATGATGACTCACAAGTGAAGTTACATGTGTCTTCAGGCCAGGTAGTGACGAATCCAGAAAATTAATAATGAAGGTGCACAAATTGATAATGAGAGTGCATAATTTTTTTTTAAACATTTTCATCTTATCGGAGCCGTTTCTCCCTCATCTGGCCACCGTTTTTGACATATAAGTCGTCAAACTTCATTGCCTCGACGAGAGGAATCAAAATACACTAACTATTTTGAAAAATAAAGGGGAGCGGGGGGGGGGGGGGGGGGGGGGGCAGTGTCCCTCGGGCCCCCCTCTGAATCCGCCCCTGCTTCAGGATGCTCTTACTTTATTATGTTTCAATTCAAGAGCTTAATTATGGTAAGAGAAGAGGAGTGAAGCTCCAAGTTACACTAGAGGCAGATCTAATGTCAAGGACACCGCTGGGGTAGTGGAGAGTGGTTCATCTTTATGGAGGTCAAATTGGACTATTGGCCATTGACTTGGTACAGAGAAGATAATCTTGTTAATTAGTACATGTTCAGGTTTATTTGTAGGACTTTTTGACGAGCAGAAGCCGTCATTTTTTGAAGACATTGTTTGTGTAATGAAGTGGTTGAATGTCATGGAAGAGGAGATGAATGCTCTCAGAAAGAATGAGACATGTGATTTTGTGCCCAAGATGGATGGTGTTACTTTGATCATGTACAAGTAGATGTATAAGGTTCAGAAGAATCCGGAAGATTGTTATTTATACAATTTAGGAAAAAAATTAGGGTTACGAATAAGATGGAAGTTGAACACTTTGAAAATTATTGTTGTATAAATCACATAAATATTTGTATTTAGGTTTCGTTTGGTTCGACGTTTCGCCGTCTCTTTTTGGAGCAAGTGCCGCCGGACGGTGGGTAAACAAATGGCCGGAGGCGACGTTTGCTCCGTTTGCACCCGCAACAAGGAGGAAACGACCCCGATCTGTCTCATTTCAACCCCCACCCCTCTCCCTCCGATTCGAAAGTGACGTTTCGACCCACCGGATGCATCCGCCATCGCCGAACCAAATATAGCTTTAATAGGCTTACTTTGACAAGAAATTGTGGGGAAAAATTATGATTTTTTGTCCGCACCTAATCAAAATAATATTTTGCATAAAAATCATAGAAGTGAATATCTATCATTTAGGATCCATTTGGCGCAATATTTTTGCTCTCATGAGTTAAGACAAGCGATATTGTCATAACATATATGTTTAACAGGACAACGATTATGACCGCTAATGCTATTCATATATTGGTTGATTTTTCACGAACGGCGATTCATAACTGTCGTGCTCACGATGGCCACCGCCATGCCAAACGGACTCTTGAGGTCTATTTGGGCTGGTGATAGTGGTTGGAAATGAAGGACTTAAGCTTCGTTTGACATAGCGGCGGCGGTCGTAAACGCATGAGTTAAATCATCATTCGTTAACAACCACCTAACAAATTTCAGCCGTTTAAACAAAAAAGTGGGTGACGTTCCTTAGATGTGCGTTAATGAATTGAAAGACAATTTAACCCTCATATTCACGACCGCCACCACCGTGCCAAACGGAGTCTTAGGCTACATTTGGTTCGGCGTTTTGCCGCCTCCGTTTGGAACAAACGCCGCCGGACGGCGGGTAAACAAACGACCGCCGACGGCTTTTGCTCCGTTTGCACCCACAACAAGGTGGAAACGGTCCCGATCCGCTCCGTTTCGACCCTCACCTCCCCCTCCTTTTTTGAACACAACACTCCCAACAAGTATTTATTTTTTTGTTAAAACGGAAAAACTCAAAAAACAGAAAGTAAGGATTCGTTTAGTTCGGCGTTTCGCCGCCTCCGTTTGAAGCAAACGTCGTCGAACGGCGGATAAACAAACGGCCGCCGGCAGCGTTTGCTCCGTTTGCACCCGCAACAAGGAGGAAACTGTCCCGATCCGCTCCGTTTCGACCCCCACCTCCCCCCTCCGGTTCCAAAGTAGCGTTTCGACCTACCAGATGCGTCATCCACCGCCGAACCAAATATAACGTAAGACTTTATTTGATTGAACAGTTGCGGTTGTAAAAGTAGATGTTGTAAATGCAAGTTTGTAAATGGAGCTGTTAGAAACTGATTGCTCGAAATGAAGATCTGTTTGGATAGTCTGTGTTTGTAGAGCTGTTCAGAATAGAAAATCGTTTGGCAAAACAATGATGACATTTTATAAATATTTTTTATTATATATATATATATATATATAATTATTTTTTCTAATCAATAAATATAATAATATATATATATTATTATATAAATATTAATAAATAATATATAAATATAATAATATATTATTATATAAATATAATGAATTTTATATATTATTATATACTCATAATTAATTTTTCCTCCGCCATGCCTCCGTCGCTGCGACTCAGCGCCTCACTTGGCCACACGTCGATGTCCCAGCAAACTCCACCGCGTCCAGTTCATCATTGAAGCCCGCCGGCGTTCATGACCCCTCCTTCGCCGGTCGGCCGTAGCCCACTCGTCTCGCCGTCGATGCCGCGTGCTAGGACGATAATAAGTCGACGTTGATGCAAACGGGGGATATACCGGCGTAGCCGGCTGGAGCTTGAAAGAGGCGGAGCTTGGAGGAGGCGGTTGGAGCTTGAAGGAGGCAGAACGTGGAGGAGGGGGAGGCGGCTGAAGCTTGGAGGAGCGGAATATTTTTTTTCGCGCGCTGAAAACGTTGAGGACTCGATTGAGGTCCGGGGTAGCGGTTGCGGTTGGGGGAATTCCTTAAGGATCGAAACGCCGACGTTGGGAAAGGGAGGCAGAATACCAAATGAAAAAAATTGAGCAGCGTTTCATTTAGGGAAAACGCACCGGAGCAAAACGCCACTCCCTATTACTCCGATGACGATGATAGCAAAATTGTCACACTTTGGGAGGAAGGCAAAGAAGAGAGTGACATGTTGCCTAAACAAAGCCTAAATAAAAATTGTAAAAAATTATCAACATACATAGGCTATAGCACTAGAAGGAATTAACCGTTTGTATAAAAACAGAATGGTTAATTTAGAACGTGGGCTTTCGTAAAAGGCCCAGTAAACTTTGGCCCATTTCAGTAATCATGGCAGTCACTTGAAGGTTTCAGAATAAACATCACATGTTTTCTAATGAAAAAGCAAATATCCCATGAGGCTGAAAATTTCTGTTTCAGAGTATCAAGTATTCTAGGGCTGCAAATATTTATTAAGGACCTGCAAATATAAATGTCCTAAAAAAATCATGATAATTTTTTTAGATGGAATGAGAGTAGTGAGAGATGAAACGGTGAGACAAAAGTGAGCAAGAATTTATTTCAGCAGTGACGTTTTTTCTCACTGAAAATGAAGCAAAAACTCTCCAGCAAACAGAACATTAATGTACAACCAAAGCATACTGATTCAAACATTGTTTTGTATTGGTTCGGATCCGGATTCAGATAAGGTCCAATTTTTTAGGATATGTCATTCATGGCAGCAAAAGAAAAGAAATCCCGGCCCTATTAATGGCATTGAGAAAAGAAGAGCTTTCTCTAGATTTCTCTTGCATGGGAAGGGGATCCGGATCCCCTGGAGTTCCTGCGGGGACGGGAACTCCTGGGGATGGAGTTCCCCTTTTGCGAATAAATGAGACGGATTCATAAAAATTGGTTAACATGAAAGTTGTAGATATCTCCGAGACGAATAACTTTCATGTTGCACATTTTTTGATTTGAAGTGATTTAGACCCCCAATTTGCGCCCCTAAAAAAATCTATCCGAAAAATATTAATTTAATATTTATTGAGAGTGGTTTATGTTTGTATGTATTTTGTTATGTGTTTGATTTTGCCTATGCACTCCGGGGGCCGCGAGTGACGGGTACGGAGTGGAGCTGGTGAATTACGTGGAAGCGGGTGCAACCAGCTTCTATGCGGCCTAAGACCGCCTGGAGCATCCAACACGACTGAAGTTTGTTTGCTGGCGGGTGAAGCCTGCCTGAATGCGGCCGAAGGCCGCCTGAGATCATCGAGTGTCGTAGAGGGGGCGAGTTGGGCGGATGCACCGTTGCAGCTGGGGTATTGTTTATGCGAAGGGCATCGAGCACGGGCGTAGCCCGTGCGAAGATGCTCGTATTTCTATATGATTATTGTTATCACAAAGTGAGTAATTTTAAAAGAAAATTTTGAAATTGCAACATACTATGATGTCAGTTGATATCTTTAATGACAGAAACAATTTTGTGCGTGCAGAAATAGGATGCGGAGAAAACAGGCCGAGAATGTAAAAATATTTATTACAGTAGAAGATAATACATCAACCAGCACAAACAGCAGTATATACATCTATATCTGTAATATATGATTTTAACAGCAATAAGATGACCACGTCGGACATAGTAACTTAAGGAATGATACAATGCGTAGTTGATAATTTTATTTAAGAAAATGTAGTAGAAATGCAAAGCTTTTCCCATACATGAAACATTTGGTATTGATAAAAAGTTTTTAAAAAATAAACATATAACCTGAAGCAATCCTTGTGAGTCTCATGGCGAATTATTAAGAATTGCCTTGGGAGTCGGAGGCTTGCACCAAAATTCTAAGTTAGAAACAGAATACAGAAAATGATGGCGAATGATTTGTCAATATTAAATCAACATAGAACAAACATTTCAACTATAGTTATAGAACAAAAGAGTCATACAACCTTTTATACATTGAAATCAATCACTTAAATAGAGTTTGATATAGAAAATAACAGTTATATAACATTTCAACTACAGTACAATCTGCAGTACAAAAAAAACTACAATATTTTCTACGGTAGCAGTACTACAGTGATGAACGTTGGTAGGCACGTAGACAGCAAAACGTTGCAATTATCACAAAACATTCCACGGTTCTCATACAGCCCATGATTCCCTGTGTAAAGAAGAATAAATTTTAGTCCAATTAAAATTGCGTATGCGTTAAGGAACTGTAGAAAAACTTACAAATCACTATTTTATATTGAATTCATTCTTTGCAGCTTCGATGTCATAGGTCTTTGGTACAGTCATTTTTTTGAGGTTACAAATGCCTGAAAAACAAAGTTCCATTGTTCTATGACACTTACGTTCCTTGACACCATAAGTATTAAGATTTTGGGTCCATTGTATTGGTAGAGATGAGGCATACATGCCATGCTGTCTTGTCGTCAACTCCATTATCTCCTCGATATATTTCTTCGACCCAAGATGGATATATACAATCATGTGATTGAAACTGTTGTCTCGAATGTTTAGTCATAACTGTATGTGGTAAAGGAAAATTGCCAACATAATGACAGAGCAGTAGATGAAATATTTATTATAATAGAGAGTAATATATCAATCTGCACAAAGAACAGTATATTTAGCTATATCAGTAATCTATTATTTTTATAGCAATAAGATGACCGCGGCGCACATAAGAATTTAATTTAATTTGCTACACATGTATTTCCTTTTATGTTGACAATGCAATATACTTGAATATTTGTGCAAATTGAGACAATATTATTATAAAAGATTAATGTAGCTATCAGGTATGTAATCAAGAATATTTGTATTATGCTTTTTCATTTATATAATTTATTATAAAAGATTAATGTTGCTATAAGGTATGTAATAAAAAATATTTGTATTATGTTTTTTCATTTATATGATTTTCACACAAATATAATGATCACAGAAGTATGAATAATTGTACAAAAATTATAGTTAAACTGTGTATCGATGGTAGATCACGGTTGTTTATTATACACATGAAATGGAACCGTGCAACAAGAGATTATTATCATGGTATGTATGCTAACAGAATTTTCATTAAAGTAATTGCAGACAACTATATTTGATGAGACCGTGTAGCAAATAAAATATATTAATCAATGACAATGTTTGTATCTTAAACACATACAAATAAATTTGGAGATGAGAAATAGAAAATGCACCTGGACAATGGCTTTGGACAGTAGTTCCTTGAAAACAATATTTTTTGTATAAGTACCCGGATGTCCCGGCATAAAACCATCTCTTACTAAAACTTTGGTATTTGTTGCACTGACTCCTCTTGTTAAAGCCACATAAAGTTGACCATGAGTGAAAACAGGAGAGGGCAGGTAAAGACCAATTTGCCTAATTGTTTGTCCTTGAGATTTGTTTATCGTAATTGCAAAGCTTAAACGAACTGAAAATTGCTTTCGAGTTAACTCAAATGACATATTAAAATTTCAAGTATTTTTGAGTGGTATGCGAGAAAGAAAGACCGACTTCCCTTTATGTTGTCCTGTTAGTATTTCGACTTCGATCAATAATATTTCTTGAGAACTGACGACAAAGCAGTCCCGAACCATTGCATAAGCCGATTCGAGGGTTTAAATTCCTCAGAAGCATGATGGGGGTGCCATTTTTCAAAGATAGTTTATGCGGTGGGAGAGTGCCTGGTGATATGCTATTCAAAAACTCTTGTGGGTATAAATTAGAGTTGTCTTCATCAACAGAGTCAAAAGAATAATATCTAATTTCATCTCGAGTGAGTAATTTGAGACACTTTTCATTTAGCAAAGAAACATTCTCATTTAATGGAATCAGCAACGCTCTGTCTTCCCAATAATTAGAGTTGGTAGCACTGGACATAATATCTGAGAATAAACTGTTGATAAACACATTGATTGAATGTTCTCCTTCCCAGGGAATAATCATTGAAATGGGAATTTGAATCATATAATGATCATATGTATGCTCGTCATCATTTCCTATTCAAAGCAAAAATTCTGAGAATTGTTGATCATCAAAAGCACGCATATTTTCAGATAATGAAATTAACTATACAGTTGACCACAAAGGTGAGTCAACTATGCTGACATTGATAATTTGAAACTTTGTGCCATTAACTACAACTGGTGGAACTTGTCGAAAATCTTATCCCATAATTACAACTTTATCACTGAAAGGTTGTGCGAGGTTCAGAACATCTCGAAATGATCGATCAACGACTTCAAATACATGTTTGTGCGACATAGGAGCCTCATCCCATAAAATAGCAGAGCAATGTTTATAAGTTTATGCATCTTAGACTATTTTCCAAATTTGCAAAATGAACCTGCTTCCACAGGAATTGGAATTTTAAATCTTAAATGTGCTATAGTTCCACCTGGAAGAAGAGTTGCAGCAATTCCTGATGACGCGGTTGCAAGCACAATATGACCATCATGTCGTAAATGAGCAAGTATTGCTTTATATAAGAAAGTTTTTCCAGTGCCTTCAGGGCCATCTATGAAAAAAATACCTCCATCAAGTTGTCTGATAGCTTCCATAATAGTATGAAAAGCATAACATTGACCAGGATTTAACAATGAAACAGAGTTAAGATCCGTATATGAGATTGGTATTGACAATTCATCATCAATTAAGCTCGATACGTTTTTAAGATTTCTGAAGTTTGCCGACATTTGAGGAATATCAAACATTATAATACTCTTGCTATGTTGCTGGAGAGTATAATCTATTTCATGAAGAAGTTTGTTCATGACATATAGATCACTGATCAAAGTAGATGAGACGTAATCTTTAGTCATGGTAGTGTAGTTATCATTCCATAATTATCTAACCTCAGTTGGGTTGCAATAAAGTAAAATTGTTATAAATAAATTTCGTAGTGCTTGCGGTAGTTAAAATTCTCTTGCTTCACACATATAGTTATGTAGATTGTTGTCTCGTTCGAGCAGATCATAATGTTCAGCAGCTTCTTTAAATGTGGAGTACATAATGTTATTGATTGTCATCAGATGTTCAAAGGATCTTAGAGCTCAAATATGATTCAACAGAATACGTAAATAAAATCTTTCACCTTCAGAAGGATGTACTGAGTACATTCGACCAATAACTTTTTGGCGGCGTATTCGTATGGTCCATGTTTTGGATGTCAGATTCCATGTGTAAAATTTTGAAAACTCCGTGTACAGATAACTATGACGTTCTTGTTCCGTGGCGTAAACGTGGAAAAATTCAATCAACATTGTGCGAGAATTTCGTTCGTTTGCCAGAAGATTGTCCACTTAATCAGTCGTGCGAAAATGCACTTGATATTTATTAGGTAAATGAATTTATAAACGGATAACTGATGGATATGTTTGGTACATAGAGAACTTGAATATCTTCCAAAATGCTTCTTATGGGCATATCCATCGACCATTTACATATTGTGCAAGTTCATTATGATCTGAGAAAGGTTGAACCTGAAATGCAACTGAATCAAGGCCTTTATGAATGTATTTATATAGATATTTTATGCTTTTAATACTACTACATATCTCAACATTAATATGACAGTCATATTTCAACAGAAGCCATGAGTTATATGGAACAACCCATCGATTGTCAATAACAAAGTATTCTGCCCGATGAAGTCTAAATGATCGGCCATTATTACGACGTCTATAGATTGAGTAAGAGTCTGCTCCTTGCAAGGTTGTCTTAGCAAAGTTTTTTGGGTACCTTTTTTTACAAACACCATGTTTCATACATGCTGCATGAGAGTTTACATGTGCGCATGGTCCATGAATCATATGACGTACAACAACATTGTATAATTCGGGTTCATGCTCAATATGAGGAAGCTCTGCTCTAACAATCTTATCATAGTCATCTGGATTATTCACTTTATCACGCGCATCAAAAATAACCAGCATATGAACGTGCGACAAACCTCTTTTTTGGAACTCGATTACATGGACATGGCTAACTGTTTTGCCCAAAACATTTTTGTGGAAAATATCTTTTTTTAACTTTTCATATTTAGCATGAAATATTCGAGAGACTATATCTGGACGGTCTTGGGGTGTTTGGCCAGCGTAAAGCGAATCCGTGATTTCTTGCCACGAAGCGTTGCATGTCATTATTAGGAATATATCTGGTCTACCATAATGCTGCACAACAGCCATTGCGTCTTGGTAACGCTGGTACATGTCGCGAGGGCTTCCAATAAATGATGACGGCAAGATGACGCACTGACCAATATTCACTTTAATAGAAGCAGATATTGTACGACTTTAGTCGATTAAATAACGTCAACATGAGAATCATATCAGATTAAAATAAAATATTTACCAACCTCCACTATGTTCTCCAACATTGAGACTGTCTTGTAGGCCACTGTACAGTTCAGATCAGATTATTTTTTGGTTATTTTTTATCCACTAAAGTTTTTGAGTTTCAATTTTAATGTAATTATCCACAACATATTGCTGTAGTAGCCGACATCCATGTAACGACAATGATAAAGGTGGTTGACGATCCTACAGTACAATGATTATGAGGTCAAATATCATATCAGTAGAAGTAGCATGTGTGTACACAGTAAAATGTATTTATATATAACCTGAAGTATGTATGAGTAGTAGTCGCAACATCTAACATGTCTATTATTCAATCCTTTATATTCAGCTAACCAACCATATGTACCATATGAGAGGAGCAATGGATATTGAAGTGGGTCGTAGTAACCAACATATTCTTGAATATTAAGCAAATGACCTTCAATTGTCTCAACAATTATATGTCGTTCATTTGATTCACGGTACTCTTCAGAACCAACAATTATAGCAGCGACCTGTGATGCAGACGGTAATTTATATTGGTGACCCAAAGCAGGCTTTTCCTTTATAATAAGACTGCATCTGTCCATATCCTCATGTTGAGATATTTGTCGAAATATTGATACAAATGAGTTATATGTATCCAAAATTACATTTATTTTTTCAAGTAATGCACGATCTAAATATGCATTTTCTTACAAACAATAATCTATCTCATGTTCTGTATCATATATATAAAGTTGAAGGTACCTAGGACGTGAGTTTGCAGCAGACAAAAGAGAACCAATTCAGTGATATATTGATCCATGAGCTCGAAATGTGTATATCGCATGTTGATCAGCTCCCAAAGCCTCATCTAAAATCACACCCATCGAAGTAAATGAGAAAACGTGGTTATATGAACGAATATATCTTCTGAAGTGACGATTCTCAGCAGAGGCACTAATGAATAAATTATAGAGCTCTGGTGGAACAGGTATAGTTGGAATCTGAACCCTTTCGTTGTCGCAACACATCGTTGGTGTTTCACCATCAAACAGTTTAGCATTGCAATTATTACAGAAGTGAGGATGTTGTAGTTGCAAGTATACGATTTGCTGCGTTGTATTACAGATGCGTGCAATGTTGTGGTTTCGAAGGCGTCGGTGCCACACACGAACAGTAATATTAGAGGAACTCTCGTCTGTATCCTCATGTTGTGAAGTCAGTGTTGGTGAAGTTTCTATAGGACAAATAATATTATAATAATATCAGATATATAAGGTAACAACAAAATATGCGCGACACATATGTTTGTACTATAATAAGAAAATAATATCTTCTTGATGTATGTGATGTACGATATTTTCCTGCGTTAGATGACCTGTATATTGCTCTATATTTACAGTTGATGTGGGCGTAACAGATGGATGCAATTATGTTGGAGCAGTAATAGTTGCAGTAATATGGTCAATTGAGTGGGAAGGGAGGAATGAGATGTTGTAGTCACGCAGGGGTGTAGTACATGGTTGCATTGTCGATGATTCTCCAATTTGAGGTTGTCGGTCAGCATGGAACGATGAAAAAGATGGTATAGATGTCAATGAATATCTATGAACAACACCATTATCTGTATTTGTAACTTTGAAATACAAAAGCATATTGGTGTTACATCATGTAAATGTATTTATAAACATATGTTAATGTCGATAAACAAAAGGTAATTGTTACCCCAAGTCATGTTTACATGTACAACGTTGGTCTGCCAAGCTGGTGCAGGTGTAGTTGTTTGAGTTAGCCTTGCAGCAGTGCAGTGGTCCGTAGACTCCTGCTGTGCCAATATGGCACCTTGACGGGGTAATTATTGGCGTCATCTTTGAGCAGCAGCACGCCGTATCTCTCTTTCATGTGCTTGTTGTGCTTCTGTCATACGCGCACGCCTTGCCCTTTGGTAAGAACGATTGTATGCTCGTTGAGACTCACGTTGTTCGTTAGACATCAGGGATCTTCGTCTCTGTGAAAGTTCTCGATTTGAAGCTCGTTGAGCAGCACGTTCTGCTTCTGTCATATGCACATTTCTTATTGATGCATATGAGTGGTTATACAATTGATGTAATGCACGTTGTTCATCGGGCACAGAGAGACCTTGAGCACAAACATGAGATTGAAGTTGTTCATCGGGCATAGAGAGGCCTCGAACACGAACATGAGATTGAACATTATTATGTAGTTCCACTATGCTCTCATTATGCTCCATATCTACAAATTGATACACATCAAATATACTAATATAACCATTGATCATCTCCTCACAGTATGCCCTACCTACGTTTGCGATTTGTTAAAACTGACTATATATTTTGTGGAATTTAAGAGCTTTAAATAATGCTTTTGTTACATATTATTTATATTTTGATTGTATGTATTTGTGCAGATGAGTTGGTCAATTATGTAGTTATTATATCACTTGATGATTTTGATCAAAAAACTTGATTATGATGGTGTATCAACTTATCATATGAGTACAGAAAATACAGAGAAGACACAAAATACAAAAGACTAATTTAAATGATGAGGTAATACATTGGAATTTTGAAGAACCATAAAAACTAAAATGAACAAAAAGTAAAATTAAAATAGGCATTCAAAATTAATGCCCAAAATAAACAACCAATAATAATCAACAAACAAATAAACCATAAAGACTTGTAGAAAAGAAGAGACAAAATTAAGGAGAGGATGACAGAGCAGGAAATAGGGAGAAAGCAAAGTAAAGATGGTTGGAATGGTAAAACGGTCACATAAAATCCTATAAACTGTGGATATAGGGTATGCTATAGTGACAATTTTACTTTTGTTGGGCGTCAGTGTTGTGTATTATATGTGACGACATCACTGCCTAAGAAGCAACGGCGTGAGAAGGACAATCGAGGAGAAGGGCAGTGGAAGAATGCGGCGCGTGAGAAAGAGAAACAAATATTACGGCAAATTGAAGGCAATCCATGAGTGAAAGAGCATAACAGAAACTTGAATTCACATGTATAGCTTAGTCGCACAGTGAGATTGCTGGTTATGTGTTCAAGAGATTTTGGGGACTATAATTGATGATGTTTTGAGTGAGTAAAAGGAATAAGGTTATGTGACAATATTTTAGTAACAGTTAGTTTATATTCAGCAGTTTTACAACAACATTCATACAACATTAGAAGTCAATGCAAAACCGAGAACATAGGACAACACTTTCTATAGTGGAGAAGACAATATGATGATGAGCAAAGAATAACAAAAACAATTAAACCTAAGAGGACTGAACATCAGAACAGATAATCACAAACACTTGTGAAAGGGAAGAACAACATAAACTTCAGTTAATTAAGGCTCGGCCCGAAAGAATTCCGGTCTAACGTCAAAGAGTGTCATCTCACGAACTGAAATCTTCTTCCCGTCAATGATGTGGTTGTCCATCTTTATTGCGGCTTCGCTCATTGTCGTATCATCAGCGAAAATGACTTCCCCCGTGCCAACTGGCTCCCCCTTTGTGTCCAAGTCAGCCTTCATGAGTAAATATATAGTAACATTGAGTTATCAAGCAAAAACGGTTAAAGAATATAATGCACGATCAAGATTGTGGATTCATACACTGACGTGAATGAATCCCGGAAAGGATCTAAAGACGGACTTTAAAACTTAAGTAGTCGTACAAAGGTTAAGGTTGACAATTAATAGGTAAAAGTAGTAGTTTTCACGCATCTCTGGTGGGACATCGTCACTGTAATCGAGTTCATTGCTCGTGAATAGGAGGTCCTTCTTGCGCGTCATGGCTGGCGAAGACTGTGACCTGGACATTGCAATTTTTTAGATTGAAGTACAGCTGCGTAGCAGCAAGGGAACCAAGTGGCGGCGAAGAATGCCAATGTTTACTGTATAAGCACTTTCAATTAATGTCATTACATAACACACCGTAAAACACTTGTAAATATGAGTTATTTGTGTTGGTATGTGTTATGATTTTTGAGGTGTTCAAAAAAACCAAATAAGCTTTGAAAACAAAATAAGCAAATCAAACATTATACAATCATTCGATGTTTATCACATTAGAAGAAGAGATTAACTAATTCATGTTATAAGTATCACTAAAAATATGGAAATTGGTACAACTTAGGGTCTGTTTGGGACAGCTCTGGCGGATTGAAAAACTGTTGTCCGGATAGAGCTGTTTTAAAATAGATTTCTGGGGAGCAGTTTTGAAAAGCTGCAGACTGTTTGGGTGTTCTGTGCAGAAGTGCGCTCGGAATTGTCGGAGGAAGGACATCGGGGGCTCGGAATCGCCGAAGGAAAGCCGTCCGGGGCTCGGAATCGCCGGAGGAAGGCCGTCCGGCCTCTGAGCATGTTCCAACTGAAGAAACCATAAGATTTCCAAAACATGTGAGAGAGAAAGCTATTTTGCGGGAGCAGAAGCTGGGGGGGGGGAGAGATTTCTGAAAAGCTGCAAAACAGCTCCAGATTTTTGAAAATCTCTTCACAGGGAGCTGTCCCAAACAGACTGAAAGCAGCTCTGGCGGCTGGAATAGAGATTTTCAAAAATCTGGAGCAAATCTGAGATGCCTTCCCTATGGGTGGAAATTTGCAGAGGAGAAGTGACTAATATGCTTCGATGGAAAACCTAAAATCATAAGCAACGATTTATGTTAGTACAGTAGTTTAGTTAACCAACACAAAGACATGCAATACAGTGTCAATTTGGTCAACACCATTCACCTCTGTCTCAACCAAACCAAGCTCTTCATATATATTTCTTCTAAAAACTCCGTTTGATATACAGATTTTTGCTTCCACTAATTTGTACAACAAATCTTTCATCATAAAATGTCTGTTTGGCATGACAATGCTTATGACCGTGTTTACGACCACCACCAGCAGGCCAAATGGTGCCAAAGTTTATCAAATATTATCACAATTTGTAGCTATATTACGTCTTATAAAAGATAGATGCGAGTCGGGTTGCATCAGTACGTGAAACCCAGAAATCCCCATAGTCATTCTTATAATTAATCCTTGGAATGAACGCGAGACTATTGGCTGCTACTATTGGAGAGTCATCATAATCACATGCAAAATCAAACTATGATGCAGATTGATAACCCTCATGTTCCTTCACAGTAAAATAATTGATATAAGATACAGTATTTTTTTAGGTAACTTTTAAGAGAGAGATTTTGGAAATTGTAAAAAGCTGCCATCCCAATCGGTTGCAGCTTGTGCGGATATTTTGCTTAGAACTGTTAAATGATATGGGCAAGCAATTCCTGGGTAGTTTGGCTTTCCTAAACAAACTCAACAATGATAAACTTTAATTGTCATTTGTTCATCATGGTAGTGAAGACAATACGTCCAGCAGTATTGAAAAAGAATTGTAATAAAATTAACTAATGTGCATTGTAATTTATAGATCAAACACTGATAACCAATTATATAAAAAATTCATTCAACTGCAAGCCCCTGTTTAAAAGTTTAATGTGAAAAAAGTAACTCCTAAATCAGTTCAATTTACTTAGCATTGAGTAGTAATGTATCAATAATGAAGAGGTAATTACAAAATATGACGAAATCAAAAATTATAAACATTCTAAATAACGATTTTGGAAGAGTGAAGAAATAAGCTTAACTCCTACGTCCACATGAAGGGATAAAGTGCTCACCTTGATTTAGGGGCTGAAGAACTGAAGGGCTGCTCGTAAGGGAAGCAGCATGGGAGTGACAGGATGTTCAATCTGCGATTGAGAACATACATGAGCAGAGCATAGTGAAGACAATACGTACCAGCAGTATTGGAAAAGAATTGTAATAAAATTAACTAACGTGCATTGTAATTTGTAGATCAAACATTGATAACCAATTATATAAAAAAATCATTCAACAGCAAGCCTTTGTTTAAAAGTTTAATGTGAAAAAAGTAACTCCTAAATCAGTTCAATTTACTTAGCATTGGGTTGTAATGTATCAATAATGAAGAGGTAATTACAAAATATGACGAAATCAAAAATTATAAACAATCTAAATAACGAATTTGGAAGAGTGAAGAAATAAGGTTAACTCCTACGTCCACACAAAGGGGTAAAGTGCTCACCTTGATTTAGGGGCTGAAGAACTGAAGGGCTGCTCGCAAGGGAAGCAACAGGGGAGTGACATGATGTTCAATCTGCGATTGAGAACATACATGAGCAGAGCAGTCGAATGAAACTGTATAACCGAGATGCCCCGAATGTATCCAAAAAAACCGCGGTTTAACTCAAACCTCACAAAATTCACAGCGGACTCAAAGCAACAGGAAAAGGAGAAGCGAGGAGGAAGACAACATCTACGACGGGAAAAGTAACATGCAAACGCCTAAACCTAGATGAAGAAAACGAAATGAATTAAAAACAAAAGCAAAAGCGAAATCAAAAGCCAAATCATAACGGAAATGAAAACGATATTCAAAATGAGAAACTTACCGGCGACCGGTACAAAGAGCGGCGTAGACAGCGGGAGAAGCGACGTGGTAGGCGCAAATAACGGCGGGAGGAAATATCGACCTGCGGAAGAGAAAGCCTGGACGGAAGATGGATCTATGGAATGGAGAGACAACAACGAGCACATATCCACAAAAACAGGGTGGGAAGAACTGCGAGGGTTGCACGTCAAAGCATCGGGCTGTCACTTGAAGCAGCGGGTCGTCGTGGCGCTCTCAGCGGAAGCGGTGGAGAAGAGCGACTAATCTGTCGCTTGCAGAGCAGGGAGAATGAAGCGGTGGAGATGTGAGCTGCGCTGTCGCTTGCGGAGGAAGTAAGACGAAGCGCTGCAGGGGATTTTTTGGGAGATTTTCTCCGTGGCCGACGGCTCGTACACAATGCAGCGGGGCGTTGTGGCGCTCTCAGCGGAAGCGGTGGAGAAGAGCGAGTAACCTGTCGCTTGCAGAGGAAGTAGGAGAAAGCGGTGGAGGGGCAAATTAGGGAAATCCATCGCGTGACCGACGTCTCTCACACAATGAACTTTATTAATATAGATATATATATTTATATATATATATATTTATTTATATTTATATATATACAAGCATCTTCGCACCAGCTACGCCCGTGCTCGATGCTCTCGGGCGGTCTTTGACCGCATCTAGGCGGGCTTCTCCCGTGCTTGATGCTCTGGGCAGCCATCGGCTGCATAGAAGCGGGTTTAGCCAGCTTTGATGCAATCCACCAGCTAGGCGTCGCACCTGCCACTCGCGACCGCCAGGGTGCTGGTGGATTGCGTCGCCAGCACTTTGGAGGACCACGAGTGGCGAGTGCGACGTCGAGCTAGTGGAATGCGTCGAAGCGGGCTAAGCCCGCTTCTATGCGGCTGAAGGCCGCCCGGAGCATCAAGCACGGGAGAAGCCCGTGCGCAGGCGGGCGAAGCCCGCCTGGATGCGGCCGAAGACCGCCTGAGAGCATCGAGCACGGGCATAGCCCGTGCGAAGATGCTCGTAGTTTTTTCGGCTGCCTGAGAGCATCGAGCACAGGCATAGTCCGTGCGAAAATGCTCGTAATTTTAAATTTTTTAACACCATCAGTTGGTTTAGTTGTTTGGATCGTTGTAAATAGTTATAAGGTCGCAGGTTTGTGTCCCCCGCCTCCTTCCGTTTTTTAGTAGATTTTTTGGCCCAATTTCAGCTAGACTTTTTCCATAGCATCTTCCTAGTTGGATTTCTTCTAGCGGTCTTGCTTAAGTTTCCAGGCTGGTGGGCTTTGGGCTGTGTTGAGCTTGCTTAAGCTTAATTTATTCATACATTCCGTTGGCCTAGTGGGCTTTTTTTTAAACATAGTAAAAAAAAGAGTCAAGATTTATTTGGAAGTTCGCAACGGCACCTTTTTTTTTGTATATATATTATAGATATATATCGGGAGGAGTACTGACTAAATGAGAAATCTAGCCATTATGTCACACACACACACACACACACACGCACACACGCACACACACACGAGTGCCTGACACGGGGCTCCGCCCGTACAGCATGCACGATAGTACTCTGCCCGTACGGCCATGCACGACAGTCAGTGGCGTATCCAGAAAATTAATAATGAGGGTGCACAAATTGATAATGGGGGTGCACAATTTTTTTTGAATGCGTCACTGGATTCTAAAAATTATAACATGGGAGACCAGACATCAACTTCCTTCAAAAAAAAATTTAAACGTTTCAATTTTATCGGAGTTGTTTCTCCCTCATCTGGCAACCGTTTTTGACGTATAAGTAGTCAAAATTCATTGCCTCGACGAAAGGAATCCAAATACACTAATCATTTTGAAAAATAATGGGGGTTCAAGTGTCCCTCGGGCTCCCCTCTAAATCCTCCCCTGACGACAGTAGTTCATTCACTCTCTATCTCTCCCCCATCCATTCTCCCGCAATCTCCCACTTTATGTATATAATATATACAAGTGACACGCAAGGGCCTTCGGCCCTGGGGGCATTCGGCGGGGATGCGACAATCAGCGGGGTGCGACATGCGGCGGGGTGCGACATTCGCCGGGATGCGACATTCGCTGGTGGTGCGACATTTGTCGTGGGGACGACATTTGTCGTGGGCGGCGACATTTGTCTTGAGCGGCGACATTTGTCTTGGGCGACAACATTTGTCGTGGACAGTACCCACCCCTATGGCCTCGCGCGACAGTACCCGACCGACGACGACGGGCTTTGCTCGCTCCCGGCGGGCTCCGCCCGCTCCCGGCTCCCGGCGGGCTCCGCCCGCTCCCGGCTCCGGGATCCCGGCGGGCTCCGCCCGTTCCCGGCTCCGGGATCCCGGCGGGCTCCTACAATCAAGAATACAATTTTTATTTTGTAAAACGAATTATATTTTAACGTTAAAACATTAATTTTTCTCTTGTCATTCTTAGCTAGAGATAATAGGTTTAGGAGATCTAGTGTTTTACTTTTTGTATTTTAATATTGTAAAGTTGTGTAATTATCTAAAAGGATATTGTCTTTATAATATACTAATATAAAGTTTGGTATAATTATGTAATTATGAATACAACTATAAGGACAATATAGGGACATCATGCAATGTTTCAGCAAAGAGTAGTTTTCGTATATTAGTATATATATATTATAACCCCATCTCCCCTCTCCGCTGCCGGTATATCTAGTTGGATTTCTTTTAGTGGGCTTGCATAAGTTTTTGGCCTGGTGGCCTTTGAGTTGTGTTGAGTTTGCTTAAGCTTAATTTAAAGATTTATTTGGAGATCCCTTGTGTTACACCGCGCAATCGCAACCGCTCCCAATATTTTTTTTGTATATATAGTATAAATATAGATCGGGAGGAGCACTGCCTAAATGAGTAGCCATTGAGTAGCCATTATGACACACGCGCGCGCGCGCGCACACACACACACACAGGGCTCCGGCCCTATGCGAGGGTACTCGGCCCGTACGGTCATGCGCGATAGTACCCGACTGCGACGGAGGGCTGCGCCTCTCTCTCTTCTCTCTCAATATATCGCCCCTCTTTCCTCCCTCCCCCCCCCCCCCCCCCCCCCCCCCCCCACACACACACACACATACACGGGGCTCCGCCCGTACGGCCCTATGCGAGGGTACTCGGCCCGTGCGGCCATGCGCGATAGTACCCGACTGTGACGGCGGGTTACGCCTCTCTCTCTTCTCTCTCAATATATCGCCCCTCTTTCCTCCCCCCTCTATATAATATACTTCTTTCTTTCGTTCTCTCTCTCTATCTCCCCCCCATCCATTCTCCGGCCATCTCCCACTTTATGTTTATAATATATATATCTAATATATTATAACCCCATCTCCCCTCTCCGTCGCCGGTATATCTAATATATTATAATCCCATCTCCCGTCTCCACCGCCGCTCTCTCTCCCCCAATCTACTCTCTTTCTCTCTCTCTCTCTCTCTCTCTCTCTCTTCCCTCTCTTTCACGCTCTCTCCGATAATATATATTATAATCACATCTTCCCTCGCCGCCGCAGCCATCTCTCCCCCTCTCTACTCTCTCTCTTATCTCTCTTTCTCTCTCTCTCTCTTCGATCTCTCATCGTCTGTAGGTCTAGGGTATCTATTTTTTTTGTTTGACCATCAAAGAATAATAATCTGCAGGGATATTTTCAAACATGGATCAAACGGCTACCATCTTGATCCAAGGATTAAAATAGCATAACTATCTCACTGAATTTATAGTATTTTGTAACCAAACTATTTACTTTTAAGTAGTTTTAGATATATATTAATATATATATACACTATACAAAGAAGTATGAGTGATCATACCGTGTAATTTTGAGGCTTGCCAATCAAAATCTGGCCGTTAATTTCACTCCGAAATCAATCTCAGCCGCCAATTTAGTGGTATGACCATGTCACGGTCTGCCAATACCCCCCCCCCCCCCAATTCCCAAACCTAAAAATCCTAAAATCCCGATCGCTCCCCCTCCCCCTCCCCCCGTTGTTCGCTGCACACGGAAAGGTTGTCGCTGGCGATTTGCCTGGAGACGACTAGCAGGGTCGCTGAACCCAAGCGAACCCGTCGGGGGCAGTCCGACGGGACTCCAGTAGGGCCACCGCTGGCGGTGGCCTAGCCCATTCGCCGTCAGACAACCCCTGAAATCCCTCTGCTGCACTAATTAGACGCTCATCATGCATCAAAATCCAACTGGCATGTGCAGAAGCCCTTCTACTCAATGCATCCGCAACAACATTTCTTCCCTTACCGTGAATATAATGAATCTTGAAGGTGTAGTCCCCAGGGAACTCCATCCACTTCCGATGTCGCATGATCAAATCTTTTTGATCTATCAGATATTTTAGGCTCTTATTGTTTGTAAAGATATCGATCTTCACGCCATACAAGCAGTGTCGTCAAAGTTTAAGAGCGAATATCACAGCCGCTAACTCCAAGTCATGAACCAGATAATTCATCTCGTGAACTTTTAGCTGGCAAGAGCAAGAAGCAATTACTTTACCAAATTACAGAAGACGCAACCCAAGCCACTCCCTGATGCATCACTATAAATTTCATAGCCTTCCATATCACATGGCGAGCACAGAATATGCGTCGTGGTTAGACGTCTCTTTAATTCCTCAAAAACTCGCGCGCACTATGGTGTCCAAACAAACTTCTGAACCTTCCTCGTCAAGGAATTGAGAGGAAATGTTATCCGCGAGAAGTTCTCTACGAAGCGCCTATCGTAGCTGGCAAGTCCTATGAAACTCTGGGCTTCCGCCACCGTAGACAACACAGGCCACTCCCGTATCGCAACTATATTTGTCGGAATCACCACAACTCCCTCTCTGACCACAGGACCGAGGAACGCTATAGACGACAGCCAAAACTCACAATTCGAGAACTTGATGTACAACTGACTTCTTCTCAGAGTTTCAAAAATAGTGCGTAAGTGATTGATATGTCCAAAATAGGTATACGTAAATTACGCAAATGCACGTGTCAGATCAAGTAATAAAATGAGAGTAGAGATCGTTTCCACGAGCAAGTGACTAATCTAACGCTTGCAAGTACTATCTCAACATTTTCTTTAAATTCAAGCAAATTTAATTAATTAGGGATTTTATTGAATTGATTTAAAATACAACTAAAATAAAATGATACGTCCGAAATAAGTATACGTAAATTACGCAAGTGCACGTGTTAGATCAAGTAATAAAATGAGAGTAGAGATAGTTCCCACGAGAAAGTGACTAATCTAACGGTTGCAAGTGATGGGATAACCAATAATTATAAGAGAAATTACGAACACAGATAATGCTAATTTATAATATAATTTATAAATCAATTACAATGAAGAAACAAGTGATGAAATAACCGTCCGGTGAAACGCACGTGGATGCACCGGACACGCACGATCCGCAGGAAGTGGAAGATCTGAGACTGCAATCCGACTAACGGACGCACAAGGTTCACCGAACCTTCAACGTCAACTTCCGACGTTCAACCGCAACCACCGCTACCACCGGAGAGAAACTCCAAGTTCGGACCCGGACCTTGCCACGAACGTGTAGCCCGTCCTTAACGCAAACTTTTCCTCTCCACAGCCTCCACACACAGCCGGGTTAAAAACAGCCCCGTCTCAGTCTTCCTTCCACGGCAACGGCCGACTGGACTCGGACGATGACGGCGAAGGCGGGCTGCCCTCCTCTTCACGTCAGCGACGGCAAACATCGGCGGCTGCCTTCCTCCAGCGGCGACTCCGACAAGAGATCCCAAGACAGCAGCTTCCTGCACCAAGTCGAGAGAGAGAGAGAGAGAGAGAGAGAGAGAGAGTAACAGGTGGCTGGCTGGGATTAATCCAGGGAGAGGGCTGCAACTGCAGTTTTATTAATGCGCGAGAGAGAGAGAGAGATGGGGGCTGCGGTTACAATTCATATGAGAGAGAGAAATGAATATAATAATCGGTATATTAAATTCCCATTACCACCTCCCAATTAAAACCACCGGGCCACATTCCAAAGTAAAAACTGTTTAATTTGGACAGATTTCAAGACAGCACAAAAATAGTTGCAACCTCAAATACTGCGTTGTAACCTGTTTTCTGCTCATAATGCGCCCGGTCCATATGAACCGGGTATGAGTCAACCCAACAGCAAGTACTAACTCAACCTTTTCTTTAAATCCAAACAAATTTAGTTAATTATGGATTTTGTTGAATTGATTTAAAAATATTACTAAAATAAAATGATACTATTCTACAAAAATAACTTTTAATCAATATAGAGAAATAGTCTTGTATTTCAATTTTCTATGTTTACTGCGATGAATGATTTAGAATAATGGCTTAAAAAATATTTGATTATTTTATCTTGCAACTATTTTAAAGTGAAAGTCCGTATCTCTCGATATCGAAAATGAATATATTCTTACCTTTCCTTGTCATCTCTGACTAAGATAAATGAAGAATATTAATAATAATAAAAATCAATGTTGCTAGCATGAAAGCGACATTTCGTTCTTCTTTTGCCTGCTATGTTGAATTTATGATACACTTACGTCTCTTTTCTTTCAAATCTTGAAACGCAGTAAAATACAGAAACTTGGTTTAAAAAACCTACGTCACTCCTCTCTCGAATCTCGCAATATAGGAAGAAAATTATCTCCAAAATACTAATGTCTCTCCTCTCTCGAATCTTGAAGCGCAATAAATTAATGAAGAACCAAGATTTCATTAAAAATCATTAACCAACAAAGATAAATCAATAAATATTCATAAGCTTTAAAAGAAATCCATCATCACAACATACACAGTACTCTCGTCATACAAGACTACGGAAGATTAGTTCATGCTTGAGGAAAACAACACATAATTAAAAAGATCTTACAAGACATGCTGATTAAACTCAAACGCTGTAGGAATTCTACACCAAATTTCTTCTTTTTCCTCTAGCTTTTCCTCCTCCCAATTGATGATGAATCCCCCCATATATAATGGTCGAAATCCCCTATATATATCCTCCTTGTGCTGGCCAAAATTCGCTAAATCCCTTTAATTTGATTCAAACGCGAGATCTCAAAAGATCTTTTTCCTTATATTTAAATTGTGCTCTTTAATAAAAAAAATCTTTGGAATAGAATATGATTGTTTTCCTTGTAGTAATACACCATTTTTAAGATGATATTTTATTCTTTTATTTCATGCCAAAACGAACCATGACTTCTCATAATCGAATTTGTAAATGACGCCAAATTCTGAATTTAAATTTTGAATTTTCAGATTCCAACATGTTGCAACAACTCTGCAAAACTTTTAAGGATTTTGCGTTGTTTTGTCTCCACTTCGAATTCTCCAGTGCTTCTGCAATAAAAACATAAGAAAATGACATTATTAACCACTTTAGACCAAATATAAATTTAATCTCATTTTTTTTTGATTTTTAACCCATTTTTCTTAATTATATCAACCATAAAGTCCATAAATGTGGACAAAAATAACATCTTTTAAAGAAGTTATGACACCTCCCTAGCAAAGATAATTTCTATCAATAACTTGGATGAAGAAATAACATCACAATATAAATTCGCATAATCCTTTTTCTTGACAAAAATTAATTAAAGCTTACTCAAGAAATTCACTTTACTTAACAGATAAGCTTACCAATCAATAAGAGCTCAAACATTCACAAATCTATTAGTTCGATAAAAGATAAAGCTCAATAAAGAATTCTAGTGTGTGTGCTTTTATTTTAAAATGAGTTACTCTCATGCAATTTTTCTCATTAAACCTTCACAATTATTGGAAAGGATAAGAATAAGCTAAGCTATCGATTTAGCCTTCACAAGAGTTAGTAGTTCAATTGAAAATTGGATAGACTTTGACTTAGTTATGAATTATGGATAAACTTTGATATTGGAATGATATTCTCTAGTTAGTAATCTTAATAATTCACCATATTATGGAGTTTATCAAAATATTTATTTAATATTTTCTATTCATAGTTAGGATCATTCCGAGTATAAGAGCACATATCTAGGCCTCATGTCACTATGATGTTTCTTTTTCCATTTTTTATATTATAATTGAGATCATTTCAAGTATGCATTCACATACTTACACCGCATATCACTATGCTATATTTTTTCTTTATAGTTGGGATCATTTCAAGTATGTATACATAAATCTAGGCAACATATAACTATGAAATTCAACCGTTTTTTATATAGATGTTGCAGTTTAACTCGACGTCCTGACACTACTAGAAAACAGACTTTTAGCCACGGCAGATTGCCGTGGCTAAAAGTCCAAAACCGTGGCTAATACCTTTTAGCCACGGTCTACTCACGACAAATGGGTGTGGGCAATACGAGCGTGGCTAATAGTATTAGCCACGCTGAATCCGTGGCAAATAAGTTATTAGCCACAGTTTAATTGTCGTGGCTAAAACTTCCTTATTTGTCACAGTTCAATTGCTGTGGCTAAAGGGCTTGTAACAAACGCTATTTCATAACAGAAAAAAATTCGGCCGGCCGCCGCCCGGCCGCCGCCGCCGCCGCCCGACCGCCGCCGCCCGACTGCCGCCGCCGCCTACGAGCCAATTTTATTTCAAACATCAATTAAGATTGGGCAATATAAACCCCAAATCGATCTTTTAGTTGGCAGTGTGGGACTAAAAAAAATCCGACTTTTTGCTACGGATTTGGCCTCCGTGGCTAATACTTGATTATTAGCCACGAAACAGGCAAACCGTGGTAAAAAGTCTGGTTATTTGCCATGGATTATTCATCCGTGGCTAATACTAGCTTATTAGCCACGGAATAGAAACCGTGGCTAATACTGCAGTATTAGCCACGGTTTTCCCCCGTGAAAAAAAAATCGTGGCTAAAAGTCATTTTTCTAGTAGTGCGATCGGACCGAAATAACCTGAACCGTCTTAGCTCTCGGAAGCGCACACGAAGTCAATGAAGTAGATCGATCGTACACACGAAGTTTTAACGTGGAAAAACCCCTCAACCGGATAAAAAACCACGTGACCGGATCTGTGCCGGTCAAAGTCCACTATTCCCTGATTGTTACAACTTGTTCGTTGAATCGAGGGCGACAGCCCGCCTCTCGTTACAATTTTGAGGTGAGAGAATACTTAGCACACGGCGGACGACAGGCTTTCGCGCCTGGTATTTGTTACAAATTGCACTTTGCGGCGAAGGGATTCACTGGGCATTCTACTGACTCTAAACGTGAGAGCGAAGCACTTGAATTTGTGGTTGCAGAGGTCTCTTTGAAATTGAGAGATTGAGCTTCGTCGGGTGGCTTGAACGTGGCTCGTACGTGGCTCGGGTGCGGCTCGAACGCTGCTCATAGGAGAAATTTGGCAGAGCTTCGACCTGAGGAAAAAGAAGGCTCGGAGAAAAAAAGTGAGAAATGTGGTGATATGGGGCCCTTTTTATAGCCTCTAGGAGGTGATTATGGTGGTAACGCGGCTATCCGCACACCATAATCAATATTATAAATATTTTTATTATAGTTTAGGGGTGCATATTAGAATAATTAATTCCGCTATCTGTACATCAATTAAATTAATAATAAAATTCCCCCACTAACCCGACGGTTATCGGGTGGTTACGCGTGAATCGGACGATGGGGAATGACCCAGAATGATCGGACGACGGGGACAGCTCTCATGGGCGACCGACGAACTTGCCGTCGGACTCCCCGACGAGGAGGGAGATCGCTGGCAACGGCCGAGGAGGGGTGGTCGGCTCGGCCGGTCCCTCGAACGCGCCCTGGCGGCCGAGGAGGAGCGGTCGGCGCGACCGATCCCTCGGCCGCACGCTGGCGGCCGAGGAGGAGCAGCCGGCGCGGCCGCCTCCTCGGCCGCGTGCCGGCTGCCGAAATGGAGCGGCCGGCGCGACCGCTCCCTCGGCCGCGTGCTGGCGGCCGAGGAGGGACGGCCATCGCGACCACTCCCTCGACCGCGCACCGGCGGTTGAGGAGGGGCGGCCGGCTCGACCACTCCCTCGACCGCGCGTCGGCGGCAAAGGAGGGGCGACCGGTGCGACCGCTCCTTCGACTGCGCGCCAGCGGCCGAGGTGGGGCGGCCGACGCGGGCACGCGCCGTCGCCTGAGGAAGGGGGCGGCCGACGTCGTTGGAATGAGGGGGCAGTGATGGAGGTGGAAGGAGGGGGCGACCGACGATGATGGAAAGAGGGGATGGCCGACGTCCGGGGATGATGCTGGCCATCCGATGCCGGCGAGGCGATGCCCGTGGCGGTCCCGACGTCTCATGTGATGGGATCAGTGTGCGGGGGGATCGGGCGCAATGATCGCGCGTACGGTCAAACCCATGATGCCACTAATTATGGGTGGAGATCATGGTGAGTGTGGTTATACGCACTCCTATCCTTTCTATGAGGGATCTCTTCCCCATCATTTGCCTCCCGAGATTTCGTGTTGTTGGTGATCGGTACGAGTGAAAGAGCAGGAATCTCTCTCTTCTTCATAGTGACGTCGATGACGAACGGTGAAAGGTCGGGGACGGTGGATGGCGGCGCCCAACAAACTCAGGAAAAATGTTAGAATATGCCAAGGAGGAGGAGAGGAGGCGAATGTGCCCGGGGAAGGCAGCTGGTGCACCTACGCGCGCGAGCGAGCGCACGCGCCAGGCCGCGCGTGGGCGCGCGCGCGCCTGGCGGCACACGGGCGTGCGCGCGCGCCTGACCGCGCGCGGGCGCACGCACGTGATCGCGCGCCGCGATGTGTGCGCGTCAGGATGCGCATGCGCTTGATGTTGCGCGCGTGCTCCAGTTTGTGTGCAAGCCGGCTTGCGTGTGCGCGCGTACAGGATTGCTTGCACGTACATACTTGGGTGTGTCGTATGGTTTGGTTTCACTGTGCCACGTGCCTTCATCCGCTTTATGGGGGCAGAATTTTTTTGATTTGTGGATTTTTATTTAAGTCCAATCTTGATTCTTTGTGCCAGAGTTTGAAACGTACTGCGAGACAGATGCATCTGCGTTCTTCTCTTACCGACGATCAGGTTGCGATTTGGAGGAGAAGGTTCGGTTTGCCTGCCAACCTTGAGGTGAAGATATTGCGGGTTGAAGAGAGGGTTCAAAATCCTCCTCGTGGTTGGTTGAAAATCTGTGAGACTACTTTGAGATCGGGTTTCCGATTCTCCCCATGCAAGGAAGTGATCGAGATTCTGAAATTTTACGGCGTGCTGATTTCCCAGTTTACTCCACTGGGAGTAGTATGCCTCATGAGGTTGGTTGCGTTCTTTCGTGAACATGGCAAGAAACTATCTTTGGATTGTTTCCGGTATTGGTGCGATATTCGATCTGATGGTGGTGAACATGTTGAAATTCATAGTAACAAGAGATGACTTATTTTGAGGCTCGAAGGGACCGCCGTCACGGAAATACTCTATTTGGCTATATCAAGAATTCTTGGGGTTTGTCGGAGCTGTGGAATGCATTGTATGATCGTTGTCGCCTCCAAAAGGGGAAGGAGCGGGAGTTTTCCCCAGTGCTAGGATTTCCAGAGCCTTGTGAGTTGGAGAACCGGTTGTTTAGCATTTCCTCGTTCGTGGAAGAGAAACGCTTGTTGCAGTGCGGTATTTCTTCAGATTCTGGGAGGATTACCGAAACATCTTCAGATTGCGGTCAGAAGAGGAAGGTTATTGCAGTCCCTTGTGGAGACGATGGTACGGTGCCTTGTTCGGTTTCTCAGGGTAAGACTACACCTTGGTGTAGGCATAAGCGCTGACGCGTCACTCAACTCCCTTCCGATCAATGTTACGCAATAGAGGTTCTAGTCACACAATATGCTACCTATACTCACAACACAAGCACAAGCTACACAGGAGAGAAAATTCCAACCAAAACGATGATTCAGAAAGAGGTCGGAATTATTCCCGAAAAAACAAGAAATGGCGTAGGATTACCAAATCCTTTAGATCATCAAAATCTCAAGAAAACACGACGACTAAAGCTTAGCAATTAAAACCCAAGAATCCACAAGGATTTTAGAGGCAATGCCCGACCTCGTTCACCAAAAATCCGAATGAGAAGAACACACAAGGAGAGGAGGAAGAAATCGTTACCCACAAAATAAAGCTTGATACAAGTTATGAAGAATTTCTCTACCACGGTTCCACCGGAGTCTCACCGAGAGGATGATACACACACCAAAACTCCTACGGAGTCACACCGGAGAAGTTTTCCCGGCGGCGGAGCAGCCGTCCGTCATGAGGGCCACGATCGGCGAACGCTGGGAAGGGGGCGGCGGGGCTCGGGTTCGGCCAATTGAAGAGCAGCTTACTTCTCTTTTTTTTATGGTTTTCCAAATCTTTTAATCTCGTTATGAGGATCTATATATATAGTCTTATTACAATATATCTCATCCACACAACAAAATGGCTCACATCCAAGCCATTGCAATTAAACAAAACATATAAAAGTTAGGAACTAGAGCAGGAAATGCAGATTTTGACAAAAAAACTGCATAAATAAAATTTAATAAGGACGTTAAATGTGCCGAAATGCATCGTAACGTCAAGTAGACGCATGGGGCCGCGAGCGGAGGTTGTAGCGGCGATAGTTGCGGCGACCATCGTCAATAGAATCCTTGATATGTTGGTGGCGAAGGTGGCGGAGATCTTCAAACATTGGCAGGTCGGATCCGTTGGCGCTATCACGCCTTCTGATGGTCGAGGCGGGCCTACTCTCGAGGTACAGGTGCTCAGATGTTTTTCCCCCCGGGCTCCCCCTGCTGAGGCGGCTACTCTGAGGCTGTCTTCTTCTTTGAAGGCGATGAATGAAGTGGTAAGCACGCTTGTCTTTGTGAAATTTTTTCTTTTCATCATTACTTTTGTCGTGCTGAACCTTTTCTTTTCTTTTGTACAGATTGAGGCTCAAGCCCAGATTATTGTTTCTTGGAACAATCATTATATGAGCTTGAAGGATGGGTACTTGGCCCTTCAAGAGAAATTTCGGACGATGGCGAGCTCACTTGCTACTTTGAGGGATGATCATGACCGAGAAATTGCTTGATTTTGCCGAATCGGGTCGGAGCTGAAAGTGGAATTGGAGGAAACTCGGGCGTCCTTGGAGGTGGAGAAGTCTCTGGTGGAGAGAACCGCACAGATGATGAAGCATGCTCAGGAGGAGACTTCCCGTTTAGAAACAAAGCTTCGTGGGGCGAAGGCCCAAGTGGATATGTTATCTTTTGATAACCGCGTGTCAGAGTTTAAGGCTGCCGGACTTGCGGAGTACATGGAGTCCTTAGATTATATGCGGGATTGTTGCTTGATTGGCGAGGAGGTTTGCGAGGATGTCTGGATCTGAGAGGTCAAGCCTCAAATGGAGGATATTCGTGAGCTGGCGCTTAGACGTGGAGTCTCAAAAACTTTTCGCCTGGTTGGCAGGAGCTTAAGGTGTGACGTATCCGTCTTCAATTTTGATGTATGGCAGCGTGGTTTTGTTGAACTTTTATGCCTGTGTATTTTTTTGTTGAGTCTGTTGTATGTTTGTTTTTCGCTTTTAATTGTCATTGTTAGTGCATATTTGTCGTCGCCCTTTGGTGATTTTATGTAGCGCATTTGCGACTTTACTTGTTATGATTGCGTTGTCCTTGCTTTTTTTATCTTTCATGGTCTGAGTCCTAGTAGCCGGTGGATTGCAAGTTTATGGTAGCGTCAGCGAGTGTCTTAACTCAATCCAAGGGTCGGAGAATGTAGGGATCCTATCCGGTTGCGAGGCTGAACCTGGCCAAGAGAGCATTGCCGAAGAATGTAAGTGTTGAAGCTGGAAAAATCCCAACCTCAGAATTCGGATCAAGGCCGCCTATGGTTACTGGTTCGGGGGTAAGGCTAGACGGCTGAGATGACAAAGATGAAGAACGACAAATAAACATGACCCCGGATGCTGCGGCAGGGAGGTCCCACCACATACCTGGATGCTTTGAAGAATGTTGGAGTAATTTGCCAGCAGGACACGTGTGTGTGGGACCGACCCCGTGGCTTTCCCCATCGCGTTCCTGGTCTGGGTGTTGACCCCGGTGGGCCCCCTGTGGCGGAATATCCCTGCGGTCCTGTGGTTGGGATTAGTCCCACATCGCTCGCAGCGCTTGGTCCTCGGTGTTTATGTACCCCGCCACCCTTCATCTCAACACCTGGGTTTTGAGATGTGATATGGGTTGGCGGGTTCTCACATGGTATCAGAGCCAGGTTGTCCTGCTGCGGGGGTGTGTTGGAGTAATTTGCCAGCAGGACACGTGTGTGTGGGACCGACCCCGTGGCTTTCCCCATCACGTTCCTGGTCTGGGTGTTGACCCCGGTGGGCCCCCTGTGGCGGAATATCCCTGCGGTCCTGTGGTTGGGATTAGTCCCACATCGCTCGCAGCGCTTGGTCCTCGGTGTTTATGTACCCCGCCACCCTTCATCTCAACACCTGGGTTTTGAGATGTGATATGGGTTGGCGGGTTGGCGGTTTGAGCCTGGCGGGTTGTTGACCGGGCGGTCTGGCGGATTGAGGTTGGCGGGTTGATTTCCAGGCTGTCGCCGTATGGTATCCGGCGGTCTGACGGCTTATCTCTGGCGGCTTGGAAACCGGCCGGTCTTGCGGTCTCGTACCGCAACTCTCCCTCTTGGTTCTGGTATTGCCGAGCGGTTAGAACATTGTCTAACCGCGCGGCCTGTTCCGGTCTCTTATTCTAGCCGCCCAGATCTGTTGTATAGCTTTAGTCCCACATTGTTAATTTGTATTCTTCTCTCTCTCCTCCATTCTATAAAAGGGAGGCCATACCTTTGTAAATGATATCTTTTTGGATAATAAAATTTCAATTATTCAAAGTTCCGGCTTATTTTCTAGTCGTTTGTTCTCTGCTCTAGTCGTTTGTTCGCTACTTTTAACATGGTATCAGAGGGATCGATCTTCTCCTCCTGATTCAGTGCGCCCTGTCCGCGCGGCTTGCCCCTTCTTCTCGCGACCTGTTCTCGCTGTTTGCGCCCTGTCCGCGCGTCCTCCTTCTCCTGCCCTTCTGTCGCAGCGACCTGTCTCCTTGTTCGTCGCGACCTGCTTCTTTATTCGCCTTTTCCGTTCGCGCGGTCTATCTTCTAGCCGTTCGACCTCTTCCCCGTCTTGAACCTGCGGCTTGGTCGTGGCTTCTCTGGCCGCTGGTGTCGAACATCGTGACCGCCGCAGCTCGTCTTCTTTCTATCCGCGCGGCTTATATTCTGACCGCGCGGCCTCTCGCAGTTGTCTCCTATGGCCCTTTCTGAGACCTCCACCACCACCACTCCTATCGCCACTCCGGCGCCGCTTCCTACACCCTCTGGCAACCTTGGCACGGTTTCTAAACTTGTTGGCTCCAACTATCCGGATTGGAGCGTCTCCTTCACTTTTCTTCTCCGCTCTCAGCGCAAACGTCATCACCTCACCGATGACCCTCCTCCCTCAGACTCTGCTGAATTTGATGACTGGGATGCCAGTGATGCGCTTGTCCGCACGTGGTTGGCCAACAGCCTCTCCGATGAATGTCTTCCTGTCATACGCCATGATGAGACGGTCAAGACCGCGTGGCTTCACCTTGCTGCTCTCTACTCAAAGGGGGCCCAGACATCCCGCATTTATACTCTCTACGCGGATCTCTTCGCTCGCCCTTCCATGTCTCCTGCTGCGGCTTATCAGCAAGTTCAGGCTCTTGGAGCCGAAATCCTCCAGAATCGCCCCTTCTCCGCGGACTTGGCCGAACAGCACAAACACTTCCAGGAACTCCTGGTTGTTTGTTATCTTCTCCGGCTTCCTGAGTCTTTTGATATGATCCGCCAGCAGATCTTGGGCGAAGCCGAGTCTCCCACCTTGGATGCCACCGCAGCTCGCATCGCCGCGGTTACTTCACTGCTCCAACGTCCTCTATTGTCCTCCCCTCCTCCACCGGACTCCTATGCTCACCAAGTCCAGCGGGGTGGCAATAGTGGTCGCAGCCAATCTGGCACGCACGGTCCGTCAAGGTTCCTCTGCTCTCACTGTGGTCGTACCGGCCACTCAGTTGACCGCTGCTGGCAGAAACATCCTCATCTTCGTCCCTCCGGTGATACTTCTTCCTCAACCTCCGCCTCCTCTCGGCAGTCTGCTTCTGTGGCCACCACCTCAGGTAGTGCACACGTCGTTACCCAAGGTAAATAGCTCATTGACTCTGGTGCTACAAATCACATGACCGGAAACCCTCACTGCTTCTCTCTCCTAGAGACGCATGCTCGGTTACCCCCGGTTCTCGTTGCGGATGGTTCGCCTTCCCCGGTTCATGGAACGGGCATGGTTCAAGTCACTCCCTCGCTTCGCTTAGCGGACACCCTCTATGTCCCGAAGTTCCCTTGCAATTTACTCTCCGTTACTACTTTATGCAAGCAACTTCAGTGCTCTGTATTATTTACTCCTACTTCTTGTTGCTTTCAGGACCCGAGAACCCAATGGACGATTGCTACTGGGACTGAGAGCGGCGGCCTCTACTTCCTCGACAATGTTTCCGCTCTATCCGCCTTCTCTTCCTCGTCTACTGATCTGCTTCAATGGCATCTTCGCCTTGGACATCCTCCTCCTCGGATTCTGCATCAGCTTCTTCCCCACTTACCTCAAACCAGTCCTCCGCTCAACTGCGATGCGTGTCAGCTTGGCAAGCATCACCGCTCCTCCTTCCCGCAGAAGCAAGGCCGTGGTTCCTCCCGCCCTTTTGATCTCATTCATTCTGATATCTGGGGTCCTGCTCCTACTCCCACCGTTGGTCGGGGTAGTTTTTACTTTGTAACTTTTATTGATGATTTCTCCAGATGTACCTGGGTGTATCTATTAAAAGATCGCTCTGAACTCTTATCTGTATGGCAATCTTTTTATAATATGATTAAAACTCAGTTTGCTATTTCTATTAAAGTATTGCGCTCTGATAATGCTAAAAAATATCTCAGTCATGAGTTCTCATCTTTTTGTATGCAACATGGTCTTATTCATCAGACCAGCTGTGTTTACACCTCCCAGCAAAATGGGGTGGCGGAACGTAAAAATCGCCATCTCCTCGATATCGCTCGCACTCTGATGACACAGATGCAGGTGCCTCGCTCCTATTGGGGCTATGCTGTTCTTCTTGCCTGCTATCTCATCAATCGCATTCCCTCTTCTGTTCTTCACGGCAAGACTCCCTTCTCCATTCTCTACCCAACCAAGGAACCCTTTCCTCTTCCTCTCCGTATCTTTGGGTGTACGGCCTTCGTGCATGCTCCGTCTGCTACTCGCGACAAGCTTTCCCCCCGCTCCACCAAATGTGTCTTTTTGGGTTACTCGACAACTCAAAAAGGCTACTGTTGCTTTGATCCCGTTCTGCGCAAACAGTTTGTTTCCGCATACGTCACCTTCTTTGAAAATGCTTCCTACTTTTCTTTCCCATCTTCACCTCCTCCTGCTGTCTCTGACTCTCCACCATCTCTCTGTGAGCCTCCCACACAAGTCGACGTCTCCCCTCCTATGTCGTCTCCTCCTCCGTCTCCTCCTCTCCCTATTATCTCCCCTCCTTCGTCTCCGCAGCCGTCTCTCTCTAGTCCCGGGCCAGCTTTCTCTGCCACGGATGCTCCGGTCCCTGAGGCACAAGACGACCTGGATCGTCCCATTGCCCTTCGCAAAGGGGTGCGGGCGTGTACCCAACACCCGCTTGCGGCTGTTGTTTCCTATGATCGGCTTACTCCCTCTCGCAGGTGCTTTGCTTTGGCCATCTCGGCTACCACCACTCCCCGCACGTACCAGGAGGCTCTTGTTATTCCTCATTGGAAAACTGCCATGGATGAGGAAATTGCCACTCTTACTGAAAGAGGTACATGGAACCTTGTTCCTCCACCGATCGGTACTGATGTGGTTGGCTGCCGCTGGGTGTTCGTTGTGAAGTTTCGCCCGGACGGCACTGTGGATCGTTACAAGGCCCGCCTGGTGGCCAAAGGCTTTACTCAGACTTATGGAGTTGACTATTTTGACACTTTCTCTCCGGTTGCTCGCCTCAGCACCATCCGGGTTCTTCTTTCTGTGGCCGTCAACAGGGAGTGGGAAATTTCTCAACTTGACGTCAAGAATGCTTTTCTGTATGGGGATCTTCAGGAGGACGTCTATATGGAGCAACCTCCAGGGTATGTTGCTCAGGGGGAGACACGAGTATGCCAGTTGAAGAAGGCCATCTACGGCCTAAAGCAGAGCCCTCGGGCGTGGTTTGACAAGTTTAGTGGCATTGTGGCTGCAATTGGCTTTGCAAGAAGTTCCGCCGATCACTCATTGTTTATTCGCAAAACCGCATCAGGCCTTGTGGTTTTGGCGGTGTATGTGGATGATATCCTTCTTACCGGCGATGACCAGGCTGGGGTGGACTTGACAAAGAAACACCTCCGTCAACACCTTGTCACGAAGGATATGGGCTCCCCGAAATATTTTTTGGGGATAGAAATCTCTCGGAAGCCCGACTCGTTGGTTCTCTCCCAACGGAAGTATGCGCTTGATCTTCTACAAGAGGCAGGATTGACCGGGGCCAAATCGGCCCGGTATCCCATGGCCACTGGAGAAGACAAAACATGGACAGATGACTCACCGCTTATATCCGATGCCACGAGGTATAGACGTCTGGTGGGCAAACTCATTTATCTCACGGTTACCAGACCCGACATTGCCTATGCTGTAGGCAAGGTCAGTCAGTTCATGCAAGCTCCCAGGGAATGTCATCTTCAGTCTGCCTTGAAGATACTAGAGTATGTCAAAGCAGCACCAGGAAAAGGGCTACTCTTTCAGAAGCATGGTCATCTGAGAATTGAAGCCTACTCAGACTCAAGCTATGCGGATGATAAAGGTGACCGTAAATCTACATCGGGTTTCTGCACATTTGTTGGAGGTAATCTTGTGAGCTGGAAGAGCAAGAAGCAGTCTGTTGTCTCAAGGTCCAGTGCAGAAGCCGAATACCGGAGTATGGCGTCAACCACGTGTGAGTTAAAATGGTTGCGGGCTCTCATGCTTGACCTAGGAGAGGTCTACAACTATCCTCTGCCTATGTTTTGTGACAACAAAGCCGCTATATACATATCCAAAAATCCGGTCTTCCATGAGAGAACGAAACATATAGAGGTCGACTGCCATTTCATCCGAGAAGAGGTCTTGAAGAAACAGATTTGCACTCCGTTCGTCACCTCCGACAAAGAGTTGGCTGATATCTTCACCAAGCCGGTTTCTACTTCCTTCTTCCACATTTGTGACAACCTGGGCATGATTGATATCTATGCTCCAGCTTGAGGGGGAGTGTCGAAGTATGAGACCGGGCGGTCTGGCGGTTTGAGCCTGGCGGGTTGTTGACCGGGCGGTCTGGCGGATTGAGGTTGGCGGGTTGATTTCCAGGCTGTCGCCGTATGGTATCCGGCGGTCTGACGGCTTATCTCTGGCGGCTTGGAAACCGGCCGGTCTTGCGGTCTCCTACCGCAACTCTCCCTCTTGGTTCTGGTATTGCCGAGCGGTTAGAACATTGTCTAACCGCGCGGCCTGTTCCGGTCTCTTATTCTAGCCGCCCAGATCTGTTGTATAGCTTTAGTCCCACATTGTTAATTTGTATTCTTCTCTCTCTCCTCCATTCTATAAAAGGGAGGCCATACCTTTGTAAATGATATCTTTTTGGATAATAAAATTTCAATTATTCAAAGTTCCGGCTTATTTTCTAGTCGTTTGTTCTCTGCTCTAGTCGTTTGTTCGCTACTTTTAACAAAGAAGCAACCCCTCCACAACCAAAGTGGTCGAGCAGGGTACGAGGAAGACTAGCTGGCGAACTAAGCGCAAGATCGCGAGCTAGTCTCTAAGGAAAAAGGGATTCTGAGGCTCAGCTGATGTCCAAGGAAAGGCTCGCGAGTATCCTGACGAGAATGGCTAGTCCCCTTACTCGTACCCCTGTGGTCCTATTTATAGGCAAATCCAAAGAGGGGGGGGGGGGGGGTCATATTTATACCCAACCCCCCCGACCACTAGGCGACTTCCTGGAGGAACTCGCACGGACTGGGCGAGTATTTCGCCTAGTCGCCTACCTAGCGAGTATGCGAGGTGAGCTCGCCAGGCCTTCTGCTGCTTGACGCACTGACTCTTGACTTCTGTCTTGACTTATTGACCCTGACTTCTACTGACCTGGCTGTGGTAGGACTCATCCTCGACGAATATGGGTTGTACAGTAAGTATCTGATCCGGGTGCTGTAAGTAGTGCGATGCCCGGAGGCAATTACTGTGAAGAGCACACTGCCTGGAAGCAATTTATGTAAGGAGCGCGCTGCTCAGAGGCAGTTAATGTGAGGAGAGCGCTGCCCGGAGGCAGTTGTTGTGAGGAGCGTGCTGCCCGGAGGTAGGGTTAAGGAGCGTGCTGCCCAGAGGAAGTTGCTGTAACCAGCGCGCTGCGTGGAGGCAGTTATAGTAACGAGCGCGCTTCCTGAAGGCAGTTGCTGTAATGAGAGCGCTGCCTGGAGGCAGTTGCTATAAGGAGCGTGCTGCCCGAAAGCAGTTGTTGTAAGGAGCATGCTGCCCGGAGGCAATTGCTGCAAGGAGCGCACTGCCCGGAGGCAGTTGCTGTGAGGAGCACGCTGGTCGGAGACAGTTGTAGTAGGGAGTACGCTGCCCGGAGACAGTTGTAACCAGTGCGCTGTCTGGAGGCAGTTGCTATAAGGAGCGTGCTACCCGGAGGTAGTTGCTGTAAGGAGCATACTGCCCGGAGGAAATTTCTGTAACGAGCGCGCTGCCCAGAGGTAGTTGCTGTAGCGAGCGCGCTGCTAGCAGGCAGTTGCTGTAAGGAGCGCGCTACACGGAGGCAGTTGCTGTGAGGAGCGCGCTTCTCAGAGGCATTTGCCGTGAGGAGCGCGCTGCCCGGAGGCAGTTCCTATAACCAGCGCGCTATCTGAAGGCAGTTGCTATAAGGAGCGCGCTGCCCGGAGGCAGTTCCTATAACCAGCGCGCTATTTGAAGACAGTTGCTATAAGGAGCGCGCTTCCCATAGACAATTGATGTAAGGAGCGCGCTGCCCGGAGACAGTTATTGTAATGAGCGCGCTGCCCGGATACAGTTGCTGTAACGAGCGCGCTGCCCGGAGGCAGTTGCTGTAAGGAGCGCGCCTTTCCATTTGGGCGAAATGAGTACGCATTTTTAACTGTACAGATGATGTTTGTCTTCTATAGGCCTGAAATGAGCAAACTTTAAAAGCTATTAGAGTCACGGTTGTGAGTCTGGTCTCGTGGTAATTCATAGGAAAGTAAAATTAATAAACATTTTAATAGGCGAAGCCCTGCTGATAGGTACGTAACCCTTTCTTGGGATGATCGTCTTAGGGGTTGCCCCCCAATCCATTTTAGCAAGCTGCTGGCTGATCTCCTGTTGGTAGTCTTGGCGCTTAGCTCCTAGAGAATTTCCCCATTAGGCCTTGTTTGATGAGATACTCGATCTCCTTCTTAAGCTTTGAGCAATCTTGTATCGTGTCCTTGTCCAAGGTGTAACTCACAGTACTTTATTTGGTCCCCTACATTTCTAGCGAGGGGTCTGGGCTTACGGAGCGCCTCGCTGCCTTAGATTATGTAAAGCACATTTGTTCTGGAGGTATTGAGGGGCATGAATTTCAGGAGTTGTCGAGGACGTGGGCTGCCACGACATTCATTGTTCTTCCCCAGGCCTAACAAAGCTCCTTGCACCCTTCTCCTTTTTATGTCTCTATCGAACTATCGCTGATGTGCCTCGATTGCTTTATCGGTGGCGATCTGAGATTCGACTTGTCGTATTAGATCATGATAACTTGATGTTGTTTATTTCATTAATGTTGAATAGAAGTTGTCGGGTCGGAGTCCTCCTAAGAGGAAGCCTCATAAGAGCTCGGGGCTGATGCCCAAGATCAGTCGTGCTTCTGTAGTGAAGCGATGGAAAAAATCTCTAAGGGTTTCTCCTTCACTTTGGCAGATCCCAGATAAGTTGGAAGAATCTATAACTATTTGACGGCTGGCGATGAATTGGTCAGTGAATTATTGTGATAGTTCTGTGATATTCTTTATCTCCCCCTCCTTCAGAGATAGGAACCAGGTGCAATCTTGTCCTTTCAAAGTTGTTGGGAAAGCTTGGCACAACAGTTGATTTGGGGCATTGCAAAGTTGCATCATGATTGCGAAGTGTCTGACATGCTCTGACGGGTCACTTATACCATCATACGTCTCGATCTTTGGGATCTTGAAACCATAGGAGATTGGATGTGTCAAGACCTCAGGTGCAAATGGCGAGCAATGATGGAGGGGGAGGTTGGCTGAAGCGGCACTTCGCTTGGCTCGCTCACGCTCTTCTGTGATTAAGTTGAGAACTTCTTCGTGCGTGAGCCTTTCATCAAGGACCGCTACTTCAGGGCAGTAACAGTGATTTTGGGCTTCAGGTTCTCTGGTAGGACGGGCTTTGCGGCCTTGAATATTCACGCGGGGGGGGGGGGGGGGGGGTCTGCTTCATGCATGTTGACAGGAAGGTGAGGGGGAACTGGACCGACGTGCCTCCCTGGGGTCATCCCTTCTATAGTGCGGGCAACTTCTCTTGCCATAGTCTCTAGTCATGAGTACCGTTGTGTTGAGAGTACGGTCTTCTAAGAATGTTGGGAACTCGTTTCCCACAGATGACGCCAAAGTGTTATGGTCTAATTTGACGTCCCGGTCGGACTAGAATAACTTGGACCGCCTTAGCTCTCGGAACGGTCGAGCGCGCACACAATCATTGAAGTAGATTAATCGTACACACAAAATTTTAACGTGGAAAAACCCCTCAACCAGGTAAAAAATCACGTGACCGGATCTGTGCCGATCAAAGTCCACTATTCTCTAGATGATATAACTTGTTCATGAATCAAGGGCGACATGCCGCATCTCATTATAATTTTGAAGTGAGAGAACACTTAGCACACGGCGGACGACAGGCCTTCGCGCCTGGTATTTATTACAAATTACACTTTGCGACGGAGGGATTCACTGGGCATTCTGCTGGCTCTGAACATAGGAGCAGAGCACTTGAATTTGCGGTTGTGGAGGTCTCTTGGAAATTGAGAGATTGGGCTTCGTCGGGTGGCTTGAACGTGGCTCGTACGTGGCTTGGGTTTCTTAAGTGTGGTTCGAACGCTGCTCGTAGGAGAAATTTGGCAGAGCTTCGACCTGAGGAAGAAGAAGGCTCAGAGAAAAAAGGTGAGAATTGAGAAGGCATGAGGCTTCTTTTATAGCCTCTAGGAGGTGGTTATGGTGGTTACGCGGCTATTCACACACCATAACCACCGTTATAAATATTTTTACTATAGTTTAGGGGCACATATTAAGATAATTAATTCCACTATCTGTACACAATTTAAATTTATAATAAAATTTCTCCACTAATCCGACGGTTAGCAGGTGGTTAAGCACGAATCGGATGATGGGCAATGGCCCAAAATGATCAGACGGCGGGGACGGGCTCTCACGGGCGGGCGATTAAATTGTCGTCGGACTCGCCGACGAGGAGGGAGACCGCCAGCGACGACCGAGGAGTGGCGGCAGGCTCAGCCATGCAACGATGGTCGAGGTGGAGCGGTCGGCGCGGCCGCTCCCTCGGCCGCACGCCGGCGGCCGAGGAGGAGCATCCGGGGCGGCTGTAACGCCCCGTTTTTTCAGCGATTATTTTTATTCTCGTTTGGCGTTACGATGACGCGTTTCCGTGGCTTGTGCCATTTGTGGAGTGTGGTTTAGCTCCTTAGAACTGAGTGCCCTATTCTGTAGCCTGTTGGCAAGATCTCCCTAACAAGCCGAGTCGTTTTGGGTGACCCGGTGTGGCCTCTCGGGGGGATGTTGGTGTTTGGCTTTATTTGGGTATAACTCGAGTTCTGTTTGTCGAAAAGTAATTTCGACTTCGCCGTTGTGTTCGTAGCGTGGGTATTTAGCTACGGTGCGAATTTCGTCGAATTCCGAGGTAGTTCGGTTTTCGCGTCGATGTGGTGCTTTATGTAATTTTGTAATTAATTATATAATTATATAATTATATATATATATATATATATATATATAGAGAGAGAGAGAGAGAGAGAGAGAATAAAACCCCCGATCATCTTCTTCACGCTTGAAACCGCCGGCCCTGTACGAGGAAACGGAGAAACCGCCTACCATTGCCTTCGGACGCCGATTCCCGGAGCGTTTGTGGACGGAATTCGATTCCGAGAGTGGATTTGGATTGCTCTCGTCAAGACCTTCATTCCTGCGGTAAGAAATTCGATTTTCGTGGAGTTCTGGGAGGATTGGAATTTTCGGTTTTGGAAGTTTTCCGCCATTAATGGCCGAGTTTTTGTTTTAGGTGTTGCGGCCGTTTTGATCCGTGCGAAGAGGAGGAAAGCAGTCCAAAGCTTCGCTGTGATTGAGGCAAGTGGTATTCTTGCCCTTGCCAAGTTTTCTTTTTTTTGAATTTTCTTGATGAAATTGAAATCCCGGTTAGCCCAGGTTAGAGGCCTTGTTGTTCTCATTTTCTTGCTAACTATAAGGCTTAGTTCTTCCTACTGAAACCCCCCTATTTTGTGATGATTGGAATCCAAATTGTCGGCGTGGAGCCGTTGTTTTCCTTTATTTTGATTGTTGCTCTGGTTCGGGTGTAGCCGAGAGGGAGAGTTAGGAGGGGGGGTGTGGTTGCCGATTTTCGTTATGGTATTACTCGAATGATTAGGCATAGTTCGTATGGTAGTGGTGCGCGACGTTGATAGTTGTCTGCTGCTACTGCAGTGGCGTGAGTCGTGTGCGCGTTCCGGTGTCGTTCGGGAAATTCCAAACGGTGCAGGTTGACCGCGCACGGTCATCAACCGTTAGGGCGCACGACCACTGGTCGTGTGCCTCTGCTCGTGCGCGGCTGTCTTTCAATTTCCAAAGTTCTGTCTCGGAAAATCGCACGAGCGCTGGCAACAGTGCGCACGACCAGTGGTCGTGCGACACTGATCGTGCGCAGTTGCTAGGTTTTCTGTCAGGTTTTCCAGGTTCGCTTTGCACGATCATCAGCCGATGAGTGTGCACGACCACTGATCGTGCGTCACTGATCGTGCGCTTTATATATTTTCTGTTGCTAGGCGAATTTAGATGGTTTCGAGTGCGGGAGTTTAGATACTCAAGTGGCAGGAAACTACTCGAGTTCTGGATCTTCTGCCTTGGTCGTTCGACTGTCGTCGAGCTTCGCATTCTTTAGTGGGCTTGTGGGTAGTGGTATTATTTTGGCGGCGAGTGAGGCTAGCTCGCTCAACGCCAAAGTTTAGGTAGGCACTGAGTGGGTTTCACTCAACGCCTAGTCGTGTTGGTTTATTTCAACACTCTTCCTTTACCTTGTATTTCATTTCCGAGTGGATTTCCAGTTGTATTTCTGGGTTTTCCTTGTCGGCCGTTTTCTTTATTTTCCTAAAGGCCGAATCGTGGGTCGTGGTTAGTAGTGGTGGTTGTAGCTCTTTATGGGGGTGGAGTTGAGTGATATAGCCAAGGCCACCCATGTTTTCTTGCTCCAGGTACGGGCTGGGCATGTCGGGTGGAAGGTCCCTTGTGTTTTCACGTGTTGACCCTCGAGCTTTTGACTTGGACATGGTGGATTGGGGGACTGCGTTTGCCTTCGATCCGGTTCCTCGTTGTTGTTTTTGCTACTATCACTTCCCACAGTTTAGGGTGTTAGAAGTTTCTTCTTTGGTAGTTTGCAACATTCTGGCTCTTGGTAGCCTAGTAGGCCCTGCAGGATGTGGTTCCTGGGCTGGGTCGTTGCTGTTGCTTTGCACGTTGTGCATTTCTTGTGGTCCTGTTGTGGACAGTTGTGACTCTTTCTACTGCATGTTTTTCTGTTACTTTGTCCTTTGGTTGACTCTTTCATGCAGTTTTTCTTTGTTTAGCTTGCTGAGGTATTCTGTTTTCTTTTGGAATACCCCAGGTTCTGAGCTGTAGCCAGTCTGGTGGCTAGTTGGAGGTGGTGTTGTTGGTGGACTTCCGGACCTTGGAGTTCTGTTTACCTTGTTAGTGAGGTTGTTTTCAGTACTTTCTTACAGACATATATTTGTGCTAGTGGGTTCGTGTCAGGTTGTTGGCGCCCACTGGTAGTTTTTACCTTGTACTAGATATATACTATTGCTGCTACCATTTTCTGGAGATAGTCTACTTGCTCTGAGAAGGTTTTATGCTAGGTTGCTAGTTATTTTTAAACTATAATTGTTATTATAAATAAAGCTCATGATCAGCATGTTTTATAAAGCGAAATCACTATTTTCCAAATCACGTATAAAGACCGTTTTCTTATATATTATATAAATTAAATGTAGGGTCTTGCATAGCATGAGTGGTTCTCTTGGGACCCTTATGTGCTCCTTAGGATGTCAAATCTAAATAAAGTATTTTTCCGCAGCGTATTAATATAGTTTTCATTTGTGGACTAGATGATCCACTGAGCCGAGGGATACGGACTCTAATCATAACTGATTTTCTATTCATTAAGCACATGATTTTCTTGCATAAAGATTGTAGTTGGTTTTGCCTGAACATCAGCAGTTATCCCCTGCTTGACGTGGCATCATGACGCGTGTTTTCTCTTACTCTGATAATTCTTAATTCGGAGAAAAATGCGGGTTGTGACAGCGGCCGCTCCCTCGGCCGCACGCCGGCGGCCGAGGAGGAGCGGCCGGGGCGGCCGCTCCCTCGGGCGTACGCCGGTGGCCGAGGAGGAGCGGCCGGCTTGGTCGCTCCCTCGGCCGCATGCTGTCTGCCAAGGAGGAGCGATCAGCGCGGCCGCCTCCCCGGCCGCACGCCGACGGCTGCGGTGGAGCGGCCAACGCGGCCGCTCCCTCGGCCGCGCGCCGGCGGCCGAGCAGGAGCGGCCGACGCGGCCGCTCCCCCGTCTGCGCGCCGGCGGCCGAGGAGGAGAGGCTGGCGCGACTGCTTCCTCGGCCGTATGCCGACGGCCGAGGTGGAGCGACCAGCGCGACCGCCTCCTCGGCTGCGCGCTGACGGCTGAGGTGGAGCGGCCGACGCGGTCGCTCACTCGACCGCGTGCCGACGGCTAAGGAGGAGCGGCCGGCGCGGCCGCTTCCTCGGCCGCGTGCAGTCGGGCGAGGTGGAGCCGCCGGCGCGACCGCTCCCTCGGACGCACGCCGACGGCCGAGGAGGGGCGGCCGGCGCTGCTGCACGCCGTCAGACGAGGAAGGGGGCGGCTGACGACGGTGGAAGGAGGTGGCAGTTGGCGTCTGGGGATGACGTCGGCCATCCGATGCTGGCAAGGCAATGCCCGCTGTGGTCCCGACGTCTCGAGTGATGGGATCGGCATGCAGGGGGGATCGGGTGCGGTAATCGAGTGTGCGGTCAAACCCATGATCCCACAAATTTTTGGTGGAGATGATGGGGGTGTGGTTATGTGCACTCCTATCCTTTTTAAGAGGGATCTCATCTCCATCAATAAAAAAGTTAAACACTCATAAATATTTAACTTACTAAGACACAACTATTAAGAATATAGAGAAATCAGACATGGAAAAAAATGTATGAAAATGTTCAAGCTCAAATATTTTAGTGGATGATCAAAATGAAATAACTATCTAGACTCGTGTCTTGGCTTACATCTTTAACTCAGTTCTTGCTTACCTCGCCTCATTATTTTTGGAGGTTTATATCAAAAGAATAGCCTTGTAAATAAACAAAAATTTTGTACATGAAATAAGTGCTTAAGAGAGCTTTAATTTATCCACAAATCTTACTAACTTCAAATTCATTAATTGAACTCCTAGGATTGTTCAGGCATACAAATTAATTATCATTGAAAAACTAGAATAAAGTATTAATTAATTAGAGCAAAAATTAAGATCGTTCAATTTGTGTTCAAATAAATTATTCTTCACCCAAGTGATGGAGGCTATTTCACCTCCACACTTTAGGACTTTGCTAGTCTCTAACAAAAATAATTTATTTTAAGTATGAAAAATAATTTTAATTTTCTTTAAAAATTTATCATTTAAGCATAAAGAAGAATAATATTGAAAATAAATACTCCACTCCAAATGAAACTCCATTCCTCTTTTTGAGCTTTTTTTTTTATCCTGACCATCGTCCACAATTTATTTATTCTCCGTAATAACCTGCATGAACTTTTAAGCCACTTGCAAATAGTATTAATTAATAAGAAGTATAAAAATTCCATAATTGCTCGAGGGTTATCACATTTTGACATAACAACGTACATGGTACAAATATAGGACATAATGATGAACATGAGTTACAAATTCTAACATTTTATCATAACATAGTATCTTTGGCCGTCATACAAACACGATATTAGCACATAATATCCATTAAAATCACTACTAGGGTGATCCACACAATAATAAAACAAGATACTACTTTTTATTTAACATTTTAACTTTTTCATAGCATAACAGGAATAACAAAATTTTTTTTTGATGTGATGCAATGTCATGCTAGCATAGTTCAAACAAACCAAACAATTTCACATACGCATATATAGAGAAAGACAAAATACGTAGCACATCACCAGATATTTAGATTCATCAACTATCTTGCCATCACAGTTCAAGTAAAAACAAACAAGCATAATCATATCATCAATGTATATATGGAGATATCAAAATACGCATCATATCACTAGATAACAATGCCTATATGGACAAATCAACACAAAAAGTCCACCATATATCAAAGTCTAGATAACCATACCATCCCAACAAAGTCCACCGAATAACAAAAACAGAAGTACGATATGAGAAATACTAAAGAAACTAAACCCACAAAATTGGAAGTAATACTAGGAAAATCAGACTAAAGTAGCCGGCATGAGCTCTCCTTCATTCTTCATCAGTATTATACTCCTCTTCTTCCTCAGAAGCCTTGACCACCTGAACTGGATCCACTATCGACAAATCAGCATTCATTAGGTACCCCTCATCATCGAACTGGCTCTGGAGCTGATATGGTGGAGCCTTAACAACTAGTGCCTTAAGTGTGTGTATGATCTCCATCTGATTTTGATTCATCCGCTCAAGTTTAGACTCCACATATAAATGTTGGTACCTCTGATTGGCTATCAAGTACTCGATGTTTTCCATAATCTGATCCATGTCAACACCATCTACAAACGGAATATCAATATACTCAAGCACGGTAGGCTGCGACGATTCTCCCTTCTCTTCCTTTAGGGGGTTACCTTTGGGTACCTTGATATTAGATGAGATTACCGTCTCCGTGTTAGGATGTCCTACCTTGGCCATCATATCCCCTTTTACTGAAATCACTCCAGCAAACCGACAAAGCTCCGTGATCAATGTAGGAAATCACAACTGCCTAACTTTCTCTTCCCTCACTTTCATCTTTATGTTCTCAGAAATAATCCTCCCAACATTAATTTTAATTCCTCTAATGATGCTATAGATCAAGGACAACTTGTTCAGGGACACATGATTGGAGTGCTTCGTCAACACAATACTCGCATTGACAAAGAGTAACCAAACTTTTGCTTCGTGTATGAGGCAATTTGCTTTCAACATCCACTTAGTTGGGTTCAACCAATCTGGACCAAGGGCTGTACACAGAAGGGTGGCCATTTCTTCAGGAGTGACCCTATCCTGAATCGAACTAAACACGTCGGGATCGTGGTTCTCCAAATCAAAATAGTCGTTAATCCATCCCGCAGAAAAATTGATCTTCTTCCCTCTCACAAGTACTTTATCACCATCCACGAATTTTGCATTTGTATAAAACTCAAATACCCACGACAACACTGCTTCGATTCTCGGGTGGCAGAAAGAGTTTCATTTTAAAGTTTGGATTTAATTAACATAGTTGAAGCTCCACCCACTTGTTACAATCTCCTAAAACCCCTCTCATAAATCAATGTGATTGTTTTCAGAAATTGGAATCAGATAAGTGCATCCTCACCGGTGAATTTATCAATCTTACGTGCGGTTTCCTTCCCCATACCCTTGACTGAATCTTTCTTCTTTGGAGCCATGCCCTAGGTTTAGGGGTAATAGAACGTATAGAAAATACTACTCCTCAAAATCGTTAACTCAAACTCAAGCAGGAGCAAAATGCTTACCTTAGGGTTCTACGATTGTAGATGCTGAAGATGATTAGAGTTGTTTCGTTTCACGGCGACTCCGGGTTCTCTTGTTCTCCCTCACGATTCGAGTCGCAGTGACGTCTTCACATAAGATCTTCGCTCTTCTTCAAACTCCGTCGCGGATTTCTGGATGACCTTGAGCCGCGATTCACCACCCTCCCTGCTCCGTCTCTTCTGATTCGCCAGTCACGATTTCGCCGGGATAGGGTTTGGGGGGTGGGGGGAATCGGGATTTTAGGAGTGGGGATAAACGATAAACTATGGTTGAATCGGCTGTAAATGGGGGCTGCGTACCGATTTAGTTGGACCGGCAATATCACTAAAATTCCAACACGCATACAGAAAAAATGTTGTTGCGACAAGCTGTTTGGTGCTAGGGGTGGTTGTTGTGACAAAATTCCTGCTGTCTGAGATCAAATTTTTAGCCTAAAACAGGCTCGATTAGAACTGAATCCGGTGTGACATGCTTGTTCCTAAGCTACACTAGATCTATACCTATATATATATATATATATATATATCTAAACCACTATAAAAGAAATATAAACGATATGAATTTTAAATTCATTGAATTGATTGCAGCCGTTGGATCTGAATCAATATTTCTACAATCATTTATTATTTAATTATTAAACCAATAAAAAACAATAGGACTCCTAAATCTACACTGCACTTAAGACAAGAGAGAGAGAAAGGGAGAGAGCATGTAGATAGTAGGCTTAAAATTAAATCACTTATTATATACTATTATACATATAATATTAAATAAATAGAAAGAAAGAGAAGAGAGGGGGGAATCAGGAGTGTGTTTGGCTGAGAGGGAGAGAGAGAGGGAGAGAAAGTGCTTAAAAAAATTTTGTTTTTACATATATAGGGATATTTTTTTAAAAAATAAATATTGTAATATTGATGTATATTTTTTTACGGTTATTTAGAGTACTCATATGTAATGTTGCGGGAAAAGCTCGCCAGGAGCGGGTTAAACCCGTTGGGGGCTACTGTAGCCAGCCGAGGGCGGCCAGATATTGTCACGCTTGGCCGTAGGGGCGGAGTCCCGTGTATATATATATATATATATATATATATATATATATATATATATATATATATATATATATATATATATATATATATATATATATACTTTACTAATATCACTAACACACTTAGCACTTAAATAAAATTATTAAACAAACATTCTTAAATAACAATGAGAAAGCTAATTAATTAAGTAAACTAAAATTTGGTTGCCTCCCAAGCAACGCCTAATTTCTAGTCTCGGCAGGACTTTGTCATTGAGTCCTTATCAATTTAGTGTGATGGAGGACACCACTCGTTTGTTGTCGCCCCCCTATAAGACTTCACTCTTTGTCCATTTACTTTGAATTTTGTACCGTCTTTCTCATTAGTAATGATTATAGCACTATAAAGATGCACTTCTTTTACCTTGAATGTCCTCGACCATCGAGATTTAAGTTTTCCTGGAAATATTCTTAACTGAGAGTTAAATAAGAGAACTAATTGTCCGGGTTCCAATTGTTTTTCGCTCAAGCGCCGGTCGTGTCATTTCTTTGTCCGTTCTTTATAAATCCTTGAATTCTCATATGCATTCTTCTTTATTTCTTCTAGTTCGTTGAGTTGCAATAGTCGTCTTTTGCTTGCATCTTGGAAGTCATAATTTATTTTCTTAATAGCCCAATATGCTCGGTGCTCTAACTCTAGGGGCAGATGACATGCCATCCGTAAACTAGTCAATATGGCGTTAATCCGATCGGTGTTTAAATGTGGTGTGGTACACCAATAATGCGTCATTTATCCTTTGTGACCAATCTTTTCGGTTGATGCTAACCGTCTTTTCGAAAATCTTTTTGATTTCTTGGATGGACACCTCTGCTAACCCGTTTGTTTGGGGGTGATACGCTAGTGCGACCTTATGTGTCACCCCATATTTTCTCAACAACACAACAAATTGGGCATTGCAAAAATGACTCCCCCGTCACTAATAATTGCTCTTGGGGTTCCGAACCTATTGAATATAAAGTTTTTCAAAAAATGTAAGACTACTTTAGTATCGTTCTTAGGCGTAGCAATTGCTTCCACACATTTGGATACATAATTGACCGCTAATAAAATATATAAATTACAATTTGAACTCAGAATGGTCTCATAAAGTCTATACTCCAAACATCAAATAGTTCAACTTCTAAAATTGTGTTCATGGGCATCGCATCAATTTTTCTTATGTTTTCGCACCTCTGACATCGATCACATATTTTGACAAATTCTCTAGCATCGCGAAATAAATTGAGCCAAAAGAACCCAGCTTCTAAGACTTTCATCATCGTCCCATCTCCCATAAAATGTCCTCCATAAGGCGAGTCATGACACTTCTCCAATATAGCTTTTATTTCAGACTCGGGAACGCAACGCCTCACAATACCGTCGGGCCCAACCTTAAATAAATATTGTGCTTCCCAGAGATAAGAACGAACTTGATGCAAGAATCTCTTCTTTTGTTGATAGAGTAAATCAGGTGGCAAGACTCTACTAACGATATAGTTCACGTAATCTGCATACCAGGGTATCGTGCTTTCCGATATAGCTAATAACAACTCATCAGGAAATCTCTCGTCAATTTCATAACGTAGGGATTGTTGTGAATACTCAATCTTAGATAAATGATCTGCTATGGGGTTATCAACACCTTTCCTATCCTTGATTTTTACGTCAAATTCTTGTAGAAGGAACACCCATCGAATCAGTCATGGCTTAGAGTCTTTCTTCTCCATGAGGTAACGTATAGCTGTATGGTCAGTGTAAACTATGACATTGGTGCATAAGAGGTAGGATCTAAATTTCTCAAAGGCAAAAACTACTGCTAGCAACTCTTTTTTTGTGGTAGTATAGTTGACTTGGGCTTCTATTAAGATTTTCCAAGCATAAGCTATCGTGTGGAATACCTTCTCCCGCATTTGCCCTAAGACAACTCTAACGACATAGTCACTGGCATCACACATTAATACGAAGGGTTCCTCCCAATCGGGAGTTACCACAATAGGAGCAGTAGTTAATCGACTCTTCATTTCGTTAAAGGCATGTAAGCAAGCATCATTGAAATCAAATTTCACTTCTTTTTCTAGAAGACCACTCAAAGGTCTTGCAATCTTCGCGAAATATTTAATAAATCTCCGATAAAATCATGAACGCCCTAAAAAGCTTTGCAACATTTTCACATTCTTCGGTGGTGGTAGCCTTTCAATCACATCGAGTTTGACTTTATCCACGCTTAAACCATTCCTAGAGACATGATGTCCAAGTACTATTCCTTCGCGGACCATGAAATGACACTTCTCCCAGTTAAAAACCAGGTTGGTCTCCACGCATCGAACTAGCACCTTCTCTAAACACTCTAAGCAGGTATCAAAAGATTTACCGAAGATAGAAAAATCATCCATAAAAATCTCTATAGCATAATCCATAATATCCGAGAATATAGCGATCATACACAGCTGAAAAGAAATGGGAGCATTACACAACCCAAATGACATTCTCCTAAATGCAAAGGTTCCGTACGGACAAGTGAACGTGGCCTTTTCTTGATCTTCGGGGTCGACAGTAATTTGGTTATAGCTAGAGTACCCATCTAGAAAACATAAAAAATCATTCCCTGCCAATTTATCTAAGACTTGATCAATGAATGACAATAAGAAATGATCTTTCCTCGTGACCTTATTCGGTTTCCTATAATCCATACAAATACGCCACCCAGTGATTGTTCTACACTACAACAAATATGGATGTCATGTTTACGTTTCCTCGACTTGTGATTAAATTATTCTTCATTGCTTTCAAGCCATCGCGACTTCCCACACACATAACATACATTGTCATTTTTGTGTATTCCCCAAAACAATGAACAATCATCTTCACAAGCATCAATCTTAATATAATTGTGACCTAACTTTGAACTTATTTTTTTGGCCTCACGATAATTTGCGGGGATCGTTTCATATCCACCTGGCACCGCACCCTGCAAAGCTTTCAACAACATACTAAAATGTGTATTACTCCAATTACCTAGAGTCTTAATATGAAGGAGTTTTAATAAAAATGAAAGTTTGGTGTATTCTTGGCATCCTTCCCACAATGGTTTGTTTTCCTCTAAAAGAGATGTGTATAAATCATTAGCATTCATATTAACATGATCTTGAGGACAGTCAAATGTCCCATCTTCACCATGATGATCATTCAATAATTCTTGTTCTTCCGCGTTCTCCTCGTGTCTTATGTTAGGAATAGCTGCACGCAACAATTCATCCATGGGTTCAATAAAGTTTTCATTACTGGAAATTGAGTATGTAGTGAAAGAAGATATGTCATTAGGCCAGTCCCCATTACTAGATAGTCGTCCATCATGATAAATCCAATCTGTGTAATTTTCCATAATACCGTTCCATACAAGATGTCCCTCTACCTCATCTCAGTCCAACATCTTTATATTTACACATTTTTTACAAGGACATGGACATTTTTCCCCAGTCGGCGTATGTGCATAGAATAGATCTAACAAATATTTCATGCCTTTTACATAAGTCTTTGAATGTCGTGGCTCTCTCGTCCATTTTTTGTCCATTGATAAAATGTTTGTATGCGACCTATAAATTTAAGAGAAATGTGCCACATAAGCATGATATAAAAAAGTATGTCGAACTTTAGGTGACTCCCACTATCAACTCAAAACAAATAGATAAACAAAAATTGGAAATCTTTAATAAAAGGACCCTCCACTTTTTATTTTTCTTTGATACAATTATTCCTCAATGTGACAGAATTCAGTTTAATTTTTTTTTTTTTAAAAAACTCAAACAATAACGCGAAAAACGATGTTTTCATTCATAAATCAATTTATAGTTCTATGTGGCAGAAATGAGAAATAAGGAATGAAAATGCAAATATTTTTTGGAGTAAAAATAAGAAGGATGAAAGGGCAATTGATTATATTAATTAGAATATGTCAATTAGCTATGAATTGTATGAAAGTTTTATGCAAAATAAAATACATTCTTATGTATCTCTCAATGGAGATGAGCATTCATAAATAACAAGGAACTGGTGATGGTGATGATGAACAACAAACTTTCTGGCATTAAACGTCACTAGGATAATTAAATAGTCTCTAACCAAAACTAATTTATAAACAACAAAATTTCCTCTGATCAAGAACTTATGTGTCGATCCATCAAATTTAATAATTTATCTTGTCATTAAAAAATAATCTCAAAGCAAGTTCAGTTGTTAGATTAGAGAACAAAAGTGTTTGAATGCAAAATTGAAAGTGACACCTGCATTTCATGAATTCAATTTGAACTGATTACTAAGTCAATATTGTGGAACATAGTATTCTATAGCCAAGGTTCACAAATTTATACGTCAAATTTATTAGCATTAGCCCCACAATCTAGAAGTGTATTGTTGTACAATGAAGAAAGAACTGAGAAAAAGTAGAGCGAGATCTATCAAAGATAGGATAACTTGAAAATAAATTTACCAAGGTTGATGTATTGATAAAATTTATGTAGGTGTATTAGTAAGTCAAAAAACACCCACAAAATTGAAGATTCAGATACTCAAATTGAAATATTTTGGACAAAAATGCAAGATTATTAAACAGTTAATTTAAATATAATATTCATAAAACCTGAAATTAATAAGTAAATAGGTCAGTGAAACTAATGTTTTGGTGATGCGTTAAGAATACATCATAATCAGTAGGTTTGGTAGATTAAGGTAAAAAAATCTATACCTCTCATGCACCCAACCAACGGACAATGTTGTGTATATCACCATATAAATCTTTAATACATACTAAAATTATAATGATAAATATTTAATACTAACAAAACAAATAAACAAAATTCCAAAACAGTGAGCCAACTGTTGTTAAAGATGAACCAACAAAGAAATACCTTATCCTATAGATTTAAGTTATTGAACCAATATAAGAAATTTCACTAAAAAAAATTATTTGGACAACAAAGAAATACCTTCTCAATGGTATAAATAATATATTACAACATTAAATTGGGTCATGATCGAGAAGCTGAAGCGTTCCGGGGAGAAAGAAGAATATATTGTAAAACAAAAAAATTTAAAGAGCTAATATATGGAATATTATCTAAACCCAAGATTGAATCAAAAAGAAACCATTTCAGATCCCTGTCACGAAGAAGAGATCGATTTACCTACGAATGACTGGATCCGGGCCTTTCGGGAAAGGGAGAGTAAAGTAACATGCACGCCCAGGCCGAGCAACTTGAACGCCCAGGCCGAGCAACTTGAACGCCCAGGCCGAGCAACTTGAACGCCCAGGCCGAGCGATCGTGAAGGAGAGGGCCGACGGCTGGTAGAATGGAGAGTTGCGAGGGGATGTCGGTGAGCGGAAAGGGCGAGGCGCAGCGGAGAAGACGATCGGCGATCGGCAGAAAGGTTGAGTCGCGGTTGATGGAAATTGGGGAGAATGGCTGAATACCGAGGGTTTTAGGTAGGTTAGAAGCGGAGAAGTTAATTATAGGCGGAGAAGTGATGAGATAATTGCGGAGACGTAATAAAACTGCCATCCTAAATAATTGTCCGCCTAATTAAAAAAACTGCCGGCCAAGTAAAACTGCCGGCCAAGTAAAACTGCCACCTAATTAAATTGCCACCTAATTAAATTTGCATCTTAATTAACTGCCGCCTAATTAAATAACCATCTCAATTAAATATGTAATCCTAATATATTTTTAAAAATGGTGACATGTCGCGTAATTTTTTCTCTGCCCGACTCATTCCCGCCGCGATCCAAAGTGTTTTCCCGCACAAATTAAAATAATTGTTTTGTAAAAAATACATCATTTTCAACAAAATGTCGCCAATATCAAAACCGGTCGAAGCATCGCTACGGTGGATGTTGAAGTCGAAGTCGGCGAAGCAGCGACAGATCGGAGCTTCGGCAAGAACCGGTGGCTTCGGGCGAGGTGGAAGAAGAAGCGTAGCGTAGAGTGACTCCGCCGTCGGTTAGGGTTGTTGTCGGGGAGGCAGGGAACGTTGATGGCTCGATCAATGGCGAGGATCCCTCGGCGCCAGAATCCAGCGATGACAGGGGAGGCTCTGCATGTGTGGAATGAGGAAGAGAGGGTTTAGGTTAGAACGAAAATCGGGATGAGGGGTTGTGGATTTAGGTTAGATATATATTGAGAGGGAGCATGTGGGGGTGGTTTTAGGATAGAAGATATTAACGGGTTTGGATTAAGGAGGAAAAATAAAAATAATTAATAAAATTAGCCTGATCAAAATTAATATTAACGGGTTTTGGGTTAGATATTAACGTGACCAAAATTTTAGTGTCATGTTTAACTGCTCATAATTAATAAAATTGGAGAGAAAATTATTAGACACGTTTTTGTATGAAAAACGTTGCAAAAACTAAAAACAATTGCAACGTTTAGACAAACGTCGCCAAAAAAATGTGGCTGATGTCCATATTTGTTGTAGTGCTAGTGGATATCATCTCATTATTTTCATTTTTAACTACCGTCATTCCTCCCTCCTTTCTTTGGAACACACTATACCGGTGAAACCTAAGCACTATCCGAGATGAGATATATAATACCCGCGTCTATCCACTTAATAATCTCCTTCTTAACTATTTCCTTCAAGAGTGGGCTTAGACAACGTTGAGGTTCTATAGATCCTTTAAAAGATTCTTCTAAAAGAATTTTATGCATACATAAAGAAGGGCTTATCCCTCAAATATCCGTTATGGTTCAACCTATAGCCAATTTATATTATTTTAGTAGTTCAATTAATTTTTGTTGTTGTTCAGAATGCAATTTTGAATTGATAATAACTGGAAGTGTGTAATTCTCTCCTAAGTAAACATATGCAAGATGTTCTGGAAGAAGTTTTAACTCTAATTTCGGAGGATCAATAACTGAAGGCTTGACCGCCAAGAATTTCTCCGGCATTTCAAGGGGGTTTGGTTTACGAGACCAAACAGTTGGCCTCTCGAATACCTGTAAGCACTCATGACTCTTATCTTTATCATTAGATAAATCCTCATAAGTCAATACTCGGGTTAACACATCATCTTGATTTTCAGATTTATTATTCATGTATTAATCACATATAGATATATTATTAACCACTTTTATGTTATCCTCCTCTTTATGAGGAAATTTCATAGCTTTTAGTATGTTGAATGTGACATGTTCGTCATTTACTCTCATCGTCAACTCTCCCTTTTGCACATCAATTAATGTTCTCCCGGTTGCTAGGAATGGTCTACCTATAATAATATGAACCTCCCTGTCCTCTTCCATATCCAAGACTACAAAATCCGCTGGAAAAATGAATTTGTCTACTTTGACCAACACATCATCTACTATCCCCTTTGGAAATGCGAATGTTCTATCGGTTAGTTGTAAAGTTATTTATGTTTTTGAAATTTCTCCTAACCCTAACTTTCTATAGATCGATAGAGGCATCAAGTTAATACTCGCTCCTAGATCGCATAAAGTCTTGCCCTCAAATTGATATCCTATGGAGCACGGTATAGTAAAACTTCCCGGATTTTTTAATTTGGGCGGAATCTATTTTGAAGTATGGCGCTGCACTCTTGAGTAAGTGTTACTGTTTCTCTAAATTTTTTCTTCTTAGATAAGATATCCTTTATAAATTTTACGTAACTAATCATTTGTTTTAGGGCTTACGCAAACGGGATATTTATTTGTTATTTTGTACAAAATTCAAATTTTTTTTGGAATTGTTGGTTCAGTTTGCTTTTCCTTAACCCTTGGGGAAATGGTAGAGATGGGTAGATCATTAGATTGTCCTTCTTGTTTGTACTTTCAATAATTGGTTTCCTCTTCTTTTCTCCTAATACTTCGACTTCCACTTCTTCTTTGTTACGACTTTATTTTAGGTCCTTGTTAGATTCACAATGAATAACTTCTTCCAACTCCCTTTCTTAATTGTTCTTCCCAACTTGTTCGTTTGTATGCCCACTCACTTACTCCTTCCCACTCCGTAATATGACCGCTTTGCAATGTTGGTTATCTTCCTTTGGATTTGGGGTGGTGTCAATTGGAAGTGTCTCCTGTGGTCTAAGGCTCAAGGCATTGACAATTTGTCCTAGTTGAGATTCAATTATGCGTATTGATCCTTCCAAGCTAGTAATACAAGCATCACTTTTTTGCATATATTCGATGAAAATCTCATCAGATAATTTCTTTGAAGACCCTTGTTGATTAAAATTGTTGTTTTGGGGGTAGATGTAAATTTGAGTTGAAACCGGTTGGGTATGTTATTCCAGAATTATTTTTCCATGAAAAGTTCGGATGATTTCTTCATTTAGGAGCATAATGATTTGGTAGTATATTATGATTATTGTTATACATTTATTGCTCACCAATATAGTTTGCTTCTTCAGTGATTTGATTTAATTGCTCGACCGCGAGTGGTGCATTAGGTGTAGGTGTAGATAAAGAATCTAACCTTTTATTAATCATATTAAGTTGTGAGGTCATTTGAGCAGCTAAAGATGTGATTTGATCTACTTGATGGACTCCTGTGTGATTGTTAATTTCTTGTCTTTCATAAACTTGATAATTATTAGATGTGAGATCTTCTAAAATAGTGAACGCATCTTCAGGACATTTCTTCATTAGAGACCCTCCGACAGCTCCATCAACTAAAATCGTAGTCGCAGTTTGTAACCCATTATAAAATGTAGAAACTTGTTGATGTAGTGCTAAACCGTGATGTTGACATTTTCTTAATAATTTTTTGAAACGCTCTCAGGCGTCATAAAGAGTTTCCCCATTAATTTGAACGAACATGCTTATATTTCATATTAACTTAGTAGTCTTAGAGGGCGAAAAATATTTATTTAAGAATCTAGCTACTAATTGGTCTCATGTAGTGATACATTCATGTGGTAGTGAATTGAGCCAATCTTTTGCTTTTCCCTCTAAAAAATGAAAATACTCTTAATAGAATAGCTTCTTCAGACACTCCATTAACTTTGAACATGTCACATATTTGCATGATGATTCTTAAGTGAGAATTTGCATCTTCATGATTTAAACCTCCAAATTTATTGTATTGAACTTGTTGCATAATTGTGGCATCTATTTTAAAATTATTAGCTTCGATCATAAGTCGAGCTATACTAAAGTGCAAACCTCCTCTAACGGGTGTATTATAATCACGACATGTCATTCACGGTGTCGCTCGTCGATCATCTTGATCAACTTGACCATTAAGGTTCATTTTACCCTCAATGTCATTTATAACGTGTTTTTCGTTATTATCCATCCCAGGATGAATAATGTTATAAGTTCTAATTTTTTTTTATTTTGCCTACACGTGCGTTCAATTTCTAAATTCAAAGACAATAATTTAGGATTTCGATATCTTGACATGCACTAAATAATTTTTTTGAAATTTAAATGAAAATGAAATAACAATAAAATAAAATAAAAACTTGAGCTTTAAATACTCAGGATTTATTAATATTGCAAAAAATAAAATAATAAATTAGTTTCACTTCCCCGACAATGGTGCTAAAAACTTGATACGTCTGAAATAGGTATACGTAAATTACGCAAATGCACGTGTCAGATCAAGTAATAAAATGAGAGTTGAGATCATTCCCACCAGAAAGTGACTAATCTAACGCTTGCAAGTAATAACTCAACATTTTCTTTAAATCCAAGCAAATTTAATTAATTAGGGATTTTGTTGAATTGATTTAAAAAATACTACTAAAATAAAATGATACGTCTTAAATATGTATACGTAAATTATGCAAGTGCACGTGTCGGATCAAGTAATAAAATGAGAGTAGAGACCGTTTCCACGAGGAAGTGACTAATTTAACGCTTGCAAGTACTAACTCAATCTTTTCTTTAAATCCAAACAAATTTAATTAATTAGGTATTTTGTTGAATTGGTTTAAAAATACTACTAAAATAAAATGATACTATTCTACAAAAATAACTTTTGATCAATATGGAGAAATAGTCTTGTATTCCGATTTCCTATGTTTACTGCGATGAATGATTTAGAATAATGGCTTATGAAAATATTTGATTGGTTTATCTTGCAATAGTTTTAAAGCGAAAGTCCGTATCTCTCGATATCGAAAATCACTATATTCTTCTTTTTTCTTGTCATCTCTGACTAAGGTGAAATGAAGAATATTAATAATAATAAAAATCAATGTTGCTAGCATGAAAGTGACATTTTGTTCTCCCTCTGCTTGCTATATTGAATTTATGATGCACATACATCTCTCCTCTCTCGAATCTTGAAACGCAGTAAAATACAGAAACTTGGTTTATGAAAACCTACGTCACTTCTCTCTCGAATCTCGCAACGTAGGAAGAAAATTATCACCAAAATACTAATGACTCTCCTAAACTAATAAAGATAAATCAATAAACATTCATAAGCTTTAAAAGAAATTCATCATAACAATATACATAGTATTCTCATCTTACAAGATTAAGAAAAAATAGTTCATATTTGAGAAAAAACAACACGTAATTAAAAAGATCTTACAAGACATGTTGATTAAAGTCAAACGCTGCAGGAATTCTATGCCGAATTTCTTCTTTCTCTTCTAGTCGTTCCTCCTCCCAATTTATGCTGAATCCCCCCCCCCCCCCCCCCCGCGTATATGATGGTCGAAATCCCCTATATATATCCTCATTGTGCTGGCCGAAATTCCCTAAATAAGTCCCTCTAATTTGATTCAAACGAGAGATCTCAAAAGATTTTTTTCCTTTTATCTAAATTGTCCTCTTTAATGAAAAAAATCTTTGGAATAGAATATGATTGTTTTCCTTGTAGTAATACACAATTTTTAAGATGATATTTTGCTCTTTTATTTCATGTCAAAACGAACCAAGACTCCTCATAATCGAATTTGTAAATGACGTCAAATTCTGAATTTAAATTTTGAATTTCCGGATTCCAGCATATTGCAACAACTCTGCAATAACTTTTCAGCATTTTGTGTTATTTTGTCTCCACTTCAAATTCTCTAGTGCTTCTGTAATAAAAACATAAGAAAATGATATTATTAATCACTTTAGACCTAATATAAATTTAATCTCATTTTATTTGATTTTAACCCATTTTTCTTAATTATATCAATCATAAAGTCCATGAAAGTGGACTAAAATAACTTCTTTTTAAGAAGTTATCAGTGATCCACATGATCTACTTTCGACTGAGAGTATACCAGGATATCATCAATGAAGGCTATTACGATCTAGTCCAAATACTCCCCGAATGTTATGTTCATCAAATTCATAAACACTGAAGTCACATTCGTTAGGCCGAACGATATAACCATGAACTCTTAATGCCGGTAACGCGTGCTGAATATCGTTTTGGGAATATCACTTTCCCTTATCCTCCACTGGTAAAAATCGGACTTCAAATCCAACTTAGAATATACAGTCGACCCAACTAGCTTATCGAACAGATCATCGATTCTTGGAATCAGATACCTATTTTTCTCCGCCAGCTTATTTATTTCACAGTAATCGATACACAGCTGCAAGCTTCCATACTTTTTCTTCACAAAATGGATCAGTGCACTCCAAGGTGTTGAACTCGGACGCACATAGGCTTGCACTAACAATTCTTGCAACTGAATTTTTAGTTCTGTCATCTCCTTTGACGCTAATCGGAACTGGGAGCGTGATACAAGTTTCGCACTTTGCACCAACTCAATAGTGAATTCGATCTCTTGCTGAGGTGGAATCCCAGTGGGATCTTTAGAAGACACATCCACACCACTACGACACAATAGGAATGCCACTCAAACTGGACTTCGGCTCTATAACCTCCAATAACGTGAAGAATAACTTCGCGCCCTTCTGAACAGCTTTGACCGCTTGGAGAACATACATTAATATCTTGCTTGATCCTTGCATACCAGCAAACTTGGTCTCACGTTCAGTATATTCCCCTAGTGTGACTTCTTTCGAATTGCAATCAATGTATACACGCTCCTCCTAGAGCCAGTTCATGCCAAATATTACATCAAACTCCACTATCGGCAACATCGATGCTTCTATGTCAAACTCATGACTTCCTATCCATACCTTAACATAATTATCCTAACCTGCATTCACCCTCTACCCATAAGGCAACTTTATCCCAACCTCATCTTTAGTATTAATAAAAGCACTTTAATAAATAAAACAAGTCCATAAATAACACAAGTCAAAGAGTGTTCTTACCTGACAGTTGAACATCGGGTTTGAACTTAGATAGTAACATGCCAAGCATGCATACATACACAAGGTATAAAGTACATAACGTATTGAATGTTATATACTAACTCATACCTGCCGCAACATTGTCAGGGTGACAGACCCTTGGCTGAGCTGGAGTGCTTGAGGATGTAGTTAACTCCACTGCTTTCCCTTTCCTTGCATAAGATGTTCTTGCCTTTCTCTCCGTCTTCTACGAACCATTGGGACACTCTTTGGCAAAATGTCCCACCTGACGACAAATATAACAGGTGCGTGGATCTCGCCTAACCGTCACTCCAGAGACTGTAGAAAGAGGTGGCTCAATATATATGGACTTCTTGTTCCCCACAAAAGGAGCTCCCGCCTCTGTAACCATCGTTGTCGGGCCACTACGATAGTCGTGGGCCATATGGCCTTACTTACCACAAGTAAAGCAAATATAAACTTCTTCTTCCATTTGCAACGGTTAGACTTTGAAAAGTTAGGCACCTTGAACTCTTGTTTTGATTTGACTTTATCCAAGTCCATTTCTAATGATTTAGCTTCCATCACCAAGGCGTGGAATCCAATTAATTTTGGACTCACCAGTAATAGTCATAAATCATTGCGCAAGCCATCATAAAACTTGTTGGCCTTAGTCTCCTCAATTTAAAACATAAACTTCGCACGTTCTCTCAGCCTAATGAATTCATATAGGTATTCATCAACTGTGTGCTCTACCTATTCCAAACTAAGGAACTGGTTATGCCCGGCAAAAGGTATAAACTGCTTATCTAAAGCTCGTCTCGCTACTCTCTGCCCAGCTATGCCAACTTGCACCGGGGTAACTGCAAGGATGGGAGGTTGTACTTGCCCTCCTGGTTGCGCATTAATCAACGCAAACACGGCTTCATCAATAAACTGTATTGTCTCCGCTGAAGGAGGAGGTGTAGGCACACCAATAGGTTCTCCACTAGCCACAAAGAGTTGGGATTGCAACTGTCCCGTACCACAACTAGTCACCTATAATCGTGAAATACACAATTAAGTGACTAGTAAAATTGCAAAACAACAATCACATGAACACGTAGGTTCCACAAACATGTGTATTTTTATTCTTAAGTGAATATTCATGGGTTCTTTCATGTTATATAATAGTAACACATACACATACTCACCACCTTTTAAAAGAATTCGTCCACTAATTCAAATAAGAAAGACGACACCTCCCTCTAATACCAAATTGTAACGCTCTCATCCGTCACGTAGAATATAACAGAAGGTCCGGTCGGAGCCCCATGCCATATTCCAAGGACAGCTAGCGGAGCTACGCATTGAAATCAAAAAATTCACATATCATAACTCAAAGTTGCATTCTAACTGAAGCTTTTAGAGTATTAAGAACCCACAATCATGAATGCCCACTAACAATAATAATAGGAATGAAAGTATTACACAATAGTTTGTTCTTAAGGTCTTACAAACTGTTTCCATTAATAATAAGTGATTTCCATACATCGACATGCATGTCAGCAACACATGAAAATAGTAAGACAAATTATGCTTGACCTTCGAGGGTCGACATAACACAAAAGGGACTTCAACCAGCTACTTTCCACTCTGCTCTATAGCACCTGTATAAAGACAATCTACCCGAAAGTGGCAAATAAAGTGAAAGTCTTTGTTTTCAAGGATATCTAAATCACCTAAAGGGGGTGAATAAGTTTCTTAATACTTAGTGACTATCTTTTATTTTTCTTATGTTTGATGCTTTATTAGTTAATTAAACTCTGCTTTCAAGACATGCAACCTGCACAACGAAAACAACACAGAAAAACACACACAGATTTATAGTGATTCCCCTAACAAGGATACATCCACTTTCCCTCCCACCTATCCAACTATCTTATTGGACTAGACACTTTTCCAAATCTCTACTCCAAAGAGCTTAGACCTCAGATCCCTCAGGATCTCTCAGTCTCCTCCAAGACCTACAGCTCAGCTACAAGGGCCTACAACTCAGTGATCAGCTAATCACCTACCTCAGGCCAAAGGCCCTACACTCAGGCTGGGAGAACAACCCTACCTCATATCCACTAGGGATCCTACCTCAGAGCAAGCTTGCTCATACCACTCAGATCCAAGAGGATCTTATAACTCAGAGAGCTTTACTCTCCTATAACTTAGGCAATATTGCCCTACCTCTGGCCAGTGGCCCTACAGCTCAGATCCAGTTGGATCCTACAAGATGGAGATGGGTTGGTGAGTCTTGATTGGACATAAGAGAAATTTCTCTGTGCCAATCTACCTTGACTGAGATAAACACAGCCCAACTTTGACTCTAGGAATATATTTCCTGAGTCTACCTTACTTGAACTGAGATATACTAAGTCCTAACTTCTTCTTCACAGTACCAGGGATTTTTTTTACTTGAACTGTGAAGTGACTGTAGCAAAACTGGCTGTTACCTGAGCTGAAGGAATCTCAGATCAATTGCTTCACAACAACAAGGATGAAGAGACTTGTGCTGGAAGCAACTTGCAGACAACAGTTCTGCTTCCACTTTCTTTCCCGAGCTGAGGTGATTCAGCCCTGACTTTCTCTTCACAGCCTCCTGTAAAAGATCTTCAGAGTTGAAGTTGGATCTGTAAAGACCTTGCTGGTGTAGATAGAAAATGACACAAGCTAACTTTCTTTCTCCTCTTTAGAGACCTACTCTAATCTTCTGTAGTCGATGATGAAGACAAACTGCTAACTTTTCTTGCTCTTAGTCTTGCTAACATGAGCTTTATGTTCTTCAGTCACAACAACAATGACGGTGAAGAAGAAGCACCTTGACTGCTCCTTGAAAAGCTTATCTTTCTCTATAGAATCTTTTCCTTTTATCAATTATGTCTTAACGGCTCTTTGAGCAGTGAGCCCCACACATTTAATGCCAGCTGCAACCTTGCTTTAACGGCAACTGTCGTACAGTAGCTTAGCGGCGCCTTTTGGCTTGTACTGTAGCTTTCTCGCTAACAATTTAAATAATGTTGACTTGTTGACTTGCTGACATCACCATCTGTGGACTTAGCCAAAAACCAAGCATCAGAAGCATAGGCGTTGAGTGAGCATGCCTCACTCAGTGCCAAAACACTTAAACAGAATTCTGTCTATCTAAGTGTTGAGTGAGTAAGCTACACTCAACACCAAAACACTTAGCCAACTTTTCTGCATTTATACATTGACAGCGTTGAGTGAGCAAATCTCACTCAACGTCCAAACACTTAAGCAAACTTTTCTGCCAATAGGCATTGAAAGCGTTGAGTGAGCAAACTCCACTCAATGTTTTTTGCCTTAGCATATTTTTCAGCCACTTCTGCATGCTAGGCATTGAGAGCGTTGAGTGAGCATGCCTCACTCAACGCTTTTTGTCTTAGCCAATTTTCTGCTATTTGGCACTGAGTGAGTAAGCTTCACTCAAAGCCAAACGAATTAACAAACATTTCTGTTATCTGGCTTTGAGTGAGTGAGCTACACTCAATGCATTTGGACTTAGCCAAATTTATGTGTCTAAAAGAACACTTCCTTTGAGAATTAGTCAACGCATTATCATATGGCGTTGAGTGAGCTTGTCTCACTCAATGCCTGTGGACATGGTAAATATTCACAGTTTTCCTGTGGCGTTGACTGACTGAGCTATACTCAACGATTATGAAATTATGACGTTGAGTGAGTGAGCTACACTAAATGCCGGTGAACTTAGCCACTTTTCTGCTCATTTCTACTTAGGCTATTACAGCATTAGCCTGTCTCACAGCCTTTTGTTGGATGACATTGAGTGAGTTGACTTCACTCAACGCCTGTGGACTTAACCATTTTTCTTCCCGCCAATAGTTAGGCTTTGAATAACCAAGCTATACTCAACGCTTTTACTTACCTGGCATTGAGTGAGTAGAGTTCACTCAACGTCTGTGGATTTAGGCGATTTCCAGCCTATCCTGCATCTTCCCTTACATCTGTGTTGAGTGAACTGGCTTCACTCAACACCTGTGGACTTAGGAAAATTCCTGGATATCCAACATCTATCTTTATGTCCACCATTCACAAATTTGGAATATCTGTCCTATCAATGTTATAAGGACTAACCTGCATGCATGAACTTAAGCATACATTAAATACAACTTTGTATATGACATTGATATGATTGCCTTTTTCAAATCTAGGACATTATGGGCAATGGACCCAACATAAAGTAACGGTCAGCTTTATCTGATCAATTTATAACGACCACATCCTATACCCAAGGCGGCGAAACTTGTAACACCCCAATAATCTCAAACTTGGATTTGAGGTGCAGGCTGGTTGACACGGCCTGGGACACGGGCGTGTCCCAGGGCGTGTCGGGGGTACACGGCCTGGGATACGGGCGTGTCCCAGGGCGTGTCACTCAATAAATAGCCGGTTTGAGTCAGAAATGTACACGACCCGGAACCAAGCCTTGCACACGGCCGTGTCAGATTTGACACGGGCGTGTCCAAGGGCGTGTGCCTACCCGTGTACTGCTCTGACTGGTTTTAGCGCTTGTGGAGTACCGTGTAACAGGTGTGACACGGGCGTGTCTCATGACTGACACGGGCGTGTCAGGTCCGACACGGGCGTGTCCAAGCCCGTGTTCTGGTATCTTTTAAGTCGGTTGCTAACCGACTGGGGGTACACGGCCTGTGACACGGGCGTGTCGCAGGGCGTGTCAGGCCTGTTGAAATGTTTTTCAGAGCAGATCTCGGCCGTTCATTTCCTTCTATTTGGATCTTGTGGTCCAAAGCCTTTCCAGCTTCTATATGGCCGTGGATTGAGATGAAATCTCATTCTCACTTAGCCATTCTCTTTCTAAAGAGAAGAAAGAGAGGAGAGCTTGGAGGAGGAGGAGGAGCTTTCCGGCCGCCGGTGGAGCTTCGTTGGTCCGAATCGAGAGCCGAGTTCAGCGTTGCGGAGGCAAGGCCGCTGCGGTGATTTCCATCCGGCTAGTTCTTCTATGGCGCCGAAGCGATCGTCAAGGGTAACGGTCTTTCTTCCTTGGGCAGGTGAAGCCCTTTGTTTATGCATGTGCATGGGATCCTCCATCAAGAGATGGAAAAGCGTAAGCGATTCCAGCAGTTGAGTCTGTATCTAGAGCCGGAAGTATGTAGTACGACATAGGCATGCTGTGTGAAGCCCATCCAGACGTATGTCGGGATTGGTGATGTTTATATTGCGAACCGGAGAAGACTCCGTGTATTCATCGTTTAGCCTGCGGAGATGGTGAGGACGATGTGCTTGGTGTGAAGGATGCTTTGCATAGCTCCTTTGGTTGCATGCTAGTTAAGAGCTGGTTGTTGGAGTGCGAACACCTCTGAGTGGGTGGGCGTGTGAGGTCTTCAACAGGGGTTTGGAGGCTTATGCCCATTCCACCAAGTGGCGATGTTAAGATCGGATGAGCGGTCGATTGGTAGCAAAGCAGCAGGGCGAATTCCCTAGGCTTGTTACACTACGTGGGTAGGTCGACTGGTAATGCTCACGAGTTTTGGTGAGGTGCGTACCTCTGAGTGAGACGGGTGCGTGAGGTCTTCAACAGGGGTTTGGAGGCTTATGCCCGCCTACCAAGTACAAACCATAAATGTGCCCTGAGTGCACGGAGCGCCTGGCATTGAGGCCGACGTTTGTGATGTTGTGTGTGTGATATATATATATATATGTTGTGGTTGCTTTACATGCAGGGAAGGAACCACTGCCCCGGGTAGGGGTAGGGTCGTTATAATTGGTCAGCTGAATGCTGACCGTTGCTTTGTTTATCACCCATGGGGTGGACGTCCATATGCAGGTGTTGCGGGCTGATTGGATTGAGCGGGCAGAAGCCCATGCTGCTGGTAGGCCCTTGAAGGCCGTGCGAAGTGTTGGATTTCATGTGTGGCCGGCCTACGTGCCGATGTATGAACTTATATATTTGTAAAGAGAAACCTGTAAGGCCTTAAGGCCGTGTGCGGTGTATTCGTGTAAACATTCCTGGTATGATATATAAATGTGAGATTTATATAGTGTGGACATTCAGTATTTTGAGTTCTATAACTTAATAATTTTCCGCTAGAATGCTCTGAGTTAGGATGCGTGTAGACAGGTTTTTTTGATACTCTCAAGTGGCTCTCTCGTTTGTCTGTGAAATATGGCGTGGGGCCCCGGCCGGACCCTCTGTTATATTCCATGTGACGAATGGGGGCGTTACAACTTTGGTATCAGAGGGAGGTTGAGTTGGGAGCGCATAATTGAACTCAAGAATGTCCACTAGGAATGTGTATGTGTCTATTCAGTTTGTTTGCCGTTTTAGCATGGAGAGTAATGCTTTCTTGTTCACCTATAGGTGACAAGGAGTGGAGCTGGGCAGTCTGAGCCCCAGCGTTCGGATGAGAGTGCGGCACCAGCTGAGGTGCCTACACCTCTCCCTTCTGTGGAAACGGTGCGCTTAGTTGCGGAGGTGATCTTTGCCATGCTTCAAGCACAACCATTCGGGCAAGCGAGGCCTGCTGTGGCACCAGTACAGGTTGGTGCGAGGCAAGAGCGTGTTGAGGTTCCGGTTGCTGTGCAAGCAGCGGACGAGCAACTGAAGCAATTTATGGAGTTTAATCCGCCTACGTTTGTCGGGACGACGTCTCCAACAGAGGCAGAGGATTGGCTCTCCAGAGTGAAGCGAATCCTGGCTGCGCTCAGGATTAGTGAGGCGCAGAAAGTCCCGTTAGCCACTTTCCTACTGGAAGGAGAGGCGAGGCTTTGGTGGGATGAGATCGAGTTGCACTAGTTGAGAGGTAGAGACCTGGGCGACATATCGATGGACGAATTCTCCAGATTATTCTGGGCGAAATACTTGCCAATGTCGCAGAGAATTGCAATGGAAAATGAATTTCAGCGTCTGACGCAGGGTGATAAGACCGTAGATGATTACCTGCATGAGTTTACCAGACTTGGTCGGTATGTGGGATCGACGTTTGCGGAAGAGGCACGAAAGACGAATAGGTTCTATGAAGGACTGCGTGATGAGCTGAGGTTGGCTCTCCCGAGTTCAGTGAACCAAGGATTTCAAGCGTTGGTACATACCGCTAGTGCGCTGGAGAAGGATTTGAAGCGGGTGCGGGAGAAGAATAATGCGGCAGTGGAAAAGTCCGAATTCAAAGTTCCGCAATCAGAGCAATCAGATTTGAGGAAACGTGATAAGAAGCGGTTCAGGCCTGCTGAACAAACTTCGGATGTTACGTCAGGAGATACGTTTGAGCAAGGACGGAATGGGCCGCGTACATGTTTCATTTGTGGGAAACCATGGCATATCGCCCGATTTTGCTGGAGTGGTGGTGAGAAAAAGGCAGGTGCGTCCTATGACGAAAAGGGCAAAGCCGTGGCAGAATCGTCTGCATCGCGGGCGCAACCTCGAATTTACACTCTTGAGTTGCAGGAGCCGCAAAGTGCAAACCAAGCAGAACAGCAAATCCGTGCTTTGGACTTAATGGAAGTCACGAAACGGATTCTGCGAGTTGCAGAGAAGCCGAAATAAAGTGAAGTTGCACTTATGTTATATTGTATGTATGTATCTATGTTCGTGACAAACAGTTGTGGTGGTACGATTCCATGGGGCGAGACAAGCTGCGGCCTCTGAGCTCTAATCCTGGATCGTTTTGGTTTGTATCGCAACAGCGTGGTTGTGTTGATACATGTGTGTTGCGCTAAATTTCGGGACGAAATTTTATTAAGGAGGGGAGGATTGTAACACCCCAAAAATCTCAAACTTGGATTTGAGGTGCAGGCTGGTTGACACGGCCTGGGACACGGGCGTGTCCCAGGGCGTGTCGGGGGTACACGGCCTGGGACACAGGCGTGTCCCAGGGCGTGTCACTCAATAAATAGCCGGTTTGAGTCAGAAATGTACACGGCCCGGAACCAAGCCTTGCACACGGCCGTGTCAGATTTGACACGGGCGTGTCCAAGGGCGTGTGCCTACCCGTGTACTGCTCTGACTTGTTTTAGCGCTCGTGGAGTACCGTGTAACAGGTGTGACACGGGCGTGTCTCATGACTGACACGGGCGTGTCAGGTCCGACACGGGCGTGTCAGGTCCGACACGGGCGTGTCCAAGCCCGTATTCTGGTATCTTTTAAGTCGGTTGCTAACCGACTGGGGGTACACGGCCTGTGACACGGGCGTGTCACAGGGCGTGTCAGGCCTGTTGAAATGTTTTTTAGAGCAGATCTCGTCTGTTCATTTTCTTCTATTTGGATCTTGTGGTCCAAAGCCTTTCCAGCTTCTATATGGCCGTGGATTGAGATGAAATCTCATTCTCACTTAGCCATTCTCTTTCTAAAGAGAAGAAAGAGAGGAGAGCTTGGAGGAGGAGGAGGAGCTTTCCGGCCGCCGGTGGAGCTTCGTTGGTCCGAATCGAGAGCCGAGTTCAGCGTTGCGGAGGCAAGGCCGCTGCGGTGATTTCCATCCGGCTAGTTCTTCCATGGCGCTGAAGCAATCGTCAAGGGTAACGGTCTTTCTTCCTTGGGCAGGTGAAGCCCTTTGTTTATGCATGTGCATGGGATCCTCCATCAAGAGATGGAAAAGCGTAAGCGATTCCAGCAGTTGAATCTGCATCTAGAGCCGGAAGTATGTAGTACGACATAGGCATGCTGTGTGAAGCCCATCCAGACGTATGTCGGGATTGTTGATGTTTATATTGCGAACCGGAGAAGACTCCGTGTATTCATCGTTTAGTCTGCGGAGATGGTGAGGACGATGTGCTTGGTGTGAAGGATGCTTTGCATAGCTCCTTTGGTTGCATGCTTGTTAAGAGCTGGTTGTTGGAGTGCGGACACCTCTGAGTGGGTGGGCGTGTGAGGTCTTCAACAGGGGTTTGGAGGCTTATGCCCATTCCACCAAGTGGCGATGTTAAGATCGGATGAGCGGTCGATTGGTAGCAAAGCAGCAGGGCGAATTCCCTAGGCTTGTTACACTACGTGGGTAGGTCGACTGGTAGTGCTCACGAGTTTTGGTGAGGTGCGTACCTCTGAGTGAGACGGGTGCGTGAGGTCTTCAACAGGGGTTTGGAGGCTTATGCCCGCCTACCAAGTACAAACCATAAATGTGCCCTGAGTGCACGGAGCGCCTGGCATTGAGGCCGGCGTTTGTGATGTTGTGTGTGTAATATATATATATATATATATATATATATATATATATATATATATATATATGTTGTGGTTGCTTTACATGCAGGGAAGGAACCACTGCCCCGGGTAGGGGTAGGGTCGTTATAATTGGTCAGCTGAATGCTGACCGTTGCTTTGTTTATCACCCATGGGGTGGACGTCCATATGCAGGTGTTGCGGGCTGATTGGATTGAGCGGGCAGAAGCCCATGCTGCTGGTAGGCCCTTGAAGGCCGTGCGAAGTGTTGGATTTCATGTGTGGCCGGCCTGCGTGCCGATGTATGAACTTATATATTTGTAAAGAGAAACCTGTAAGGCCTTAAGGCCGTGTGCGGTGTATTCGTGTAAACATTCCTGGTATGATATATAAATGTGAGATTTATATAGTGTGGACATTCAGTATTTTGAGTTCTATAACTTAATAATTTTCCGCTAGAATGCTCTGAGTTAGGATGCGTGTAGACAGGTTTTTTTGATACTCTCAAGTGGCTCTCTCGTTTGTCTGTGAAATATGTCGTGGGGCCCCGGCCGGACCCTCTGTTATATTCCATGTGACGAATTGGGGCGTTACAACTTTGGTATCAGAGGGAGGTTGAGTTGGGAGCGCATAATTGAACTCAAGAATGTCCACTAGGAATGTGTATGTGTCTATTCGGTTTGTTTGCCGTTTTAGCATGGAGAGTAATGCTTTCTTGTTCACCTATAGGTGACAAGGAGTGGAGCTGGGCCCGGTAGCGATGCCTGGAGAGCGGAGCCGTAACGCTGTTACGTACGCGCCAGGGTCGTTACAAAACTCCTTCCCTGTAGGCAAGCAACAAGTACAGATATATAACAAGAGTGTGCACTTTAAGCACCATCCATCACAAATGTTGGCGCGACCGACCCAACGTCTCGTGCACTCAGAGCACATTATCGGTATACCGGATTTTCATGGTCCCATCATCATCCTCAGTCCCATACAGATGGTGACATTGAGCATTCCCTAGTCAGGTGCGTAGCCATGGATATTTCCTATATCAACGATAATTCCAAGGGCTTTAGGAATCCATCCCGAATGACATAGTGCGGGTACAGATCAAACTAATCTCGTTGCTCAAATCGCTATGTCTATGAGACAACAGCGCGGGTCAGCCCATCCCTTACATTTTCTGCATACATAATCGCATTATGTTCCAAGGCTGTCACTTACTAAGAACAAAGCTAGACACACATGACACTCAGCAATATAAGCTACCCTACTTGTCTGCAGGACCTGGGCTTGCAATCACATAAAAGCTCACTGAGAGCTACCGCCAACGGTAACTATTATCGTCGAGCAGTACCAAACAGAACTTCGATTCTGTCCACTTTTCTGGGTATTTCCAGGAGTTAGCCTCCAAGACTCCCTACAACACTCTATATCACTCAGAACCCGAAATAGTATAAATCACGGAGTCTTCTCCGCCATACAAAGAACATTATATCCATCACTAATGCAGACCAACTTGTCCGGATGGGCTTCACACAACATGCATATGTTCGTACTTCGATTCTGAACTCTATATGCAATTTCTACTGGGGATACTTTGTATCGACCCAAAGGAAACCTCTCGCTCTCCACTAATTGGTGGGGGTTTCCATGCTAGCATGCCAAATAAGGACTTCACTTGTCCAAGAGAAGAATCGTTACCCTTGAAGTTCTATTGGGCGCCACGAATCAAAAATCCAACCAGAGAGAAAGAACCGCACCGGGCCGCTTTCCGTGGATTTGGACTCGGCTCGTGATTTGAGGCTCTGAAGCTCTGACAATGGCGAAAATACTTCTCCTTCTTTTTCATTTGCCCTCCTCTCTCTCTAACACATAGAAAGAGAAAGCCTAAGATGAAATGAGGTTGAAATCCTCATTTACCGACCTTATACCAGTAGAAACAAGTCCCCGCCATCGGATCACACTTAAACCAAGCGAACGACCCTGATTTCCTCTTGAAACGACCTTCCTGGGCTTGTATACGGCTTGTGACACGGCCGTGTCACAGGCCATATTCCTTTCAGGGCTTACACGACTTAACATAAAATTTTTGCACGACTTTGGACACATCTGTGTCACTACCCGTGTTCCTATCTAATTTCCAAACTATTTAGAAAAAACTGCACATAGCTTTGGACACACCCGTGTGCATCTATAAGGGCTCCAAAAGGCCTCCAAAGCCCCCCCTCCCCTATTCATCTTCAATCTCCATGAGACTTCTCTAAATGTCTTAGATTAGATTTTGGGGAGTCACACCCTGAGTACTTGTTGCTACCACATCTGACATTTTCGTCCAATTTTTTAATCAAATTGCGAACACAAATTTAGTTGTGTTCACAATGAACTTATAGAACTTAAAAAATAATTAAATGTGAGATATTCCACATACACTCAACAACAACGCAACATATTCTAGGATCGGTGAGCTAAAGTGTGCAAGATTACAATACCTCGCCAAAATATGAACAGGAACTCAGTTGATGGAAGCTCCGACATAATTGGCGGCAAAATCCTGGAAGCTCGACGTCTCCGAAATCTCAGCCCTTCTTTTCTGCCGGTAATCGCTCAGTTTCACCAGGGTTGGAGAAGATGAGAGCTTTGCCCGTTTTTTTCGCAATGGAGGGAAGATAAGTGGGGCCCAACTGGAAAAAACCTTATATTCACGCAGGATAGCATCCTGCGTTTAACGTATGGGAAATTTTTTCCCGTTTGGGGGGACTTATTTTCACCGGTCAGGCGGTTACAACCGCATTAAGGTCCGGTTCATGCGATCGTAACCGCCTGATCGGTGAAAATAAACGGAGCTGATAGAAACACACAGGGGACCCTTTCATGATATATTTTAAAATTCGATAGAAATAATTATGATCCATTGGTGTTGCGATCGAGCTGCAAGGCCTCTCCTGTCATCAACAAGGCGTCCCCCTGCCCGCACACCTAAAAGCCTAAAAGCATATTTCGTTAAAAAAGAGAATTATTAAATGCTCCGCTCTTTTTGCAACTTTTAAATTTTTGTTAAAGATACCGCACAATTTTGAAAATTGTTAACCACTAATTAATTCTGCTAAAAAAATTTGACATAATTTTTCGAATCTCCACAAAGAAAGAAGAATCATCATGGAGTTAATTTCAAACTTGGAACTCTAAAAATACCTGTGAATTTTGCCTCATTAAAAGCTGCTGTTCAATTACTACGACTCTATTTGTTTGGGCGTTTCACTGCTCCGTTTTGGGCAAACGTCGTCGGAAGGAGGGTAAATAAATGAATCTCCAGCGGCGTTCGCTCCGTTTCCACCCGCCCGCCTTGAGAAATGCCCCAAAAAATTCTGTTTGGAGCAGCCACCTCCCCCCTCCGATTTGAACACTCCGTTTCCACCCGCCGGATCGACCCACCACTGCTAAACCAAAGGAAGCCTGCATTTAGTGCGCGGATAGCCAAATGTATGACACGTTTAAAATCGCATGGCCCAAATTAGGCAGTTGTAAACTTGTAATGATTCCATACGCAATAACTTATTGAACAAATTTTCTGTGCGCATATGGAGCATGTTGTGCACAGTGCATCTGCGCCGTCTATTATTGTAGTAATTTTTGGGTGGGCGTGACTCACCGTGAGCAAAGAAATCAGGGCCGTGCACTTGCACATCAAATTAGATGCACGATATTTGATGTGCAAGTGCACGACCCTGATTTCTTTATTCACGGTGAGCCACGCCCACACAAAAATTACTCCTATTATTGAGCTGTGTTTTTGTTTGATGTACGATGCTTATTTCCCATGCAGACAATGACACAATGCAGCTCATGTATACATGCAGTGCACAGAAAATCTGCTAAGATTTATTTACACATAAATAGGTTGTTAGAGTTGTGAATTAGATGATAGATAGCTTGCACGAGGCAGCCGACACCATTTTAATCACGTGCAAGTTTTTGTAGCGAGGGTAAATTAAATAGAAAGCAACCTTAAATGTAAAACACTATAGTTTTCATGGATATTGAAATGCGAAGTTTAAGCTTGTAGCCGAAGGTCAATCGCATGATACATTAATGGTGATAAATATTTAATGGCAAAATACCCAAATCAGTCCCTAAAGTTTGAGTGAAATTTGAAATAGGTCCCTAAAGTTTCAAAATGTTGAAATAGGTCCCTAAAGTTTATAACTTTATCCAAATCAATCCCAAATAACTTTCCGTCCATTGCATTAACAGAAAATGTTGAGTTGGATGCTCTCTGCTCACCTTCTATTCTTCTTCGCTGGTAAGAGTTGATTCTCGCGGAAAAATACAGCTCTTCAACTCCATAAATATTTCAAGAAAAACAAATGTTAACATGCCACAAATTTACCCAAATCACATAAACGGCACTGATAGTTTTTTTTCGAAAAAAAATTCTATTCTGTCATGGCGGTTCCAGAAAATCCAATCCAGGAAGAATATGCTCGACTTGAACAAAAGAGTTATATTTTCCCTATCATCTCCTCGTTCAGTTTCATCTCCATCGTTCCTTGGCGCACACTCTCTCCCCTCATTCGAAGCTCCGCAATTCTCATCTTTCTCCCATAATACAGCCAGCAAGCTGCATTCGTCTTTCCCCAAATCATTTTCCCGGGTTTTGAAAATAGGAAATCCTAGGTTACGAAATAACCATAACAGAAGTACTTAGCAATTAATGGGGGAAACCAACATGCCCTCTCTCCCAACTCGGATCTCCCTGTTATGAAACAGGGTTAGCAGTGGGGAGCAAAAATAACAAGGGAGATGATGGGGATAGCTTACGTGGAAGAAGAGAAGATGAGCAGAGAGGAAACAAAGACGAAGAAGAGAAGTAGAGAGGAAGCGAAGACGAGAAGCTGAGGAGAGAGCATCCAACTCAGCATTTTCTGTTAGTATATGGACGGAAATGTTACTTGGGATTGATTTGAATAAAGTTATAAACTTTAGGGACCCATTTCAGCATTTTGAAACTTTAGGGACTTATTTCAAATGTCCCTCAATCTTTAGGGACTGATTTAGGTATTTTGCCATATTTAATTTATTAGATTTTAACACGTGTAACTAATTTGGCAGGAATAATTGAGAAAAATATAGAAAAGTTGCAGCCAAACTCGACCTATCGGTCAGACCGAAGTAATTCAGACCGTCTTAGTTTATGGAGCGGTCGAGCGCTCACACAGCTAATTAGAGAAAAATTGTACACGCGATGTTTTTGTTATGGAAAAACTCTTTGATTGGGTAAAAAACCACATGATCGGATCTGTGCCAGTCAAAATCCACTATTTGCCTGTGATTACAGTTTTCTCGGAGAATCGAAGGCAACAGGCCGCTTCTCGTTACACTTTGAGGGTGAGAGAGTAAAAGTGAGAAAAACTTGTGCTCACGGGAGAAACAGTCTGCGCCGCACGAGAGGATTTGTAGTAGAATTGCGAACGTGCCTCTCGACGTAGTTGGGATTTTCTCCTCGTCGCACACTTGAGGACTTGAGCGAATTTCCGATGGAGAGGTTGCACTTAAGTGAATTCTGGTGGCGGGAGCGGTGGCTTGAAGGTGACTCGTAGGAGGAATCCGGCAGAGCTTCGACCTGAGGAGGAAGAAAGCAGGAGAACAAAAGATGAGAAATGAGGAGGCCTGAGGCTCTTTTTACCAAGAGATGGTTGCGCTAGTTATGCGGCTATCCGCACACCGTAATCGTCGATATGATTATTTTTAGTATGGTTTTGAGCATACATTTTACACATTATGTTTGATGTTTGTAGGCCAAATATTTAATTAATATTGCTCCCCACTAATCATGATGGTTAGTGGGTGGCACAGGCGGAACTATCCCTGGGCACGGTAGGGCACGTGCCCGACCGATTTTTTCCGCGATTTTCACCGGGGGAGAAGAAATCCCGTCGCTCCTCCCGCGCCCTAGCCCGTCTCTGCTCCCGTTCCCTAGCTGCTCCCGCTGCTCCCTTGCCCTAGCCCGCCAGGCGTCGACGACCGCTGTTCCCGCTCGGCTGGTAACTTCTTCTTCTTCTTCCGTCCCTGTTTTTGGAAATGGTCTAATCTGGACAGATTTCATTGTGAAATCTGGACCGTTTTGATCTCTTATGAACTTCATGTCTTCTCAGAAATATCTTAGTTATAAATAGTTAGGGGATCATTTTGGTCTCTTATGAACTTCATGTTTTTTCAGAAATAGAGATTTGTAGTCTCAACATAAATTATGCAATAAAAGTATGAAACTATGGGATGTGCAAAGAATACTATACATTGTCCATTTTATTCTTTTTAGAACTCATATTTAAGACTTGCAGGAGCTGCCCCATTGATCTAAAGGAAGCAATATCAAGTGTGATATTTGCATCCCCAAGACGTGCAGATTTACCAGAACTTGTGGATGTACGCAAACACTTTACCGCAAAATATGGGAAAGACTTTATTACATCAGCACTTGAACTTCGGTCAGATTGTGGTGTTAATCGGATGGTCAGTTCTAGTTAAAACTATTTCTCATTTTATTTATTTATTGATGTCGGATTATATGCTGTTAACAGGTTTCCTTATTTTTTATTAGTTGTTTAATATTTAGCAATCTTAATGTAGATTGTTGAAAAATTATCAGCAAAAGCACCTAATACAGAGACGAAGATCAAGATATTGACTGAAATTGCTAAAGAGCATGATGTTAAACGGGATCCAAAAGCAGTTGAAGAGGAATTGCAGAATCTTAAGGACCTGTTGGTAAGTAATTCTGATGCAGATTTTGGCTCCGTTTGGGGGAACTTATTTTCACCGGTCAAGCGATCATGACCGCATGAACCGGACTTTAATTAAGTCCTGATTCATGCGGTGATGACCGCTTGACCGGTGAAAATAAGTTCCCCCAAACGGAGCCTTTATCTCATATCATTTGAACTATTGAACATGTAAAAGTTAAGACAATTGTGTAACAAAAAGGAGACTAGGCTCCGTTTGGGGGGACTTATTTTCACCGGTCAAGCGGTTACGACCGCATGAACCGGGTCATAATTAAGGTCCGATTCATGCGGTTGTAACCGCTTGACCGGTGAAAATAAGTCCTTCCAAACGAAGCCTAAGGCTCTATTTGACACGGTAGTGACGGTCGTGAAATCTGGACCCGTCCCAGTTCAATTTTTGATTGTAATATTGTGTTCAATATTTTCCTTACAAAAATATCTTTGCAAAAAAAAAAAATCGGGTGCGCTACTCCCGAACCCCCGCTCTGGGTGCGCTGCCCCCCGAACCCCCCGAATTGACAGTACTTAGATTGTGCCCGTGCGACTTCAAAATCCTAGTTCCGCCACTGGAAATAGACGGTTGTGATCGTTATGGAGTGATCGGACGACAAGAGGAGCTCGCCATGGACGGCCAGACCGGCGGCGAATGCTCACTAGCGGAGGAAAAGGCGGAGCCCGTGGCGCGCCGCGGGAGGCGGGCTCGGGGAAGGGGCGGTGGGGCGCGCCGCCCCTTGCGGGAGGAGCCCGCGGTCGCTGGTGCCGGCCGCGGGAAAGGGGCGGCCGAACGCGCCACCCCATACGGGCGGAGCCCATGGCCGCGGGAGGCGGCCGGACGTGCCACCCATTGTGGGTGGAGCCCACGGCCGTAGGAGGCGGACGCGGGGAAGGAGCGGACGGGCACGCCACCCCATGCGGACGAGCGCGCCGCCCCTTGCGAACGGAGCCCGCGGCCGCGGGAGGGAGTCGCAGCTAAGGGGCGGTCGTGCGCGCTGCCCCAATCAATGAGAGACATCGGGCTCAATTGTGCCCGATCCCATGAAAGACGAGCTACCTCCAAAAAGTGTGGAATGTTTAAAAGGTCTGTGCACAAAATCAGGTGGGTGAGTTGCATCACAAATCATTGTTTTGCATCACATAGCATGTCATTCATTAATTAGTATAGTTTAGATTATAACTGCCGATGTTGAAGCCGAGAAAATCCCGACCTCAGAATCGGACTAGGCGGCCTAAGGCTACCGGTCTCGTAGTGAAATCGGATGGCCCAGGACGAGTAAAGGAAACAAGACCCCAGGCGCTGCGGCAGGAAGGTCCCACCACGTACCCGGTTGCTTAGATGAAGCAACCCCTTCTCAACCAGAGTGGCCGAGCTAGATACGAAGGAGACGCGCGAGCAGGAATTCGCGAGTAACTATCCGAGTATTTTCTGTCCTCTCCTTCGTACCCCTGGGGTCCTATTTATAGGGAAACCCAAAGAGGGGGGGGGGGGGGGGGTCTTACTTATACCCCCACCCCGGCGATCGGGCGACTATCTGGGGAGCTCGCACGGGACGAGCGAGTATCTCACCTTAGTCGCCACCTGGCGAGTAGGCATGGGGAGCTCGTCATACTCGCCCATACCTTTTACTGGCCCGCGGCTTGATCTTGACTTCACTCTTGGATTGTTGACTTTGACTTCTGGTGACCTGGCTGCGGTGGGGCCTCTCCTCGTCGAATACGGGTTGTACACAATCCCCGCTCTTTTTGGGCGACGAAGGAGCCCTGAAAGAAACATCCAACGCTTATTCGGCGAGCTGTTACGCCGAGTATCTGTTTGCTCGCTTGGCCCACTGCTCGACGAAGTCTATAAATAGGGGGGCCTGGTTGCTGGGGCAGATCCTCGAAACTCGCCCACCATGTCGGATGCCAACGCGAAGCTTCTCGAAGACAGCCTCGCCGCCCTGTCTTGCCTCCTCGGCATTGCCAGGCCAAAGAGGCCGCGCGAGGAAGATGCTGCGGCTGATCTGTTGTCGCCAAAAAAGAAGAAGGCTAAGAAGCTCAAGAAACCCGTCTCCGCGCCGATCGACTCGCCTCCACCTTCTGAGCCAATTGCGGCGGCGGCGGCCAAACCCGTGCCTTCAACCAGTACCCGACAACTCCTCGACGACCTTGGCTTGGGCGACATTCTGGACTCGGCCTCCCTTGGCACCGACGCGAACCCTGAAGTCGCCAAGGGATCGGGTACATCCCAAGTCGAAGTCGTCACCGTAATAGGTCGCCGCTTCGACCCCTTCTTTCGCTCATCGTTTTAATCGCCGCTTCTCGCTGATCAGGTTGTCTTATGCAGACTCCCCTTCGGACGATGCCGACGCGCAACTGGATATCGCTCCCCTGAGCTCCGCGCCGCTGCTCGCCCTTGCTGCTGGCAAACCTCCCCGGACCGCGCACACGGTTCGGATCAATGTCGCTGCAAAGAGGATGACGGGGACCTCCCTAGTGAAGGGAAACCCTCCGGAGAATAAGGGTCTCCCGGCGAGCAAGGATCTTCCGGCGAGCAAGGACCTCCCGGCGAGGAAGGACCTCTCGGCGAGGAAGGATCTTCCAGCGAGCAAGGACCTCCCGGCGAGCAAGGACCTCCCGGCGAGCAAGGATCTTCCGGCCTCCGTGCCAGACTCGTCACGGCCACCGGCGAGCACTTCTTTTCCGCCGTCGCCACCCCCGGATGTGGTTGAAAAGGCGAGGGGCACCGTCTTACCACCGCCGCCGCCCTTGTCCGCCCAGCAGAGGGCGGGCTTGCCGCGACATCCGTCGTCCCCGCCGAAAAGTTCACAACAGCCGGCGAGTTCGTCTCAGGTTTCGTCTCTGCCGAAGAAATCAGATAAGCCGCGGCCGAGTTACTTTCCGCCGCGTGTTGCGGACCCCGAGCATGGAGGGCATGGGCAGGGAGGTCGCGGTCAGGGCAGGCCTGCCGACCACCTTGGGGGTTCGTCTTCGGGTGGGCGAGATACCTCCGGTCGCGTTTCTCCACCGCGCCGATCTCGATCTCCTCGCCGTGGTGAGCTCTTCTATCTCTAGCGACCCTTGATCTTGCTTGGTCGTTGATTTCTGATTGCGACTTGCCTTGATGACAGATCGCCCGGCGACTCCTGGGTCGGCCTTCATCGATGCCATCAGACTGTCGGGGAGCGAGTACCGTCACGCTGCTGCTCGCGCCTACATGGAGCTGGAGACTAAGTTCGACCAGCTCGTCATCTGTGAGCCTCACCGCCGAATCTCGGCTCTGGAGGTGCGCATGGCGAGGGTAGAGGAGCTCCAGACCACCTTGGAGAGTTACGAGGCTCGCTTTCACATGGTGAAGGAGAACGACCGTCAGCTGGCGCTTAACAATCACCGCCTCCAGCTAGTCTTGGACGAGTTGGCTGGTATTCGGGCGAGCATGGGCTCGGTGGGGCGGCTGACGAGGATGGAAGAGAAGCTGCGGCTTGGCGACGACGCGATGGCGCTGGCGACGGAGCACTTCCGGAGGGCGCGCGAGATGGGCTGGGCCGGGCGACATCCTCACCCTCCGGAGCGGCCGCCTAGGACGTAGTTTTGTTTTTTGTTCTAGATTCCCTCGCCATTTGGCGTTGTTGTAATGAACAGTATTATTTCAAATAAACCGGGCGACTATTCCTCTTGCTGCCGATTATTTCGCGATTTTATCCATGGTATCCGAGTTTATTCGTGCAGGTTTTTGGCGAGCGCCGCAGCGCCCTTGCTTCGTTGCGCGAGATGGGCCTGATGTCGCTGGCGTGTAGCCCTTCCTTCGCGCGACGTCGATCGATGCTCGCGGAAACGAATACCCCCCCTTCTTTCCTTAGGCCTATAAATAGGAGGGGTAGGTAGAACATAAGTACGCTGCTGCGAACTTCTCAATCCGCCTCGCGAGTATCCCTCCTGCTCGCTTCTTCCTCTTTTCTTCCTCTGCTCTCCCCCTCTCTTATTCGCGGCTCGCGAAGATAGTAGGTGATGACGCAAGTGCTCGCCGACAAGCTCATGCCATCAATTTCGCCGACGCGGCCTTCAAGAAATCGATAACTTCAGACAGAGATTTGGAGGGTTTCAAGGAGCGTCTACTGCCGGAAGGATACTCGGCGAGGCTCCCAACTCGCAGCGAGCGACTCAATACCCATATTGAGGGTGGGCTCGTATTGTCGTTGCGCCACTTCGACGCTGGCCTGCGACTTCCTTTTTGGCCCAAGTTCTGCGAGATCCTTCGATATTTCGGTATCGTTCCCGCACAGATTAATCCCAACGGAATGGCGATTATCATGGGGTTCCTCTGCTACCTTCGGGAGGAGAGGATCGCCTTTGACCTCTCTGTTTTTCGCCGAGTGTTCGCCTTCGCCGCGACATCGGAGGGGGTCGTCTTCTTCAGCAGCCACGTCTGCACCCTGGTGGGGACTGCGAACAAAGTCCATCGCTGGAGCGAGCTTCTGGTGGTCGTGCATGGCGACTTCGGGGATCTCCTGGGAAGGCCGCACCAACCTGCCGACGTCGCCTTCATCCCGCCGATCTTGGAAGGCGCTCGCGAGCAACTGTTCGAATCCTTCCGAGGTCGCCGGTTCGACGTCGTCTACTGGCGGCTCAATGTCAACTCGCTGGAGGCGGTTCATCCCAACGAGGGTAAGGGTGGTCGAGATGTCGTATGCTCGCCGACTCGCTACCTTTTGTCTCAGCTCGTATTTAACCATATCATGTGCTTTTGCAGTAGCCAACGAGCTTCCGGAGAAACCGCTCCCTCCGGTGAAGGAAGTGGTCGCCCCCCTTTCTGAAGCTCACCCTCCGCCCGATGTCGGGGAGAAAAGGAAAGTCGCCAAGGGAAAAGCGAGGGCGAGGTCGTCGGGGCCGACGAATAAGAAGGCGAAGGTATCATCGCCTCAATCCAACGATCACGAGTCGCCGCTGGAGGCTCGGGCACCTCGCTTCCACCCCAACTACAACCTCGGGCGAGGGGTGGTGGACGCTCATGGTCGCCCGCTGGTGACTTGGTCGGCAGAGGAGCCTGTGGTCTCGCTGAGCACTAACCTTCCGTCCTGGTCGACGGATTGGGAGGACAAGGGGGAGGCCTTCGCCGTCCTCCACGACTTGTATGGGCGTGTCGACGCCGAGTCGATGTTGGAGCTCGCCCCGCCGGAACTTGCACATCAATCCGCTTGCTCGCTTGCGCGAGCTGCCGAGCTGGGGCATTTCACGGCGAGGAAATTGCTGGAGACAACGGAAGCTTTGAAAGCCGTTTCCAAGAAATCCATAGAGTTCGGTATGCAGTCGGTCCGCTGGAAGGACTTTGAGGTAAATGACCTTCGGGTGGTGATATGTGATTTATCTCGCCTGGATGTGTACTAACGTTCGATGCCTCGCAGGCTGCTGAAATCGAGGCTGCGAAGAGGTTGTCTGAGTACGAGGAGAAGCTCTCCGTGTGCAAGCCGAGCTGGAGGCTGCCCAGGTTCGTGTAGCCGAGATGGAGACTCGGCTAGTCGCCGCCGAAGGACGCGCAAGTTCCTCTGCCCCGTTGCCGGAGGCGCCGCGACCCGAGGACGATCCGCTGTGGGCCGTCAAACGGTCCCGGGCTCTGTGGGAGGAGAGGTCCTCTGTCCGCCGCGAGATAGCGCGGACGGCTGGCAACATCATACTTGCACGCCTGAGAATCAACGGGCAGCTTGCCGAGGGGGATAAGCAGCTCACTGTTGACGAGCTTATCCCTGAGCTGCTCGTTGAGGGGACGATCTCTCCAGACCGCGTCCCTTCTTTGTCAAACTCCAGCGACTCCGACAGCAGTGGCAGCGACAGCAGCGGCGGCGAGAGCCATGGCGAAGATGGCAAGGAAGAGGGAGACGTGGACGTCGGAGATGAGGAATACCGGCCGGATACTGGCGACGACGAGTCGTAGTAGCTCGTCGATCTCCGTCATGCTCGGGGCAGGGGGACCTTTTGGAACTTTTGTAACTTGTAAAGTTTACATTTATACAAATTATTTATTCTTTGTAATTCTTTACTCGCGTAACGGTTGATATCGTTCGCTAGGCTCATAGGCCCGGTGAGGAGTGCTCGCTAGATGGTGGCTTATCTCACGTATATTCCGCTTTGAACATCGATCACCTGCTCGTCATGACGCACTCGCCCGTACGCCTAAGGGACGTTCGCCCGCCTGCCCGAGAGTAACTCCCCTACCCGCTCGGGATTTACTCGCCTACTTGCGTGAGGCATACTCGCCTACTCGCTCGGGGCATACTCGCCTACTCGCGCGGGGCATACTCGCCTACTCGCGCGGGGCATAATTGCCTACTCGCGCGGGGCATACTCGCCTACTCGCGCGGGGCATACTCGACGAGTCCGGGCTTATGCAGGCGTCGAGTGGAGGAGATCGGCCGACGCCCGAGGAGAGGAGCTCGTGGGGATACCAATCTTACGACACTGCTCCACTCGAAGTCTTGATTTCAATCGAGGAGATCGATCGATTCTCGAGGAGAGGAGCTCGTGGGGATACCGGTCTTACGACGCTGCTCAACTCGAAGTTTTGATTTCAATCGAGGAGATCGGCCGATTCCCGAGGAGAGGAGCTCGTGGGGATACCGGTCTTATGACGCTGCTCAACTCGAAGTCTTGATTTCAATCGAGGAGATCGGCCGATTCCCGAGGAGAGGAGCTCGTGGGGATACCGGTCTTACGACGCTGCTCAACTCGAAGTCTTGATTTCAATCGAGGAGATCGGCCGATTCCCGAGGAGAGGAGCTCGTGGGGATACCGGTCTTACGATGCTGCTCAACTCGAAGTCTTGATTTCAATCGAGGAGATCATCCGATTCCCGAGGAGAGGAGCTCGTGGGGATACCGGTCTTACGACGCTGCTCAACTCGAAGTCTTGATTTCAATCGAGGAGATCGGCCGATTCCCGAGGAGACGAGCTCGTGGGGATACCGGTCTTACGACGCTGCTCAACTCGAAGTCTTGATTTCAATCGAGGAGATCGGCCGATTCCCGAGGAGAGGAGCTCGTGGGGATACCGGTCTTACGACGCTGCTCAACTCGAAGTCTCGATTTCAATCGAGGAGATCGGCCGATTCCCGAGGAGAGGAGCTCGTGGGAATACCGGTCTTACGACGCTGCTCAACTCGAAGTCTTGATTTCAATCGAGGAGATCGGCCGATTCCCGAGGAGAGGAGCTCGTGGGGATACCGGTCTTACGACGCTGCTCACCTCGAAGTCTTGATTTCAATCGAGGAGATCGGCCGATTCCCGAGGAGAGGAGCTCGTGGGGATACCGGTCTTACGACGCTGCTCAACTCGAAGTCTTGATTTCAATCGAGGAGATCGGTCGATTCCCGAGGAGAGGAGCTCGTGGGGATACCTGTCTTACGACGCTGCTCAACTCGAAGTCTTGATTTCAATCGAGGAGATCGCGTCACTTGGGAGACGTTTTGAGAATTTATAGCATGAATATCTTGGTAGAAACGCAATCTTCTCCTCTCGGAGATGCTCTTGAACCTGCCAAATCAGGAAATCGGCGTCCAGACCTGTTCCTAATAATTTCTCCAGTCGGAAGAGAGATGCACTCGGGGAGACATAGGCCGACATGCAAGGGGGGAGCTGATCTCGGCCGACAATGCAGAGGCTCGGTCTTACAAGAGCGCTTAAAGTCCCGAAGCATCATCCTATCATCCGTACTGGGCTATTTAGAAGGAACGGGTTGAAGGCACGTATCCCGATCTGATCGTGAAGATCGCTTCCAACTATGCTCAATGGTCGCGAATACCAGCATCTGGACGGGGGGGGGGTGATATTCATCGAGGGTCCTTTTCGAACGCACTCGGAACCAACACACCACCCCGGGCTCGTCCCTGCCCTTTCTTCGGCAGGTTATCCAGCCTTGCTGATCACTTGAGATCCTCTTCTGGGTGCTTGACGGAGTCGGCCTCCCCTCGAGTCCGGGTGATTGGGGCGCACATTTGTCCCTCGTAGTTCCTCCAGTCGGAAGAGAGATGCACTCGGGGAGACATAGGACGACATGCAAGGGGGGAGCTGATCTCGGCCGACAATGCAGAGGCTCGGTCTTACAAGAGCGCTTAAAATCCCGAAGCATCATCCTATCCTCCATACTGGGTTACGTACAAGGAACAAATCGACCACTGGTTCCCGGAGTCGATGGCGAGGCGGATCTTGGAAGCACTCAGGAGCCTCGAGGCCGTTTTAACACAAACACAAAAAAGGAGAACAATTCAGCCATCACTGTATATTAGAATCATCTCTTTACAGAAATAGGTACAAGCGTTACAACTAGGGGTAGAATCTTTTCAGATCATCCCCACTCCAGGTCCCGTTCAGCTGCTCCCCTGCTTGATCTTGCAGGTAATAGCCCCCCGCGGCCAGGGCTTCTTGGACAATGAAGGGGCCCTCCCAATTGGGATGCAGCTTGCCCACGGCGGCTCCCCGCCCAGCGGCGTCTACCTTTTTCACGACCAGATCTCTTGCGAGGAAGTTTTTTAGGCGGACATTTTTATCGAAGTGCCTCGTCATGCGCCTCTTGACTTCCTCTTGGCGTACGGAGGCCAGGTCTCGAAGCTCTTCCACGTAATCCAGGGAGAGCCTCTGGGCACCCTCTTTCTCCAGTCGCCATTCCTCGCTCCCGCCTTCGGCTGCAACCACTCTCGGACTTCGCACCTCGAACTCCACTGGGATGAGTGCCTCAGACCCGTGGGACCGAGGGGAGTTGTTCGGTCCAGTTTCCTTTTAAGTTGGTGACCTTCTTCTTCAGTAGGTTGACGATGAGCTTGTTGGCAGCTTCTACTTCTCCGTTGCTCCGAGAGTGGTGTACTGAGGCGAGCCGAAGATCTGTGCCCAATTGCTTGCAGAAGTCCTCCAGCTCTAAGCTGGCGAACTGCGGCCCATTATCGGTGACGATGGCCAGCGGGATCCCAAACCTGCACGCGATTTCCCCCCAGATAAAATTCTTGACGATCTGGGAGGTGGTCTTGGCCAAGGCTTTGGCCTCGATCCACTTGGAGAAGTAGTCGATCATCACCAGTATGAATTTCCTTTGTCCACTTGCTTGAGGGAACGGGCCGACTAGATCCATCCCCCAGATGGCGAAGGGCCACAGAGCGGTGATCGAGCGGAGGTGTTGAGTTGGTTGAAGCTGGAGGGGCGCTAAGAGCTGGCACTGGGAGCATTTCTTGGAGTAAGCCTCCGCGTCCTTTCGGATGGTAGGCCAGAAGTAGCCATGCCTCAGGATTCTCTGCTCTAGAGTGCGGGTCCCGGAATAGCTGCCGCATTCCCCTGAGTGAATTTCCTTGAGAACTCGGGGGACCTCAATTTCCAACAGGCATCTGGCCAAAGGGCCCGAGATGGTCTTGCGATAAAGCTCGGCGTCGAGGAGCAGGTAGTACGCGGCCTTGTATCGGAATTTCCTTTGATCCTGCCCGTCCGAGGGCAGCTGACCCGTCGTTAAGAACGCAACGAACGGATCCTTCCAGGAGGACCGCTGCTCGATCTCCATCATCTCTCCTTCTTCGATGGATGGTCGAAATAGCTCGGTGACCGTCCCCCGGCCCGGGGACCGTATTTGGCAAGGTAGTCAGCTTCGGCATTGTCTTCTCGGGGCACATGCTCGACGAAGAAGGACTGGAAACCCCCGATCAGACCCTTAACCTTGACCAAGTATTGCTGCAGGGTGGGGTCATATACCTCGAACTCTCCCCGAATCTGGGAAGCGACTACCATTGAATCGGTGAAAGCTCGAATGTCCTTAATTGATAGCTCCTTGGAGAGACGCAAGCCGACCACCATGGCTTCGTACTCTGCCTGGTTATTCGTAACGGGGAAGAGGATCTCGACGGCTTGTTCGATCCTGGTTCCCTGGGGGCTAACCAACACGACTCCGGCCCTCACAGAAAACTTGTCGGATGCTCCGTCTACAAACATCTTCCAAGAGACTGGTCGGGAAGCACCCACGTCTACATCTACCTCGGCCGAGAAGTCGGCCAGGAAGTCTGCTACCGCCTGGGCCTTGATGGTTACTCTTGGGGAATATGAGATGTCGAACTCGCAGAGCTCCACCGCCCACTTGGCCAGCCTGCCAGAATGCTCTACCCCATCCAAGATACTCCTTAAGGGATGATCAGAGACCACCTTGATGGAATGAGCTTGAAAGTATGGGCGGAGCCGCCGAGCCGAAACCACCAAAGCGAAAACCAGCTTCTCCAAGATAGGATACCTTATCTCTGCTTGCCGCAACACCCGGCTCACGTAGTAGATGGGGAGCTGCCTCCTTCCTTCTTCTCGAACCAACACCGAACTGACCGCCTCAGCTCCCACTCCCAGATAAAGTAGGAGGTCTTCGCCGCCCTGTGGACCTTGGAGGAGAGGAGCTCGGGTTAGTTGTTTCTTGAGCTTCTCGAAAGCCTCCTCGCACTCCGTGGTCCACTCGAATTTCTGGTTTCCCCGAAGGGCTTTAAAAAATGGAGAGCACTTTTCTCCGGCCTTGGAGAGGAAATGACTAAGGCCTGCCAGCCTTCCAGTCAGCCTTTGGACCTCCTTGGAGTCTCTTGGGGAGGTCATCTCCATGATGGCTTTCACCTTGTCGGGGTTAGGATCCACCCCCCCGAGGAGTAAGGAGGTGACCCAGGAACTTCCCCCTTCCCGCGCCGAAGACACATTTGGCCGGATTAAGCCGCATCTTGTACTTCCTTAGGGTGGCGAAGGTCTCCGTCAGATCCGTCACGTGCTCCGGGACGCTCTTGCTTTTAACGAGAAGGTCGTCCACATAGACCTCCAAATTCCGCCCCTTTTGCTCTTTGAATACCTGGTCCATCATTCTTTGATACGTCGCGCCGGCGTTTTTGAGCCCGAAGGGCATCATCTTGTAGCTATAGCACCCGTCGCCGGTGATGAAGGAGACGTCACGGCAATCGGGGGGATGCATCTGGATCTCATGGTACCCTGAAAAAGCATCAAGGAAACTCATCATAGGAAATCCGACGGCGGAATCAACCAGCGCGTCGATCTGAGGCAGGGGATAACAATCCTTCGGGCAAGCTTTATTCAACATTGAAAAGTCGATACACAACCTCCAGCCCCCTCCGGACTTCTTTACCATTACAACATTGGAGACCCAGCCTGGATACTGGATCACCGAGACGAACCCCGCCTCTAGCAGCTTTCGCACCTCCTCCCTGATCGGCTCGGCCAGCGCGGTGGCGCTCTTCCTCTGTCTTTGACGAACCGGAGCTACCGCAGGATCCAGGTTGAGGCGATGACAGGCAACATCGGCATCTATCCCTGGCATCTCGGCAGCACTCCACACGAAGATGTCGGCGTTCTTCTGTAGGCACGCAGCTATCTCCGCCTTCCCCTCCTGGGGCAAGGCTCCTCCGACCTTCAGCAGTTCAGGCTCCCCTTTCGGGGAGATCACCCCCACCTCCTCTAGCTCTTCGGCAGCTTGCAGGCCCTCCTCATGCTCCATCATCTTCTCCAGCCTCTCCGCGTCACCCATCCAGCTGATGGTGCTGACAGCGTTCAGGTAACACTCCCGAGAGGCCTTCGGGTCCCCTCTGATCCGGACTTGGACGTCATCCCGGAAGTACTTCAGACATTGATGGTACGACGACGGGACGGCCTTGAAGTAATTGATGAGAGGCCGCCCGAAAAATGGCGTTGTAGCCGCTGGGCGCATCGACGATGACAAACCGACACCGGATTGAAGTACCCCCGAGGGTGACCAGCAGCTCCACTCCCCCTTCCACCTCTTTCTTCTCTCCCGAGAAGCCAAAGAGAGGCCCATCCGCGGCCTGGACCCTGGACGCTTCCACCTGCAGCCCCACAAAGGTTCTTTTGAAGATGACATTCACTGAGCTCCCGTTGTCCGCGAGGATTCGGTCGACGGTGAAGTCTTCGATGGCCGCTTGAATCACCAACGCGTCATGGAAAGGGTTTTCGTTCCACAGCATGTCCTCCTCCGAGAAGGTTATCTCGTTCAACAGCGGAGGAGTTTGCGACGTCGAGGCGACGCTCCTCTTGTAGATCTGGTGGAGGCTACCCTTGCGGGAAGCTCCAAGCCCTGCGCCCCCATTGATCACCCCGACGTGTCCGCCTCCCGGACCGGGAATAACATTTCCTCGGCCCCCTGGTCAACCCTGTCCTCGTTCCTCCTCCTTTGCGGCACTTGGAAGGCTACCTGCCCGACTAGGGCCTCCCGCCTTGGCTGCTCTCTCTGCCTCCGTCGCCTCCAACCTCCTCCTTGCCTCCCAAAACTCGGGGCAGGCCAAGGTCCCGTACCCCTCTACTCGATGGATATCGCAGTAGAGGGGAATTGCTGCTTCCTACTGCCTTTCCTGTCGCTTCTCCTTTCGCCGGCGCTTTGCGGCCCGTTGCATTACGGTCATCGCCTCCCTTCCTCCTCCTTACTCCCTGAGGTTGTTTCTCCTCTCTTCCTGGCAGATCGGTCGCCTCCACTGGGGACGATCCCTCGGATACTGGAATCTTCTTTCCTCCCTCCTTCCTTCCGGGGCTTCGACGAGCCTCCTTTCTTCCCGCCTCTGAGGCCTCTCCTGCCTCAACTCTTCCGCCCTTCTGGGCTCCTCTCTTCTCTTCCCCTTCGGCTCTTCCTGCCTTCTGCCATCGTTTTTCTCCGGACGCCTCTCCCTCTCCAACAGCCTTCCCATGTTCTCCCCTAGCGGCTTATCCCCATCCAGCCTTGCCAGGAACTCCTTGTTCCTCTCCTCCCCCTGAATGAAGACATTGGCCCTCTTCACCATCTCTTCGAACGGCCTCGATGGCCTGTGCCCCAGCTCCATGTTGAAGAATCCCTGCTTCAGGCCAAACTTGAGGGCAACCATCAAGATAAACCCATCCACCTCTTCCACTTCCAGAACCTCTTCCTGGAACCGGTCGATGTAACGACCCAAACTCTCGTGCTGCCCCTGCACGATCTTAAAGAGGGTCGTCACCTCCTTCTTCCTTTTCTTGGATGTCGCAAATCTTGCTATGAGACCCCGACGGACGTCGGAGAAGCAGTAGATGGAACCTGCCGGCAGTTGATGGAACCAGTCTCTTGCACTTCCCTTGAAGGTGATGGAGAAGAAGCGGCACTTGAAGGCGTCAGACATGTTGCGGATCGAGATCACGTCCTCAAACCACTGAAGATGCCTTACTGGGTCATCTCTGCCGGAGTAGTAGGTGAGGGCGGGCTCTCGGAAATTGTCGGGGACGGGGGCCGTGAGGATCTCAGCGCAGAAGGGGGTCCTCCCTTCCTGGCGACGGCGATTATCCTCCTCACTCGAATACTCATGCTCGCTCCATCGGCGAGTATTCCCATACCTCGCCGAGAGTTCAGGATCTCGGAATCGGATGCCCTGGCTGCTCGCTGGATGATGACGCAGAGGCATCGGTTGCTCCTCTCTCACCCAGGCGGGCTCCTTTCCTGCTCGTCGGGTTGGCTCCTCCTCGCCCGGTGGGGTCAGGCGATGGGGAGAGGTCGCCATGACCTCCGGTGGGTTGGCGAATCCTACGAGTATCGCCTTCTCCATCCTCTTCGCGAACTCCTCAAAAGCCGCTACCGTCACAAACCCGCCACCTCTCTCCGAGGTGCCTGCTCCTGCCGAGTTGCCCGTCACCTCGCCTTGATCGCCACCATTGACCATCTTTCGCCACTACGAAACTTTCCTCCTTGGCTGCTATTCACGCTCACCGCACCAAGTGTTAAAGCCGACAAAATCCCGACCTCAGAATCGGACTAGGCGGCCTAAGGCTACCGGTCTCGTAGTGAAATCGGATGGCCCAGGACGATTAAAGGAAACAAGACCCCAGGCGCTGCGGCAGGAAGGTCCCACCACGTACCCGGTTGCTTAGATGAAGCAACCCCTTCTCAACCAGAGTGGCCGAGCTAGATACGAAGGAGACGCGCGAGCTGGAATTCGCGAGTAACTATTCGAGTATTTTCTGTCCTCTCCTTCGTACCCCTGGGGTCCTATTTATAGGGAAACCCAAAGAGAGGGGGGGTCTTACTTATACCCCCACCCCGGCGATCGGGCGACTATCTGGGGAGCTCGCACGGGACGAGCGAGTATCTCACCTTAGTCGTCACCTGGCGAGTAGGCATGGGGAGCTCGCCATACTCGCCCATACCTTTTGCTGGCCCGCGGCTTGATCTTGACTTCACTCTTGGATTGTTGATTTTGACTTCTGGTGACCTGGCTGCGGTGGGGCCTCTCCTCGTCGAATACGGGTTATACAGCCGACTCTTATCATATAAATTAGTATGCGCTCTTTTATATAATGAGTTACTTTGAAAACTTGAACTTATAAATTTGTTTGTGCATTCATATAAGTTAAGGTATTTTTCATGATGATAATGTAGCTCATTTATTTTACTTTACTGTACATTACTGCACTGCTCTTACTTTACTGTTACTGTCTTCTAGTAGTTCTCTTTATATATATATATACTACGAGTTAGAGTCATGTCACCTGCTTTTTTATACTGCTTTGTTGTCTCCTCTTTCTTCCTCCCGCGCAGTGCCTAGGAGTCGCGTTGGTGAGGTGAGGACGAAGCGAGTTAATCTTTTTGACTCACGGTCGGTGGACCATATCATTTTAGGAGCGCATAGAGCCGCAACAGCAGTACCACCCAGAGGTCCAACAACTCAAGGAGGCAGGACCTTAGGAGCAGTTGTCGCGCACTATTACTACCACTACTGGACGCCATAATGATGAGTGTTTGTTTTAGCTTCAGCGTAAAGATGTTGTGAGAGAGAGATATTGTACTTTTATTTTAGATATGTACCAGGCATAAGCCCTTACTCTCTATTTTACTCATTGTTGGACTACTATTTCACATATATATGATGATATGTTGTGATTTGTGGACTTTCTATTGTAGTTTTACTTCTTTTCTCAAATTGGCCTAAAGGTTGAAATGATTGTACTAGCCAGCAGGATCGGCGTCATGCGGTGACGACTAATCGGTGAGTTAGTGTCACTGTAAGACGGTGGTTCTGGCATAAGACCCGGGTATCTCCCTGGTAAGAGGAGGGGTCTTACACCTACTTCCCGAGTGACTATCGCACTCGCTAGAGTGTACTTCCCCCAAGATCTTTGAGACCTGCTCTTCAGCCACACACTGTGCCAGAAGCCCTGAAAGGATCTTCCGATACAGACCTCTATCGTGCACCAGGTAGTATATCGATTTATGCCTGAAGCGTTTTAGATCCGGGATCTCCTCCGGAAACCTACATGTTGTTAAAAAAGTTATGAAAGGATCCATCTACGAGAGGTGCTGATCTACCTCCATCAACTTGCCTTCCTCGATAGATGGGCAAAACAAATCTATCAGAGTATCACCAGCCCGGGTTCCAAACTTGGCCAACCGATCAGCTGGGGCGCTTTCTTCCCGTGGTATGTGTTAAATGGAAAAGGTTCGGAATGACTTGATGAGATCCTTCACCTTGGCCAAGTACTTCATGAGAGTGGGCTCTCTCACCTCAAATTCTCCTCTGACATGTGACGTCTCCACCATCGAGTCTGTAAGCAGCTCCACATCTTGTACCCCCAGCTCCCTGGCCAGTCGTAGTCCTGCGATCACGACCCCATACTCTGTCTGGTTGTTTGTGATGAGAAAATGTATCGTCACGACTTGCTCCATCCTAGTCCCCTGGGGGCTTCCAGCACTACAGCAGCTCCCGTGGAATATCTTCTTGAGGCTCCATCTACCAGTATTTTTCAGGCAACATGTCATAAGGATTCTTCGTCCTCTTCCTCGATCACATAATAGGCTGAGCGCCGATCGCCTTGGGGGCGGTAAATAAACATATAATACTAGTATCTAAGGTGAACTCGTGAACGTCTGCTAATCTCTGCAAAAGAGAAGTCAAAAGCAGGTAAATAAACATATAACGCTAGTACCTTAAGTGAACTCGCGAACACATGCTAATCTCTGCAAAAGAAAATTCAAAAGCAGGTAAATTTAAAATATAACGTAAGTACCTGAAGAGAACTCGCGAACACTTGCTAATCTCTGCAAAAGAGAAGTCAAAAATAGGTAAATAAACATATAACGCGGGTACTTGAGGAGAACTCGCGAGCACCCACTACACCATATCCGACCTTTAGCAACACTTGAAAACTGTTGCCTAAAACTGCAAAGTGTTGCCAAAACATCAAAAACTGTTGCCATAGGGGTGTCTCAAATAGGCGTGTTGTCAAAGATCTAAGGCAACAGTTTTCATACCTTTAGGCAACACTAAACAAAAATTGTTGTCTAAACCCTTAGAATAGGCAACAGTTTTTTGGTTGACCTATTGCAACATTTTAGAACAGTTGACATGTACTGTTACAATTAAAAACGTTGTCAAAAGCTACAAAGACAACACTTTAAAACTGTTGTCAAAAAATTACGTTTTAAAAAAAAACGCCAATGCCGCCAGAAGATGTTGAGCGTAACATATAATGACATGTTTGGAAAACACTAGAAGTGTTTGAAATAGAGGCATATAAATATTCTTCCAATTGCTATATGCCTCACCTTCTCGTGTTTCCTCAATAGGTTTGTTGAGTGAAAAACACTACAACAAAGAAAGGCTACAACGGCATTTTTTTTGGCTTTCCGCGGCGCTTTTCAAGCGCCGCGAGAGTTTTCGTGGCGCTTTATAAAACGCCGCTAAATCTCCACGGATGCGGCCGTCGCCAAAGACGTTTGCGGCGCTTTTGACAAAATGCCGCCAATGTTGGGCATTAGCGACGCTTTGAAGTAAAACGCCGCCAAACGCTAGGGAATTGTAAAAAAAACACCCCGCAGATTTAGCGGCATTTTTTTTATAAAAATGCCGCTAATTCTGAATCATATTAAAAAAAAACTATTTGGAGATTTTCTTCTCCTGTATCGAGACATTCAAGCAACTCAAAATTACTTAAAGAGACTGCCCTAGATGAGCACTGAATAGAGAATTTGAGAGGTAGAACATTGATCAAAAGATTGATTCATCCAAAATTACTTACAAGAGAACAATCCCAAGCCAACAAATTGGAAAAATTACATGCTGATGGCTAAATCTTCTCTTGGCAAATAAGATTAATTACATGCTCATGCTCCTTCATGCTAATCGATTATGTTCCTCAGTACTTCTTGCAATTTTCCTACCTGACTAGCACGAAATTCAAGTGCAACATCTTCCTGTGCAGTAAGTTTGATCTATATTGTGAGAAGAAAATATTTAAAATCAGATATAAGAAATGGTGTGGAACTTGGAAAACAATATTGATTATTCAAATGTCTGCACCCCTTGCATGTAAATAACAATTAGTTGCATACCACATGTCCAACAGACTTCCATGTAGGATGAGCAGCATCCCCAGAATACCGCAATCTTAACTCATCTCCAGGAACAAGCAAATAACCAGTCTTCCTACAAATTTATTCAAAAATGAATTGATTACAACCATGAATGGGAAGTCAAAATAAAGTGTAATATTAAGGAAAAAAATTAATGTTGTCTACTAGTTTTGTAAACCAAGAAAAATTAAACAACCTTAGGGAAGGCAAAATATGTCACTCACTTCTTGTTAAGGCCAACATCCCATCTTATTGTCACAGAAACTTTACTCTGTGACTCCTCCATCATCTACAGCAAGAACCAAGCAACGAGATCAGCTATTTATGAGGTAACATAAATCTAAATACTTTGCCAAATGACATGACAACATCAAAATGCATGCGAAGCAAACATTTTTTTGGAGATATATTTGACAAAAAAAATAATTTGAAATGAGATTGTGAATTACCGGATGAAAGAAGAACGCTAGAAAAAAACAATTTGAAATGAGATTGCAAATTACCGGAGGAAAGAAAAACGTTGGCGTCTAATCTCATTGACCACTTCATTTAGAGTGTTGGACAGAGTGTTGGATATAATAGGGGACCAACATTTCAATTTGATCCAGATAGATAGTAACAACAACATCACTCAAATCTCTATAAGAAAGTGGACGGAAAGATTCAAAATGTATTGAGTTTTTGAAGCAACAAAATTCATGTTCACTTGGACAAACAAAAATAACTACTGTAAAAACACAGATAAGCTAAGATCATCTGAATTCATACACAAACCATTATCATGAGAAAATTGTTTACTAACTGCGGCCTTTGCAAGTGCTTTAACAAGCAATTCTACAGCTGGTCAGCTTGATGAGTTTAGGAGTTCCTCTCATGCTTGTGATAGGAAGACTGGAACTACATTGTAGCACTGAGAAAGCATGTAAGTGGATAAATTCAAGTATTATATAGTTAACAGAGACAAGAAGCATGCCTATCTGAAACTTTGATAATAGCATCCACTGCTTCAGACCCAATCAAATCAGCAAAATCCAAAGGCTCTGGTGCAGAGACGTGTTCAAATTTTACACCAGATTGTTTTTTTATTGAATGCAACTTTGATACTATAAAAGCACTTCTACATTCCATAATTTCCTATATAAAGTTAAAACATCAGTAATATATGGAACAAAATATGTAATAACTAGGATCCTCTATCAAAAGAATTCCATCAAACCCACACAAACACACCAACAAATTCAACATAAATACACACATACAACTACACACACTTACAACTACACACAAAAAAAACACAAACAAACATACCCACAAGCCCACACAAACACACTAAAACAATCATACACACCAACAAATTTAGCATACATGCACACATACAACTACACACAAATAAATTTATATGCTCATGCACACATCCACACAAACACAAACACAAATACACACAAAACCTCATAAACAAACACTAACAACAATGCACACATACACACTCATCCACAAATACACAAACACGCCAACACACCAACAAATTCAACACACATACACACTTATAACTACACACATAAACACAAAAAACACATAGATACATACTCACAAGCCCACACAAACACACTCAAACAACCGTACACACCACCACCACATAAACACAAGCATGCACAAATAAATTAGTATACACATAAACACATTTACACATGTAAACATGAACACGAATACTCTGCCCGGGACCAATTTAAAAAATACTAAATCACTCGTTCATTAATATTAACAATATTAATATCACACATTCCTCAATAGGAAAGCAGAACATTAGCGTGATAAACGTAATAAGGATGGAACAATTTGTCCCTTCTAGATAGTGAAAGCAATTGAATCTCCAAAATCAACCACCAAATAGCTAAAATGAAAGCAAATCCAAAAAAAATCCCAGAACAAAATAAAGTGGATAAGAGCTTAGATCGAAGAAAATTTCACAAATTCAAAACAGAAATGCTTGAAACTGCATCTGTAAAGCCCGTCGCCATCTGCGAAGACTAATGTATTTCGATAAAAAGCGAAAAAAGTCACAATGTTTTTGGATTTCGCGGACTTCAATATGCATCACGAGATAGTAAGAAGAGAAAGGATGCGGAGATCGGTGTTTCAGAGAGGATTTTACCTTGTCACAGTGATTGCTTTGAGAATGTGATTGGTACTTGCTTGCCCACTGCGGCGAATCGAGAGGGAGATCGAACTGGGAATGGTGACCTCTGCGGCGAATCGAAAGGGAGAATCGAAAGGGAGGAACGACAAGGAAGTCGCGCTGGTTGTAATGGCGATCGAGGAAGTGGAAGCGGCTAGGGTTATCGGGAGGAATGGAGGAAATGTATGAGAGGTTTTGTATTACAATTTTATATTATTTTTTATTAATTATTTTAGTGTGAATAAATTTTAAATGAGTTGATAAAGATTAGGCAACACATTTAAACCTGTGATAAATTACTTTTTTAAAAGGCAACTAGTAATAACTGCTGTCTAAAATAAATACTCAATTGCAACATTTCGGAATTGTTCCCTATAAGACTTTAGAGAACATTTATTCAATGTTGCAGTAAAAGGGTTGTCTAAATACGATAATCTATTGCTACACTTATAAACTATTTTCTATATAGATTTAGACAACATTTTTTAAAATGTTACCAAGTACGTGTTTCTAAAAACAAAAAATGTTGTAGTGACCTGCTAATATCTGCAAAAGAGAAGTCAAAAACAGAGAAATAAACATATAACACGAGTACCTGAGGAGAACTCGCGAGCACCTTCTAATTCTCTGCAAAAGAGAAGTCAAAAACAGGGAAATAAACATATAGCGTGAGTACCGGAGGTGAACTCGCCTTGGGGGAGGCCGAGCACCGGTCGCCTTGGGAGCGGCCAGTCTAGGGGTGGCCAGCCCGACGCGACGGGGGCTGGCCTTGCGCTAGTCGTCTTTGTTGGTAGTCTGCCTAGGGGAGGCCTACTATACCCTGTGTGGCGGGGGGCCGGCCTTGCGCCGATCGCGTTTAAGGCGGCAGGCCCCGCTCGGCGGGGGCCGGCTTTGCGCCGGCCGCCGTAGAGGCACCTGACCGACGGACGACCGACAAAGCATGGCGGTAGGGCGGTCAGCCGTGTGCGGCGGGAGAGCGTCGACCAAGCGTGGAGGGAGGCGATTAGCCCGTTGGAGGGACCGTGCGCCCGGAGGTTGTTAAGCGGATAACAGGTGGATTGGGCTCGTGGATCGCGCATGAGGCGGTTTTCCCCATAACTCCCCCACTCAACTAGTGGGGGACATGGAATTCCGTCTAATTGCATCCCAAAATTTCTATATATTGTAGGAGACTCCATCATGACTGATTATTTCATGCAGATTAATTTGCGTGTAAAAAAACGTGCTGATGATATAGTTAATTTGGGCGTTACTTGAAACGGTGTATAAAAATTACCTTGCCTCAATACAAATATTATTGTTAAAATTTACTTAACTAACTTGCATAGTGCTGGCTTACTTATTGCAGGTTAGGTTATGTTAGGATCGTGACACCTCACACGCGCACGGATCGTCCGGATCGCGTCACGTCGGTGATCTGTGGGAGGAGTTAATTCCAAATCCGGGAAAACTTGTTTTGGGAAGACTATGTTTAGAAAGCTATTGAGGTCGGTTAAATTCTGAAATCCCTATTTTAGGAAGATCATTTATGACCGGGTATCTAATTCCAATATTAGGATTTCTCTCCTATTCAGATGGGTGAGTTATTGCTGCTTATTGTGGGTCTAATTGCTTCCTAAAATAGGATTTAACTCCTAATTAGAGAAGGCTAACTGCCATTATAAATTGGGGGGGGGGGGGGGGTTATTTGTCTTGCCGATGAGAGAGATCAGGCCATCAACAGAGAAAATTTGTGAGATCCAAACTGTGAAACCAGAGAGTGGAAGAGTTTTTCCAGGTTGTTGGAGTTGTGTTCCGGCGGCTTCGGCTTCGGCTCAGGCAGCGGCGGAGGGTCTTGGGCCCGGTGGCAGAGCAGCAACGAGACAGGCATCAGGCGCGGCGGCGAAGGAGCACAGTGGTCTGGAGGGAGTTCCGGCCGAGCTTGGCGCGCGCACTTTGGTTGCTCAGGAGGAGCAACGTTCCCGGCGACAGCGCAGTCGGAAATCCGACAGCTCCAGTTTCAGTTTTTTGTTTTGCCTTTTGTTTCTTTCTCTGTTCGACCCATTGAGGTCTATTGTAATCGGTAACTTTCTAACTTTAGTGGATTTTGTCCGGCGCGCTCTCCCCGTGGAGTTGGAGTCTCATACTCCGAACCACGTAATCTTTTGTGTCGTCTGTGTATACTAGAATCTCGTTCCGTATTTTATTTTGCGCGATATTGGTTCTTGCTCATTCGTGAAATTCCGTTGCGCTATCGCGGCTTAACTCGATCCGATTTCACAACAATTGGTATCAGAGGGAGGTTCCGCGGGGGTGATCGTCTGGACGTTCCGGTTTTATGATTTGGGTCAACGGTGGGTGACGACATTGGTCCGCTCCCTATCTTCCCACATCGGTTCCACGAATATCATCTTGATCGCCCAGTAGCTCTGCGAGCAAGACAATGTCGGCAAAATTCGAGATTTCTAGGTACGACGGCAAGATTGATTTTGGCATTTGGCAGAAGCGCATAAAGGCCGTTCTCGTCCAACAAGGTCTTCACAAGGCTCTCCTCGGCAAGAAGAAGTCCGACAAGAAGGACGACGAATGAGAGGAGCTCGATCTGAAGGCCATCAGCACGATTCAGCTGTGTTTGGCCGATGAGGTGATGTACAACGTGGTGGATGCTGAGACAACGGCGGACTTGTGGAAGAAGCTCGAGGAGCTATATATGTCCAAGTCGCTGACGAATAAGCTGTATGTGAAGAAGCAGCTATACAGCCTGAGAATGTCGGAGGGCTCGCAACTGCTAGATCACATGAACGTGTTCAACAAGCTCGTCTCACAGTTGCGGAGTATGGACGTTAAGGTCGAGGAGGAAGACCAGGCTCTGCTCCTGTTTTCTTCATTGCCGAGGTCCTTCGATCATCTGGTCACCACTATCCTCTACGGGAAGGATACCCTGAAGATGGCAGAAGTGATGATGGCGCTGCTCTCGAACGAAACAAGGAGCAAGTCGGGCCCTAGGGCCGACGAAGGCTTATTCGTGAAGAGCAAGGACACATTGAGTGGTAGATCGAGAGGGAAAGGAAAGCGGGAAAACCGACCTAGGAAAAAGTCCGTAGGCAGGAACACGTGTCACTACTGTAAAGAGAAAGGGCACTGGAAGGACAAGTGTCCAAAGCTGAAGCTCAAGGAGCAGGCGCATGAGCCAGATTTGGCTGCGGTGGCATCTGAGGATGAGAGCGATGCCGACGCTCTTCATGCTGTACCCAGCATTTTGAGACCACAGGCTCCTGGATCTTGGATACAGGATGCACGTTCCACATGTGCCCGAAAAGAGAGTGGTTCTCCAGCTTTAGGCAATATGAGGGTGGTCGAGTTCGGATGGGGAACGTTTCAGAGTGCGAGATATTGAGAGTCGGTAACATCAGGATCAGGATGTTTGACGGAGTGGTTAGGACCCTCACCGACGTTCGGTATGTTCCCGATTTGAGGAAGAGTTTGATTTCGTTAGGCACTCTGGAGGCCACCGGGTATTCTTTTACCAGTAACGGCGGATATTTGGAGGTCAGAAGAGGCGCGCAGACAGTCTTGAGAGGAGAGCGTTTTGGGTCGCTTTATAGACTGATTGGCACCACGACTGCCAGGGGAGATGCGAGGAGAGAGGTCAAACCGTCTCTCGAGCTACAGGGCACAGTAGCATATGCATTTCATGCGATCTCCCCAGATCGCGGTTCCTTCGATAGAGCTATAGAGAGCAGGATCCGCTCTCAGCAGAAAGCTAGGAAGGACCGGCGGAGGAGCAAGGCAGGTTTCGTGGCGAGGGCGTGTGCGCAGAGAGAGGACCTTGATGGAGGTAAATTTTTTGCATCCGTGGGTGGAGAGTCATCTCAGGAGAGCCCAGACGCCGCAAAGGGAGCCATCCGGCTCAAGGGTCCCACCAGAGAACTCATGATCACTCAGGAGAATGTGGAGTCGCACAGTGAGAGGTTGAGTGCGAGTCGTCTTGCAAAAGACTCGGTCTATAGGTCAAGGGCAAAGCACGTCGGGGTGCGCCACCGGGAGTTGAGGGAGTTCGGTAGAGGTAGAGGCAGGAAGTTGCGGGAGATATCCTAGAGGGATATTAGTACGGACTTGCGAGGAAGTCCAGTGACTAGAGTCAAGTTTAAGAGTGGTCTTGACTTGACTCATTCTGATGCACGTTGATCACGGTAAGGCCCCAGGGAGAGGGGGCTCGTAGTCGCCGGTAGTAGAGATTTAAGCTGAAGGTGGAGTTTCGTTTGCGTGAGGCGTCAAGGTGGAGATTGTTAGGATCGTCCGGATCGCGCCACGTCGGCGATCTGTGGGAGGAGTTAATTCCAAATCCAGGAAAGCTTGTTTTGGGAAGACTATGTTTAGAAAGCTATTGAGGCCGGTTAAATTCTGAAATCCCTATTTTAGGAAGATCATTTGTGGCCGGGTATCTCATTTCAATATTAGGATTTCTCTCCTATTCAGATGGGTGAGTTATTGCTACTTATTGTGGGTCTAATTGCTTCCTAAAATAGGATTTAACTCCTAATTAGAGAAGGCTAACTACCATTATAAATTGGGGGGGGGGGGGGTCATTTGTCTTGCCAATGAGAGAGATCAGGCCATCAACAGAGAAAATTTGTGAGATCCAAACTGTGAAACCAGAGAGAGGAAGAGTTTTTCCAGGTTGTTGGAGTTGTGTTCCGGCGGCTTCGGCTTCGTCTCAGGCAGCGGCGGAGGGTCTTGGGCCCGGTGGTAGAGTAGCAACGAGACAGGCATCAGGCACGGCGGCAAAGGAGCACGGTGGTCTGGAGGGAGTTCCGGCCGAGCTTGTCGCGCGCACTTTGGTTGCTCAGGAGGAGCAACGTTCCGGGCGACAGCGCTGTCGGAAATCCGACAGCTCCAGTTTCAGTTTTTTGTTTTGCCTTTTGTTTCTTTCTCTGTTCGACCCATTGAGGTTTATTGTAATCGGTAACTTTCTGACTTTAGTGGATTTTGTCCGGCGCGCTCTCCCCGTGAAGTAGGAGTCTCATACTCCGAACCACGTAATCTTTTGTGTCGTCTGTGTATGCTAGAATCTCGTTCCGTATTTTATTTTGCGCGATATTGGTTCTTGCTCATTCGTGAAATTCCGTTGCGCTACCGCGGCTTAACTCGATCCGATTTCACAACAAGGTTACAGGTCAGAGTCAGTGGCGGATCCAGAAAAATAATAATGGGGGTGTACATAATTTTTTTTGAATGAATCATTGGGTTCTAAAAAATTTAACATGAGAGGTCAGACATCAAATTCCTTCAAAAAAATTTTTGAACGTTTCAATTTTATCCGAGCTATTTCTCCCTCATCTGTACACCTTTTTTGACGTATAAATAGTCAAAAATCATTGCAGGAATCTAATTACATTAACCATTTTGAAAAATAATGGGGATATCAGTGTCTCTCGGGCCCCCCTCTGACTCCGCCCCTGATCAGAGTGTCAGACTACAAGTCCAAATCCACATTATGAAGATTTTTTTTGTTCAGTGGATTTATGTTTTGCATTTTTTTTACATTCCCGTTGTTTTATACTTTTATGCTCCAATTATTCTGTGTTTAATTTTGTGGTTAATATTTTTAATTAATACTATAAAATTTTATGACGTGTCAATTTCAAAGATGTGCTCATATTCGAAATAAATGCTCCTAACAATCCTCTAATTATATATTATATATGATTATTTATTTATTACCTAGGTAACAATAAAAACCTTTTTGAATTAATAAAATATATCATGCTGACGAATTGAGCCAGTGATAAGTTCGCGCGGCCAGCATGTATGCGATCATGATTCATCCCCCCCACGTATATTTATAATCTGCTTCATCGGTTAGTGCACATAGCTGGAAGCAGATTTCCAGCTGGGCGGAGTTCAGCTGTTCCCATGAATATAAAAATATATGTATATAAATAAGATATTTTGTATACTTATGAGTAAATATTATTTATATTATTTTTTTTTAAAAAATATTTTTATATGTTTAGTTGCTCAGATGGGGTCCATGGGGATAAAGGCTCACTTTAACGTGACTTTTTGTTTTTTTGCCTCATTGAATTTGGATAAAGATGCCACTTTTATCTTAGGCGAAGTTAGGCGTTCTGGAACGACGATTTATAATCACCGTGGTCGTGAACACGCGGCCTTGTCAAATATAGGCTCTGCTTGGCACTATGGTGGCGGTCATGGACAAGAGGGTTAAATTGTCATTCGTTAATGCCCTATCTAAGAAACTTTGTTCACTTTTATGTTCAAACGGATGATGTTTATTAGGTAAACCTTAACGAATGACGGTTTAACTCATGCGTTTACGACCGCCGCCGGCCAAAAATATATTTATTTTAACCTTTTAGAATTTGGGTAATCAGATTAGCAGATATATAAATCAAGGTTTTGAAAACCGGACCGGAGATGGAACCGGTCTTAGGAGAGGTTCATGGTTCAACCGGGATTGAACCGTTTTGACAAAAGTTACTGACATTATTTCATAATGTATGTGGTATATATGATATTAATATATAAAAGTAAAATAACTAAGTGCTAACATAAACATATCATAAATAAAGCGTACACATTGAGTTAAATAGTTAAAATGTGGACAAACAGAGTTGTCAAAGGAGAGCAGAAGAGGATGCAAAGCAAGAGAGTTCTTTCACCGAGAAGGCAATCATGAACTAAAAAACTACCTGGATATATAAACTCAGACAATCAGATTTCAGAATTCAACTGAAATTTCAACTGAAAACGTGAAATGCCCAAATAAAACTTAGACCCAAATCTCAAATTCAACAGAAAAAATCAAAAAAATATTAAAATTGATAATGAAATTTGTTGCTAATGGTAGACTGGTAGAGAGATGAGAGATCGGACTTCAGAGATCACAAAAATCGTCAAATACCCAAATAAAACTTAGCCGCCACGATGAACAAAGATGATCCAGTGGAAGATGCTCCCCTCATCGGGTCGAAGTCGCCGGTCTACCATCTACGCGAGGAAGAAGACAATAAACGTTGGTTCCGCCATTCCAATTTCCGGACGCTCGCCTTCCAGTCGAAGTCGCCGATCGGCGTGAGGAAGAAGAAGGATGCTTTCTCGTTCGATGTCTGGGCTATGCCATGACTTCTGTGAGCATGAATGGAAATAAAAAAAATGAAAAGGCAAAGACAATGTATAAGTATAACCCTAAAGCAACTTGAATCTCAACCGTCCGATTGAAAAGTAGCGGTGAAATGACCTAAAATTATTGACCGCCCGGTTTACTGAAAACCGACCCGGTTTCCGGTTAATCGGTTCAACCGCCCGGTTAGCCGGTTCCGAGCCAGTTTTTAGCTGGAGCGGTTATAAAAACCTGACCGGGCCGGCCGGGGAACCGGTTGGCAGTCCAACCGGTTGAACCGGCCGGTCCGGTCCGGTTTTTAAAACCTTGATATAAATTGAATTAATTATAATTGTTTAAGGGAATTGTTAAAAGAGGCATCTTATTTGCCTAGTTGCATGATAATTTCACTTAATTTATCTTTAAAACTACTTTCTCATAAAACACTGGTCGCACCATACTAGTTTCTAAAAGCACTAACACTGGTGAAACCTTCTACTCCGGTACCGGCTCCAACGGAGGGTGTTTTGCCGCAGCCGGCGACGCCGCCAATGGATGTAGTAGATTGTTTGTCCTTTTTGTCCAACATAAGTGCGTCTTTCCGGCCTAAGAGAGATCCGGCCAACTTATCCGAGCTCCAATAGGGCTTCACATTATAACAAACATGATCCTCAGATTTCTGAAAGTCAAAGGAAAATGGATCTATGGTAAGGATTATATGATTAATGCATTTTTAAAAAAAAAAATTGGTTTATATCTCCCATCTTCTCATGAAACACAGCTGAATTCACGACCGGCGCGACTGCTAAACCGTTATTCAAAAAGAACGCGTAATGGAAGAGATTCGAATTATCGGACTTCTCTTCATTATGATGTTGGCTTGCATCCAAAGAGTAGTATTATGGTCAGTATTACTGTAACAGTTCGGTTTGGCTCGATTTTTAAGGAAAACTGCAAAACGAATCATTTCAATGTGATGTCAAAAATTTGAAACTGAACCAAACCGTGAAAACTATTGGAATCAAACCGAAACGAACCGAATGATTAGGTTCAGCTTAGGCGGTTTAAAACAAGAAATATGAGTACCTAATTTGCCACTGTTTGGATATGAGAACCATAATTAAATTCTCTCAAAATTTGCTACAATTCTGGCTAATCCTCTAATGTTGGGGTTGTGCACTTTGTGTTATGAGAATCATCCTCTCTTGTTCCAAGTACTAATATGGATTCATGGAAATCATCAAGGTGGTTTTCTTTCTTAGGATCCGTTTGGGGGGACTTATTTTCACCGGTCAAGCGGTTATGACCGCATGAATCGGACCGTAATTAAGTTCTGGTTCATGCGGTCGTAACCGCTTGACCGGTGAAAATAAGTGTTGTGCAATCGGACCGAGTACCGCGGCAGCGCAACGGAATTAAAATGAGCAAAACAATCAGCAAAATAAAATAACGGAGATTTCAAACACGCAGACGACAAAATATATACGTGGTTCGGAGTTTGGGCTCCTACGTCCACGGGGAGAGCGCGCCAGAAAGATCACTAAAACTGATGAGTTTACAAGATACAACAAGAGAAAACAGAAAACACTGAAAAAACACTGTCTATCTTCCCGCTGGAATCACCGTCTGCTTCCGCCGCCTGATGCCGATCCCGCCTGGATCAGCCGCCTGAAGCCGCCGAACGCCTGGAGTCAACTTCTGGAGGCCGGCCGAATGTCGCCTCTCCTGAGGTGACCGGATGCGCCGCCTCCGTTAGCTCCGCCTGTATCGCCGCCTCTGCGCCTGCTGCCGCCGTCGCCGCGCATGATTCCGCCGAACCTCTGGGGCCTACTGCAGGCGGCCGGCCGGATGTCGCCTCGCCTGAGGTGACCGGATGCGCCGCAACCTTGCGCGCCAGATGCCGCCGCCTGCTGCCGCCGTTCGCAGGAAGAACCGCCTGAAAAGCTCAAAGCTCTCCCTCTCTGAATTCTCACTAGTGTTGTATATTACCGAATCATCATATGGCTAAGGGAGGCTGACCCCTATTTATAATAGGATCAAGAGTCATCAATATATGGAAATGAACACATATGGAGGGGGTTGCCAAAACAGGGCTCAACCAAATAGGAAGAACATCCCCGATATTATATCCCCCTCATAAAGCATTTCCATGTTTAGGACTTCCCCAAAACAGGAATAAAAAAGGGCACACGGATCGATGAGGTGGCACAATCTCAACAAACTCCACCTTGACACCTCACGCGATGAACTCCACCTCGAAGCCTAACGAACGTAACTCTACCTCCAACTTGAATCTCCCCAACCGGCGACTACAAGCCCCCTCTCCCTGGGGTCCCCCTCGATCAACATGCCTCAGAATGAGTCAAGTCAAGACCGTTCTTGAACTTGACTCCTGTCACGGATTTCGTCCGCATGTTCGCACCGATATCCTCCGTAGAGATCTTCCGCAACTCCATGCCTCCACCTCCAGCGAACTCCCTCGACTCCTGATGCCGCACTCCGATTTGCTTTATCCTTGCACGATAGACCATGTCTTTTGCAAGATAGCTAGCACTGTGCAACTCCACCTTCTCCTGAGTAAACCTGAGTTCCTTGGTGGGACTCCTGAGCCAGATGGCTCCCCTTGCGGTGCCTGGGCACTTCTGAGACACTCTGCCCACCTTCTCCACGACTGCGAAGATTTTATCTTCGCCAAGGCCCTTTCTCTGCGCAAACCTCTTCGCCACGAATCTTGCCTCGCTCCTCCACTTATCCTTCCTAGCTTTCCCCTGAGAGCTGTCTCTGCTCTCTAAAGCTTTTCCTGAGGAACTAGCGTGAAAGACACACGCTACCGAGTCATGTAGCCTGGGAGGCAATCTGACCTCTCCCCTCGTCCTTCCGCTCGCAATTGTGGTACCGATCAGTCTGTAGAGAGTACCAGAACGCTCTCCTACCATGACTACCTGCGCGCCTCTTCTAACCTCATCGGCCAAGCACAACTGGATTGTGCTGATGACTTTCAGATCTAGCTCATCCCACTCATCGTCCTTCTTCAACCCGACCTTCTCCTTTCCAAGGAGCGCCTTATGAAGACCTTGTTGGACGAGCACCGCTTTGATCCGTTTTTGCCACAGACCAAAGTCAATTTTGCCGTCGTATTTTGGAATCTCAAATTTCGCTGACATTGTTTTGCTCGTAGAGCTAATGGGCAATCTGAATAATATTCACGGACCAGATCTGAGAAGATAGGGAGCGGACCGATGTCGTCACCTACCGTTGACCCAGATCTAAAACCGGAACGTCCAGACGATCACCCCCGCGGAACCTCCCTCTGATACCAATTGTTGTGCAATCGGACCGAGTACCGCGGTAGCGCAACAGAATTAAAATGAGCAAAACAATCAGCAAAATAAAATAACGAAGATTTCAAACACGCAGACGACAAAATATATACGTGGTTCGGAGTTTGGGCTCCTACGTTCACGGGGAGAGCGCGCCAGAAAGATCCACTAAAACTGATGAGTTTACAAGATACAACAAGAGAAAACAGAAAACACTGAAAAAACACTGTCTATCTTCCCGCTGGAATCACCGTCTGCTTCCGCCGCCTGATGCCGATCCCGCCTGGATCAGCCGCCTGAAGCCGTCGAACGTCTGGAGTCAACTTCTGGAGGCCGGCCGAATGTCGCCTCGCCTGAGGTGACCGGATGCGCCGCCTCCGTTAGCTCCGCCTGTATCGCCGCCTCTGCGCCTGCTGCCGCCGTCGTCGCGCATGATTCCACCGAACCTCTGGGGCCTACTGCAGGCGGCCGGCCGGATGTCGCCTCGCCTGAGGTGACCGGATGCGCCGCAACCTTGCGCGCCAGATGCCGCCGCCTGCTGCCGCCGTTCGCCGGAAGAACCGCCTAAAAAGCTCAAAGCTCTCCCTCTCTGAATTCTCACTAGTGTTGTATATTACCGAATCATCATATGGCTAAGGGAGGCTGACCCATATTTATAATAGGATCAAGAGTCATCAATATATGGAGATGAATACATATGGAGGGGGTTGCCAAAACAGGGCTCAACCAAATAGGAAGAACATCCCCTATATTATATCCCCCTCATAAAGCATTTCCATGTTTAGGACTTCCCCAAAACAGGAATAAAAAAGGGCACATGGATCGATGAGGTGGCACAATCTCAACAAATAAGTCCCCCCAAACGGAGCCTTAGTTACAAGTCTGGTCAAAAGCTACTTAATGTGGATCCCATTTTTTTCATGTGAGGTGCCTTTAACTAAATTGCAGTACAATTAATAAATATGAGTGACTTTAATAGTTCAAAAAGGATAATAATTATACGCAGACTGACTTCGGCTATGTATAAATCATGAAATTTCATAATGGTTATGTGCACCAGTGGCGTATTCAGAAAATTAATAATGGGGGTGCACAAATTGATAATGAGGGTGCATAAATTTTTTTTTGAATGCGCACCAAGAAGCATACGGGTTCAGAACTTCGTATGATTATTTTAATTTGGTTTGCATTTATTTTTGGGCTGCACATAACTAAAAATGACATGAAAATAACATCACTATTCAAAAAATAGTGTGGTGCCTTAACAAAACTGTACGACAGGCCAAAACCGTGGTGCCTTTAACAGTTTCCTTGTTTACTAAATTATAATTATAATTATTTTAATTGCACATAACAAGTATGCGTATTTATACAAAATAGAATATAAAATATACCATATTAAAATAAATTGAAAGATATAATTAAAAAATATAACAAGACTTCTGCAATATTATCATTAATTGTGGAAAATCATGATCTTATTTCTTTCAATTATACTTCGTTAATTATAACAGTGTGATTGAGGTTATTATTTGTTAATATAATTGATGGGAAGGCCCCAATTTATAGGAAAATTCGGGCTGTAAATAATCTGATTCCTCTCTTACGCCACTAGCGGGATGGAGAGTTATGCGCGTAACCAACGCACATGTGATCTATGCGTCCGATCTGCGTGATAACCCCCACACACGCGATCCCAAACACCCGACGAGATCCTGTGCATCGGTCGCTCCCTCGGTCACCCCATGGCCGCCCGTTGCATGGACAACCTCAGCTACAACCGATACCGGGAGGGCCGCCCGGCGCACGGACGGTCTCGGACGCAGCCAGCCGCGAAGGGGATGGCAGCCCCATGCAGACCGGCCGCGAAGGGGATGGCAGACCCTTGGTTTCCCGGGCCAAGGGCGGCCTCAACCGGCCTCGACAAGGCCGGAAGCCCCCTCCCTCGACCGCAGCTGGCCTCGAAGGGGATGGCCTCCCCTTGGCCGCTTGGGCCAAGGGGGGCCCCGACCGGCCTCGCCATGGCCGGCTGGAACCTCCCTAGGCCGCAGCCGGCCTCGAAGGGGACTGCCGCTCCTTGGCCGTCCGGGCCAAGTGAAGCCTCGGCCGGCCTCGCCAAGGCCGGCCGCCCTCGTCCCCCACTCGGTCGCGGTCAGCCTCCAGGGGGACGGCCGCCCCAGCCAAGAGCAGCCTCGGTCGGCCACACTAAGATAGGTTGTCCTCTCCCCCTCTCGAATGTGGTCGGCCTTGAGGGGGACGGCCGTCCCTGCCAAGTGCGGCCTTGGCCGACCTCGCTAAGGCCGGCCGCCCCCGTCCCCCTCTCGGCCCCGACCGACCTCGAGGGGGACGGCCGCCCCTTGGCCGCCAGGTCAGGGGCGGCCTCCCCGTCACCCTTTCGGCCGTGGCAGGCCTCAAGGGGGACGGAGGCCCCTTTGCCGTCTGGGGAAAGGGCGGCCTCGGCCGACCTTGTCAAGGCCGCCCCCCCCTACCTCGTTTGCTCGGCGTAAAAGGGAGGGGCGGCCGCCGACCTTGCCCCGCTGCCAGAATTGTCGAGCCCAATTTTTCGGGCAAGCATTTTTTCGGCCCAGGGGCAGGGTCGTCATTTCTCAAAAAAGACGATCCGCGTGCTCTAATTCGGGTGCTCTTATTGGTACGTCTGGTAGTTATTGGGCAAAATTATCGGTCCGCCCTTTTAAAAGTCTATAAATAGTCTCCGTCTCTACTTCATTTGGATCTTTTTTCGACTCTGGACTTCCTCTCTCTAGTTCTTGTCTTTCTCTCTCTACTCTCTCTTTCACTTTACTCTCTTTCTTCCTCTTTGCAGGATCTCCACGAGTCCACCAAGGAACTCCGTCATGGTTCGTCAAGACGGACAAAGTCGCCCCAAGCCCTGTCAAGCACTGGGGTAGTAGATGTCACCCAACAATCGCTCACTGTCTTCGACCGTCCGCAGAGCATTCAAGCAAGCAGCACGCTCCCTCAGCGTCGCCAAGTCAAGCACGCCAAGACGTCCGAGTACCTAAGCTCCCCTTTGCTCGGAGAAGCAAGACAGGCCGCCAGCAAAATTTGGAGCTTTGTCATGCTCTGCACTCTCTCTCTCTCTCCCATCTTGTCAAGTGTAACGAGAAGCGGCATGTCGCCCTCGCCCTGATGGGATAGCCAATAATTGCAGGAGAAATCACGAACACAGACAATGTCAATTTATAATATAATTTATAAATCAATTACAATGAAGAAACAAGTGAAGAAATAACCGTCCGGTGAAATGCACGCGGATGCGCCAGACACGCACGATCCGCAGGAAATGGAAGATCTGGGACTGCAATCCGACTAACGGACGCACAAGGTTCATCGAACCTTCAACGTCAACTTCTGACGTTCAACCGCAACACCCGCCACCACCGGAGAGAAACTCCAAGTTCAGACCCGGACCTTGCCACGAATGTGTAGCCCGTCCTCAACGCAAACTTTTCTCTCCACATCCTCCACAAACAGCCGGGTTAAAACAGCCCCGTCTCCGCCTTCCTTCCACGGCAACGGCCGACTGGACTCGGACGGCGACGGCGACGGCGATGGCGGGCTGCCCTCCTCTTCACGTCAGCGACGGAAAACACCGGCGGCTGCCTTCCTCCAGCGGCGACTCCGGCAAGAGATCCCAAGGCAGCAGCCTCCTGCACCAAGCCGAGAGAGAGAGAGCGAGAGCGGTTGCGGTCACAATTCATGGGAGAGAGAGAGAAATGAATATAATAATGAGTATATTATATTCTCATTACCACCTCCCAAATAAAACCACCGGATCACATTCCAAATTAAAACCTGTTTAGTTTGGACAGATTTGAAAAAACAGTTTTTTAAATTTGGACAGCTTTCAAGACAGCACAAAAAAGTTGCAACCTCAAATACTGCGTTGCAACCTGTTTTCTGCTCCTAAAGCGTCCGGTCCATTTGAACCGGGTATGAGCCAACCCAACAAACACCACCTTGGCTCATATCCTGGTTCCGCCACCACCTGCACGAAGCATCATCTACACTGGACACCAACTGCGCGAAGCAACCGTTCTGCACGAAGCACCAGTCTGCACGGAGCACCACCTCAAGAACTTGAGGCGTCAGCCGACCTGCTTCAGTCGACTCATCTCTGCTCGGGCTCAACTCATGAATGTCAACGCAATTAGATCGATGAATCTGACTCGCCTAGTCAGACTACCAGAAGGGCGATCCCCTGCACCACCTCGACCATCCACACCGTCGGCCGCAGAAATCATGGGCGCACCACCTCGCATCGTGGTCTCCAACAACCGGTACAGACTACCGCCATGCATAGCTCGCATGAGCACGGTGCGCCCTCGCCTCACCGTCAGAACTCCACCTCTCGATGCAAACCTGCACCCACCGGGGTCCAATGTGCCCAACGAAATCAGATTTCTGCATAACTTCGGTACCAGGTGTACCTGCTCAAGTCTACGCACAGCTCCACCATGCATCCGCAAGTTCACCGTCCCAATCTCTGTGACCTCACATGCTGAGCCGTCACCCAGAAAGACCGACCAAGACGTCACCTCCAGTGAACTGAACATCGCCACATCTGAGCAAATGTGCTGCGAGGCACCAGAATCCAAAATCCAGCTATCAGAGTCACTCTGACTCTTAGTGACGCAATAAAATCTGTCATCTCCTTCCAGGTCGAGTGTCACCATGCCCGCATTGGACATCCTTCGAAGTTCCAGAACTTCCTGCACGCTGCGGACAATTTCTCCTAATGTGACCAACCTGTCTGCAGTGGTAATACGTCACTGCCTTCTTCGACGCCGATCGAGCTCGTGCACTTCTCGATCCTTTGTTAAAACTCCTCCCGCGTTCATGCGCTACCAAGATCTGGTCACCCCTAGGAGTGGGGTCCTTTAACATCTGACTGGATAACAGCGCATACGTGACTTCTTCCAGCCCCACCGTATCCTTCACATACAGGAGCGTAGTCACCATGTGCTTGTATGACGCTGGGAGCGAGGTAAGAAGCAAGAGGGATTTGTCTTCTTCCTCTACCTTCGAGCCAACCACATGCAATTGGCTCAGAAGACCGTTGAACACATTGAAGTGTTCCTGCAGGTTGCCACCTTCCTGCATATTCAGCGCATAGAGGCGCTGCTTCAGCAACAATCTTGTCGTCACGGATTTTGCCAAGTACAGTCGCTCAAGCTTTTCCCAAAGGCCGTCTGCCGTCTCTTCAGTCCCGATGTTGAAGAGCACCTGGTCAGCAATGCACATCCTGATTGTGCTCGTGGCCTTTTCATCAAGATCCTTTCATTCCTCATCTTTCACCGCCGTGGATAATTTGTCGCGCCCCCGCAAGACTTGAATCAAACCTTGTTGAACCAACATATCCTTGACTCGAATCTGCCATAGGCTAAAATTCCCACTACCATCGAACTTCTCCACTGAAAATCTGTCCAAACTGCATTCTTCCCTGCCATGACTGTCCCCGACAAACTAGAAGACCTGATTTGTTCAAAGGTCGAATCTGAAAGAGTGGGAAGAGGACCTAGTCGTTCACCACCGCAGTCAAACCCTTCCTAGAACGTCCAATCACGGTCGTCTATCGAACCTGGCTCTGATACCACTTGATGGGATAACCAATAATTGCAGGAGAAATCACGAACACAGACAATGTGAATTTATAATATAATTTATAAATCAATTACAATGAAGAAACAAGTGAAGAATTAACCGTCCGGTGAAACGCACGCGGATGCGCCGGACACGCACGATCCGCAGGAAATGGAAGATCTTGGACTGCAATCCGACTAACGGACGCACAAGGTTCACCGAACCTTCAACGTCAACTTCCGACGTTCAACCGCAACCACCGCCACCACCGGAGAGAAACTCCAAGTTCGGACCCGGACCTTGCCACGAATGTGTAGCCCGTCCTCAACGCAAACTTTTCTCTCCACAGCCTCCACAAACAGCCGGGTTAAAACAGCCCCGTCTCCGCCTTCCTTCCACGGCAACGGTCGACTGGACTCGGACGGCGACGACGATGGCGGACTGCCCTCCTCTTCACGTCAGCGACGACAAACACCGGCGACTGTCTTCCTCCAGCGGCGACTCCGACAAGAGATCCCAAGGCAGCAGCCTCCTGCACCAAGCTGAGAGAGAGAGAGAGAGAGAGAGAGAGAGAGCGGTTGCGGTTACAATTCATGGGAGAGAGAGAAAGGAATATAATAATGAGTATATTATATTCTCATTACCACCTCCCAAATAAAACCACCGGTCCACATTCCAAATTAAAACCTGTTTAATTTGGACAGATTTGAAAAAACAGTTTTATAAATTTGGACAGCTTTCAAGACAGCACAAAAAAAGTTGCAACCTCAAATACTGCGTTGCAACCTGTTTTCTGCTCCTAAAGCGTCCGATCCATTTGAACCGGGTATGAGCCAACCCAACACGCCCTTACCCAAAAAGTTTTGTAATAAACTCAAAATAGTGGTAGTTTGGTCGACATATAATCGATCACGTGGGTTTTCACCCCGATTGCGGGTTTATCACATCATAAAATCTCTCTCACACCGCTCTGTGGTATTTTGATTGTTTGCGCGCCCGATCACTCAACGGGCGAAGACGGTTCAACAGAACCGGTCTGTCGAGCGGATCACAGTAATAATATATTATAATAATTATAAACATAAATTTTATGTTATTATAATATTATTAAATATAGGAAAATATTTTGATTATGTTATATCAACTAAATTTTTTATTAATTTTATATAATCTAGATATTAATTATTACCTTATAAATTGCCGCTCGTACAAAATTTACTAGGGGTGCACAAAAAAATCGGTCCGGTTGGGACCGGACCGGTTAGGATCGGCTAGGGACCGGCTCCGGTTAGGACCGGTCCGGTCCCGGACTGGTCCCAGGTGTCCCAAGGGGTCCCTCTTTTTTCATCAAAGACCGGCCCCGGACTGGGACCGGTAAAAGACCGGTCCTTTTACCGGTCCCGTACCGGTCCCGGACCGGGACCAGTAAAAGACTGGTTATTTTAGTAATTTTAGTAAAAGATCGATCGTTTTTAGTCAATTTATTAAAAGACCGGACAAAAGACCTGTAAAAAAGACCGGTCCGGGACCGGTCCTCCTCCAGAGGAGAAAAATCGGTCCCGGACTGGGACCGGTTTGGGTGAAACCGGTCCAGGACCGGTCGGTCAAAAGACCGATCTTTTAAAAGACCGATCCAGAACCGGACCGGCAGTCTTTTTGGACAGGACAGGAATTTACCACTGATTATGTCTTAAATATAAAGAGAAAGCATAGTCGTTATTTGATATCAATTTTCTTTCAAAAATAATGTGAATATGAATAAATGATTATTTAAACTATTTATAAAAATACATAAAATAACATTTTGTATAAAAAATAATTAGATATTTAAAAATATGTTTTAGAGGAGAAAATTATGTCCAAGGCACAATGCTCACAGTGTGTTGGACCCACCTAAATTTTTTTCTAAGCTATTGGGTTCTCTTCTCATCAGAAAATTTTGTGGTCCGGTTCGTCACACAATTTGGAGAAGGGGTCGTTCCGATTTATACACGTGACCTTGATTTTTAATTAATGCCACGCTCGAATAATTTTTTTTTGACTATATCGCCGCGCTTTTTTCCGATCGCAACTGACTCTGTTTGGCACGGTGGTGGCGGTCGTAAACGCATGAGTTAAACCGTCATTTGTTAAGAATCACCTAACAAACAACATACTTTTGATTTTTGAACATAAAAGTGGATGAAGTTTCTTAGGTGAGCGTTAACGAATGACAATTTAACCCTCATGTTCACCACCGTCACCACCGTGCCAAACTGAGCTTAAGTCATGTTTCTCAATCCACGACTTCTTTTTTATTTCTTGTTGCCTTTTCAGATCAAAATCTTACCCTCACGATTATTTTTCCATCTCATTTCGTTTTGGCGTTGAAAAAGAAGTGAAGAGAACTTCCAAAGAGAAGAGGACTTCAAAAGAACAAGAGGAGTTTGAACTAAAATTCTGGATTCGGGTCGCTAATGACGGAGATGGAAGGTGTCCCGAACGAGAAGAAGGTATACCTTGATATGGCTATTCTTCATTTTTATCATTTTCTCTTAAAATGTTGATGGACTATAAATGAGGAAGACTGTAAATGGGAAAGAAGATGATCTCTGCACGAGCATTTTAAAGCTTATGATTTAATGACAGTATATCATTATAAGAAATATTATTTTGCGATCGTTTTTGTAAGCACGACTATCATACATGATATCCTTGTGATGATATCCTTGCGATGATATCCTTGCGATAATTTTTGTGAGCACGGATATCATGCATGATATCTTTGCAATAATTTTTGTGTATGCAGTTTTTTATGTTTGTAGAGAAAACATTATATGATATTCGGGTAACCTAATTTTTAATTTTTAACAATTGGATATCCTAAGTCCTAACAGGGTAATATTCCGACATTTTGTGTATGCATCAACATAACAATCAGCAACATACTTCCCAAGGAGTTCCTCCATAGAATCTCTGAGTCCAATTATTTTTTTCTTCTCGGAATGCAATGTGATTCCTGGAATAAAAAACAAATTATTACATATCTTTAGATAAAGTTAAAGATGTGACAAAATAATGTATACTTTGTTGGGTTGGTCTTCAGACAATAGAACACAAAATTCTTCTTCTCATCGCTTAGAAGATCTAAATTTGGGAAGTCTTGCAGTCTTAATTCAACGTTCTCCTCCTCAATCGTCTTATTAATTTTCTTGTAGATCTTTAGGGGGGAATTTGAAATCACAACTGTTGAATCCTTCGTCTTAAGTTTGTTAGATAGGACATCTACCTTGCAAGATAAGGATTTAAGATCTCCGCTATTTCACCAAAACTTTCCTTCATCTATTTTTCTAGTCTCTTAAAATACTTTACCCATAGGGGTGCGTTATCTTTATATTTTAATCTCTTACTTTGACATTATGAAGAGGGAGTTGTTGTAGCATCTGCTTTGCAAATTAGGCTCATTCCATCACATACCTGCTCATCAGCCGTCATAATATCAACAAAATTTTCACGAACCTGCAATACATTAACACAATGTAAGCATATGAATTGATTCATTAATTGAATCTTAACAAAACTCATACTTAACCTGCTCTGGTTGCAACTTTGGCAACAATTTTGACAATCTCTTCAGCGTGTATGAAATCTTAGCGACCATCAAAAAATCCTTGGATGTGCTTTAGTAGATATGGGAGAGTTTACTGTTATGTGCTATAGAAATCAAATTTATTCGTGCAAAATAATAAATATTATAAAAAATAATATAAAACATAACATAAGAAATTGTTAAAATAAACACACACCACTAAAACAATTGAGCAGCCATGCCTGGTTCCAGGTGACTTTTTCAGCCGAACAAGAGAACCGGCAAGATCTCCAGCCTCTCCCCCATAGTTCAGATGATGGAAACTATCTATCAGACACTTATGAGTTATCTTCGTTCAGTTGTATTTCATAAACTCTATTGGGTCTGCAAGTTGTACCATATGCTCCGGGATGACTTCTCCAGGAAATGAAAAAAAAAACTCACTGAGTAGATACCGTAGTATAGTGCTTGTATATATGGCTAACATATTGCTGTTGAACCCAGAAAAATCTTTACTCCAAAATTCAGATCAGTACAGTCTAAGGTTACTGATCTAACGGCTGGGCTCGATGGCTAAATGAGCTAAAATGAAAAAAAATAGGGGGATAACAAAAAGGTGCTGCGGCAGGGAGGTCCCACCACATACCAGGATGCTTAGAAGAAGCTTCCCCTCCACATACCAGGATGCTTAGAAGAAGCTTCCCCTCCACAACCAAATATGGTCGAGCAGGGTACAAGTGGGGCACTAGCTGGGGACTTGCCTCTTTGGAGAAAGGATTCAAAGGCTCAGCTAAAAGTCTAAGGAAAGGGGTGGTCATGATATTTTTCAAGATTTCGAAGTTCATATTCTTGTACCACTAAGATTTATTTATAGGCAAAAAATCTAGGGGGGTCTCTGGGCGAGGAGACCCAACCCTATGATCATCGGCTGCAGCCTTCTGGCGACCTGGCTCGGTTACTGGCAAGTATAGACTGGCGATAATCTGCGGTGTTGGTCGGAAGTTGCCTTCTAGGCGAGTATTGCTATTGCTCTCCACTAGTACTATTCGGAGCTCGCGTGTACTAAAAGGTCTTTGAAGCTCACTCGTGCTGCCGGGTGGTCGCGCGACCTGGCGAGTATGATCCTCGCTTATGTATCTTTGGTCCCCTTGAGCCCCCTACTGGTCATTTGAATGTTGATCTGACCTTTATATACTAGTGTTGCTCGTTGACTTGTTGACTGCCAATTGATGATAGTTGACCCTTGACGAATAGGGGCTAAACACAATTCCCGCTCTTTTTGAGCGATCTAGGAGATCGGAAAGAAACATTCAACCTTGTATTAGGTAAAGTCCTTGATGAGCTCTTATCACTATGATGCTTGGCGGACACCCCGCTCCAACCTTTATAAAAAGAGGTGGAGGGGTCGACTCCCGGGTGCCACTTTCTAACTACTGCAAGATGGGCTAATCTGCTGAAGAAGTCGCTTAGAGGTTTGACGCCCTGGGGGCCTTTCTAGGTACTCGGCTTCAACAACCTACTAATAAGCACGAACGGGAAAGTCGCGACAAGGAAGGTGAAAGTCGAAGGAAGAAGAAGAAGTCGAGGAAAGATCATCCCATTAAAAAGGAGCCCGCTGCACCAAACGAAGATCCCGCCAACCTCGCGGAGTCTTCCCTCGTCCCGGGCACTACAATAGATTTGTTGAACAAGATGGGCTTGGGTGAGGATACTGATACCCCAAGGGATGACTCAGCTTGCCAAGAAGACCTGGCGAGTACTCATGTTGTTACGCCTCTAGTGTCCACCCCTCCCAGAGTTGTTATCGTCGCCCCTGCTGTCGTGTTGTCTGCCTCTACTTTTGCGCCCTCCGAGGTTAATCGTACGTACGGAGCGGCGAATACCCAACCTTGTCAGGTAACTGCTCGCAGATGATTGATCTCGTGATTTCGCTTCCTGGTTGTTTCTCCTGATGAGTTTCAGTGACTCTGTAGATAGTATGACGTGATGGACTCCGCCCGCCCGAGTAGCGGGCCAATATCTCAAGGTCTTCCGCCCAGTACCTCGCATCATCACACTATGCAACTTCACCTTTGTTCTGGTTGGCTTACTCATGATTGGCCTACTGGAAACCTTGTCGAGGACCTCCCAACGTCGACTCCTCCTCGCTCGGGAACTCTACCTTCCTAGGGGCTATTGGGAATGTGTCACCTTCATCATCATCTCGACCTAGCGGGAATGGGAGAGGATAGACTTCCGGGCCACCTCCTCCTATTGATCATCGCCATCCGGACCTTCGGTGGAAGGGCCTGCATAAGATACCTGCTCTTGCCTCCTCGCGACCTCGCAACTTTTGGAGTTTTAAAGGACAGCACAGTGGTCGCCTTGCTGGGCATCGGGACTCCCATCATCGAAGGCCATCTCCTCAGCGGATGCGGGGCTTTCCTCGGCGGACCCAACCTCGTCGCAAGTATCGACCACCAAATCCATGTGGTGGTAACAATAGTCACATTCGTAACACCCCAATTTTCAGACTTGGAGTCGCTGGAAGCTAACGCCCGGCGGTAGAGATAATGCTGGAGGTAGGTCGATGAGCTCGATATTGGAGGCGCACGATCATTGGATCTAGTGCGCATGACCACTGGTCGTGCGCCACTGATCGTGCACACTATTCTCCGTTTTTCTAAGTTCTGCCTAGGTCAAACGCACGACCATTGGACCTAGTGTGCACGACCATTGGTCGTGCGCCGCTGCTCGTGCACGTTTATCCCTTTCTTTCTGGAGTTCTGCCATTGTTGATTGCACGATCATGGGATCTAGTGCGCACGACCACTGGTCGTGCGCCACTGATCGTGCGGGCGGGTGCTATTTCGTCATTTTATTTCGTGGTCGTCTGATGCTTCCTCAAAATCGATCCAAGGGCCCAGGATCTTCCGCCCAAACGGCTTTATTAGGGCTGAGAGTGTATTTTCCCCTCATTTCTGATCTTTTAGAGTGAGAGTTAGAGTTGGAGAGGAAGAGAAGGGAGGAGGAAGTAGAGAGCTTCCTTCCACCATTGACGGAGCTTTAAAGCTCCGATCGTCGTTCCAAGACCAGATCCGTGGAGAGGGCGTGGATGCGCTCATGTCAATCCGTTCAAAGTAAGGATTCCATGGCTAGGAAGAGGGGTCGTAAGGTAACGACATTTCTCCTCTCGGTTTCTAGGATGCGTGCATAGCATCTTTTTCTTTCAAGCTTTTGGGCACCAAATCTCTCAAATGAGAGGGGTTTGAGTCGTCATGGTTCAATAGGAACCAGCGGGTCGATTGTGTCCGTCCCCGACGTGATATTGCATTAGAGATCCACTCCATTAGTGGATTAGGCATTGTTGGTGAAGCCGTAGTCGCGACCGTTAGTCTGACTCGGTGATGTTGCATAGCGGGCCTTAAAGATTTTGTAGAAATCCATTGCGGCAAGATGTTGTTTTTGATGTACATATTTCCCCTATTTTTGAGTGAGTACGTGTAGCCGGAATCAGACAAGGTTAGCTCTGCGTTGGCGGTAGATGGTTTACTTGGTGCGCAGGAATATTGTAGTATGAACGATGGATTAGGGTGGGAAAGACTATGGATTTTGATGTGCTAAGGTGCGGCTTTGTCTCCGTGGTTGGCTGGCTATCCCGTGACGTGCAAGTCATGTTGGGAGAGTGTCCCGGCGAGACTAGTCCCCTTCTGTAAGACTGACGAGAATGTTATGCATTGGACAAGCCCGGGCAATAAAGCCCACGAGCGGGTGGGCTCCAGCAAGGGTTATTAGAATTGGTTTGTGCGTGAGACGGAATGCTGATGTGAGAAGTCAGAGATTGCAGTCAAGCTCGGGTCTAAGACCCACGAGCGGGTGGGGCCTTGACAAGATTTTCGCGTGGCGGCTTGTATGCCGTTAGGGGAATTGCAGTACCCTTTTTGTTTGCGGCTTGACGCCGATGGGGAAATTGGAAGTACCCAGTTGTTATGTTATGATGATGTGCTAGATACATACGCGATATCGTGTCTTGGGTGAAACCCAAGATTGCATACATGCTGTATTTTAGGCCCCCTTTTTCTTGTGCTCAACGTAGAAACATGTTTGTTGTATGAGATATCCAAACTTGTTTTACTGATTTACATATTTATGTACATTGCATACGAAGTGCTGACCTGCAGGGTGATGGAGTGCCTCGGGGTCCGCTAGGGACGACCGAGAGGATATGTATTGGTTACACAGTTGAGATCAGCCTTTGTTGACCCACGTTACCACCAATTTTTACAGGGCAAGGATCGCAAGCAGGAGCTAGCTCGCCGGCCAAACAGGCCTAAGCCTCATGAAGTGTTTCAAGTTGTGTAATAGCTCTATTTCATGAAATTGCATGTTTGATGCACTTTGTTTCCGGTTTACATGCCGAGGTCGTCTAGGAGTGCTTATGCACGTTGACGTTTATTGTTATTATTTAAGTTGCGACTCTCTATTGTTGTAAGACCTTAAGGCCGTGCTGATACTCTTATGTATGTGGATAGCTTCTATTCTTGTTTTCTGTTTCTGTTGTTGGTTTATTCTGAATTTTGAGCTTGGTAGTAAATATCATCTTTTAATGCTAAAGTTGTGACGTCTGTATGTTGTGGGGTCCCGGTCGGACCCATATTAAACGGTCATTACAGGGGAGGTATTACAATTTGGTATCAGAGGCGGGTTAGTGTCCAAGGAAAGGATTCGTAGTCGAATTTCATAATCGGATCGCGTAAGAAAAGTTATCCGCATAGGAGTATTGCGGGACCATGAGTGTCTTTGTGTTTGAGTCTTGCGATTAGAGACTGATTTGTGTTTACCTTGTTTTTTCTAAGGGTGCAAGCAGCGAGGCAGGGACGTCAAGTCCACGAGAAGAGCTTTCGGCGAGCAGTGCTACTGCTCTAGGTCCGTTGGGTATGGGGGTAACCCCGATCGATTTCTGTCGCATGCTTGCAGAAGCAATGGTAGCGGCCCAAGCTATAGCAGCAGTGCAAGTTATGACCCCAGTTGTACAGGTAGCAACTCATGCTACCCCGGATGCGGCAACAACCATGCCGGGTGGAGGGGCCAGGTAAGCAGAGCCTTTGGCTGAAAGGGTGGTTGTCGGCCACGGAGACCGTCAAATAAAGTATTTCTTAGTCTTCCATCCTCCAACATTCAAGGGAGTCGGCACGCCGACCGATGCAGAGGATTGGTGGACAAGGATTCAAGAACTTCTGAGGGCGGCAGAGACGCCAGAGGAGAAGAAATCTGAGTTTACGGCCTTCATATTGGAAGGAGACGCGAAGTTGTGGTGGGTGAGCCATAGCGGATGCCAGTTTCCTGGACGCACCCCATCCATGGAAGATTTTGGGAATGCTTTCCTAAAGAAGTACATTCCTGCTTCGACGAGGTTGCCCCTTCAAAGGCAATTTCTGCACTTGGTGCAACGGGATAAGACGATGGACGAGTACGTTCAGGAGTTTACTCGGCTGGGTCATTATGCAGGAACGACAATGACAGACGATGAGGAGGGGGACAATCTCTTCTACCACGGACTGAGGGAGAATCTGAGACAACCCCTCATATCTATGAAGAGCGCTGGTTTCAATGAGCTGGTTGAGGCTGCCAGAATGTTGGAGAGTGATATGGAGAGAACCCAATGTCGTAAGGGTTTCACACCCAAGCAAAGGGAAGTGAAGCCTTCTCAATCCCAAGGGAAGCCTGAAGGGAACAGATGGAAGAAAAGGCCTCATCCTTTCAAGTCCAGTGAGAAAAGCAATTTGACGTCCGGATGGTCTCGCTTTTAGGGACCACCGACATGCTTTAATTGCGGCAAGGTGGGCCATATAGCTCATTTTTGTACTCAAGGAGGTGTTGAGCAGGAGCCAAGGTAGGAGCAGACTATACGCTCTGGCCCCAGTGCCGTAGAGAAAGGGAAGATGGCGGAGTCTAGCGCTTCTCGGTTCTAACCTGTGCAACCAAGGGCTTATAACCTTGGGCAATATGAAGCGATCCGCCAGCATGATGTGGTGATAAGTATGAGGAAATTTAAGTTGATCTTATACATCATACTTTCAAGACCATTTATATTTGTTGCCTGTGTTTAAGCTTTGTGTTAGTATCTGGATACCCCGCTAGGGTATTGTTTGATACGAGAGAGTCGCACTCCTTTCTTATGGAAAGTTTTATCCGAAGGATAGGAGTTGTGTCATTCTCGGTGGATGCAGAGCTGAAGGTATGCATGCCCAATGGGTCATCCATGACTACCAGGGCGAAGGGGCGCATTTGTTGGAATCTAGGCGGAGTTGACTTCATGTTGATAGCAGTGGTCCTATCGCTGGTTGAATTTGATGTGATATTGGGAATGGACTGGCTAGCATAGCAGTGTGCTAGTACTGACTGCCTATCCAAGGTGGTGACCCTGAGAAGCGAAGGGCAGCAGAAGTTAAGTTTGAGGGTCTTAATGGAGTGGCATGCTCCCTGATTTCGGCCATGCAGTTGGTGCGAGCAGTTAACTAGGGAGGAGTAGCGCTTGTAGCGTTGTTGGAGGTTTGTCTTTCCAGGTTATCCCTTGGAGAAGTACCCGTAGTGGCAGAGTTCGAGGATGTGTTTCTTGATGAGCTTCCTAGAGCACCTCCTCGACAAAAAAATGATTTCTCGATTGAGTTAGTGTCATAGGCTAGGCCGGTGTCACGTCCTCCTTTTAGGATGACACCAAAAGAGTTGGCCGAACTCAAAGTACAGTTGCAGGAACTGCTGGAGCAGGGGTATATCAGACCTAGTTCTTCACCGTGGAGCGCGCCGGTATTGTTCGTGAAGAAGAAAGACGGTAATATGCGGTTGTGCATAGACTACCGAGAGTTGAATAAACTAACTATTAAGAATAAGTATCTGATTCCTCGGATAGATGACCTTATCGACCAGTTGGTGGGGTCAGTGGTGTATTCAAAGTTGTACTTGAAGTCAGGATACTATCAGTTGCGAATTCAAGATGAGGACATACCCAAGACAGCGTTTGGTATGAGGTATGGTCACTTTGAGTTCTCGGTGATGTCGTTCGGGTTGACGAACGCACCATCCGTATTCATGAATTTGATGAATCGAGTATTTCGTGAATACTTAGACTCTTTTGTAGTTGTCTTTATTGATGACATTTTGGTTTAATCCAAATCAGAGGGGAGCATGAGACTCACTTGAGAGTAGTCTTGCAAGTGTTGAGAGAGAACCAGCTTTATGGAAAGTTCTCAAAGTGCGAGTTTTGGTTAGAGAAGGTGGCTTTTTGGGTCATATGATTAGTGGGGATGGGGGCGGTAGATCAAACAAAAGTGGAAGCCATCAGAGTTTGACCGATTTTGAGAACCGTGGCAGAAGTCCGGAGTTTCCTTGGACTAGCCAGGTACTATATAAGGTTCGTGGAAAACTTTTCGTGGATAGCTCTACCCCTCACTTCATTAACTCATAAGGATCAGAAATTTGTGTGGAATCAAGAGTGCAATCAGGCGTTTGACACCCTGAAGGAAAGGCTGATGACAGCTCTAAAAGGGACTGGAGAATTTTAAATTTTCAGTGACGCATCAGGCTGCAGTTTGGGTTGCGTATTGGTGCAGCATGACAGCATGATAGCCTTTGGGTCTAGGCAGTTGAAGCCTCACAAGAGGAATTACCCCGTCCATGACTTAGAATTGACGACAGTAATTTTTGCGTTGAAATTGTGGCGGCACTATGTTTATGGTGCGAAGGTGGAGATCTTCACGGACCACAAAAGCCTGAAGTATCTTCTAGAATAGAAGGACTTGAATATGCGACAACGCTGGTGGGTCGAGTTCCTTAGAGACAATGAGGTGGCGATTCAGTATACGCCAGGTAAGGCTAATGTGGTGGCAGATGCCTTGAGTAGAAAATACTCTGGGAAAGGGAATTGGATCGAAGCTCATGATGAGCGGTTGATGCGGGACTGGGAGTCCCTTGGCATGGAGTCTGTAGCAAGAGGCGAGACTAGCGTGGCTCGGTTGAACTGGATTGAAATACAGAACGACTTGTCTGATCGTGTTCGAGAAGCGATCTGTTTGGATGTGGTGTTCCAGCCATATGTGGTGCAAGCTCAAAAGGGCGAGAGTAGCGCCTGGGAGTTGATCGATGGGATTTTGAGGAAGGACGGAAGTATTTGTGTACCGTAGTTCGACAAGCTCCGTGAGGAGTTGATGTTTGAGGCTCATTTTATGACTCCATTCACCCGGGCAGTACAAAGATGTACCTGGATATGAAGAAATTCTTTTAGTGGCCTGGTCTGAAGCGAGACGTAGCTTTGTACGTGAGTCGGTACCAAACTTATGTCTTGGTGAAGGCCGAGTGTCAGAAGCTAGACGGGTTCCTGAAGCCTCTTCCTATTCCCGAGTGGAAATTTGATGACATCTCCATAGACTTTGTACATGGGTTACCTAGATCACAGCAAGGTAACGACGCGATTTGGGTGATCGTGGATCGCTTGACCAAAGTGGCTCACTTCATCCCAAATCGGAAAGAGAACAGCGTGAAGAAGCTGGTAGAGTTGTATGTTCGCAACATTGTGCGACTACATGGAATTCCTAAGAGTATAATTAGTGATCGTGATGGATGATTCACGTCCAAAGACTGGAGGCTGGTCCAGAAGAGTCTGGGAACGAAGCTCAAGTTCAGTACGACGTTCCATCCTCAAACTGATGGGCAAATCGAAAGAACGAATCGAACAATGGAGGATATGCTGAGGATGTGTACTCTTGACTTCGGTAAGAAGTGGGAAGACCACCTCTCCATGGTGGAGTTTGCCTATAACAACAGTTACCAGACAAGTATAAAGATGGCGCCATACGAAGCTTTGTATGGAAGGCGGTGTCGAACGCCAATGTCTTGGATCAAGGCGGGAGACACCAAGCTTTTGGGAAAAGAAGTGGTGGCTGATGCATGTGAGTTGGTGCAAACCATCCAAGAGCGCATGAAGAGATCCCAAGACCGGCAAGCAAAGTATTTTAATGCTCTCCATAGGAATGTGGAATTTGCGGTTTGCGACTGGGTCTATCTAAATATCAATCCGTTCAAGGGCATTTCACGGATTTGCCGACTCAAGAAGTTGAGTCCGAGGTTTTTGGGACCTTTTGTGGTTATAGAACGGGTGGGAGAAGCAGCGTACCGATTGGCATTGTCCACAAAATTGAGTGGATTACACGACGTTTTCCATATATCTGTCTTGAGGAAAGCCTTAGTGGAGGCTGGTGTGGTGATCGAATCGGCATCAATGCCGATAAAAGAGGACTTGAGGACGCGAGTTCACCTAGTTAGTATAGAGAATACAGAAGTTCGGCAATTGCAGAACAAAGAAGTTAAGCTCGTGAAGGTGCGTTGGGATAACTGCGGGCGTGACGAGTTCTCTTGGGAGCGTGAGCAAGCAATGCGCGAGGACTATCCCGAGTTATTTGTGTAATGCTGGTTTGTATAAAGTTGTTGTAACAATGTTTTATTTGCTGCAATAATTTTCTTGCTGTCTTCATGTATGAAGATTATTTTTGGGGATGAAATTCTTGTAAGGGGGGAGGAGTTGTAACACCCCAGTTTTCAGACCTGGAGTCGCTGGAAGCTAACGCCCAGCGGTAGAGATACCGCTTGCAGTAGGTCGATGAGCTCGGTATTGGAGGCGCACGATCATTTGATCTAGTGCGCACGACCACTGGTCGTGCGCCACTAATCGTGCGTACTATTCTTCGTTTTTCCAAGTTCTGCCTAGGTCAAACGCACGACCATTGGACCTAGTGCGCACGACCACTGGTCATGCGCCGCTGCTCGTGCGCATTTATCCCATTCTTTCTGGAGTTCTGCCATTATGGATCGCATGATCATGGGATCTAGTGCGCACGACCACTGGTCGTGCGCCCCTGATCGTGCGTGCGGGTGATGTTCCGTCATTTTATTTTGTGGTCGTCCAATGCTTCCTCAAAATCGATCCAAGGGCCTAGGATCTTCCGCCCAAACGACTTTATTAGGGCTGAGAGTGTATTTTCTCCTCATTTCTCATCTTTTAGAGTGAGAGTTATGGTTGGAGAGGAAGAGAAGGGAGGAGGAAGGAGAGAGCTTCCTTCCACCATTGACGGAGCTTCAGATCTCCGACCGTCGTTCTGAGACTAGATCCGTGGAGAGGGCGTGGAGGTGCTCATTTCAATCCGTTCAAAGCAAGTATTCCATGGCTAGGAAGAGGGGTCGTAAGGTAACGACATTTCTCCTCTCGGTTTCTAGGATGCATGCATAACATTTTTTTTCTTTCAAGCTTTTGGGCACCAAATCTCTCAAATGAGAGGGGTTTGGGTCGCCATGGTTCAAGAGGAACCACCAGGTCGATTGTGTCTGTCCCCGACATGATATTGCATTAGAGATCCGCTCCGTTAGTGGATTAGGCATTGTTGGTGAAGCCGTAGTCGCGACCGTTAGTCCGACTCGGTGATATTGTATAGCGGGCCTTAAGGATTTTGTAGAAATCCGTTGCGGCAAGATGTCGTTTGTTATGTACGTGTTTCCCCCTATTTTTGAGTGAGTACGTGTAGCAGGAACCGGACAAGGTTAGTTCCACATTGGCAATAGATGGTTTCCTTGGTGCGCGGGAATGTTGCAGTACAAACGATGGATTAGGGTGGGAAAGGCTATGGATTGTGATGTGCTAATATGTGGCTTTGTCTCCGTGGTCTGCTGGCTATCCCGTGACGTGCAAGTCATGTGGGAAGAGTGTCCCGGCGAGACTAGTCCTCTTCTGTGAGACTGAAGAGAATATCATGCATTGGACAAGTCCGAGCAATGAAGCCCACGAGCGAGTGGGGTCCAATAAGGGTTCTTAGGATCGGTTTGTGTGTGAGACGAAATCCTGACGTGAGAAGTCAGAGTTTGCAGGCAAGCCCGGGTCTAAGACCCACGAGCGGGTGGGGCCTTGACAAGATTTCCGTAGGGCAGCTTGTATGCCGTTAGGGAAATTACAGTACCCTTTTTGTTTGCAGCTTGACGCCGATGGGGAAATTGGAAGTACCCAGTTGTTATGTTATGATGATATGCTAGATGCATATGCGATAGAGTGCCTTGGGTGAAACCCAGGATTGCATACATGCTGCATTGTAGGCCTCCTTTTTCTTGTGCTCAACGTAGAAACATGTTTGTTGTATGAGACATCCAAACTTGTTTTACTGCTTTACATATTTATATATATTGTATGCGGAGTGCTGACCTGCAGGGTGATGGAGTGCCCCGGGATCCGCTAGGGACGGCCGGAAGGAGATGTATTGGTTACACAGTTGAGGTCAACCTTTGCTGACCCACGTTACCACCAATTTTTACAGGGCAAGGATAACAAGCAGGAGCTAGCTCGCCGGCCAAAAAGGCCTAGGCCTCATGAAGTATTTCAAGTTGTGTAATAGCTCTGTTTCGTGAAATTGTATGTTTGATGCACTTTGCTTCCGGCTTGCATGCCGAGGTAGTCTAGGAGTGCTTATGCACGTTGACGTTTGTTGTTATTATTTGAGTTGGGACTCTCTATTGTTGTAAGGCCCTAAGGCCGTGTTGATACTCTTATGTATGTGAATTACTTCTTGTCTTGTTTTCTGTTTTCTTTGTTGGTTTATTCTGAGTTTTGAGCTGGATAGTAAATATCATCTTTTAACGCTAAAGCTGTGGCGTCTGTATGTTGTGGGGTCCCGACCGGACTCATATTATACGGTCATTACAGGGGTGGTGTTACAACCTTTTTCTGCTTGTTTTTTCTCGGCGCTTGTGTTGGAATTGACGAGTTCCTTATGTAGGTCACCCTCCTTCTCCCGGGGGAGCGTTGATATACTTCATCAGGCTCCCTCTGCGTGAGTACTAAGAAAAAGCGGTGGCATCCTACCTCGATCTAGAGATAAAATTTGATCAACTGGCGATCTGCGAACCTCGTCGACGCCTGGGCTTGCTTGAAACTCGCGCAGCCAAGCTAGAGGAAGCCGAGGAACGCATGAACCTCATTGAGTCTTGCTACTGCACGATTAACTTCATGGAACAACGCCTCGTGATGGTGGAACATCGACAAGAACTGCTTCATAATGAACTCCTCGCGATTCGGACAAGCATCAGGTCGGTAGGGCGATTAGCAAGGATGGATGACTACGTCTAACAATGCGAAGAGCTCCTGAATCAAGCGAATGAGTGCATGCGGTGACTGCGATATCGAAGCTGGGCTGGGCAACATGCTCAACCGGCTGATCGTCTGGGGAACCTGCATGGCCCCTAGCTTTTTTCCTCTTAGTTCTGTGAATTTGCCTTCGGCTCTTTAATTATATTTTTGTTTATTCTTGTTTGATTGTATGGATATTTATTTGAGAAACTTTTCTGCCGAGTAATTTAATTGGAGATTATTTCTCGCTTTTGGATTGTGTATAAGCGACGATATTCCTTCTGTGTTGGCAAGTATTTACAGGGTCGCTAGGCTCATTGTCGATATAGATGCTTTGATGTACATTTTGCGAGTGTGCAGGCCGCTCTTGACATTGGTGGAGTACTCGAAGCCAAACTCTATCGCGGGAGAAGATTGTCTGCTTCTCCCCTTCGCTTTTGTCTATAAATAGGAGGGCAGGGGGGTCATATTGAACTGCTTTTAGGAACCCTTGCCTTTGCTTGCCTGTTGTTGCCTGCCTTTGCTAACCTGATTCTCGCTTCTTGGTTCTCGGTTCTAGCTTTTAGGATGGTCTCAGCCGCGGATGACCATGCTCGTAAAGTTAATCATGCCGCGAATTTTATTGCTGCCACCTTCAAGAAATCTATCACTGATTCTGCTGAAATCGACGACTTCAAAGACCAATTCTTCCAACCCACAAAGGAGTGCTTTCACGTAAGGATACCTCACAGTAATGAATGAATAAACTCCTTCGACGAGCGAGTAATGCTGCCCATCCGACACTTTGAGGTCGGCCTCTATTTGCCTCTATAGACGGATTTTGTGAGATCCTCCGCCACTTTGGACTGATTCCAACGCAGATCAATCCCAAACATTTGGCGATCATCATGAGGTACCTCTCCTACTTAATAACGGAGGAGATTTTCTTCGAGCTAGCGACCTTCAAGAAAATCTTCAACATTGGGGCGACGAAGGAAGGAATCATCTTCTTCTCCAACCATACCTGTTCAGTGGCGAGGATGGTGAACAAGGTACACCGCTGGACAGTGCAATTTGTGATCCTCGGCGGCCCAATTGGCGACATTCTGTTCGCCCCAAAATGACCTTTGGATGAGGTCTTCAACGCCCCGGTCTTGGACGGGCCTGCCCAGAACCTACGAGCTGCCTTCATCGGCAGGAAGTTTGACATCGCATACTGGCGCTGTGACGCCATTGATCTTCCTTACATCTGGCCGAGCATAGGTACGTTCTCGACTTACTTTGGATATGTATACTCGTGACTTCTCAAAAGAATTGTCTAATACTGATCTTGTACTACAAGGTGTTTGCACAGTCTCGCGGAAACTACTTCCCCCTATAAAGGAACCATCTTCGTTGGCGCCCGTGTCGGAGTCACAGGTAAGTACTTCTGAATCGTCGCCAAGGAGACCTCGACCAATGTCGCCAATTCCTAAAGAACCCCAAGTCGCAACCTCTCCTGTACGTCCCCCAGATGTCGCACCTCCCAGGCGGCCGGAGCCTGGCGAGCCATCGAGGAAGCAACCTCGCACGAAAAAGTTCGCCTCTAAGAAAAAAGGAATCGTTGCGAAAGATGAGGACGAGGACCCTACCTTGTATCCTAACTACGACCATGGGAGCGATGGGGTGGACCGCTTTAGACACCCCTTGGTTACCTGGGAGGAGGGGGCTAGCGAGGTCCGCCTCAGCACCAACCTCCCTCCCTAGTCTGAAGACTGAGATGATGATGGCGAGGCCTACAATGTCACCTTTTCCTTGTATGGGCAAGAAGATGTTGCAGTGCTGCCGGAGTCGATCACCTCCTTCCTCGCCAACCGGACTTCGATGTCACTGTTTCGGTCACTAGAGCTAGCCCACCAGCTGGTGAGGAACTTGAAGGCGGCGTACAACATGTTCGAGGTCTAAAGCGACCAGATCAATTCCCTCACCCGCCAGTAGGCAGAGTCCCAGGCGAGGATCAAGGAGCTGGAAAACAAATTGCGAGCGTCTGAGGCCAAGGTCACCGAAAGCAAGGCCTACGAGGTGATTTTGGTCAGAAAAAATACTAGCTCAATATGTACTACCTGTATAGGTCGGCGGTGTGATTTGGCATAAGGGGCTTTCTTTCTACAGGAGTCTGAGCTGGTCGCGGCACAATGCATTTCAGAGCTGGTGCAAAAGATTACTGAGAGCTAGGCGATGTTGGAGGCCTGTCAAGTCTGCGTCATCGAGTTTGAAACACGAGACACTGCAAAGGATCCACCATTGGAGGCGAGTACCTCAGGCATCGGGAAGAAGTACCGGATCGTTCCGGATGATCCCCATCGCCTGAGGTGCGAGATAGCTCAGATGGTTGGTGATGTACTCCTCGCCCAGTTGCAGCTCAAGAATCGGTTGATGTCTGGCTCCGAGGACCTTACTGTGGATGACATCATCCCCGGTCTTCTTGTCAAGCCGTCTAACTCTCTAATGCCTTCAAGATCGCCATCTTTTTTTGGGAACATCTATAATTGAAAGTAAAAAACCATATATTTTTGTAATTGACCTTTTCGTGTTCCACCTGTTCCTTCATTGTTTTCTGGATGCTCGCTAATTTTGACGTACTCATAGGCTATTAGGCATGACTTGTGATGAAATACGCTAACAGACTCTTAAGCACGACCTTGAGATTGATGCTCGCTAGGAACGTAAGCGCGGGAAGGTTGATGCTCGCCAGACACTTCCCCTACTCGCACGCCCATATTCAAACTCGTATGCTCGCACCTCGTTGTTCGCACCTGTATGCTCGCAAAAAGGAAATGTCATCATATCTTTTGGTTTTTTGCAGGATTGGTGTTGTTTCATAAAGATATTTGCTTGGGAGAAAAAGCGGAAAGATCACTCTACTTGCCTATTATGATCCTTTGGACAAGGGAGTGATACTCATGGGGGTCTTGTAAGATGCACACTCTTGAGGTTGACACTCCACTTCAACCGATAAAGAACTGAAGGGATCCATAGATAGAGAACGACAGTCGGGGGGTCCAACGGGACACACACACTCAAGGTCTTCATCCTATGGCAAATTCTCACCTCCCAAAACTTCTCTGGCTAGCTGCTTCCAAAAGTAGGGTGGGTTATCCCACCTCGGGGCAGAGACACTTCCTGACTCGCAGGATAAAAGATTACTAAGAGCGGGTCTTTTAGTCTTCTCAAAGGCCGATGACGCCTTTACTCCAGGTGTCACTTTGTGATGTCGACCCTTCATCGAGTTTGGGAGGTTTGCGTCCAGACCTGTTCCCGATAGTTCCTCCAGTCGAATGTGAAGTGCGATCTAGTAGGTAGATAGGCCAACATATAAGGGGGGAGTTGATCTCGACTATCAATGTAGGGGCTTAGACTTACAAGAACGCTTTAAAGACCAGACACATAGTCTCATCACCCGCTCTAGGTTTTTTTAGGAGAATTAGGTCGGAGGCAAGTTTCCCAAACCGATCGTAGAGATTGACTTCACTGCTTTTAACTTAACTTGAGATAATTCGAACAAAGAAGACAACTCGTACCAACTCATGTTTTAGGGGGCGAGGATTTTTTATTAAAATGCAGAAGTAACTTTACATATAAGCAGTCATTATATTTTACCGCTAGGGATAAAACATTTTCAGGTCATCCACGCTCCAAGTGCTTCCTAACAGCTTTCCTTCTTGATTTTGCAAATGGTAGCCTCCAATGGCTAGAGCCTCTTGAACGATGAATGGTCCCTTTTAATTTAGATTCAACCTATGAACGACACCTGCCTTTCCTGTCGCATCCACCTTCTTCATGATGAGATCTCCTGCAAGAAACTGCTTGAGGCGAACGTTTTTGTCGAAGTGCTTTATCATTCACCTCTTGAACTCTTCTTGGAGGATAGCGGTCAGATATCTAAGCTCCTCTATGTAGTCTAGAGAGAGCCTCTGGGTATCTTCATTTTCCAGACGTCACTCTTCACTGTCGTCTCCTACTGCGACGACTCTCGGGCTCTGAACTTTGAACTTCACTGAGATGAGAGCTTCAGACCTGTGGGAAAAATTGAAATGCGTTTCCACCGTAGCTGAGTTAGGAGTCATTCTCAAAGCTCATAGGATCGAAGGGAATTGCTCTGCCTAGTTTCCTTTCAAGTTAGTGACCTTCTTATATAGGAGGTTGATGATCAGTTTGTTGGCAACCTCCACATGTCTGTTGCTCCGAGGATGGTGTACAACGGCGAATCGAAGATCCATTCCTAGCTGTTTGCAGAAGTCTTCCAGCTCTAAGCTGGCAAATCGTGGGTCATTGTTGGTAATGATGACAAGAGGGATCCCAAATCTGTAGGCGATCTCTCCCCAAATGAAGTTCTTTACGATCTGAAACATGGTTTTGGCAAAAGATTTCGCCTCGATTCACTTGGAGAAGTAGTCGATCATGACGAGAATAAACTTTCTTTTACTGCTAGCCTCGGAGAAATATCATATCAAATCCATCGCCCGGATGGCGAAAGGTCAAGGAGTGGTGATTGAGCGAAGTTGTCGGGCCGGCTGCAACTAGAGAGGGGCGAAGAGTTAACACTCCTGACATTTCTTTGAGAAGGCTTCTGTATCCTTTTGAATGGTCAGCTAGAAGTAGCCGTGCCCCAGGATCATTTGTTCTAGAGTGCGAGTCCCAAAGTGGCTGCCATACTCCCTTGAATGAATCTCTCCAAGTACTCGAAGGATCTCTACTTCAGACAGGCATCTGGCCAGGGGGCTTGAGATGGTCTTGTGATATAGCTCTCCTTCATGTACCAGATAGTAGGCCGCCTTGTATCGAAACTTCCTCTGGTCTCCTTCACTGGCGGGAGGGGCTTGAGATGGTCTTGTGATATAGCTCTCCTTCATGTACCAGATAGTAGGCCGCCTTGTATCGAAACTTCCTCTGGTCTCCTTCACTGGCGGGAAGCTGGTCTGTCAATAACAAAGTAATGAACGAGTCCTTCCAAGAAGCTCTCTTCTCGATCTCCATCATCTCCCCTTCCTCAATGGACGTTCAAAACAACTTTATCATAGGTCCCCCGGCCCTGGGGCCGTACTTGACTAGGTAGTCTGCCTCCGAGTTCTTCTCTCTTGGTACATGCTCGATGAAGAAGGTTTGAAAATTCCCAATCAAGGATCTTACTTTTAAATGATATATTTGCAAGATGGGGTCGCGTGCTTTGAAGTCTCCTCTGATTTGGGACGCGAACACCATCAAATCGGTGAAGGCCTTCAGGTTCTAGATTCCCAACTCTTTGGCGAGACGCAAGCCTGCCACCATGGCCTCATAATTTGCCTAATTGTTTGTGATGGGGAAGAGGATCTCGACTGCTTTCTCGATCCTAGTTCCTTGTGGGCTCACCAGTATGACGCCTGCTCCCACTGAGATCTTACCCGAAGCTTCTTCTATGAACATCTTCCATGAGACTAGGAAAGAGAAGACCTTGTCTCTTCCTATCTTAACTGAGAAATCAGTCAGGAAGTCTGCCACTACCTGGGCCTTGATTGTCACCCTGGGGAAAGAGAGGTGTCAAACTCACTGATCTCTATGACCCACTTCGCTAATCTTCCCGAATGATACACTCCATCAAAGATACTTTGTAGTGGATGATCGAAGACAAACTTGATGGAGTGAGTTTGAAAATATGACTGGAGCATCCATACTGAAACCACCAAGGTGAAAGCTAGCTTCTCTAGGATGGGGTACCTCATCTCTGCCTACCTAGGCACCCTACTCACATTGTGTATAGGGAGTTGATTCTTCCCCTCTTCCCTAACAAGTACAGAGCTGAATGTCTCTTCTCCCACTCCTAGGTAAAGGAAGAGATCCTCACCTTCTTGTAGGCTTTAGAGTAGAGGAGCTTGAGTTATTCATTACTTGAGCTTTCCAAAATCCACCTCACACTTTGCAGTCCACTCGAACTTCTGGGTGCATCTAAGACTTTTGAAAAATGGGGAGCACTTCTCTCCCGCTTTGGATAGGAAGAGGCCAAGTCATGCTAGCCTTCCGGTCAGCCTCTGGACCTCCTAGGAATTCTTTAGGAATGTCATCTACATAATGACCTTTACTTTATCGGGATTGGGCTCCACCCCCGTCGAAGTGAGAAGGTGGCCTAAAAACTTTCTCCTTCCTACTCTAAAGACGCACTTTGTCGGGTTGAGCCGCATCTTGTACTTCTGTAGAGTCGCAAAGGTCTCCACCAGATCCTTAGTGTGCTCCATGATGCTCCTGCTCGTAACCAGGAGTTCATCCACGTACACTTCTAGATTCTGCCCTTTTGTTCCTTAAAGACTTGGTCCATCATTCTTTGGTAGGTTGCTCCTGTGTTCTTAAGCCCAAAGGACATCATATTATAGTTGTAGTAGCTATCGCTTGTGATGAAGGAGACATCGCAACAGTAAGGAGGATGCATCTAGATATGGAGATACCCTAAAAATGCATCAAGGAAACTCATCATAGGAAAACTGACAGATGAATCAACCAACGTGACGATTTGAGGTAAGAGGTAACAATCTTTCGGGCAAGCTTTATTCAACAACGAAAAAATAATACATAGTCTCTACCCCCCTCCTGTTTTCTTAACCATTACAACATTAGAGACCCGGCTTGGATACTAGATCTCTGAAACAAAACCTGCCTCCAACAGCTTCTTCACCTCCTCACGGATTGGTTTAGCCAGCGCAGCGATACCCTTCCTCTACTTTTGATGGATGGGGGCAAACTTTGGATCCAGGTTGAGGCGAAGGCAAATAACCTCTGCATCGATTCCTGGAACCTCTACGGCACTCCAGAAAAAGATGTCTATATTTTCTTGCAGACAGGCCACCATCTCTACCTTCCCCTCTGCGTTAGGGATCCTCCAATCTTCAGCAGTCCAGGCTCTCCTCCCTTAAATATCACCTCATCTTCTTCCAGCTCCTCTGTAGCTCTCAGCCCATCCTCCCTTTCTAGGATCTTCTCCAGCCTCCCTGTGTTCTCTATCCAGCTGATGGTACTGATGACACTAAGATAACACTCTCGGGCAGCTTAAGAATCTCCTCAGGCCCTTACTTAAACGTCGTTTTTACAGTACTTCAGGCACTGATGATACGATGATTGAATCGCCTTGAAGTAGTTGATGATACAGATCTTCTGAAGATCACGTTGTAGCAACTTGGCGCATCCACGATGACAAACCTGCATCGGATTGAGGTGTTACCAAGGGTCACTAGAAGATCCGCTCCTCCCTCCACCTTATTCTTCTCTCCGGAGAAGCCAAAGAGGGGTCCGACAGCAGTCAGGACCCTGGACACCTCCACTTGCAGCTCGACAAAGGTCCTCTTGAAGATGACATTCACCGAGATCAAGTTGTCTGCTAGGATTCGGTCAATGGTGAAGTCCTCGATGGCGGCTTGGATGACGAGAGCATCATGAAAGGGATTCTTATTTCCTAACATATCCTTCTTAGAAAAAGTGATCTACTCCAACGTCGACGACACTTAAGAGGTCGAGGCAACACTCTTACAGTAGATTAGATGGAGGCTTTCCTTGCAGGAAGCTCCAAGACCGGCTCCTTTGTTGATGAATCCCACTTGCCCTTCTCCTGGGCCTTGAACCACCTCCCCGCAATCGCCTTGGTCGACCCGATTCTTGTTCTTCCTCCTCCCTGGAGCTTAGAATGATAACGGTCATATGGGGGCCTCATGCCTTGGTTGCACCCTCTCTATTGCTCCTGCTTTTAGCCTCCTCCTTGCTTCCTAAAACTCGGGACAAGTCAAGGTTTCATGCCCCTCTACTCGATACAGATCGTAGTAACAGGGAATCTCTTATGCCTGGTTCCTTATCGGATGTGTCCTCCTACGATGCCTATTCCCTTGCCAAACAATAGTCATCGCCTCCACCAGAGCTCTTCCCTATCTCCTCTCCGACTGGTTGTCGTACCTTCTCTCTAGGTTTTGGTACTGAGGTCTTCCTGGTGGCCTCCATTAGGGCCGGTTCACGGGATACTGAAATCATCGTGCCTCCTCCATCCTTTCTGGAGCCACTACAAGCCTCCTCTCCTCTTACCTACGAGGCCTCTCTTGCCTCCTCTGCTCCTTCGCCATCTTAGGATCTTCCCTTCCCCTCGGTTCCTCTCTCTCTCTCTCTCTTGCTCTTCCTGCCTCTTTAGCACTACTCTGGATCTCACTCTTGAAGGTCCTTCTCTCTCCCTGCCTCCCAGGTTCTTCCCATCTAGTCTTGCCAAGAAGTCAGAGTTCTTCTCCTCCCCTTGCACAAACTTGTTCGACTTTTCGATCATCTCCTCAAAGGATCTTAGGGGCTTAGATCCGATTGCCGGGGTGAAGAGACTCTGCTTTAGGCCAAACTTCAGGGACAACTACAAGGTGAAGAGATCCACCTCCTCAACTTCTAGAACTTCCTCTTGGAAACAGTTGATGTAGTGGCCAAGAATCTCATACTGCCCCTGCATAATCTTGAAGTGAGCGAATGTTTCCTTCTTCCCCTTATACATCACAAACCTCTCCTTCAGGCCCCGACGTAGGTCCTCGAAGTGGTAGATGGAACCTTTGGGCAGTTGGTGGAACCAATCTCTTGTCTTCCCAGCGAACGTGATGGAGAATAATCTGCATTTGAATGCATCGCTCATGTTACGGATAAACACCACGTCCTCGAACCATTGGAGATGCCTGATCGGGTCATCTCTGTCGGATTAGTAGTTCGGGACGGGTTCTCTGAAGCCTTCAGGAACTAGGGCGGCTAGTACTTTGTCACAAAAGGGGCTCCTCCCTCCTTAGCGATGATGGGCTTCATACTCGCGAGTATCCTCCTCATATTCTCCACTCGACCGAGTATCCTGGAACCTCGTCGCCAGTTTCGCATCTTGAAACCTAATCCCTGAGTAGCTCGTCGGTTGGCACTGCGACTGCATTGGTCGCTCCTGCTCATCTCTTATTCTCTCCTTCCTTAGTCACCTAGGAGGCTGTTGGTACCCTAGATGTGATTTGGCTTATGTGATCCCCTTGCAGCCCTCTCTTGATCCATATAAAGATATATGATCATGTTTAGACTCTGTTTAGTCTCCCTAGGGCAGTTTATAAACTGACCTAGAGCTTAGGTTAGAAGTTCTAGATGTTTTTGTAGTTAAGGCTTTTTCCGTTCGACTATCGTCGAACGAGGCCTCGCGATCGTCGATCATTGATCGACGATAGCAGGGCTATTGAATCGTTGAAGACAAGACAATTATCGTCGACCGTTGGTCGACGATCTCAGAGCAAGCTTACTACGCTCTGAAGGTTGGTCGACGATCTGTCATCAACAGATCGACGATCGTGTTCTTGCTTCACGATTTCTGTCTCGACAGATATTTGCTTTTGCTGGTCGACTATCTGTTTGCTGGTCGACTATCTGTTTGCTGGTCGACTATCTGTTAGCCGGTCGACGATCTATTAGCTGGTCGACGATTTCTGGTCGACGATTTCTGTTCCGACAGATTCCTGCTATTAGTCGACGATCTGTTTGCAGGTCGACGATCATCGAACTCCTGTTCGACGATTTCTGTCTGCCTTTATCTTTTTGTATTTATTCTATTCCTTGGTTTATTTCCAAGTGTTTTAGTTGGTGGTTAGATTGATTCTCTGATATTATTGTTGCTAAATTTATGGTTTAAATTCAAATAAATTGATTACAAATTCTGTCAAGCATAAATCACGGGATTCAGTATTCTTGATAAAGCATTTTGTCCTATTATACAAATTGCGTTGACTTTATCTTTCCAGCCTGTTTTCTAGCCGTTGGTACTATGTACTATTTCCAAGAATGGTACGTCTTTATGCTGAGATATTTTTTCCCGCTTATTTTATTCCTTATTGGGACTGACAGAAAGTTAATAGGCCATTCTATTCCTATTGCTATATTCTATTTTGAGATAATCTGTTGCAGGGCTCGAGAATTCAAATCAATAGAGCCGTTCCAAAGGAAAAACGTGAAGACATATTTAAAAGAGATTTCTGCTCTCAGAAAAGAAGAGTTACAGACACAGAGAAATATTATTCATTCGCTCAAGCATCATCAGAGCAGCTCTTCATAATCTCACAACAAGAAGAAGAAAAGTTTTCCTGAAGCAAAAGCCCAGAGCAATCATCTTTCATTCTCAAGTCTCCTGAGCATCTGCTTAGAGTTTTCAAGACTTCAGAAAGAGCTCCAGTTCTGCTTCAAGTGCTCCAGAATCTTAAGACCTGATAAAAATCAGTCTTCAGATCTCTGAGGATTTAGTTTCAGTTTATCTGAAACTCCTTCATCCTGAAGCAAAGGCTTTCCCTGGACTTCCACTGAGCCAGGGGGAGACTTTGATTCTTTAGAGAATCCACAAATCTTCTCTAATCTGTATTTACAACAGAGAAGATAATCTAACCCTCTCAACCCCTTTGTAAAAAGAGTTTGTTCACATCTCTTCAAAAGTGAACATTGGTGACAGGGCACCTTATCAACAACCTGTGGTTGAGCATCCTTATCAAAAGCTCAAAGGGTCTGTTTGATCTACCTGAATCAGATCATTGGTGGCAGGGCACCTTAGCAAAAACCTGTAGTGGATTCCTACCAGGGTGGTAGAAGAGTGGATGTACCTATTTAAAGGGAACCACTATATATCCTGTGTCTCTCTGGTTCTTGCTGATTTGTTTATTCTGTGGCTGTGATAGAACTACCTAGGATTGCTAGTTGCTGTGATAGGCTTGTAGTTAACTGAAATTTCAGTCAACCTCTCCACTTGTGCACTTCACTGTGTTAGGCTCTTAGGGTTCAAGTATCAGATTTTTTATTCCGCAAATAAACTCCAAGGGAGCTGACTAAGTGTTCATAAAATTTTGAATACTCTATTCACCCCCCCTCTAGAGTAGTTTACAACTTATCCCCTCACTTTCAATTGGTATCAGAGGGAGGTTAGCTGTTCATACAGGCTAACACCTGAGTTAAAAGATCCTGTGATAAGTTGTTTTCTGATACCATTCACAAACACTTTCACACATGGCCCAGTCTAAGGATTATTCAAGCACCAGACCTCCTGTATGCAACTTGTCCAAGTTTGGCATATGGAAGGCCAGGATAAGACTATACATGAATTCTATTGATGAAGATATTTTTTCTTCTATTTTGACAGGACCACCTGCTAGGCCTGCTGCTGCTTCCACTTCTGCTGATCTCAGTGCTGTGCCACCACCTGACTACAATGAAACTTACAAGAAGGCAAAAGCAGCTGATGCTAAAGCAATGAATATCCTAGCTCAGACAATGTCTGATGAGATATTCCAGAAGCTGGCTGAATGCACCTCAGCCAAAGCTATGTGGGATTCCCTCAACCACATAGTTGCTGGCTCAGCTGATGAGAGGAAGGACAGGAGATCCAATCTCACCTCTCAGTATGAAAATTTCAAGAAGGATGATGCTGAAGACATTGACACCATGTACACAAGACTCAGTTCAATAATAAGTGAACTGAGGTCTTTAGACAAGGAGATAACCTTGTCAGAAGTAAATGACAAGATCCTGATGTGCCTTCCCATCTCTTGGGACTCAAGGATATGGCCCATCAAGGATGGAAGAAACACTGTGGAACTCTCCACAGAAGCTCTGTTGGGAAAGCTCAGGTCATATGAGCAAACCTTAAAGAGTAGAGCTGCTGTAACTGAAGTGAAGACTCCTACTCCTACAAAGAAAGAGCACTCTCTAGCTCTTAAGGCTGCTGAGACTTCTGAAGGAAGTCAATCAAATGAGGAGTTACTGGCACTCATTGCCAAGAGGTTCTTCAACATGGGAAGAAGAGACCTCAGAAAGAAGTTCTCCAAGCATGAGGACAAGCCAAGGTATGACAAGACTCCATCTAAAGAAATCACTTGTTATGTTTGCAGCAAGCCTGGACACATTGCCCCAGATTGTCCAGAGAAGAAGTACAAGGAAAAGAAACATGAGAAAGAATACAGGAAGCACCACTCCAAGTCCTCATCACACAAATACAAGAAGAAGGACAAGGGATTTGTGGCTGCTACCTGGAGTGAAACAGAAGAGGATACCTGCTCCTCTAGCTCCAGTGATTCTGAAGAAGAAGAAGAGAAGAAAGCCAAAGAGGTCTGCCTCATGGCTATTGATGCCTGCAGCTCTCTGTCAGCTGCAGAGAATTCTGAAGAAGAAGGAGACAATGAAGAAGATTCCTTTATGGAGGACCAGGTAATCGACTCATTTGATTTCTCATCTCCTGAGTTCAAACTAAAATTTAAAACTCTATGTTTAGATTTACTATTATCTGAAAAAGAAATTAAGTCACTTAGATTAAAAATAATGGAACTAGACATGGAAGGTATTGAAATAATCAGATTAGAAAAGGAATTAGAGAGCTCAAAAGAAGAAGTAACATTCCTAAAGTTAGAACTAGCTAAATCTAAGAGGTTAGAAGAACAATTAAATGGCAGAAGCCTTAAATTATCTGAAATAACCTGTATAGCAAACACTAGGGTTGGTAATGATAAACTAGGCTTAGGTGCTACACCTAGTGAACCCATCCTCCTCACAAAGGAGAGATTTAGCACTCCAGTAAAATTTGTTTCTGAATCAGGAATAAAGAATACTGAGGAAATTGAAAAATGCAAGAAAATTCAGAATAAGATTAAGAAAGAGAATAGGAAGAAAAAATTTCTAGCTTTACAAAAATCGTCGAACATTAATCGACGATCGTCAAACCAATCGTCGAACGACTATCGACGATCGCTGAACACCTACACTGAGTATAATTGCTTTGGTGCAGGAGGTCGACGATCTCATCTTGAGTCGTCGACCAGTGATCGACGATCGTGGAATCCAGAACATCGTTCTACCATAGATGATCGACGATATGGCTTGCGATCGTCGACCATTGATCGACGATCTGGACTTAAGCTGGAAAATAAAAACCAAACTTCCAGAACTTCAAATCCTAATCACCACCCCAGGTTGTTTAATCCTTCAACTGAATGGATTATCCCACCTAGGAGATCACACCCTTTAGGATATAAATCTAAGCCTGCAAAATCTTTTATATCTAGCTTTTCTTTTGTGAAGAATACTGGACCCAAGGTAACCTGGGTCCACAATGTATAACTGTTCTTTCTGCAGGTGAAGACCTATCCAGTCATACATGACAAATGGTATCTGGATAGTGGATGCTCAAAGCATATGACAGGAAAGAAGAAGAACCTGTCAGGTTTCAAAGCCAAGCTGGGACCAAAAGTTGTATTTGGGGATTCCAGCTGTGGACAGACTGAAGGGTATGGCAGCTTCACCATAGGAGCTGTAACCTTCAAGAAAGTAGCTTATGTCTCAGGACTAAAGCACAACCTAATCTCTGTAAGTCAAATGTGTGATGCTGGGTACAAGGTATGGTTTACTGACACTGCTTGCAATATTTCTTTAAATAATACTGTGGTGTTAGTAGGTATTAGAATTGGAAATGTTTATGTTGTAGATTTTAATTCCTCCAAATCTGAAATATGCTTATTTAATGAAGTAACCAGTAATAATACCCTTTGGCATAAGAGACTTAGTCATGTAAACTTGAAAAACATTTCTAGGTTGGCTAAATACAATCTTGTACGAGGTCTACCTTCTTGCCCCTACAAGAAGGAAGGCCTTTGCAAAGCTTGTCAATTAGGTAAGCAAACAAGAAATAGCTTTAAATCAGTTAATAAAAGTGATTCTCCCAGGATTCTGTACTTGCTACATTTGGATTTGTTTGGTCCTATTGCTGTACAGAGTCTTGGAGGGAAGTCTTACACTTTAGTAATTGTAGATGACTTCTCTAGGTTCACTTGGGTATTCTTCTTGAGAACTAAGGCTGATAACTTCAAGGTTCTTACAGATTTTCTAAAGTGTATACAGAGTGAGTATTCTACTCAGATTGCCTCGATCAGAAGTGATCATGGTACTGAGTTTGAGTCTCTTCTTATGCAAGAATTCTGTGAGAAGGAAGGTATCAAACATAGCTTCTCTGCTCCTAGAACTCCTCAACAAAATGGGGTAGTTGAAAGGAAAAACAGAACCCTAATTGAAGCTGCAAGCACATTGTTGGCAGATGCTAACATGCCTCTGTCCTTTTGGGCTGAAGCAGTTAGCACAGCTAACTATGTATTGAACAGAAGTCTGATACATAAACTTAAGGGTAAGACTCCCTATGAATTACTTAAGCAAGTGAAACCTAAAATAGACTATTTTAGAGTATTTGGCTGTGTTGCTTTTGTTCATAACAATAACAAAGAATACCATAGAAAATTTGAGGCAAAAGCATCAATGGGAGTTTTTCTAGGATACTCTCAAGTAAGCAAAGCCTATAGGGTCCTTAATAAATCCTCTCTTAAGATAGAAGAGTCTGCACATGTCTCTTTTGATGAGACAGTCATGTATTATAAGGAGAAGGACTCTTCCTCTAATAGTACAGTGCAAGTCCTAGGAGTAAGTAAGGATTTGGAAGGTTTGAAACTCACACAGGAGAATCATCCCCAACAAACTCCTCAGGCTGCTTCTTCAGATTCTGAATCTGATGTAGAACTTTTTCAAGTTAAAGCACCTGCTCCAACAGTTGATCAAATTCCACATGAGGAATTAAATCTTGAAACTGTTGAAGATCAGATCATTGTTGAACCTACTGATCTTGTCACACTTAGAGATCACCCTGTATCTCAAGTGATTGGAGACATTTCAGCAGGAGTCCAGACAAGACATCAACTCAACAAAAATGTGATGTTTGCTTGTTTCCTTTCTCAGGTTGAGCCCCTAACCATTAAAGATGCTGAGCTTGATCCCCACTGGATTATAGCAATGCAAGAGGAGCTTAACCAGTTTGAAAGATGTAAAGTTTGGACCTTGGTTCCAAGACCAAGAGGCCAACGGATCATAGGCACCAAGTGGGTGTTTAGAAACAAGCTTGATGCCCAAGGCATAGTAGTTAGAAATAAGGCTAGGCTAGTAGCTCAAGGCTATAGACAGGAGGAAGGCATAGATTATGATCAGACTTTTGCCCCTGTAGCCAGACTAGAAGCCATTAGGATTTTCCTAGCCTATGCTGCCTATAAAAGATTTAAGGTCTTCCAAATGGATGTGAAGAGTGCCTTCCTCAATGGAGATTTAAAGGAAGAAGTGTTTGTTGAACAACCACCAGGGTTTGTTTCATCAGCCTTACCCACTCATGTGTTCAAACTCCAAAAGGCCCTATATGGACTTAAGCAAGCTCCTAGAGCTTGGTATGAGACCTTAGCAAATTTTCTTCTAGAACACAAGTTTGTGAGAGGTGTAGTAGATAGAACCCTGTTCATTAGACATCATAAGGATTCACAACTGTTAGTTCAAATCTATGTAGATGACATTATATTTGGTTCTACTGATCCCAAACTATGCAAGAGGTTCTCTGAACTAATGCACTCTAAGTTTGAGATGAGCAGCATGGGTGAGTTATCCTATTTCCTTGGTCTCCAAGTGAAACAGAGTGTTGATGGCATTTTCATTTCTCAATCAAAATATGCCAGGGAGCTGGTTAAAAGATTTGGAATGTCTGATGCTTCATCAATGAGCACACCTATGGCCTCAAATGCAGTTATTGATTCTGATGTTAATGGCAAGCCTGTTGATCAAAAGAACTTTAGAGCCATTGTTGGTTCCCTGCTGTATTTGACTGCAAGTAGGCCTGACATAATGTTTGCTACATGCCTATGTGCTAGGTTTCAGGTCAACCCAAAGGAATCTCACTTAACTCTTCTCAAGAGGATCTTGAGATACCTTAAGGGATGCCCTAACTTAGGACTGTGGTACCCAGCTGAGTCAGGATTTGAATTAATTGGATATTCAGATGCTGATTATGCTTGTTGTAGAGTTGACAGGAAAAGCACCTCAGGGACTTGTCAGTTCCTGGGAGAGAGACTTGTCTCTTGGTTTTGCAAGAAACAGGCATCTGTGTCTACTTCAACTGCTGAGGCTGAATATATTGCAGCAGCTAGTTGTTGTTCACAGATCCTGTGGATTCAAAATCAGCTAGTGGATTATGGGTACACACACTCAAACACAAAAATTCTGTGTGACAGTACCAGTGCAATATCAATTGCTCAAAATCCTGTGCACCATTCCAGAACCAAGCACATTGAGATTAGACATCATTTTCTGAAAGATAATGTGGAAAAGAACAAGATAGTAATGGAATTTATATCCACAGACCTGCAGAGAGGAGATATTTTCACTAAGCCCCTTGATGAACAAAAGCATTTGTTCTTCCTGAACCAGCTTGGCATGATTAATGGTTCAGAGTAGTGAAAATTTGGTTAGTTTTGTTTTCTGTCTAAAATCGTCGAACGACTGCTCGACGATCTTCGACCAGGTCAGAACTATCGTCGACCAACCGTCGACGACAGCTCGTTCTGTAGTAAGGCAGAAATCGTCGACCAACTGGTCAACGATCTCTCCTTAGGTATCTATCGTCGACCAATGGTCGACGACAGATTTTCTGTGCTGTGTGGAGAATCGTCGACCATCATATATTGGTCGACGATCGTGGTAATTGCGTGTAGTCGGTCGATGTTTACCGATTAGTCAAACATTGACTATCGTCGGTCTGTGCTCGACGACCGATTTTATTCCGGGTTCGACGATCGCAGATTTGTTTCTAATAGTCGATTTAGGTCTGAAGATCGTCGTCCTTCCGCTCCGTCTTTTCATATTCCTTCTTCTGGCTTAGAATTCGCTCTCGAACTCTAATCCCGCGCGATTCTCTTCTCCCCTGCTTTGCTTCTCGATTCGCCATTTTCTCTCAAATCCTATGGCGATTCCTTCTGCTGTTCTCTTCGGAATGAAGTTCGACACTGGCTTCTGTGTCGACTTCGATTCTTTCAGCCGATGCGATCAACCAATCCAAGATATTCTGCAGCTATGTGAAGACCAAGGCCTCAAGAAATTTATGTCGTTCTCTCCTAAGATTCATATACCAGAAATTCGTGAATGGGTATACACCTCGTCCTCCAGTGACGAAGCGATGTCAGGAAAGATAAATGGCGAGGAGGTCACTCTGACTCCTGAAGTATTGACTGAGCTGTTTGGACTGCCAACAGGAACTGAGGAATATGAGCAAAGCACAGAGGAATATGGCCGCATGCTCACTGTGATGGGCCATGCCGAAGGGATTCCGGCTAAGTTGCTAAAGATAAACTTGTCTCTAGAATACAAGTTTCTGGCCGACCTGGTGGGCAAGGTCGTTTTGGGAAAGCATTCTGCTCATGACAACATCAACAGGCAACAGTTTGCCCTGATGTCAGCTTTGGTGAATAAGGCACAGATTGCCTGGGGAAAAGTTCTGTTTGAACTAATAAGGAGAAAGAACAATCAGAAAGAGGTAAACCTTGCAAGGGTATTGGGTGTGTTTCTATATGTGAAAGCACCCCTGCTGCTTGTTTCTGCACCGTCCGCAGTCAATGCCAGCAAGAGGTTGGATCCCTCTCTATTCAAGAAATCCCAGAGGATTATCAAGAAGTCAGCCAGGGTTGATCCTAACCCTCCTTCAGACACAAGGGCTGATTCGGCCGCTCTCCCGCTTACTGGGGAAGGCTCAGCAATCCCTTCATCCTCTCTCTTTACCCCTGCATCCTCTTCTCCTGCATTACTTTCTACAACACCTGCAGTGCCACCACAACATGCATCCTTCATTCCACCTGTATCTCCACACCAGTCACCAACACCACAACATCTGGCAGCTTCAGCCAGTGTTGACATGGTGACTGCTACCATCCTCACGCATCTTTCTCAACATGAATCACACACTCATGTTGATGTTCACCCATCTCCACATGACTCATTTGATCATGTGGCAGATCATCCTGCCTCCATTCCATCCACCTCTACATCATCAGCATTTCAGATAACTCCTGAATTGCTTGCACATGTTGTAGAGCTCATCACTCCCTCCATCCAAAAAATGATTGAGGCTGCCAATGCCCCTCTCATTGCCTCCATCAATTCTCTCACTGAAGCCATCAAATCCATCTCATCTTCTGCTGAGCCCCCTTCTGTAAGATGCATGACTCCAGTCCCCACTGAAGTCATGCAGGGGGAGATGTCTGTTGAAGTGGTCTCAGGTGATGCCCTGACCCTTCAGGATAATTCTTCTCTTCCCCTTCAAGGAACTGTAGAAGAACCTCAAGAGATTCCAGAGAAAGAACCAGAAGGTAAACCTTAAAATTCTTCCTCCAAAGATTTTTCCTCCAAAGATTATAATCAGGACTTCAATTTGATATTTGTATCTAACAAAGACATTCACTCCCTAGTGAATCTAGCTTCTGAGGAAGAAGTTCCTGAAAAAGAAAATGAGGAAGTCCCCATGGACGTTTGTGAGAATGATGCTGCTCAACCTGATGGTATAGCTTTATTTAAGATTCTAATTAATCCTAACTCCAACTTAAAGTTAATTTCTTATCCCTTCCTTTCCATCACAGCTGCTGATGACCTTACATCAGCATTGCAAGTTGATGCTGCTAAATCCATTGATTCTGATAAAGATTTAGAATCCTATCTTAACCTAGACTGTGAGTCCTCACTCACATCTACTCCTTGTGTTCCTCCTTCTCAAGAGATAGTGGTCCCTCATAGACCTGAGTACCTTGATGACCCCTTGGTCAAGGATACTCTTTTCTTTTCCTGTATGGCACTCCTCTTGTGCCTTGCAGAGGTGTCTATCCCTGATGTCACTGAACATCTAGAAGGAATTATAACCTCCTTCCTAGATGCAAAGTGGTATCCTGTGTAGATCTTCAGGTAATCATATCTATTACCTGTTGTTTGTTCACCTTGGGGGGAATATTTTATTCCCACTTGGTCGTTAACCTATCTCTCTTTGCATGCAGGCACAACCATAAATGCTGCTGCTGCTGAAAACATCAACATCCCTGCTGATGCTGCTGCTGAAGAAATTGAAGATGTGCAAGATAGGGCAGACAATGCTCCCAAGATGACTGAAATGGCCTCAAGCTCAGGTACTCTAAACCTAGAACAATTTATAGCCTTTGTGGCTGAGAACATTGCCTCTGAGTACATTGAAGGGATGGCTAATTATCATCTGGATTCCCTAGCCATCTCTCTAGAGAAAGCATCTGCCCCTGCAGATATCGTCATCTTTTCTCCACCTATCCTTACCTATCCTCTATCCATTCCTTCTATTGCAGAACTGGTCCCCAAGACAGTTCCTGAGTTGTATCCAGAATCAGAACTCTGGAAGAGGTCTCCAAATGTGGATCTTGATGCCCTCCTTAGGCAAGATGCCATTGAGGAAGCTAAAGAGAAAGAAGAAAGAGAAAAGAAAGACAAAGCTGAACCTGCTGCCAAGGATCCTTCTGAACTTGACTTTGATGATTATGCTGGGAAAGACTCATCTCATTCTGATGATGATGATGATGATTCTGATGATTCTGACTCCACTAAGAAAAGGAAAAGAGCTGCTTCCAAGAAAAGAAAAGCTCCTGCTCCTCCTACTGCCAATCCTAACAAGGATGTTCCCTATTACATTCTGAAGGGAATAGATCCTAAGAGCAAGGAATTTCAGCCATGGATGAGACTGTCAAAGAATCAGACTAAAGAGAAGAAGAGGACAAAGAGATATGACACTCCTGTTCAGAAATTCCCCCCCAGAGGTCCTCCTCCACCTCCTGGTGCTGGAGCCTCTGGAAGCCTCTCTTCTGCCCCCTCTGCAAGGTCAGCCAGTTCTAACACTTCTCAGACCTACCAAAGAAGGAGTAATCAAAGCCAGGGAGGCCAAGATGTTTCAGGACAGGGAAGAAAAAGAAATGACAATGCTCTCGTGGAACAAATAAAGGAGATGACTTTTCAGCATCCTACATTCTCTCCTCCTCCTTCTCCTCACAGGAAAGGTCCATCCTTTTCTTCAAGAAAACCTGCTGCTGCTGAGACAACTGAATCAAAAGGAAAAAGAGTGGTCTTTTCAGATAAATCCCACAAAAAGTTCATTGAGCTTGCACCTCCAAAATCTCTATATGCTCAAACTGATCCTAAGAAGGCTGTGCAGATTCCTCTTGATTCAAGCAAACTTGCTACAGCTCTTCAAAGGAACATGGAGATTGCAGCTCATACAGATACTGATAGACCTCCCTCTCCATCAGATAAAACTGAAGCTGAAAGGATTGCCTCTATGGCAAGATTTAAAGAGTCTATTGCACTAAGCATGATGGAGAGAGCCAAATCTCAAGGACTAGATCCTACAGCTTACTCAACAATGTCAGAATTCAGAGAAAAGGAACTCAGCAGAATTCAAGTCAATCCAGAAGCCTTTGACACTGAAGAATACATGAGACTACATCCTGCTGCAGTTCTACCAAGTTATGCTGAAAAGAAAATCATAGGTGAACATGATCTAATGCTATCCAAGAGACAAGCAGCAAACCCTAACAGAGAAATTATTTTCAAACCAGCTGCAATACCCAAAAACTCATCTGATGCTAAACTTGCTGATAAATCTGCTTGATACATTCCATTTCTGCTGATTTATGCTTGTTATATTTTCTGTGTATTGCCTGTGTTTTATCATTCTGGTTAATCTTTAGATTTGTTGTTGTCTGCTTTAGCCTTTAAACTGGATTGGATAACATAACCCAAATAGGGGGAGATTGTTGGTACCCTAGATGTGATTTGGCTTATGTGATCCCCTTGCAGCCCTCTCTTGATCCATATAAAGATATATGATCATGTTTAGACTCTGTTTAGTCTCCCTAGGGCAGTTTATAAACTGACCTAGAGCTTAGGTTAGAAGTTCTAGATGTTTTTGTAGTTAAGGCTTTTTCCGTTCGACTATCGTCGAACGAGGCCTCGCGATCGTCGATCATTGATCGACGATAGCAGGGTTATTGAATCGTTGAAGACAAGACAATTATCGTCGACCGTTGGTCGACGATCTCAGAGCAAGCTTACTACGCTCTGAAGGTTGGTCGACGATCTGTCATCAACAGATCGACGATCGTGTTCTTGCTTCACGATTTCTGTCTCGACAGATATTTGCTTTTGCTGGTCGACTATCTGTTTGCTGGTCGACTATCTGTTTGCTGGTCGACTATCTGTTAGCCGGTCGACGATCTATTAGCTGGTCGACGATTTCTGGTCGACGATTTCTGTTCCGACAGATTCCTGCTATTAGTCGACGATCTGTTTGCAGGTCGACGATCATCGAACTCCTGTTCGACGATTTCTGTCTGCCTTTATCTTTTTGTATTTATTCTATTCCTTGGTTTATTTCCAAGTGTTTTAGTTGGTGGTTAGATTGATTCTCTGATATTATTGTTGCTAAATTTATGGTTTAAATTCAAATAAATTGATTACAAATTCTGTCAAGCATAAATCACGGGATTCAGTATTCTTGATAAAGCATTTTGTCCTATTATACAAATTGCGTTGACTTTATCTTTCCAGCCTGTTTTCTAGCCGTTGGTACTATGTACTATTTCCAAGAATGGTACGTCTTTATGCTGAGATATTTTTTCCCGCTTATTTTATTCCTTATTGGGACTGACAGAAAGTTAATAGGCCATTCTATTCCTATTGCTATATTCTATTTTGAGATAATCTGTTGCAGGGCTCGAGAATTCAAATCAATAGAGCCGTTCCAAAGGAAAAACGTGAAGACATATTTAAAAGAGATTTCTGCTCTCAGAAAAGAAGAGTTACAGACACAGAGAAATATTATTCATTCGCTCAAGCATCATCAGAGCAGCTCTTCATAATCTCACAACAAGAAGAAGAAAAGTTTTCCTGAAGCAAAAGCCCAGAGCAATCATCTTTCATTCTCAAGTCTCCTGAGCATCTGCTTAGAGTTTTCAAGACTTCAGAAAGAGCTCCAGTTCTGCTTCAAGTGCTCCAGAATCTTAAGACCTGATAAAAATCAGTCTTCAGATCTCTGAGGATTTAGTTTCAGTTTATCTGAAACTCCTTCATCCTGAAGCAAAGGCTTTCCCTGGACTTCCACTGAGCCAGGGGGAGACTTTGATTCTTTAGAGAATCCACAAATCTTCTCTAATCTGTATTTACAACAGAGAAGATAATCTAACCCTCTCAACCCCTTTGTAAAAAGAGTTTGTTCACATCTCTTCAAAAGTGAACATTGGTGACAGGGCACCTTATCAACAACCTGTGGTTGAGCATCCTTATCAAAAGCTCAAAGGGTCTGTTTGATCTACCTGAATCAGATCATTGGTGGCAGGGCACCTTAGCAAAAACCTGTAGTGGATTCCTACCAGGGTGGTAGAAGAGTGGATGTACCTATTTAAAGGGAACCACTATATATCCTGTGTCTCTCTGGTTCTTGCTGATTTGTTTATTCTGTGGCTGTGATAGAACTACCTAGGATTGCTAGTTGCTGTGATAGGCTTGTAGTTAACTGAAATTTCAGTCAACCTCTCCACTTGTGCACTTCACTGTGTTAGGCTCTTAGGGTTCAAGTATCAGATTTTTTATTCCGCAAATAAACTCCAAGGGAGCTGACTAAGTGTTCATAAAATTTTGAATACTCTATTCACCCCCCCTCTAGAGTAGTTTACAACTTATCCCCTCACTTTCAGAGGCTCCACCTCCTCCTCCTTCGATGATGTCACACAACGGGGCGAGGTCGTTATGACATCAGGGCAAGGAAGTAACCCTGCTAGGATGGACCACTCAATCCTCCTCGCAAACTCCTCGAAAATCTCCACGGTCACAAAGTCGCCTCCTCTCGTCGAGTTACCGACTCCTGCCGAGTTGCCAGCTATCTCCTCATTTTCACCTTCATTCACCATCTCGTCTACTCGCAAAACTTTCCTCCTCGGCTACGATCCAAGCTCACTGCACCAAAGTGTTGAAGCTTTTAAAATCCCTACTCCAAAATTCAGATAAGTGTAGCGTAAGGTTATTGGTCTAGAGGTCGAGCTCGACGGTTAAACGGGCTAAAATGCATAAATAGGGGGATAAAAAAAGAACCATAGGTGTTGCGATAGAGAAGTCCCACCACGTACCCAGATGCTTAAAAGAAGCTTCCCCTCCACAACCAAAGATGATCAAGCAGGGTACAAGGGGGACACTAGTTGGGAACTTGCCTCTTCGTAGAAAGGATTCAAAGGCTCATCTAAAAGTCTAAGGAAATGAGTGGTCAAGATCTTTTTCAAAATTTTGAATTCCATATTCTTGTACCTTTGAGGTCCTATTTATAGGCAAAAAACCTAGGGGTCTCTGGACGAGGAGACCCAGTCCTACAATCATCAAATGCAGCCTTCTAGTGATTTGGCTCAGTTACTTACGAGTATAGGCTAACGATCATCTGTGGTGTTGGTCGGAATTCGCCTGCTAGGACAGTATTGTTGCTCCTCGCCACTGGTACTGTTCGGAGCTCTCCTATACTAAAAGGTCTTTGAAGCTTGCTTGCATTACTTGGTGGTCGCGCGACCTAGCGAGTATGATCCCCGCTTGCGTCTAAAGGTCCCCTTGCGCCCCCTGCTAGCCATTTGAATGATGATCGGACTTTCATGTACTGGTGTTGCTCGTTGACTGCAGATTGTTGACCGTTAACCTTTGACGAATAGGGTTGTACAATTGTATTCATCTGAACTCATGTCTGTCATCTTCCTCTTTAAGGTACTTCTAGTAATTGTGGCATATTGTTTAGTTCTAATAACTACCTCATCACCCGGATTTGGTAATCCTAGGATTGATGCTACTTCATCGACGGTGAAAAAAAGTTTCTTGTTGCCTAATACAGATGTATAATCATTGAGAGAAAAACATACTCTGAGAGCGTAAATTAATGAGACATTTTGCAGCAATCATGACAGATCAAATAAGTGTGCGATGTCATAATCGTCAATTAATTTCTTGCATCCACCTTTTAGTTTGGATGTTACAGGTACTGTTAACTCGCAAAATGATGAGATAAAACATCTGGTACACAATATGTATGTTCTACTTACTTTGGAGCTCCTCTCCATCTCTAGAAAATAGAATACATAAATGATTGCAAGTTCAACAAATCTGATTACAAGTTAAACAAATACGATCGCAAGAGAAACAAATTTGATCGCAAGATAAACATAACTGATCGCAAGTTAAGTAAAAATGATACATTATCCAACACAGGTAGCTGATAACAAAAAATTATTGCATGTAATAAAAGGAAATGCAAACCTTCAGTGATCAGAAATGCAACACTCTGCTTTCTAACAACATTCTGAAACCCTATTTTGTCGCCTTTGTTCAACATTTTGCCTAAACCCTAAATGATATCTACAATGAAGGTTTGGAATGCGAGGATAAAGAAGAAGTATTACCTTAAACACCGCTTGAAACTCGATAGGGCAGTAAGAAGAAGGAAGATGACTCTTTGAAATCTCAAAACAGTTGTCAGAAGCCCCGGGTCCGACGGAATGAAAAAAATGACTATTTACGATCAAAAACTATCGCGGAAATATAGTTTTGAGTCATACAGCCAGTGCAACATTAATAAAACTCAATGTCACGTGTCTTAATCAGAACAACCCCGTCTCCAAATCGGAAACGAGGCCCGGACCGAAAAAAATTTCCTTGCCACCGCCCTTTATGATGACGAGGGACCCAAAATAAAATCTAAAAACATAAAATGATGGTGAAAATTAAAAGATATAAAAAATATAAATTTATAGAGAAAGTTGAGCAACATGTAAATGTAAATGCATTAAGGTGAAAATTACTTGACACCAAGAATAAATGTAAGACTACCAATGATGCCAATTTGTCAATAAACTATCACTAAATAATATAAAAAATATATCAAATATTATCAACACAAATTTATAAGGTCATGAAACATTTTTTTTATTTCAAATTATTTTCAAACATTACTGTTAAATATTGAAGAAAGCTATTACATAAAAAAATGTTCTTTAAAGTTAAACTTTTTTTCTTTTTTTGAAATGACAACTTATTTAGTTTTTTATTTGGGTGTCGTCTCATGCCTATCAACTTCTTGTATTATGCCCATCAATCAATCAGTATGGCCTAAGCAAATATTGTGTGCAAACAAACAAAATTCTTGTTATATTTGCACGTGATTTTAATACTAAAACAACGACACTCGAGTCTTTATCTCACTATAGTAGGGTCGGCTATATTGATCCTTTGTCGTCATAGTGCCCTATTTTGTGTCACAATCTCACAAATGTCTCTTTTCTTATAGTTTCACTCCAAATCTACTTAATTTTAATACTCTCAACCAAAAATTAAAATTTCAACCCATTCATTGTAACGAGTTCCCAAACCTTTTGTTCGCGTCTCTCTCGAGATGTCACTCATAAAACCTCTCTCAAAAAGGAGATTTTGTGTCTTACACTTTTGCGCAAGGCCCACGCATTTCTTGCTTCTCATTGGTCCCAGACGGCGTCCAGAACCCGGACCGAAGAAACAATTTTCTCAAAATATGTTAGCTAGTGCTCATAGTACAAAAAATGTTAAAATGGAAATGTTACATAACTTTTAATGTAAAAAAAAACAGGATCAAGTGAATTGCAGATTGTTGTGCAGATTGAGGTACATATGGTATATCCCACAGAAAGACATGTGTCCTAAGCCACAGAAAGACATGTGTCCTATCCCACAGAAAGACACGTGTACAAAAAATTATACCTTGAAACATGCTGATCCAAAGAGGACAAAAAAAGAATGGAGCAAAATATAAATTTGAGAAATTTAGTGTCCATTATTTTCATAAAATCAATTAACAACCTCTAAAGGCCAGTAATGGAGATGAGGACACGGTTTGCAGTCTTTTAGGCTTTTGGGATTACAGTGTTATCGATGATGCTTGTTTGCTTCGTCCCCATTACAGCATGGCACGTGACTCAGGCGAAGGAGGCTCCAATGTTGGCCGTGTGTGAGACAGGTGTGACTTTCTACTAAACAAGTTAAGAACTCGAAGCTCGCTCAATTTTAACCTAAATTTGAGATTTGTTAGCTCGTTCGTTTGCACCGTTTTCATTTACGGTTTTCGTTTTGCTTCAAAACGAAAAAATCCAAGTGTTTTCGTTTTGGGCCAAAACGAAAACTTATGTTTGTTTGGAACATGATTTTCAAGTCCATTTTGAGGCAAAACGAGAACTTATTTGAGTTTGACTCATAGTTTTCAGTTTGAGCTGGGGATTTCAGATTAACCTAATTTGTGGATTTTCCAATTGAATCTTCTAAACTTCTTTAATTTCACAAATCTGAAGCTCGTTCGGAAAAAAAATGCTACGAGCTTCACCGGAAAAAAATCTGAAGCTTGTTCGCCGGTCTGTACAAAGATTAAATGGCTGCCTGTATTTTATTTTTGCACTGTGCATGTATTTTATTTTCAAGAAGCACCGATTCTGTGTAGAAATGGCTTGTTCTGAAGTTCACCGGAAGAGCCGCTGCCTGTAGAAGCACCGATCCGGTCCAGAAACGGCGTCGGGAGAATCGTTCGCCGGGAGTCTCGTTTGCCGGTAGAAGCGCCGGGAGGCTTGTTTTTGACGGAAGAAAGCTCGCCCGCCGGGGAAGAAGGGAAGAAGAGAAGAACCGTCTATTCTCAAAACCGCCAAATTTATATAATAAAAACAACTTTATGTTATATAAAGGTATAGGAATATCCCGAATATGTATATTTATATATATTAAAATTTCATAATATTATGAATGATATTTGATGTGTTTCCCCAGAATTTTCTAAGTTAGATCAGGAAGGTTTTTGGTCAAGGACATGGGGGCAAGAAAATTCGGCCAAGCCGGCTGCACACAAAGCCGGACGCCCCAAAAACACCAAAGAGGAAGAACCTGTGCACATGCACGACCTGCGCACGCGCCCGACCAGAACGCGGTCACATGCAGCCAACCCGCGCGGCCAGCCTACGTGGTCGTAGGGCCGCGCCCGTGTAACACCCCCCATCCGTCGTATGACATATAACAGAAGGTCCAGTTGGAACCCGACGTCATATACCACGGACAGTCGGAAGGGTTGCAGGATAATACCAAAAACTCAACTACTCGTCCTAACACAGAACATTCTAGAGGAAGCTTTTAAACAGTTTAAGAGAACCCAAAATTTGCACAACCACGGCAAGAATGTTCACTATACCACAAGAATGAAATACAACAAATACACAAAACAGTACTTGACCTTAAGACCTTACAAATGTTCACTTGACAATATAATGTTTTACATACATTGGTTCACAGGCCGGCCACACATGACAAAAGTAAAACAACAGTTCGCTTGGCCTTCGAGGGCCAGCTCAGCAACTTGGGCTTCAGCCCGCTATTTGACGCTTGGTTCCGCAGCACCTGCAAGCAACATTCCACCGCACAGTGACAAACAAAGCAACGATCAGCTAAGGCTGACCAAATTATAACGACCCCACCCCTTACTCGGGACGGCGGTGCTCCTTCCCTGCATATCATTAGCCCAACAAACAGTAAAGTGCAAATACATATTACGCCACAGGTGTAGGCTCACTCGACAAAACACTCCGCGCACTCAGAGCACATTCTCGGTGAATCCGGTCAATTCCGAGGCTTCACCACCATCCTCGGGATGACAAACATTGTGAGCATTTTTTAGTCTTTCCGACCGCAGTCCAAGACTCCCGACTATGCCAACGACCAGTTCCACTTTAGGGCATCTAGCACGGAACCGCAAAGCCCAGGTACGTTTCCACCCGCCCGTTGCTCACGGCGCCTAGTCACTTTAAGACATACGTGCGGGCCAAGCTTCACTCGGATCCTAAAACATTTCAAAACATCACATAACCCAGTTATGTTGAAGGCTTGCTCCCCGACCGCCAAGTTAGCAGAATCACGTTTCCGCCTAGTTTTCCGGGTGCGCCTTGGAGTTAATTCTCAAGGATCCCTGCTGCAATCTACCGCGTAGAAATCCGAAAACAATGCACGGAGTCTTCTCTGGCTATTCATGCAATGCAACATCACTGATCCAGACAAACACGTCCGGGTAGGCTTCACACGCAATGTCTATGCCCGTACTTCGATTCCGGACTCTAAACAAGTGGGACTTCACATATCTACCCTAAAGAACACCGCAAACTCACCACACACTCGTGAGAGAGGGTTTTTTTATGCAAAGGAAGAAGAGCTTCACATGCTCAAGTTGAGAATCGTTACACTTGAAGTCTGCTTAGGCGCCATGAAAAACTAGCCTGATGAAAGGCTTCGCAAGGGAATACTCTCCACGGATCTGGTCTCGGTTCTCAATTTCGTGCTCTAATGCTCCGCCGACGGCCGGATTCCTCCCTTCCTTCTTCCTTGTTCTCTCTTCTCTCTAACTTCTTAGAAAGAGAGAGTTTAGGATGAAATGAGGAATTAACCCTCAATTCTCGAACTTAACTCAGCAGGAACTCACCGGGGCCGTCGGATCGTATTTAAAGAAAATGAACGGCTCAGATTTGCCTAAAATATCCAAATCCTGGGCCGAACATGGCTTTGCACACGGCCATGTCCCAGGCTGTGTGCCTCGATCCAGACACGATTGTCGAGGACAGAAAAGGACACGGGTTGGGACACGCCTGTGTCCCAACTTGACACGCCCGTGTCAGGTCATCGACACGCCCGTAACCTGTGGCGTGTCACGAACAATCGCCACGCCAACCGTCACGTCCATTGGTGGATACAGGTGACCACACGCCCATGCCGAATCTGACACACCCGTGTAAGACAGTACACACACGTGTGCCGGGCCGTGTCCCTCAGTCGACACAGGACCCAACTTCCAGAGGAGTACACGGCCATGTGACACGCACATGTCATATGCCATGTGACTGACACGCCCTTTGACACGCCCGTGTCACAGGCCGTGTTCGAACACTCAATGCTCGTCGACCTCGACTCGACTACCCGAGCACGACACGCCTTGTGACACGCCCGTGTCACAGGCCGTGTTCACCCTACCAAGACCCGAACTTGGTTCGAACACCACTCGTTTCACTTTTAAGTTTTGGGGCGTTACAAATCCCCCCTTAAAGAATTTCGTCAACGAAATTATGTAAAGGTACACAAAATAACTTAAATATTACCTGAGTCGAATAATTATGTGTATGCTTCCAACATAGTCTGCTCTCGCTCCCAATAAAGCTCCTCGCGTCCGCAGTTATCCCATCGGACTTTAACCATTCGAATTTCCTTGTTGCAGAGCTGTTTGACTTCAAAGTCTTCAATGCGAACTAGCTTGAAATTGGTCGTCAACCCACTATCAATCAGCACTTGATCGACCGCAACAACCTGAGAAGGCTCTTGTACCACCTTCCGCAATACTGAAACGTGGAATACGTCGTGTAGCCCACTCAACTCCACCGACAACTTCAATCGATACGCTACTTCGCAAATCCGCGCCAGGATCTCAAACGGTCCAAGGTATCTCGTACTCAGCTTCTTCAAGCGTCAAATCCGCGAGACACTCTTGAACGGCTTGATTTTCAAGTACACCCAATCGCCAACATTGAACTCCACATTCCTATGCTTGGCATTATAGTATTTTGCCTGTCTGTCCTGGGCGATCTTTAGTCGTTCCTGAATCGTATGTACTATTGAAGTGACGTTTTACACTGCCTGACGTTTGTATAACTTTGACTCGCCTGTCTCCAACCAAGACAACGGCGTGCGACACTTTCTCCCATACAGGGCCTCGAAAGGCGTCATTCCAATACTCGCTTGAAAACTATTATTGTAAGCAAACTCTACCATGTACAGGTGATCTTCCCATTGTCTTCCGAAATCCAAGACGCACATGCGAAGCATGTCCTCCATCGTCTTGTTGACCCTTTCAGTCTGACCATCCGTCTATGGATGAAAGGCTGTGCTGAAACTCAGCTTAGTTCCCAACAACTCATGCACCAGCCTCAGTCATTTGACGTGAAGCGTCCGTCTCGGTCACTAACAATACTGCGTGGCACATCATGCAACCATACAATATTATCCACATAGAGCTTGGCTAACTTTTCCACTGGATCTTCCTTCCTATTCGGTATGAAGTGCGACACCTTTATCAATCTATCTACGACCACCCAGATGGCGTCGTTTCCCTTCTGCGACCTTGGCAAACCATGTACAAAATCCATGGAAATGTCGTCGAACTTCCACTCCGGGATAGGCAAGGACTTCAAGAAACCTCCGGGATTCTGGCATTCCGCCTTCACCAAGGCACAAGTTTGGCACTTCGCCACATAAAGTGCAACATCCTTCTTCAGCCCTGGCCACCAAAACAACTTCTTCATGTCCCTATACATCTTTGTGCTCCCCGGGTGGATTGAGTACCTGGTATGATGAGCCTCGTACATCAACTCCTCCCGAAGGTTATCCACACTTGGGATGCATAGGCGACCGCCCTTCCTTAGCAGTCTATCTTCAACCGCAAATTGAGAATTTGACCCATCCAACGATTCATCCAAGATTTTCTTCATACTGCTATCCTGAATCAAAGCTCGCCGGATCCTATCAGCTAGGTCATACTACACCTCTGTCCAACACAATATTGCCTCAGCACTAGCCTGCTTGTCAATGCAGGAGATCTCCAAAGCCTCCAAATCTCGGACCAAACTCTCATCATGCACCGCCAACCAGTTGGCTTGCGCAGGTGCCCTACGACTCAACGCATCCACCATTGCATTTCCTTTCCCGGACACATAATGTATTTAAAGTGTAGTCCCTCAGGAACTCCATCCACCTCCGATGCCTCATGTTCAGGTCCTTTTGATCTAGCAAATACTTCAGGTTTTTATGATCGGTGTAGATATCGACCTTCACACCGTAAAGATAGTGCATCCACAACTTTAAAGCAAATATCACGGCCGCTAGCTCCAAGTCATGGACCGGATAATTTCTCTCATGAACCTTCAACTGTTGTGATCCATAGGCTATTACTCTCCTATACTGTAGCAGAACACAACCCAAACCACTGCCCGAAGCATCATTATAAATTTCAAACCCTTCGGACCCACTCGGCGAACGCAAAATAGGCGTCGTGACCAACCGCCTCTTCAATTCTTTAAAAGCCTGTGCGCACTCCAGCGTCCATACAAACTTTTGATCCTTCCTTGTCAGCGTCGTGAGTGGTAGCGCTATCCGCGAGAAGTTCTCTACGAAGCGCCTATAGTAGCCGGCAAGCCCCAGAAAGCTCCGAATTTCCGCCACCGTAATCAACTCTGGCCACTCCTGAATCGCCGCTATCTTCGCCGGAGCCACCGTTATGCCTTCACCACTAACAATATGACTAAGGAACGCGATTGAGGATAACCAGAACTCACACTTGGAGAACTTAGCATACAACTGATTCTTCCTCAAAGTCTCCAATACCATATGCAGATGTTTGTAGTGATCATCCTCACACCGCGAGTACACAAAGATGTCATCGATAAATACTATCACGAAATGGTCCAGGTACTCTCTGAATGTCCTGTTCATCAAATCCATAAACACGGATGGCGCATTGGTCAGCCCAAATGGCATGACCGTAAACTCGTAATGCCCAAACCGCGTGCTGAACACTGTCTTTGGGATGTCACTTTCCCTTATCCTTAGCTGGTAGTATCCGAATTTCAGATCTAGCTTCGAATATACCGTTGACCCAACCAACTGATCAAATAGATCGTCAATCCTTGGGATCAGATACTTATTCTTTTCCATAAGCTTGTTCAACTCCCGATAGTCAATACAGAGTCGCAAATCTTTATTCTTAACGAAGAGGACCGGTGCGCTCCAAGGCGACGAACTTGGACGCACATACCCTTGCTCTAATAATTCTTGCAGTTGTACTTTCAACTCCGCCATCTCCTTAGGCGCTATCCGATACGGAGAGCGTGACACCGGTTTGGCACCGGCACCAGCTCAATTGTAAAATCAATCTCCCATTGAGGAGGGGCTCCCAGGAGATCGTCTGGGAATACATCGGGATACTCGGACACAACTACAATAGTGTCAAGTCTAGGTTTAGGCGTTGAAGCCTGCACTGATGCGACAAACAGTTCTGCCCCAGACCAAACTACCTTAATTACCTGAAGAGCCGACATCAAAATCTTGCTCGACCCTTTCATGCCTGCAAACGTAGTCTCCCGATCGGTATTCAGTCCCAACTTAACCTCCTTTCGGTTGCAATCAATGCATGCTCGCTGCTCCGAGAGCCAGTCCATTCCAAAGATTACATCGAACTCCACTAACGGCATCACTGACGCTTGCAAATTAAACTCTTGATCCCCGAACCGCAACTTTACCACACAGACTCTATCTGTACGCATTGAGCACCCATTGGGCAACAACACATCCAACTTGTCTTTTACCATCGAGGAAGGAATTCCGATGCGCGATACGAATATTTCGGACAAGAAGGAATGCGAAGCTCCCGTATCAAGCAAGGCTCTCATCAGACTATCAAAAACTAACACAAAGCCTAGCACCAAGATTTATAAGCTAACATTTAAAATGGTGTAAAAGTAGCGAACAAACGACTAAAAACAAGCCGGAACTTTGAATAATTGAAAGTTTTATTATCCAAAAAGATATTATTTATAAAGGTATGACCTCCCTTTTATAGAATGGAGGAGAGAGGAGAGAGTACAAACTAACAATGTAGGACTAAAGCTATACAAAATCTGAGTGGCTAGAACAACAGACCGGAACAGGTCGCGCAGTTAGACAGTGTGCTAACCGCTCGGCAATACCAGAAGCAAGAGAGAGAGATGCGGTAGGAGACCGCTAGACCGCCCGGTTTCCAAGCCACCGGAGATAAATCGCCAGACCATTGGACTACAAACAACAACAACCTGGATATCAAACCACTGGAGAGTAACCGCCAAACTACGCGGTCTACAACCCGCCAGACTCAAATCGCCAGACCGCCTGGTTTACAACCCGCTGATACACGAAAAATAGAGCTTGAAAACGCAAGTATACGTGTCGTACAAGTAATACAGAGTGAGTGAGATCGTTCCCACGGAGAAGTGATGGGTTTAGCGCTTACAATTACTAGCTACACCGTTTCTATGAATCCAAGTAAAACGATTTATTAATTTTCTGAAAATAGATTGAAACTTTTAGATAAATATTAAAACTAATTTAACTAGATCTTAAAATAACTTCTTAGCAATTAGAGAAAATAGCCTTGCATTTCTGATTTCATATGTATAACATGATGATGATATAATAAATATTTCATTAGGTTAAGTTTTGAATTATCTTGCGATGATTTTTAAAGAAGAAATCTTTATCTCTCGATACAAGAAGTCTTAATATCTACGCAACCCTAGTTATCTCTAACTTAGGCGAAACAAAAATATTATGAAGCGCAAAAATCTAATTCGCTAGCATGAAAAGAAAATCTCTTTCACTTTTCAAAACTTAAGAGATCTTGTGATGCACGCACGTTTCTCCTCTCTCGATTCTTGAAATGCCGTAAAAATAAAGAAATTTTGGTTAAAGATTCATACTGCTCATCTCTCGATTCTCACACTGCGATAAACTAGCCTTTAAATTAACGTTACGTCGCTCATCTCTTGATTCTCGCGGCGCAATATAATAAAAAAACATGATCCAACAATTTCACCATAAAAATCACAAGATCTATAAAGATAATCACAAAACAAACTCAAAATCAAAGATGTTCATCATCAAAATAAGCATACTACTCTCATCATGCAAGACTAGAGAGTTTTAGTTCATGACTGCGGGAAAATAACACAACACTGAAGAGATCTTACTAAACATTTCGAAAGAAATGCAAATCTTCCCTTCTCCAATGACGTAGAAGTGTTTCCTTCAGCCCGAATGCCGAAAACTGGACTGGTTTTTCTTGACAGAATTTCTCCCCAGATTTTCTCCTCTTCTCCAATGGCTGAATAAGGAAGAAGATCTCTTTTAATGACTGAAATCTTCCTCTTTAAACTTCCCTTTTCCTCCTTCCAGTGGGCCCCACATCCAGTCATTTTTAAATGCTGAACGGATGCTAAAAATTAGGATGTAACTGTTGAAAACTTGGTAATTTCGGATTTGAATTTCTTGTAACTGTCAAAAATGTTGTGAATATGTTGTAACATTTCTGGTTCTGTATTTCTGCACAATTTGACCTGCCATATTTGTTGAGAATATGTTGCAACATTTTTCTCAGATTTTCCACAATACTTAGCATTCAATCCTTGACTTAAATTCTCCCTGAATCCTATCATAAAAACATATAAAAAAGAGAGTAACAACCATTTCGACTTCAAATCATGCGGCAATTGGAATTTTATCTACTTTTCATGTATAAATATCACATAACATGGCTGAAAATGGTTAAAATAAGGATGAAGATGACTTCTTTTTGCGAAGTAATCACACCCCCATGCTCGATTCTTTGCTAGTCTCTAGCAAAGGTAAATCATTGAAAACCATAACATGACAAAGGTTTATGAAAGTGTAATTTCATTCCCTTCTACTCTTCATTATAAGGTAACCAAAATAGCTTCAAGTGATTCTCATTAACTAATGCTAGACTTTCTAATCCATAAGAATTCAAACTTTCATAAATCCATCAGATAGATATAAGATAAGGCTCAATTAAGAATTCAAGTGTTATATGTGATGCCCTTAACAATTTGTTTACTTCCCTTACAATTCATTTTCGATAAACTTCATCACCAATAGGATAGATCTAGAGTAGTCTAAGGCTTTGATATGACCTCTACATGAGTTTGATAGAAACCGATGCCAAATAAAATGACTTGATGAATTTTGGAAAGGTGGGTAGTCATTGATTCTAATTGATTAACTTAGTAGCCTGCCAACTTATGAGGTTTAACTTTCAACAACATTTTTTTTCTTCTTTTATTTTTGATATTTTCATAGTTGGGATCATTCCAAGTATGTGTGAACATCCTTGGGCCACATATCACTATAATATATATATATTTTTTGATCATAGTTGGGATCATTCTAAGTAAGCCGGAGCTAACTTAGGCCACATGTCACTATGATATACAATTTTTTTTATAACACCCATAAGTGGTCAGTCTACTAGCTAAGGAACATAGGGAAATAAATACTCAAGTCTTTAAGCTTAGAAGTAATATGTGATGGCAACAAAGATAAGGCTTTTAGTGGGAGCAAGGTTAACTACGTACGCTTAATATATTGGCAACTATCATTGAATTAGAACATACTCGATCTAATCTCATTAGGATCTAAAGTTAATTAAATAAATTAAAAGGGCGTAAACTCTTTTAAGAACTATAGTGCATGAATGTGAGATAGATTTCTTAATCGAATTTTAACCAATCAGTCTAATTTCAATTTAATAGTCTGACTCATAGGACTGACTCGTCTAACCTTACAATTAATTTGAAAAACTTGAATAGATTTATTAATAATAATAAAAAATTTAAGAGCAGAAATTTCTAAAATACACCCCATAAAAGATTTGTCAAGCAAGGTATAGAAGGACATGCCCCCATACTTGAACATTTACTCGTCCCTAGTAAAGAAGTTGTAGCAAATATAATAGCCATGTATGCGATTGCGAAGGTCATAAATCATAAGAGTGGAATAAAAATAAAGTTAAACATGTGAGTCGCCAGCATATAAATATGGGTGAAGGGGAACATTAAAGTATAAGATATAACTGAAGTGTCCCACCCCACAAAGCAGCAGAGTATAATAAAGTGTTTTCATTAAACAGTGAGTTTATTTATTAAGCAGTTAAAGCTTCATTGCATTAAAACATATAGCAGTAATTTATGGAAACAATTTAGCTAGAGAAGTGATCAACCACAATGCAACAAGTAACAGTCATAAGGATTAAAGCTAGAGAATAATTAAACAAGTAACACTTAAATACAGTTATTAACATTTAATAACTTAAATAGAACAAATTAGCATTCAGTTAAATAAGTTCAAAAACGTCTAAGGAGTCAATCAATTTCCTCATGTTTAAACGAGACAATGTATAAAGCAAAGTAAATCTGAAATGTTTCACCAACACTGAAATAAAACAAAATTCCAAAATAAAACAAACATATTTCACCACAGATCAAAATAAATTTGTGCAAAAAGTAACAAATCCATGTAGAAATAAAACAAAATATTTCACCAACACTGAAATGTTTCACCACAGACATTGCCCAAAATAAAACAAACATTTCACCGGTAATAGAGCAAGATAAATTTCCCAGATTCTGAGTAGTGGAGTGTCAACCATCCTCCTCATCGTCGTCAGCGTCATCGACCTCGTCCGAGTCATCATCGTCCAAAAATTATTCCATTTCGTCGTCTTCGCCGGATGCAAAGACTGCATCGTCCTCGACCGCTTCCGCTTCATCATGTGGATCCGGCGATGTTGCAGCCTCCTTTCCCTTAGAATTAGAGGGTTTGCGCTCATACCAAGCAGGATTCACATCGCGGACTGCTATCTTTTCCTCAGGTACGTTCAAATGGCGTAGAATTTCGACTTGATTGTGATGTAAAATGTCTAAATGTGAAACTAGATGATGATGTTGCTGACGTTGATATTTGGCAGTGGCTTGCAAATATTTAAATATAATCGGCCAATCCGGAGGATTAGGGGAAAGTGGCGGCGGGATTGGAGGTTGAGTTGTTTTGCGCGAAGATACGGGAGGACGTTATTTCTTGGCAGATTTGGGGGAGGTCTCCTCTAAAGATACCTTAATATAGGATGAAATTACGGAAAATATTATTGGTCGGCCTACAATGGTGGTAGTGTCCGTGTTGGCGAGAGATACCCCGGCATAACGGCACAACGAGGTGATGAGTGTTGGAAACTATAACTGAGTTCCCCCCTCCGTTTTGACCTTTTTTTGGATTTGACTTGAAATGATATGTCCTATATTAATGGGAATCCCTTTTATTATGCTATAAATTATGCAAGCCCTATCAAAGGAGACATGGGTTGGGTGCTTTGTTGGCATAATACTTGAGTTTACGAAAGAAACCAAACTTTAGTTTCACGAGTAAAAAGGGCCGAATGCAGGACATGTGAAGATTCATTCACCAAAGTTATATTTTTAGTGAGGCTCAATGTGGTGGCGATATCGAATGGGTTAGTAGTCCTGACAGACTCGAAGACATCGCTGTCCAGATTTGTTAAGTCGAAGAAGGAGTTTATACCTTCCGCGGAGAAATCGACTTCCCTTCCCCGTATATGAATTTTTCCGTCCATATGGAACTTGGCGTTGGCGTAGAATTCGTACACCCATGGTAGGACCGCTTCAGTGCGGGGGTGGCAGAAGGAATTCCAGCCGAACTTGTCTATTTGCCGCACATAAGCTTGACTCCAACCACAAACTTCAAGTTGAAACCCTCTTTCGTAGATGACGGGCTTTGCTTTCAGCAGTTCATAACGAGCCTTGGCTTCTTCGTTGATGAATCTTGTGTGCTTATGTGCCACCACCTTCTCCCGACCTTTCTTAGGGGCCATGACTGCGGAGGGGATTGGTTTAATGCGGGAGTGTGAATGCTCAAATGATCGAGAAAGAGGAGAATGTCGAGTACTTACCACTTCCTAAAAGTCGGCGACAGATTACGGAGGCCGTCTATTAGTGCTTCCGCCGGCGGATGATTCAAAGAGGGTGAGAAAGCGGGGTTAGGGTTTTCCTGGAGCAGAGGATATGGGGATAGCAGAAAGTTTTCCGGGATTTCGGGGTTAATGGGTCAGAAATTTTGTGTTTTGAAATAGCCGGTTCAATTGGACCATCAGACAGCCGTTAAAAAAATTAATTGACCCAGACAGCCGGGAAAAAAATTTAATTGACCCATACAACCGGTTATTTACTGAACTTACGTCTTTTTAAGAGGAAAAGACAGAGAAACAAATGTTGTAACATTTTGGAAATGTTGTAACATTTTTTTCTGAACAAATTTCGAGCTTTGACTAGAGCCGAATGAAGGGGAAATTATTTTTTAAGTGTTCGAGACCATAAGATTTCAGTCATGCATCAATTTTTTTTTAAACGAACCTTTGAGAGAAGCACAGACAAACAAAATAACAAACAACAATAATAATAATAATAACAATAATAAAATATGGGGTTGCCTCCCCGAAAGCGCCTTAGTTAATGTCTCGGCTGGACATTCGGCGGCTCGAAAATTTTATTTCAAGTGTATGAACAATATTGCTCATTCATTTTCGTTTCCTAAATAAGCCTTAAGATGTCCGTCATTGACCTTAAACTCCGAATGATCCTTTTCATTGATGATAGTAATGACCCCATGAGGAAGCACTTCCTTGATCCAAAATGGGCCCGACCACGTAGACTTTAATTTACCAGGGAAAATTTTTAGTCATGAATTAAATAATAGAACTAGTTGCCCTGATTGCAAATGTTTTTCCGTAAGATGGCGGTCATGCCACATTTTAGTACGACCCTTATAAACCCTTGCACTTTCATATGCCTGGGTCTGGATCTCCTCCAATTCATTTAGCTGTAGTAATCTAGATTTACCGGCTTCTTGAAAGTCAAAGTTGATTTTCTTAATGGCTCAATATGCCCAATATTCCAACTCTAACGGTAAGTGAAAAGCCTTGCCGTAAACTAAACGATACGGGGTAACACCAATCGGGGTCTTGAAAGCGGTTCTATATGCCCATAAGGCATCGTTAAGCTTTTGAGACCAATCCTTGCAATTTACACTAACCGTTTTAGCCAAGATTTTCTTGATCTCTCTATTAGATACTTCCGCTAACCCATTTGTTTGGGGGTGGTATGCCAATGCTACCTTATGCCTAACCCCGTACTTTTTCAACAATGCAGCAAATTGGTGATTACAAAAGTGACTTCCCCCGTCACTTATAATAGCTTTGGGTGTCCCAAATCGACTAAATATGAAGTTTTTCATGAAGTATAACACCACCTTTGCATCATTTTTGGTCGTGGATGTGGCTTTAACCCATTTCGATACATAGTCTACGGCTAAGAGGATAAATAAATTACCATTTGAATTAACGAATGGTCCCATGAAGTCTATACCCCAGACATCAAAAAGCTCAACTTCTAGAATTGGGTTCATAGGCATAGCTTCGTTCTTCTTAATATTTTCTTCCTTTTAACATCGGTCACATCTTTTCACATGTTCTCTAGAATCATGAAATAATGTAGGCCAATAGAAACCGGCCTCTAAGACTTTCATAGCTATCCTATTTCCCTTGAAGTGTCCTTCGTAGGGAGAACTATGACAGTTTTCTAAAATAGGATACGCTTCTACTTCCGGGATACATCTCCTCACTACTCCGTCGACACCAATTTTAAACAAATAAGGTGGGTCCCAAAGATAAGACCGCACTTGGTGTAAGAACCTCTTTCGTTGTTGGTAGTTTAAATCTGAAGGTAAGATGTTACTAACGAGGTAATTGACGTAATCGGCGTACCATGGCACTAACCCCTCTGATATAGCTAAGATTTGCTCATCTGGAAATCTCTCCTCAATCTCTGAATAATAATAAGATTCCTCTAGTTCGATCCTAAAAAGATGGTCTGCTACAGGGTTATCTACGCCCTTTCTATCCTTTATCTCCAAATCGAATTCCTGCAATAATAGTACCCAACGAATCAATCTCAGCTTTGTATCTTTCTTTTCCATCAAATAACGGATGGCCACATGATCAGTAAAAACGGTGACTTGAGTGCATAAAAGATAAGATCGAAACTTTTCGAAGGCGTAGACTACTGCCAACAACTCCTTCTCAGTCGTGGTGTAATTGATTTGAGCTTCGATCAGAGTTTTGCTCGCGTAGGCTACGGTGTGAAAAAGTTTCTCCCTAACTTGACCTAGTACTACACCCACGGCATAGTCACTCACATCACACATAAGGACAAATGGTTCACCCTAGTCGGGTGCCACCACAATTGGTGCCGTGGTTAATTTCTTCTTCAAATTATTAAATGCACTCAAACAGTCTTCATCAAAATGAAATTTTGTATCCTTTTTCAATAATCCACTAAGAGGTTTTGCAATCCTCGCAAAATCTTTGATAAACCTTCGGTAAAATCCCGCATGCCCTAGGAAACTCCTTAACTCTTTCACATTCCTAGGAGGAGGTAATTTCTCAATGACCTCAATTTTGGCCTTATCTACTTCTAACCCCTTACTTGACACATGATTGCCTAGTACGATGCCTTCGCGTACCATGAAATGGCACTTTTCCCAATTCAGCACAAGGTTAGTTTCGATACATCGCACAAGCACTCTTTCTAAGCACTCTAAACACTCTCCAAATGATTTTTCGAAGATGGAGAAATCATCCATGAAGATCTCTATACCATGATCCATAATTTCTGAAAATATAGCAATCATACATCGTTGGAACGTGGCTGGTGCGTTGCATAGACCAAATGACATTCTCCTAAAGGCGAATGTTTCGTAAGGGCACGTGAAGGTTGTTTTCTCTTGATCTTCGAGTCAACCGTGATTTGGTTATACCCGGAATAGCCGTCTAAGAAGCAGAAGAAATCATTACCGGACAACTTATCTAGAACTTGATCGATGAAAGGCAATGGAAAGTGGTCTTTTCTAGTAGCCTTGTTAAGCTTGCGATAATCCATACAAATGCGCCATCCAGTAATAGTTCTACTCGATATTAATTCGTTCTTATCATTTTTTATTACGGTCATCCCTCCTTTTTTCGGAACACATTGAACCGGAGAAACCCAAGAACTATCAGAGATAAGGTATATTATCCCTGCATCTAACCATTTTATTATTTATTTATTTACGACCTATTTCATAGGTGGACTGAGGCGGCGTTGAGGCTCAATGGAACCTTTTGTAAGATTCTTCTAGGAGAATCTTGTGCATGCATACCGAAGGACTAATCCCTCTTATGTCCGCGATCGTCCAACCTATGGCTAATTTAAATTGCTTCAGCAAATCTATGAGTTGTTGATGTTGATCTGATGATAATTTTGAGTTGACAATGACCGGTAATGTATCATTGTCTCCTAGATATGCGTATGCCAGATGTTCAGGTAATGGTTTCAACTCAAGTGTGGGTGGACTAATGATGGAAGGTTTATTTGCACATGTCTTATCTGTCATATCTAAAATCTCCGACGTACGAGTGAATGTCGGTGAACGTGCACTTATTTCAAAGCACTCTAGAATGTCGTTCTCACAATCAGATTTCTCTTCTTCCGTCCCCTCCTCTTCGTCTTCTTCTAGATTCTCACTTAAGTTGTAATCATAAAGGGTCATACTCTTAACTTCCTCTATGTCATCTTCTTCTAAACAAGGGAATTTCATGGCTTTTAGTACATTAAAAGTCACTTGTTCATCGTTAACCCTCATGGTTAACTCACCCTTGTGTACGTCAATCGAAGTTTTTCCGGTGGCTAAGAAAGGCCTAACCACTATAATGGGGACTTCCTTGTCTTCCTCCATGTCTAATACCACAAAATCTGCCGAAAAAATAAACTTTTCTACCTTGACTAAGACGTCTTCTACAATCCCCTTTGGAAAGGTTAGAGATTTATCGGCTAATTGCAATGTAAGCGATGTTTTGGAAATCTCCCCCAATTCTAACTTCTTATAAATTGAAAGTGGCATAAGATTTATGCTCGCCCCTAGATCGCACAAAGCCTTTCCCTCGAATTGATGACCAATAGAACACGGAATCGTGAAGCTTCTGGGGTCCTTTAGTTTTGGTGGCAATCTCCTTTGGAGAATTTCACTACATTCATGTGTAAGGGTTACCGTTTCATTCACGCCAAACTTCTGTTTTTTATTTAAGATGTCTTTCATGAACTTTACGTAACTCGACATCTATTCTAATGCTTCGGCGAAGGGTATATTAATTTGCAACTTCTTAAGGATTTCTAAGAATTCTTGAAATTGTTGGTCTAATTTGCTCTTTTTTAGTCTTTGGGGGAAAGGTGGTGGTGGATAGGTTTGTGGGCTCTCCTTCCTTCTTTTCTCTTTTTCTATTTCTATTTTCTTACCATTTCTTTCTGTTAATACTCCTTCCTCCTCACTCTTATCGCCCTCATTTCTTCCTATTATTACTTGCTCACTAGGACCCTTGACTTCTTCTTGGTCTTGATTTTTATTTTGTTCATGTGGATTAGTGTCTTGACCAACTATTAACTCACGCCCACTTCGTAATGTGATGGCCTTACAATGATGATTATCTCCCTTGGGATTGGGTGTGGTATCCGTAGGGAGTGTGCCTTGCGGTCGCATACTTAAAGCAGTGACGATTTGTCCTAGTTGTGATTCAATCATTCTCATTGACCCTTCCAAGTTAGAGAAATGAGCTTCATTCTTTTGCATTGATTCTATGATGAAGTCATCCGTTACCTTTCTAGATGGTCTCGCTTGGTTGGAATGATTGTTTTGATGTTGAGGATTAGCATTAGAATTAAATAAGTGTGGTGGAGTAGGAACGGAGTTGTTCTTCCAAGAGAAATTAGGATGGTTTCTCCATTCGGGATTATAGTGGTTTGGGTAAGGGTTTGTATTTTGCTTATAATGCCCTCCTAAATAATTAACTTCTTCATTACCCCCTACGAGTTGTTCAATTGTTAAGGTGGGGTTAGGAGAAACCATGGGAGTAATAATGTTATTGACTTGAGGATTCATTTGATTTTGGTTCAACGTCAAAGCATCTAACCTCTTGTTAATGCTATTAAATTGGGACGTCATTTGGGCTGCAAATGACGTTAATTGGTCAACTTGATACAATCCTGCCGTAGTGGGAGGATGTACTTGACGCTCAATCGTGTGGTAATTATTAGAAGATAAATCTTCTAAAATACCGTAGGCATCTTCAGGATACTTGTTCATCAGCGAACCTCCCGCAGCTCCATCTACTTGGATCATTGTAGATGTCTGAAGGCCGTTATAAAACGTCCATACTTATTGGTGAATGGCTAACCCATGGTGGGGACATCTACGAAGTAATTCCTTAAATCATTCCCACGCATCATATAGGGTTTCTCCATTCACTTGCATGAATGTAGAGATATCCCGCATTAACTTAGCAGTTTTGGATGGAGGGAAATATTTGGATAAAATTTTTTCAGTTAATATAGCCCAAGTAGTAATGGACTCATGAGGCAATGAGTTCAACTAGTCCTTAGCTTTCCCTTCTAAGGAGAAAGGAAACAAGCGTAACTTAATGGCTTCATCTGATACACCATTAATCTTAAACGTGTCACATATCTCTATGAAAGTTCTAAGATGAGAGTTAGGGTCTTCATGATTAAGACCCCCAAACTTGTTGTTTTGAACAAGTTGCATTGCCATGGAATCTATCTTAAAGTTATTGGTCTCTATCGCGGGTCTAGCGATGCTAAACTGTACCCCTCCCCTAAAAGGCATGTTATAATCCCGGCAAGTTCGTCTTGGTTCATTAGGGAGTTCGTTGTGTTCTACTTGACCACCTAAATCCTGCCCATTTTGGTGAGGCTCATCATCTGGATTGGGATTATCCATTGCTAGTTGATTAAGTTGTTCTAGCCTAGTTGACCTTCGATTTCGTCTACAGGTTCGTTCGATTTCAGAATTTAGAGGAATTAATTCAACGGATCGATACCTGGACATACATTATAAGATAACAAAGATGATAACACAAATAAAATAAACTAACAAGTGAAAATAAAACTTGACCTCCACGTACTAAGGTTCACTAATATTGTAAGAAAAGAAAACACTAAATCCGTTGCACCTCCCCGGCAACGGCGCCAATAACTTGATACACGCAAAATAGAGCTTGAAAACGCAAGTATACGTGTTTTACAAGTAATACAGAGTGAGTGAGATCGTTCCCACGGAGAAGTGATGGGTTTAGCGCTTATAATTACTAGCTACACCGTTTCTATGAATCCAAGTAAAACGGTTAATTAATTATCTGAAAATAGATTGAAACTTTTAGATAAATATTAAAACTAATTTAACTAGATCTTAAAGTAACTTCTTAGCAATTAGAGAAAATAGCCTTGCATTTCTGATTTCATATGTATAACATGATGATGATATAATAAATATTTCATTTGGTTGAGCTTTGAATTATCTTGCGATGATTTTTAAAGAAGAAATCTTTATCTCTCGATACAAGAAGTCTTAATATCTACGCAACCCTAGTTATCTCTAACTTAGGCGAAACGAAAATATTATGAAGCGCAAAAATCTAATTCACTAGCATGAAAAGAAAATCTCTTTCACTTTTCAAAACTTAAGAGATCTTGTGATGCACGCACGTTTCTCCTCTCTCGATTCTTGAAACGCCGTAAAAATAAAGAAATTTTGGTTGATGATTCACACTGCTCATCTCTCGATTCTCGCACTGTGATAAACTAGCCCTTAAATTAACGTTACGCTGCTCATCTCTCGATTCTCGCAGCGCAATATAATAAAAAGACATGATCCAACAATTTCACCATAAAAATCACAAGATCTATAAAGATAATCACAAAACAAACTCAAAATCAAAGATGTTCATCATCAAAATACACATACTACTCTCATCATGCAAGACTAGAGAGTTTTAGTTCATGACTGTGGGAAAATAACACAACACTGAAGAGATCTTACTAAATATTTCGAAAGAAATGCGAATCTTCCCTTCTCCAGTGACGTGGAAGTGTTTCCTTCAGCCCGAATGCCGAAAACTGGACTAGTTTTTCTTGACAAAATTTCTCCCCAGGTTTTCTCCTCTTCTCCAATGGTTGAATAAGGAAGAAGATCTCTTTTAATGGCTGAAATCTTCCTCTTGTAAACTTCCCTTTTTCCTCCTCCCAGTGGGCCCCACATCCAGTCATTTTTAAATGCTGAACAAATGCTAAAAATTAGGATGTAACTGTTGAAAACTTAGTAATTTTGGATTTGAATTTCTTGTAACTGTCAGAAATGTTGCGAATATGTTGCAATATTTCTGGTTCTGTATTTCTGCACAATTTGACCTGTCAGATTTGTTGAGAATATGTTGCAACATTTTTTCCAGATTTTCCACAATACTTAGCCTTCAATCCTTGACTTAAATTCTCCCCGAATCCTATCATAAAAACATATAAAAATGAGAGTAACAACCATTTCGACTTCAAATCATGCGTCAATTTGATTTTTATCTACATTTCAAATATAAATATCACATAACATGACTGAAAATAGTTAAAATAGGGATGAAGATAACTTCTTTTTGCGAAGTTATCACCCGCCAGACTCAAATCGCCAGACCGCCCGGTCTCATACTTCAACACTCCCCCTCAAGCTGGAGCATAGATATCAATCATGCACAGGTTGTCACAAATGTGGAAGAAAGAAGTAAAAACCGGCTTGGTGAAGATATCTGCCAACTCTTTGTCGGAGGTGACGAACGGAGGGCAAATCCGTCTCTTCAAGACCTCTTCTCGGATGAAATGGTAGTCGACTTCCATATGTTTCGTTCTCTCATGGAAGACCGGATTTTTGGATATGTATATAGCGGCCTTGTTGTCACAGAACATAGGCAGAGGATAGTCGTAGACCTCTCCTAGGTCAAGCATGAGAGCCCGCAACCATTTTAACTCACACGTGGTTGACGCCATACTCCGGTATTCGGCTTTTGCACTGGACCTTGAGACAACAGACTGCTTCTTGCTCTTCCAGCTCACAAGATTACCTTCAACAAATGTGCAAAAACCTGATGTAGATTTACGATCACCTTTATCATCCGCATAGCTTGAGTCTGAGTAGGCTTCAACTCTCAGATGACCATGCTTCTAAAAGAATAGCCCTTTTCTCTGTGCTACTTTGACATACTCTAGTATCTTCAAGGCAGATTGAAGATGACATTCCCTGGGAGCTTGCATGAACTGACTGACCTGGCCTACAACATAAGCAATGTCAGGTCTAATCACCGTGAGATAAATGAGTTTGCCCACCAGACGTCTATACCTCGTGGCATCGGATATAAGAGGTGAGTCATCTGTTCATGTTTTGTCCTCTCCAGTAGCCATGGGATACCGGGCCGGTTTGGCACCGGTCAATCATGCCTCTTGTAGAAGATCAATAGCATACTTTCGTTGGGAGAGAACCAACGAGTCGGGCTTCCGAGATATTTCTATCCCCAAGAAATATTTCCGGGAGCCCATATCCTTCGTGACTAGGTGTTGACGGAGGTGTTTCTTTGTCAAGTCCACCCCAGCCTGGTCATCGCTGGTAAGAAGAATATCATCCACATACACTGCCAAAACCACAAGGCCCGATGCGGTTTTGCGAATAAACAATGAGTGATCGGCCGAACTTCTTGTAAAGCCAATGACAGCCACAATGCCACTAAACTTGTCGAATCATGACCGAGGGCTCTATTTTAGATCGTAGAGGGCCTTCTTCAACTGGCATACTTGTGCCTCCCCCTGAGCAACATACCCAAGAGGTTACTCCATGTAGACGTCCTCCTGAAGATCCCCATAGAGAAAGGCATTCTTGACATCAAGCTGGGAAATAGCCCACTCCCTGTTGACGGCCACAGAGAGAAGACCCCGGATGGTGCTGAAGTGAGAAACTGGGGAGAAAGTTTCAAAATAGTCAACTCCATAAGTCTGAGTAAAGTCTTTGGCCACCAGCCGGGCT